>CAMZMU010000117.1:16972891-17675077 GCA_947311845.1 Poa pratensis
TGTTTACATTACACACTTTGCTTAATGCAATAATCTGTTGCTTGCAACTTAATATTAGCGGGAGACACGGATGTTATCTCGGTAGTGGATTATTTAGGCATGGATGCAGCTGGTAAGCGGTTCATGTATTATGTTGTAATGCCCAATAAATACTACAATAAACGATCATGTCATATATTACATTGTCATGCGCTCACTATTTGTCAATTGGCCAGCTGTAATTTGTTTACCCAATATGTATGTTATCTTTTATGGAGAGACACCACTAGTAAACTGTGGACCCCGGTTTATTGCCACCCGAAAAGTGTCATCCGTCGCCGGGGCACGACCCAACCCAATGAGAGTTGCAAATAGAAGGGGAGAGGGAGATGTTTCACATCACCTGTAGCCACCAGACCGCCAGAAGAATGTCAACCGGCCACCACTGTTGGTAGCTACAGGTGGTACATGGCTCAGATAAGCATCATATCAATCAAATACAGTAGATGATGATAAGAGTGAGGCGTTTTGTAGCCCGGGTTCACGATTTGTGGAAACTAAAAAGTGTCGATTTTAAATTTTGAAAAAATCGAGATACATGTAGCTCGGGTTCTATTCAGACTTTCCGATGATGATAAGGCCTAGTCATGGCGTGTAGCGTGCATGTTTTTTGTTATACTTCGGTATTATTTCTCCAATTAGCATTGGTCGGTATTAACTAGCACTACTAATTGTGTGGTGTTCAGGTTCAGCTTGGCCATGCGTATGATTTTTTATGCTCAACCTGCCACTGGATTTGTGTCATTGGTGACGGCAGAACTTTGCAGACGTAAGGGGATTGCTCGCCGACTGCTTACGAACCACAGAGGAAAGCTCGCAATCATTCAGAATCAGAAGGTGCATGGCAGGCACCGAGCGCCATTGCATCGCCGACGTCACCTCGCCGGTGGCAAAGTTGGCAGGCGGCTGCAGGAACTTGCCTTCTTGCAGCCGTCAAAACTTTTCCATGGCTCCCAGGTTGGAGTAGCACCACATGATGCAGCAACCGAGCATGAGAGGTGCTCGTGCTCTTTTATACGCTTTGGGTGGATCAGTTCTTATTTTCCTTGGTAACTTCGTAATGCCGTCATCGCATACGTGCAACTTGGGCATAGCAAATCCTTTTTTAATACTCTGTAAAAAAACTTTAGCGCGCTTGCAAGAAAAACTTCAGTGTGCCGAGAAGGGACTGAACTTGTCATGGCATGGTTCTGAACTCTGAACTTTTAAGCAGCATGCATGGGATCCCGGTATTGCACACAAGTTCTTTTGTATTCAAAGAAACAATATCTATCTAAGATAGGCGTTTTGCCTCCTTTTATTTTAAATACATTATAAACACATTTTTATTTCAAAAAATAAAGCTTTGCATATGTAACCTTTATTTAAAATACATTTAAACATATTTTAAATTTCTGAAAAGTAAAAAAATGTGTGTGCATATAGATATTAACATCCTACGTGTTCACAAGGTCATTTCATTAAAAACGGACTTTTTTTAAGACTTGTGTAAAAACACAAAATTTGATGTTAAAATATGGCTTTTCACGAGGTTTTTTTTTTTTGCAATAAGGGGATGGCCTCACCAGCCCGTCTGCAAGCTATGCAATTGCCAACCTAGACTGCACGGCACATCATCTTCGAGTGTCGTTTCTCCAAGTGGATATGGCAAGCCGCGGGCGGCATCATGGTTGTCTTGCCCGTCTCTCCCAATTTGCGTGGGATCCGGACGCGGCACGGTACTTCAATATTGGCAGGCGGCCTCCCGGGCGCCCACTGCTTTCCCCATGGGGCTCAATACCGCCATCACCTTGATCACTTGGGAGTTATGGAAGGAGAGGAATGAGCGTGTTTTCAATAACAAATCGACCATGCCATCCACCCTAATGCAGAAGATAAAGGACGAAAGTAAGAACTGGATCCTCGCTGGTGCCAAACATTTGGCACAGGTGACAGCTTCTTGAAGATATGACGATCTACCTTTCTGAGAGAGTGGACGGGATTGGCTGATCTTTACCTCGGGGGGTGCTTTTCTTGTATTAGTAGCCCCTTTTTGTTCGTGTTTTATTTTGGCCTAGGCCATCATGTTTGCTTCTTCTATATCAATATAAAGGCAAAGATTTTGCCTCGTTTCAAAAAAAAAGTTTTTCTTTTCTTCATTTTTACACTAAACGGAAAAAATGTCGGTTTTCCGGGAAACGTCTTTGTGAACACATAAAATATGAGGATGTGTCCAGGAAATTTTATTTCATATTTTTTGACATTTCAAAATATGTTTCTTAATTACCGGGTACCTATGCACCTAGAACCAAAGTGGATTTCAATATCTCTTTTCTTTCTAGGAAACACCAGCACCAAGTATAACTTATTGGACGCATACAACAAACGCACTTAACCACGTGGACACACACTCACACAACCAGTGTAGACTAGAGTCACGCGGCGGCATCAAGATCAACGAATTCACCACATGTCCCATCACGCTAAAAGGACTATCTGCGTTCATTAGTCGCACGGATCGTCAAAATTAGAGTTTAATACCTATCTAGTGGCCTAGGCGTACAACCCCTACACTTTCCACCTAGCGAGTTTTTTTTTTTTTTTGAAGTGTCCACCTAGCGAGTTATTGGTTCTCCGGTATAGCATTTGTTTGGTGGAGTTTTGGGGACAAGACTCCCCGCTACCAGGGTTAAATTTCTGGTGCACACATTTACACTGCACATGCATGTGCTTTTAGCAAAAAAGCTGATAAGATTCATTGATTTATCTTCCATCTACGCCATGCTAACGTGTGATTAGGGCATATACTATATATTAGTAAAGTAATTCTTGGTCAAACTTTTTTTGTTTTGAAACCCATTTCAAAGAAAAATACTTTGACCAACAGTTACTTTACTAATAATATGTGTATGTGATGCAAGATGATATCAAAAGTAAGTACCTTTGTCTTTTGAATGTGCCATTGATACAATGTTTATGTCATATATAATGTATAATAGTAACAACATAATTATTAGATAAATTATCGTCCTAATTAATCCTAACTTAATCATAAGACATTCATTCATGCTCACCTTTTTTTGATAAAGGGCTCTTTATTAAACTCATAAGTTAGCTTTACGGTGATACAATTCATAGGAGTTTATATCCAGTCTCTACATAGTTAGGATGCACACAGCTGCACAGACAAAAATAAAACAAAAATGGGCGTAATACAAGTATATGGAAAACTCATAGCAACGCCTAATTCGATGGAGGACCGATCCATACACTACGATGACATCTATGTAGGATAAAACATCCCTTGCCATCTACTCGAACCGTGTGCAGACCTCCGTAAGCAAATATATGTTCTTACGATGAAGAGACGGCCACAAACGGAGTAAATGTCTACACATGTAAATGACCTGTAAAGGAGTAGAATTCTCACCATTAAAAATAAGATCATTTCTACATAACCAAAGCGACAAAATAACGGCAAACACTCCCAATACAACAAATCTCTAGGTTTTATTCAAGTCAAGGGATTTTTACATTATTTTCATGGATGAAACAGAATACCAATTTTCCTATTATACAAAAACAGTTCAGATAATAGAGTGGAGCAAAAAGGCGTTTCATTTTGATTCCCTATTTTGAAACGTGGATGCTAATTCTCTTCAGAATGAATAGACACCCGCATCTCATTTTTACTTTTGAGTGGAGCATCATACTTAGGGAGGTGGTTAGAGGTATAGGAACTTATATGACGTGAGGTGATCTCATCGGTGTGTTTGGTTAGAACTTGAGACCACGGACATGTAGCTAATGGCGCATTAGTTCTCCACTAATTGTGCGCTTGTCTTAATTTCCTCTTCTTCCTCGATCATTCAAGGATTCATGCTGACCTTGGAGAACAAATTAACCAGGAAGGCCTTGCTTTATTAGTCAGCAGGGAAATTAAGATCCTCCTCAATGGAGGATGTTCAAAGTAGTCACCGTATTTTCTTACTGACTGGAAAGACGGTGACCATTAATTTACCCACTAGACTGAAAGTTTGTTCTTAGCACACGATGGTTCTCCTTTTCAGTCTTCGTTGATTCAATACATGTGAAATTGGCATCGATTAACAGCTGATCACCAATCTCTCCAATATGATCGTCTACACCATTCCGATCGATCTTGTTTAACCACCACTACAAGGAAACACCTAATAGCCAGCTTTTAATTACCGGCGGGTAAAGCTAAATCCACGCCGGTGATTTCAAATAGCACTGCCGTGAAGTTACCGGCGTGGGCGTTTCTCGCCGGTGATCCCAAAAACGTCACGCCGGTGATTAGCTGTTTCCTTGGAGTGCACTCCTGAATAAAGTTTAATCAGCTTTTTAATTCCAGCTTTATTTTTTAAAATTGCAGTTTTTGTTAAGTCAATAATTGCATTTATTTGCTCCCCTGTAGCGTAGAACTAAAATCATTTTAGTAACTGCTCACTGTCTCACACCCGCCTTTATTAGTTTGGTTGTAAGGAATGTGCATGAAATAATATATTGATTTCTATGTAGCTAAGTAATTTGCAAAATCATGGTATTGCATATTGTTTTTATTTTATATAAAAATTTGAACCACTAGCAATTGCATAACTGTAAGATATATGAATGAAAATATATATCTAATTTAGAATGAGACTATAGTGCTTCCAATCGGCATGTACGAAGTCCTTGCATAGAAGATAAACCGTTTGTGAATGGAATATGCAATATTGTTAGGGCTGACTAGTGCTTAAATCTAACTTATCTGAATGTGAAGGAGAAGTCGTCCATAATAATATGCTTATTTTCATCCAGTGGCGTTTAAAGTAGTAAACCGCACGAATTATTTACAAGATAGTGTATTACTACTTTTTTAGTTTTTGCATTTACGTGTCAATAGAAGAATCCATGTATTTTGTTAATTTTTAAAAGGTACAACTAAGAAGCATGAAGTGCCTAGCAGAAAATTTCATGCCCAATTTTTACATGTCTGTAAAGTATTTCTCAAGCCGCAATTCCTAAAGAAAAAACATTAAAACCTCCCATTAAGGAAAAACATTGTGGGGGTGGGGAGGTGATAGGTGAGCAATAAAAATTCTAACAAAATTTCTGAGAATGTCCTTTGAGAATAGATTAGTCGTAAATAACACAAGATGTTTAGTTCATTATTGCAAGGCATTATTTTAGCTTGTCACAACTTGTCACTGCCAAAGATTTAAAATATAATAGAAGATCAAGTTTCTTGCTAGAGTGAAAGAATGTCATAAAATAAAACATATATAATATACACATAAGTCTCCTCACAACAATATACGTCGATCTTTCCTACACAAACTTACCAGTGCTCATGAAAATGCTTTAATTAGATGAAAAACATTATGATCCATTCTCTCAATTAAATGGTAGCCCCATAAAAAAGAGTCATGTATGATTCTAAAGTTTGACTTAAAAAAAAGCATGTGGTAAATTAAATAGACTTTCCTCCTGAAATGTGTTTTAGTTGGGGATTTCCCCAACTTTGGTGCACACATATAAAGTACATCATAACTAAAGACAACTTAGACTAAAATTACTATTGGCTCTACTTTCAAAGTTCTAAATGGGTGAGACATAGACAGGAGCCGATCTAGCATATGGTTACCAGTGTCAAATGACACTGATGACTTTTTGCAAACCCTCTTTGGAAATGAATAATACTCTAAGCAATATGCAACCACACTAATGCATTTAGAGATTTGGCACCAACAATGTTTTTGCCGGTTTCGCCATTGGACAGATGTTCTATGACCATCTATTTAACATTGTTGGTTGGTCTCACCGGAATGGTGAAGAAAACATAAAGCAAAAATATAATAATCTATCTAACACAAAAATGAAGGATGTCCTCATGGAAAATAAATGGTTTGTCTCACATTGTTGCTGCTCTTGCAACAAAATGGAATCATGTGGTCATTTTGTATCAACTTCTCTTGTTTCTATAGTAACATGGGGTAATAGATTACATTCTTGCACTAATCCAACCCTGACATGCGCACATGTGTGTGTGCGGGGGGGTGGGGTGACTTAATTACTCCAAGAATAGGACGGTTTTAATTCTTAGGTTGGACAACTTCCTATTAAATATTTACCAACAATATATCTAGGCTCAATGAAAGAAACAAACGCTTAAACAATTTTAATAAAATATGTTTATCTTTGGTAGTGCACTTATCCTACTCAATTCTTCCTCATGTATTGACTATTTCTACCTTATTACCATACAGCTACGAACATTCTCCACAAATAGTCTTAAAGGAGATAGTTAAGCATCACTTGAGATTCTTTTTGAAAGATAGAAGCACTACAAGGAAGTCCACTTAGTAAGATTTAAAAAAAAGGTGTGTAAATCAAACACAACGTTGTTCTAGGGATTACAAACCTTAGACTCCGAAAGGTAAGCTTATTACACTAGTGGTGGAAGCTGTAGTACAAGAGTGGCATACCTGAGGATGAGAAGTGGAAATTTAATCTTACAAAATAACCTGAACAAACTCGATGGGGTCTTATAAATATAAAATTTATAGTATGAAATATATGACATCCTTATTGCAGTGAGATGTTGCAGCAAATCACAAGTAATTTTAGATCATTCATCAACTCGACGAAATAAATATTTTCTTAAGGTTGTTTTCTCAAAATTATAAGTAAACGAAGGATGTCCTCTTGCACAAAGGATGTCTCGGGATCACAATTGTGCTACTTTTGCAATCAAAATGAGTCATGTGCTTGTCTTTTTAGTAACTTGTGGAATCCCCAAAATTTAAAAAATATATTAAGCCAACGATATATGTTGATGGTTTGTGTTGGGTAAACAACTTGGCTAGAGTATTTAGGTCTACCAGTAAAAGTTTCTAGGTTGGCGCCTAATCAATTGGAATAGCAATTATTTTTAGGTAGATTTAGACTTCCTAGTCAATGCTTGCATATCGAGAGACTCTAGTCGACTACCATCTTAACATATCTCTATCAACTTTGTCGACACATATGGAATATAGAAATTACAATAGAATATTCTTTTGAAATTATGGAGACACTAACAACAAATACCACCTTGTTTGATGGAAATAACTGTAAAGAAAAAAAAAGGTGATGATGGGATTACAAACCTTTGACATTAAATTTAGTGGATTCTTACCAAATCTAGAATTTACTGCCTGAAATCGATGTCTTCTTGCATATAAATGTTATTGGACCAAGCCACGAGTCATCTTGGTAAAACACACTCCCAATAAAGATAAAGATTATGTTATGTCAACTTTTTGAAACTTTAGGCCAGCGACGGATATTTCGTTCAAACGGTATGTCTGGACTCACCATAGTGCTATCATTACAATAACAAAGAAACATATGACTATATTTATTTTCACTTATGGGGTTTCTAAAGTAAGTTGGGTCTAATAGGTAAAATTCTGGACCTCATTCAACAAATTTACCTATATTAATAGGTAAATTTTGGCTCTAATTATACCTAGTGTGGGGCACAAAATAACTAAGCCCAAAGTAATTTTGTACGTTAGGTTGAACCATTTCCTATGTAGTATTTAAGAATGTCATTAAGTTTGTATGTGGATCTTATGAAAGAAAAAATGCATATGTTTATCTTTTATCTTGGACTTATGTTCATCGATGCTTGGATGTATAGTGACTATAATTTGATATTACCATCTATATATAAACCTTCTTCACAGAAGTCTTGAAGCAGATTATTAAGCACTAAATAATGTTATTTTGACAAGATGGAAACACAGAAAAATGTCAGTTAATAAAATGGAAAAAAGAATCTTCATATCAAAGAAATATGGTGGCCTATGTGGATTAAAACCTTGGATTATATTTACTATTAAAATTGAGTCTATGGTAGTGTCACACTTCTCACTATTTACTACCAAATGCCACTACACTTCAGTATTTTAGAACACAACACCCTTGTCCGGTCATTTAGTACTTCACCCACATTTCTCCTATTTTTCAGCTCATATCACCAAAATCCCAACTAATCCCGGGAAAGTCGTGTATTTTGCAAGCCCGAGCCTGGCCGGCTCAAATGTCAGGCCCGAGCCCGGCCCGATGGCATGATTTGGCCCGGCCAGGCCCAGGATTTTTGGGCCGTGCTTCCCATGGCCAGGCCTACTCGCATGGCACTCCACACGAACTTAGCTAGGACACAACCAAAGAAGATATGATTGACCAAGTCTACTCGCATGGCGTTCAGCGCATCCACAACCTAGTAAATAATTAGAGGGGGGATGGGGTCGCCCTGAGGACCTCCCCTCTTATTTCTAAAGTAGTGGCAAACCTCACCATTAATGGAGATATCAGTTTGGCCCAAGAGACAAGCTTAATCATGCGATGCATAGGTCTAACATCAAACCCCTTCCTTTTGCAGCACCTCCCTAAGGAAGGACCAGCTAACCTGTCATAGGTCTTTCCAAAATTTAGTTTGAGCAGCACCACTTCGTCCCCTTGAACTATAGTCTCGTGGATGATCCCTTAAACTTTCAGACGGTGACGTCTAGCCAGAATGCGATTAAAGTACTATAATTTCAATCGTCAAACGGCTCTTGGTTTCATACAATTAATTAATAATCTTTCGAGATGTTGCATCACGAAGATAGAAGATTATACGACGAGATAAGTGGTACAACCGATGCATCTGATCTGAGTCTGAAAGTGAACCCTAATACTACGTGTTCACAACACAAAGCGTATCAATGTACGTATTGCCAAGTTCAACGGAAGGGTCCCTAATACTAAATGTACAGTACTATAGGCTTTTACTCCTGAAATAATGCAGCATTTTTGGCATCTTCAATCTTGCTCCGTGTATATGATACAAAAATGTCAAGATATCTTCCATCTCATGAACATGAAATTGTTACATGACTAATTAAAGCGAGTCAATGAAACTTAGTACAGTTTTATTGGAGGAGCAAGTGAGGAGCGGTGACCTAGCAAGCACCAATTAGCTAGATGTCTAGCTAGGTCAGATCCACGGTGAAAGCTTATCCAGTGTGTCACTCGACAAGGTGCCAACAAACACAAAACCATCTCTGGGCATAGATTAGGGCAATAATGCCATCAGAATAATCATGTGGATTAATTAAGCTCGATCACATGGATTGACTTTTGTTTGATCATTTCCATTTATGATTACATGTTTAATCGGCTCTCAAAGTCAAATAGGGCATGCAAAGTCCAATCTAGTGTGCTTATCGGTAGGAGACAAGGTATCGATCGATCGACGTCGTGATCGATGAACCGGAGCATATTATTAATTTGTTGATAATAGGTGGAGAGAGATCGAGTCCGCATATCTCCGGTTCTCTATCTAACACAGGCGTCAAACGTCTGAGATGCGTCTATATCGACACTAAATATAGTGGCATAAAACGTCGCTGGCTTTCATGTGGTCAACAACAAAAGTGCTCGCTGCTCATGATGAAATGATGCTGCTAGTTCATGACGACGGGCATTCGTGCAGCGGCACCATCGATCGGCAACGAGCTAGGGCCGTACGTCTGACTTGGAAATCTGCATGCCGCTGTTCGAACATTTCTGTGGTGCGCGCGCGCATACTTCACTGCAGTTAGGGTCAACATAAGAGTGAGTTGGCTAATAGGTATGGTTAGACGGTAGCACTTTCCCCTAAAAGAAACTGAAGGATCCGCCACCAAATCCACCTCCTAGCGGCAACGAAGGGGCAAACACTCGAGAGTGGATAAATGGAGGTCAAGCTACATAGAGACAATATTATTCACTAGTAGAAAAACCATCTTTGGTCCAGGGCCGCTCCAGCCATTGGTCCCGGTTCAGTGAAAAACCGGGACCAGTGCCTGGCACTGGTCCCGGTTCGAGCTGCCAGGGCCCGTGGACCATTGGTCCCGGTTCGGTTGGGTGCATTGGTCCCGGTTCTTGGCACGAACCGGGACCAAAGCTCCAGAGCCGGACACGTGGCTGCCGCGGAGCTTTGGTCCCGGTTCGTGCCAAGAACCGGGACCAATACCCCTCCCCTGCCTATAAATAACCCCCACCCCCTCTCTTCTCTCCTCTGTTTTTTTTCTGGTTGGATTGGTGGGAAGTGGGTGCTAGTTTTTTTTTCCTTTGCCACGCACAAGATGTGTTCGATGAAATGCCCGAGCCCACTTAAGTTCACACAAGATGATATCCTCGGCCGAGGTTAGCAACTTATCCTTTTCATCTGTAATTGATACAGAAATATTGCACGTGTCGATGTACGGTGGTCATTTCACTATTCAAGATGTTATTGTAATGGTATTTGATAAACTTAATTATATATATGATGCAGATGGATGCACGGATGCGATGGATGTACGGCGAACGACGCAGTTCCGAGTTTATTGCAGGCCTGCATAAATTTCTCGATGTGGCTGAGGCAAACAAAGTGAATAATTTTATGCCTTGTCCATGTGAGAAGTGTCGGAACGTCAGGGAGTACTCTGACCCGAGAACCATTCAAGACCACGTGATTCGGAAAGGTTTCATGCCCAGCTATAATTGTTGGACCAAGCACGGAGAAAGAGGGGTTACGATGGAAGACAATGAAGAAGAGGAGGATGATGACAACTATCCTATGTTCCCTGAGGAATGCGGTGATACTGTTATGGAAGACGTTGAAGAAGAAAGAGGTGAACATCGGGCATCAGATGAGCCCGCTGATGGTCTTGGTGGGGTCATTTCTGATGCAAAGCGAGAATGCGATACAGAAAAGGAGAAGCTAAAGTTGGAGGCCATGCTTGAGGATCACAAAAAGTTGCTGTACCCAAACTGCGAAGATGGCAGCACAAAGCTCGGTACCACACTGGAACTGCTGAAATGGAAGGCAGAGACTGGTTGTTCTGACAAGGGATTTGAGAAGTTACTGAAAATAATGAAGCCGAAGCTTCCAAAGGATAACGAATTGCCCGAGACTACATACGAAGCAAAGAAGGCTATCTGCCCTCTAGGATTAGATGTGCAGAAGATACATGCATGCATTAATGACTGCATCCTGTACCGCGGTGAGTACGAGAACATGGATAAATGCCCGGTATGCAATGCACTGCGGTACAAGATAAGACAAGATGACCCTGGTGATGTTGAGGGCGATGACGAGCCCCCCGGAAGAGGGTTCCTGCTAAGGTGATGTGGTATGCTCCTATAATACCACGGTTGAAACGTCTGTTCAGAAACAAAGAGCATGCCAGGTTGTTGCGATGGCACAAAGAAGAGCGTAAGAAAGACGGGAAGTTGAGACACCCCGCCGATGGGTCCCAGTGGAGAAAAATCGACAGAGAGTTCCCGACATTTTCAGATGACGCAAGGAACTTAAGATTTGGTCTAAGTACAGATGGCTTTAATCCTTTTGGGGAGCAGAGCTCCAGTCATAGCACTTGGCCCGTGACTCTATGTATCTACAACCTTCCTCCTTGGTTGTGCATGAAGCGGAAGTTCATTATGATGCCAGTGCTCATCCAAGGCCCGAAGCAACCCGGCAACGACATTGATGTGTACCTAAGGCCATTAGTTGATGAACTTTTGCAGTTGTGGTCCGAACCAGGTGTACGTGTGTGGGATGAGCACAAACAACAGGAATTTGACCTACGAGCGTTGCTGTTCGTAACCATCAATGATTGGCCTGCTCTTAGTAACATTTCAGGACAGTCAAACAAGGGATACAATGCATGCACGCACTGTTTAGATAAGACTGAAAGTATACATTTGGGAAACAAGAATGTGTACCTGGGGCATCGTCGATTTCTTCCGAACAGTCATGCCGTAAGAAAGCCCGGCAAGCATTTCAACGGTGAGGCAGATCGCCGGAAGAAGCCTAACCTCCCTGATGGTGATGTTATATATGACATGGTCAAGGATTTAGAAGTAATCTTTGGAAAGGGTCCTGGCAGTCTATCTGTTCCGAATGACGCTGACAACCACGTACCCATATGGAAGAAGTGCTCTATATTCTGGGAGCTACCCTATTGGAAAGTCCTAGAGGTCCGGTCTTCAATCGACGTGATGCACGTGACGAAGAATCTTTGCGTGAACCTGCTAGGCTTCCTGGGCGTGTATGGGAAGACAAAAGATACACCGGAAGCACGGGCAGACCAGCAACGTATGAAAGACCCATACAACAAGCAGACGGATAAAGGGCGTCAATACTTAAGCAGCTACGCTCTTACCAAAGCAGAGAAGGAAATCTTTTTTGAATGCCTGAGCAGTATCAAGGTCCCGGCTGGCTTCTCGTCAAATATAAAGGGAATAATAAATATGGCAGAGAAAAAATTCCAGAACCTGAAGTCTCATGATTGCCACGTGATTATGACGCAGTTGCTTCCGGTTGCATTGAGGGGGCTTCTACCGGAAAATGTTCGAGTACCCATTGTGAAGCTATGTGCATTCCTCAATGCAATATCTCAGAAGGTCATCGATCCAGTAACTCTACCAAGTTTACAGAAGGCTGTGGTCCAATGTCTTGTCAGCTTCGAGTTGGTGTTCCCCCCATCATTCTTCAATATTATGACGCATCTCCTGGTTCACCTAGTCGACGAGATTGCCATTCTCGGTCCTGTATTTCTACACAATATGTTCCCCTTCGAGAGGTTCATGGGAGTCTTGAAGAAATATGTTCATAACCGTGCTAGGCCAGAAGGAAGCATCTCAAGGGGCTATGGAACAGAAGAGGTCATTGAGTTCTGTGTTGACTTTATTCCTGACCTTAAGCCGATTGGTGTTCCTGAATCGCGGCATGAGGGGAGACTGAGTGGAAAAGGCACGCTAGGAAAGAAAGCACTGATATGTAGGGACGGGCATTCTTTAACTCAAGCACACTACACAGTTCTACAAAGTTCCACCTTCGTGGCTCCGTATATCGAGGAACACAAGAATTATGTACGCTCCAAGAACCCGGGGAAGGATGACTCCTGGATTAAAGAAAAACACATGGAGACCTTCGGCAGTTGGTTGCGATTACAGCTCATGAATGACACCACTGTCGGAGATCAGCTCTACTTGTTGGCCGCGTCACCATCTTCGACTGTATTGAATTTCCAAGGGTACGAGATAAATGGGAATACATTTTACACGATCGCCCAAGATAAAAAGAGCACCAACCAGAACAGTGGTGTCCGCTTTGATGCAACAAACGACGATGGGCAAAAGGACACATACTATGGTCGCATAGAGGAGATATGGGAACTTGACTATGGACCTACTTTTAAGGTCCCTTTGTTTCGGTGCAGTTGGGTCAACATGAATGGAGAAGGGATAAAGGTAGACCAGCTGTACGGGATGACAACAGTGGATCTCAAGAATCTTGGTTGTTACAAGAACGAACCATTCGTCCTAGCCAATGATGTGGCTCAGGTTTTCTATGTGAAGGACATGTCCTCCAGACCGAAAAAAAGAAAAAACAAGCAAACGAATACATCAGACGATGAGCCAAAGCGTCACGTAGTTCTTTCAGGGAAAAGAAACATCGTGGGAGTCGAGGACAAGACAGACATGTCAGCAGATTATGATAAGTTTGATGAAATTCCGCCCTTCACAGTGAGAACTGACCCAAGCATCCCGTTAAATAATGAAGATGCTCCATGGTTACGGCTGAAGCGATCATAGGCCAGGGACATACGCGAAGAAGGGTTCATGGCTTTTATGTAAATCAATGTAATGTATTAAACCTTTATGTGATGTGTAGTAATGTATTAAACCTTTATGTGGTGAAAACCATAATACACGAAATGGGAGTTTCCATCTAGAAGAAATGGGTTATATCACATGTGAGTTTTCTTTTTTGTTTTCTGTTAATTAATTGCATGACGACCGGTGAAACACGCGTGGTAGGTGGTTGTCGGCTCCCACACCTCCCGTGGGAACCTCTCAAACCTCAGCTTCGACCGTCCAAACACAGTTCCCCCTGCATACAGCCCGACGGTGGCTCGTGAGTTTGAGCGCCACTTCGATCCAAGCAGCGGTAAGACGTCTCTGATGATCTACAACCGTCCGGCAAGACGTCTCTGATGATCTGCAACCGTTTGGAACGGTCGCAGGTCATCAGAGACGTCTTGCCACTGGTTGCCCAAAGATGCCTCTCCGAGTGACGCTGGAATGTTTTGTGTTTGAGCGCCACTTCGATCCAAGCAGCGGCAAGACGTCTCTGATGATCTACAACCGTCCGGCAACACATCTCTGATGATCTGCAACCGTTTGGAACGGTCGCAGGTCATCAGAGACGTCTTGCCGCTGGTTGCCCAAAGATGCCTCTCCGAGTGACGCTGGAATGTTTTGTGTGAGTGAGTAACCTGTCTGAGGAGGGCGGCTATATATAGGGTACGTGTGCTTCTTTAGTCCCGGTTGGTAACACCAACCGGGTCATGTGGCTCACGAAGTGGTCGTGATACTGCTGATCCAACAGCTCACAATCCCTCAAAAGAAACACACCCCTGATCCAACGTCTCACAAGCGCTTGAAAGAAACACACGATCCGTGTGCTTCTTTAGTCCCGGTTGGTAACACCAACCGGGTCATGTGGCTCACGAAGTGGTCGTGATACTGCTGATCCAACAGCTCACAATCCCTCAAAAGAAACACACCCCTGATCCAACGGCTCACAAGCGCTTGAAAGAAACACACGATCCGTGTGCTTCTTTAGTCCCGGTTGGTAACACCAACCGGGACTAAAGACGGGCTTTGCGGTCACGACACGTGTCCTCCCCCAGCGCTTCCCTGGGCACGTGTCCTCCCCCAGCGCTGCCCTGGAGGTCTTTATATATTGTCGCCGACGGGGTAAACCCTAATCCACCATTCCTAGCCACGAACGCATCGTCTCCACGAGATGGATCCGCCACGCCCGCCGCAGCGCCTTCTGGACGAGGTCGAGCGTGCTCGGCAGAGCGCGCTTGGGCGCAACCGCGGGAGTCTATCCCGCCGTATGCCCACGAGCCCGGCGTGGAGAGGAATGCCCAGCTACCGGCCTCCTGCTCCACCTGGCGCCGCTGCACCTCCACCAGGCGCCGCCGCTCCTCCCGCGGAGGAGGAGGAGGACGACGACTTCGACTGGAGCGACGACGGGGAAGAAGGTTGTGGGTTGCAGATACAGGAGGCCATGGAAGCCTCCTTCCAGTCTGTCCGCGACTACCCTGTCCAGCGAGCCAAGACTTCCTACCAGCTCAAGGCGAAGGAGGCTTCCGATCTGGATTGGGCGCTGAAAGACTCATCCTCCATGGATCTTGCCCTCCGCCGCAAACGTGCGCGCGAGAACCGGGCGGCCGCCCACGGGGCTGGCTCCTCCCGCCGTTCCCCCTAATCCTACGGCCTTCGAGCCAGCAAGTCCGTTTATGTAGAATAATGTTGGTGATGTTGGATCAGGGGTGTGTTTCTTTCAAGCGCTTGTGAGACGTTGTATCATGTGTAATAATGTATTAAACCTTTTATGTAATGCATTAAGATAAATGAATTAATAATTTTTATCTGCTTTCTTCTGCATTTTACAACACCAAACATTCATCTTACAAATATAGGTTTACTGAAATTGTTCTGCATTTACTTCTGCTTACGGATTATTTGTCGAATTTCGACTTACGGATTTAAAGATATGAATTTATCCATATTAAATTGAAAATGACAATAATAATGTAAAATTGATTTTGGATTATTTATACAAATTCAAACACTTTTCACGTTGAAAGTTTTGTCAATTCAAAATATGCAATAAAGTTAATATATTTTTAATTGAAAATGGCAAAATGGTTAATAGTTTGTATAGTTAGAATAATTATTTCAGAAAACAGAAAATGGTTTTGGATTATTTATTCAAATTTAAACACTTTTCATGTTGAAAGTCTTTTCAGATTCAAAACCATTTGAAATTCATATTCAAACACCTAAATAAGAAAAAAAAAGGCGGGAACAACATTTCAGAACTGAAAAGTTCGAAATAATTTTGAAAAAGGACTCTTTGGTCCCGGTTGCTGGCAAGAACCGGGACCAAAGAGTCCATGGGCGCGCCACTGGATCTGGCATTAAATGACCCACTCTTTGGTCCCGGTTGCTGGCAAGAACCGGGACCAAAGAGGCATTGGTCCCGGTTCTTGCCAGCAACCGGGACCAAAGACCCCTGCTACTTAACTGCTCGCGCTCTTTCTTCTTCCCCATTCACGCAAATCGACTAAGGACCGGAGGCGCGACGCAGAGCGAAACGACGCCGGCAGGCTGCCCGACGCCCGCGCCGCCCCACGCCGCGCCCCGCCGTCGCCGTCGACGTCCGCGGCGCCCTCGACGCCCGCGCCACGCCCTCGACGCTCCCTCGACGCCCGCGCCGCCCGCACGCCGGCCGCCCGTGCCGCGCCCTCGACGCCCGTGCCGCCCGCACGGACGGCCTCCTCCCCGCACACCTCGCCCGCGCCTCCACGCCGCCGCCTCGCAGCGCCGCCCGCACCGCCTCTCGCACCTCCTCCCCGCACGCCGCCCGCACCGCCGCCTCTCGCGGTGAGTTAGTAATTTTAGGAATTTGTATAGGAAATTTGTATAGGAAATTTTAGTATAGGAAAATGTATAGGATTTTTAGGAATTTGTTTAGGAAATTTGTATAGGAAATTTTAGTATAGGAAAATGAGTTAGGAATTTTAGGAATTTGTTTAGGAATTTGTATAGGATTTTTAGTGTTAGGAATTTTGTATAGGAAAATGTATATTCTTTTAGTATAGTAAATAGGATTTCTTTTTGTATAGGAAATTTTAGGAATTTGTATAGTACTTTAGTATAGCAAATAGGATTTTTAGTGTTAGGATTTTTAGTGTTTAGGAATTTGTAGCATTGTAGATTAAAATGATTAATATGTTTAGAAATTTGTTAGATATAGAAATTATTAGGTTATAGAAATTGTTAGGTTATAGAAATTGCTAGGTTAGTTGTAGATGGTTTTTTGTTAGCCATTTGTTAGTGTTAGTTGCTAGGTTAGTTGCTAGGTTTTAGCTATTTTTTGTTAGCCATTTTCTGTTAGCCATTTGCTAGAATTAGTTTTGTTAGTGTTAGTTTTAGTTTTGCTATATATTGATGTTAATTTTAGTACATTGTTCTTAATTTGCAGAAACTATGGAACGAGACGAAGATCAGGAAAATATCCTCCAGGATATAATCCGCGGGCCGGAAGATATTGTCGATGTCACCACGGAGTTTTTGAACAACTCCGGTGAGGGAGATGAGTCTCTCAACCGAAGAGACGGCTCCGGTGAGGTAGAACCCGACGGCCGGGGTGAGGGAGAAGTCAGCGAGGGAGAAGCCGACGAGGGAGAAGCCGAAGGCTCCGGTGGAACATTAAATGTTGCAAACTCCGGCGAGGTGCATATACATATATTAATGAAGCCGAAGATTGTATTAATTAAGCCTCTGCTGTCTATATACATATATTAACGCTCTTTCTTCTTTTAGCCCTCCGGATCGAGCAAATCTTCTGTAAGGACAAAACGAGGCCCAGCCAAAAAGTTGGGCGACCAAGAAAGGTACACGATCGAAAGAGTCGCTGAAGACGGCACACCGACTGCTCCCCCTGGTGTTAAAAATAAAATGGTAAAGCAATGCGGAGTTCTTGTTAGGGACTTCATCCCGATCACCGTTCGAGAATGGCATCGGCCAAAGAGAAAGGACAGCTATATGTCAGCGATGAGGGCAAAGAAAGACTTTGGAGAAAGCTCATGGTTAATTTCACCCTGCCGGCGCCAGAGGTGGATTCAGATGAGGAGGATCCAGATGAGGCAGAAAAGATTGCCCGGAAAATCATGGAGCAAAAAGTCAAGGACTGGGCACTTAAGAAGATGGCCGAGCTATTCAAGAACTGGAAGAAAAGATTGAACAAACTGTTTGTCAAGAAAAATAAGACTCCAGACTTCGATAAAGGGTATGAGAAGATAAAGGACTACTGGGAAGAATTTGTGGCGTACAAGAAATCAGAGGAAGCTCTGGAAAAGTCTGCAAAAAATGCGGCAAATGCTGCTCTAAAGATGTACCACCATACTATGGGGCCTGGTGGCTACGCTGGTAGCATGCCTAAGTGGGAGAAACTTGAGGCGGACCTGCTGGCTAATGGGATCACTCCAGAGCCACTCAAGTGGATCGAACGGGCAAGAAATTGGTTTTACGGGCATGGGGGCACGTTGGACGCAGAAGGGAAGTGCATATATAACAGAAGACACAAAGATAATCCCCTACTACCCATCCAAGAAATTAGAAATGCAGTAAAGGATGTTGAAGAGGGACGGTTCATTCCCGATAGAGAGGATGACGAGCTCACACGCGCCCTTGGGAATAAGGAACACGACGGACGGTTACGAGGCGTACCTGGCTCCAAGCCCAAGACAATTGCGATTCCCGAGCACAGGAAGAAATTTCCTGATAGAAGCCATCAGAGGAGAAAGGAAAGGGAGGCAATGGAAGCACGCGCTGCTGCAGACCGGCTGCTAATATAGAAGAGAATTAAAGCTGCAGAAGGAACAAATTGCCGTGCTTAGCCAGCAAGGTACTAGCGGCCAATCTCAACGGCACATGGTAGAAGCTGCATGCGATGGTACCGGTGGCCCATCGAATCGGAAAAGCAGCGTGGCTTCCACGGAGCTCCAGGATGGTAATGATGATGCAGTGGCTCCACTTCGTCGCTACCCAGTGGATGATATCACGGAGAGCACACCTTGTGAGATGCATGTGAAAGTTTTTAACTTAACCGTGAAGGTGGCGGTCGGCTATGTCGTACCAATTGGACCTAATCCAACTTACCATTTCTCTCCGGTTCCAAATGGCTACGCTGTTGTCGCGGTGGATGAAGTGATGAAAGATTATGAGGAGCTGAAGCTGCAACACCCTGCAGGTGAAGATGGGGAGGTGCTTGAACTTGGAGAAGCCAAGAAAGCGACCATTCTATGGCCAAAGGAATTCATCGTGCTTCCGAACTGGCAGCCAAGGCCATCGACTCCTCACCAGTCTCCAGCGCAACAGTCCTCTTCACCGCCTCAGCATTCTCCAGCGCAACAGTCCTCTTCACCGCCTCACCAGTCTCCAGCGCAGCCGTCTCCGCCGCCGCGTCAGCCGTCTCCGCCGCCGCGTCAGCCGTTTCCGCCCACCGCTCGTACTATGAGGGGTAAGCGATCACCGAAACGTAAAAGGTCGCCCCTCCCAACAGTACCTCATAAGAATCTTCCCATTAGACCTTATGACAGGACTGTAGCGGAAAACGCCGCGGAGGTGGCTGCCTACAATAAGGCTTTTTTTGCACCAAAAAAGCCCGAGCAGAAGCCGGTATACGATGAAAAATCCAAAAAGTGGAGAAAGTCCTTCCTTGAGCAGCCATCCCAGATATCGATGAATCTGCCATCTGACTATGGTCGTGAACTTACTAAGCTAGCACGTGCCCAGTCTGAGCAGAACAAGGGAAGAAGTGCAAAAAGCGGGAAACAAATTGCCCAGCTCGGACAGCAGAAAAATCAATCGGTCCCCCCGCTCATAGTGTGTTCCGATGTCGACAAGGACTTCAGAGTCGCTATGGATAAGGACCTGGAATTATTGGACCCCAGAGCCATAGCTGCTGCTAAAGAACTTGGTGTCACTGTATCTCAGGCCAAGGAACAGGCTACCGCCTTGGGTATGAGCCTTGGTCAACTTTTAGGCTATGAACATGCGCCAATGTTAGAGATGGCACGGAAATATGTCCAAGGGGAGCCTATGGTCAGTAATGAGGAGATGACGGGTCTATCAACACATATGCGAAATCTGCATACCTGGTACCTGGTGCACACATCAAAGAAGGACGCGAAAGAGTGGTTTCCGCTGGACGTTAGAGTGGAGCATTTCTTCAAACGTTACATTATACAGTTCAACTGACTGAACTGTTCCAGTTATTCCAAAAGCGCGCCCTCGACAAATCTATCCTCTCTTGCTATTGTCTGTAAGTGATTTATTTTCGTAATTAAGTCTCTAGCTCAGCTCGTTCATTGCCTGTATTATATTATCCTGACTATATATATATCCTTTTGTACGCTATTATGCAGAATGAAGATGCTGGAATGCAAAAGATCTAAAGTTTTTGAGGTTGGGTTCGTTGACCCATATATCGTGAATTCACATACGTTAGTCAATCACCCCAAAGACGTGGAGCATGACCTGACCACCTTTTTAACCATGCAACATTTCTGTACGGAAATACTATTTCCTTACAACTTCAGGTGAGTGTTTCTGTCTTGTACATATTTTTATTTGGCTTTCTCGATGTTAAGTGTAATTGATGAGCTATGCATGTCTGCTTTATGTAAACGTCCGCAGGTTCCACTGGATTCTGCTAAGCATTCAACCTGACAAGTCCACAGTTGAAGTCCACGACTCATTAAGTTGGGACCAAGCGTTGTGGTCCGACATGAAAGAAATGCTCAACAAGTAATTTCAATCATTATCGCATTATATCGCCCTCTTTCGTTCGTTCCCTGATGTCAAGTAATTAATAACTCCTTTGTTCATTTTCTTTGCCAAAGCAGGTGTTGGACAATTTTCAAACAGAAGGTAGAAGGTCCATTCAAAGATGAGCTAACTTATAAAACGGTGGAAAGTCCGCAGCAGCCACCGGGGAGTAATTTATGTGGATTCTACGTTTGCGAGTTCATTCGCGAGTTGACCACTGAGCGGAGAACAACTGCTTTCAGCAAAATGCGGGAGAAGATCGACCCAGAACTGCGCGTAGGAGCAATTCAAGAGGAATTGGCGGGATTTCTGCTTAGGGAGGTCATCGATGAAAGGGGAGAACATTTGCTTCGGACGATGAACTACATATGCCTTGATGGCTTGATCTATCTCCATGTAATTAAATAGTTGTATTCTCGCAAGAGATCGAATATTAATTATATATGCATCAACATGTACTGTGTATATAGTAGAGCGTATAATATGCGTACGGAAACGATGGAGAGCACGTCGGCGATGCGAAGAAGGGGGAGACGACGGAGGCACCGGCGAGAGGGAGAGGGGCACCGGCGAGAGGGAGAGGGGCACCGGCGAGAGGGGCACCGGCGAGAGGGAGAGGGGGCACCGGCGAGAGGGACCGGCGAGAGGGAGAGGGGCACCCTAAACCCTAAATACCAAAAAAAAAAGCACACATTGGTCCCGGTTCGTATTAAGAACCGGGACCAATGAGTCTCCCCCACGCCCAGCCAGAACTGGCCACGTGGACCACATTGGTCCCGGTTCTTGGACCAACCGGGACCAGCATTGGTCCCGATTGGCCAGTCCCGGTTGGGCAACCGGGACTGATGTCCAAGCCCAATCGGGACCATAGGTGCTTTTTCTACTAGTGATTCTACCAAAAAAATCATGGATGTAGACAATGTTGTATTCTACCAACGTGTAAAGTCTCGACTAGAATTATCTTGTATTTTGGGCTGCACAAAAATGACAATGTCTGCAATTTGAAATTAGTGAACAATGCAAATTTTTAACTTTTCCACATCTGTCAGATTCTGTTACATTTGTGTAGCTCGAAACATTAAATATTATGATTTGATATTTTGCACGTTAGTAGAATACAACATTCTTTACCTCAGGATTGTTTTTAGATTTTTTAAAAAACTTCAAAATATGATTTCCAAAATTTTCAAAATAAAGTGCAACCATTTTTTTCTGTTCGTGTATGTGACTGGCATACTCGTCAATCCCAACTCCTTTTGCTAGTTCAAACTAGGCTTTTCTTTCTTAGCAAACAGCAAACTAGCTAGCACATCAAGTGCAGAGAGCTGTTAAACAAAAATCCGTACTCGGACTATCGGCCCATGAAGGAAATTAACAAATAGGTTGTTTTTTTCGCATGCATTGTGTGCGACGTGGCTATCTAATACTTCCTTCATTCCAAGTTATAAGATGTTTTACTTTTTAAACGTGCAATACATACGGAATAAAAGTAGTGAAGCTACACAGTGAAATACGTTTAGATGCATGTGAATAAGAAAAAGGCTTAAAAAAATTATAATTCGGAATGGAGGGAGTATATTCGTTAGTGAATTCTACCTTTTACCTCACTAGTCTTCAACCCGTGCACCTGCGCACGGGCCCACAGTTTAAAAACAAAATGAAAAACTTCCTAATGATTTTTTTAAACGAGAATACACATGAAACCTCGCAATGCCTTTCTAACAAAGTATTATAAGAAGCTTGGACACTACGTACCTTACCGGTCTTGCTCCAAAAGTAGTGAAAAATCCATAACAACTATACTATCAATATTCTGAGATGAAGCTAATTTGGAATGCATAAAGACAAGGGTAATTATAGCCTACCAAAAATAGTTGATCTGAGTAACATGTAAACATCTGGACATCACCGATAAGATATGGCTGAGATATTTTTACTAGTCACCTCATTTTGTGGCTTGATCATTAGGAAGTAAGTGGATCCCACTAGAAGCATGTACGAAGCACATGGTGAAGTCTTCCGATGAGATTGAGGGGGCTTATATGATAGGCGGAGGATTCTCTAAAAGTAATATGACTCTAAACATAAATTTAGAATAAGAAGTTGTGGGACTAACCTTCGCCAATAAGATATGGCCGTGTAGTGTACCGTAATTGGTGAGTTAATCCTTGCTTGCTTTTGCATAAATAATACTTACATTCTTATGGATATAAACTAGCTCAAGTATGCATCCTTTTTCTTTGAAAAATGAAAGAAAGTTTAAAAAACCGTGTTGCAAAAATAACAATGATAACTGATTTCTTTTGTTATTTTGGAGGTGCACAGATAAAATTAACGATGATACATCACATCTAACGAATAGCTTATGGTAACCTTAATGAGCATAGTAATTCTAGTTATGTGAGGCTAATTCTCTAAAAGCTATGGTTTTGCACATGCATCAACCACACCATAAATAATGGAGGCCACCGATTGAAAGGAACACATTAATAACTTGTTGTTGAATATAACCTATCTATCACCATAATATGAAAAAAAAAACGTGATAGTGGTGTGCAAAATATGCCACCTCGTATCGTCTCCTACTATATTCTCGGCAAAGGTGGCAAAAAGCCTTTTGGATCAAAAGGGCATTGATCGGATGGCCGAGTAGAATTTTCTAGGCCCATATAAAGAGGGAAAATCCTAATTTTGGAGGAGGCCGGCCCTTGTCACAATTGCCTCTCACTTAGCATCCGCCAAGGGACTCCTCCATAACAACACCAACACCAATGAAGAAGGGTCTCAAGGATCTCGCTGTCCCCAAGGCCCACCGCCCTCTATAGCCGCCTCTGGTCGGATGCCACCACCGTTGTGGCCTTAGCCGCCGCCTTTGTTGCCTACTCTCCGGGCTGCGACCTTTCCATCAACCTCCACATATTCATTTCCGCGTGTGAGTAATCCTGCTGCGTACATGGGGTGCATGAGAATTGGATGGGATCAATCTTGTAATAATGAATAGTCGTTAGCATGTGGTGCCTAGCTCAAACATGATCTTGTGTTATTTTGATGCAACTTTTCTATGTGCAATGAGTGTTATTAGGGCCTGAGTAATTTGATTTTAGTTCTGAAAATTTATTGCTTCATCACATATTTTAGTTTCATATTTATCTGCAAATTACATCACATGTTATAATTTGGTAAGGACATTCGAAAGGGATTGATATAATTTGAGGAGTTCATGTGCTCACGAAGTGTTAATGCGTTGTTTTGGGTGACTAAATCAAAAAAAAAACTTAATTACCCTAATTTCATGCATTGGCCCTGATGACATGGTAATTAGGACAATAAATGTTGTGTGAGTTCTCTCGTTAGTAGCTACAACTACATACAGAACACATGTCTACATACTAATAGATCCAGACCTAGGTTGCACCACCGTTATGATCATACAAATAATATTATAATTTCATCAATACAACATCTTGATTATCACCCTACACTTGCGTTTAAGAGGCTGGTAATCTTCAGAAGAAAAAACTCTCAGTTTACATTACTACAATTTCACTTTCCTGCACTTCTACTTTTCTGTGTTTTTACTTTCTGCTTTATATTACAAGTAAAACTTAGTTTCATTTTAATGCATCGATAATTAGAATTTACGCTAATGTGAAAGAATAATTAACTTTACCTTCAGCTCCCTCGTGGTATCGACAAACTCAATATGTATCAATTGTGCTACAACTAACCTTGTGCACTTGCAGGATATCACCAGCTGGTTATCAGGGAGTCTCATCTACCACTAGTACTAGTATGATAAGAGGGTATATAAATGTGCACTCCTCTTCCATCGTGTCCTTGTACCAACGTGATCAAAGAATCTCACTTCTTCAGAACAATCTCCCTCAAAAGTTGAAATGTTTTCCAACATGACCGAAAAATGAATCTGAACGGTTGTAAAGTATTCTTCTTCATCTCCCTATCTCCTAGACAAGGAGACACAACATATACATGAGATTGCATCTTGGTTCCAGAGTTTGCGTCACCGCTCATGACATCCCCATCCCACCTCTGGTCGTGCACCGCGAGACAAACAATATGCCTTCGAAATTCCGTCTCTTGTGGTCCTATATGGGAGATGGGCAATTAGCTTTTGGGTAACACTCTTACGCGACTACTCTGCATAGTATGTGTTCTTACTCTCTTTACTGGGGACCATGTTCGAATCACTATTACTAGCACTCAGTTTGGACATAGTGGTTTTCTCCTACCTACTAGATTGCATGGCTAGTTTATTCTCTACCTTTATGATCATGTTTTAGCTACTATTTCTTATGGATTAAATGATTAAACCATATGAAAAATTGCTCATGAAATCAACATGTGTACGTGCTCGAGAGAGAGGTTTGAGCTAATGAATTGGAGTGACATTGATGCAATTTATAAAAATTTGACAAGACTAATCCTGCGATCCAAAGGGCTAGCTCTTATAGAGAACAAAACCCATTATAGTGGAACCATATAAATTTTCTATGAAAATCTTACAATCCAAATAGTCTCTAGAACAAAACTTTAATATGGTCAAAATGCATCGAAAATAGGAAGGAGAAAATGCGGATACACCCTCCCTAAATCTGGTCACACGTTTAAAACATCAAGCCATCCATTTTGCGTATCTTTCCACTGTATTAAATATTCAAAGAAACCATATTCCTCCATTTTACGTATCTTTCCATCGTATTAAATGCAAAAAGTATTGATTTCACCTACTCATCATGTTATATTGATTTTTGTTGTGCCATAAGAATCCACTAATAAATTAGTGCTTAGTATTTGTGCCGAATAGTTAACTAATGCATGTTATAGTGCTCTATAATTTCCTAATGTGCTATGATGGTCGATTGAATACAAAATTATATGGAATAGTTGAGAGAATACAAAATATATGAGTTTGTTACACTGTTATGCCATTTGTTGCGATTGTTAACTAATATCACTAACTATGTTGCGTTCAGAAACACCACTTAATATGCATCCATAATAGTTCTAGGCTAATGCCCATCACTCTAATCCACATGATTAGTTCATACTATTGTACTACCTCCGTTCCGAAAATATATGATGTTTTAGCTTTTTCTGGTTTAGATGTATCTAAACGCGTTTTAGTGTATAGATTCACTCATTTCAGTCCGCTATTGAAATATCAAAAACATCTTATAATTCGGAATGTAGGGAGTACATAGGGAAAAAAACTTTATGTCACATAAATAATTCCATAATTATTTCAACTCTTATCTACTCCCATGCACGAGAGAGTCATAGGATCGTAAAGATCTTAATGCTACTACTTATTATCCTAGCATTTATCCTCCTTTTAAGTTGCAGTGTATTTCTCATGTATTCTTCTCCGTACAGTTATTTATCATTTTAATAAAAAAAATTATGCTTTTACATGCTACTTTGTCAATGGATCATTAAGTGGTGAGGGCCATTGATATATCAGGGACGCTAGTCCCCGAGAGCCAAAAGTTCGCGTCTCGAAATGCATGGGCTAGTTTCTAATACACTTGCATTTACTACTAATATTGTTGCCCATGCTACTCCCTCCGTTTTAAAGCAGATGACTTCCATTTGCCCACATGTGAATGTATCTAGACATGTTACAACTATAGATACATCCACATTTTAACAAATAGAAGTCATCTAATTTGGAACAGAGTGAGTACTACTCATTGTCCTTTCTCTTATTAGCGTGTGCAAGTACTTATTTCCTGTGGTATATAACAGTCCTTCGTTTGTACTACCTCCGTTTCTGAATATAAGATGTTTAAGCTTTTGTCCACATTCACATATATCTAGATGTATGTAGACATGTCTTAATGTGTATGTACATGCATTTAGGTTTGCACCTACCCAACATGTGAGTTAGCTAGAACATCTTATATTGTGGAACAGTGTTATTACTTACTCCATCTTTTTTTAATTATAAGATGTTATACATTTTTCTGAATCACATGTATGATGTATATAGACTTGTTTCAGCGTGTCTTCATTTAAGTACCTATGTAGTCCATATTGTAATATCCAAAACATATTATAATTCAGAAAAGAGGGAGTACACATTATTATATGTTTACATAATAGAAAACTAAATGTTAATACTCCCTCCGTCCCAAAATAAGTGTCTCAAAGTTGTCCAAAAGTGAACGTATCTATACTTGTTTCATGTCTAGATACATCCACTTTTTGACAAATCTAAGACAGTTATTTTGGGACGGAGTGAGTATAACAATTGTAGATCAAAACATTGTCTTAAACAATTACATTCTGAGACAGAGGGATTGTTTATTTGTATACATAGCAAGAAAATGTGTTTTAACCAGAACAGACAAATGGGCTGTCGCCAGAACAGACAAATGTGTCGTCGACAGAACAGAAAAACGCGTTGCCGACACGACAGACATTAGGCATATGCATGTGATCGAAATCTTGCTGTCTCCCAAATTGTAATTATTTCTCATCCTACAAGTTATGGTTCTTCAAAATCAATTTGAAACCCTAAAACTATATAAGCGAAGTCAACGTGGCCAACAGGTGTTTCGATTTGATCCTCTTCTCTATCCTCCTGTTGCCTTCTCCACCAGATTCATTGAACCGGGACGCATTTTGACTTTCTCTCTTCCGCATTCTTTTCACTTTGTTAACCCTCTCCTGTTTTAAATAGTGAAGGAGCTGTCGTCCTTCACCTGACCCACAATCGCGTCCATATTCCAATCAACCCCCACCATCCAATACGGAAGGTACAGTTGTAGAACACTGGTGGGGCCCAGAAAAAGCAAGACGAGGAAAAGGTCTGGAGAGCTCGACGGAAGTGCTCGACGGGAACCTCACAGTAAGAAAAAGAATCCCTTTGATCTTTTCGATCTCCTTCTTCCGCCTTACTTTTGCCGGAGCTAGCAGGCAAAAGCCCAGCAGAAAAGTTTTTAAAAAACCATGAAGTCATAAAGGGTTTAGCGCCCACGTTTGCCTTTGTTTATTCTCTTTTCTCGATCTGTTCTTTGGGCCGATTGCTTCTTCTTGGTCTGAATGGTGATCCAGATGCTTTCTGGGATGATGTTAAACAAGCACTTTCTCTTCTAGGTTTGTATGATAGGATGATCGCTTCCGGAAAATCTACTCCCTCCGTTCCAAATTACTTGTCATCCATTTGCCAGAAAATGGATGTATCTATACTTGTAACATGACTAGATACATCCACTTTTTGGCAAATGGATGACAAGTAATTTGGAACGGAGGGAGTAGTTTTCTGGTATTACGGTTTAACTTCCGGCTGTCTTTTTCAGTTGCATACACCCTCAGATTCCCTAGATTTCTACCATGAGGTTTAATTTGATTTCTCAGTATTTTGCATGAATGGATAGGGAACTGCTGTTTTCGTTGTGTAACTTGACCGATCCTGAACCTGTTAGGCAGAGCGACTGAACATCTTAGATGCTTCTGTTCTATCCTGAACCTGTACATATAAAAGTAGAGAACATTTAGTCATTGGCTTGGAAAGATAGAGAGGAGCACGAGGCAAGGTTCGTTCGCACGCAAGTGACGAGAGCCACCGAGAGTGGCCCGGAATCAATCAGTTAGGCAGAGAAGCGCGTAGGTTGGTGCTGTGCATTTCAGGGCCGTCCACCTTAGTCGGCTCATCGCATATGCACACGTCCCAGTCTAAACCAAGAACCCATCATATTAAGCTACTCTTCATCGGTCCTTTGACCAAGCTCATTGCAATTGGCGGACCCCACTTTGCAGAACTACTCTACTAATTAATTAGAAGAAAAATACCAGTAGTTAACTGGTTGATCTGATTTTGCGGCGACTAACTGTCGATATTGAGTCTGAACTGGTAGTTCTGCCGGAGATCATGTTCTGATGATCTTCTATGCGAATTAACAACTGCATTATTGGCCCCGGAGACAGCCCGTTATAAACTGTAACCAGTGGAATCTGTCCATAACTACGGTTAAGAAACTTTATTTTATTCCCTGGATGACCTTAATCAGTTGGCCACTTTGTACGGCTGTGGCAAAGATGAGTACATGACTGCATAGGCAAGCATGGAAAACGTACATAGCAACTGAGATTGCCCAGAGCCCCAGAATTCCACAAAACTGGCTTCTGCAGTGGCCAATGCTTTTCTGAATCCTCCAGTTGCTGTATGGCCAAGTCATAGTGCATGCATTTGGGCATCCTAAATGTCAAAATCCCAGAAGTTTGGCCCAGATTTCGATTGCCACTTAACCCAAGGTGTGAATAGCTTGACAGCAATTTGTGCTGGAAAACTGCCAACATTCCAAACTGCAACTTGCTGTAGATTTTCGTCTAAAAACAACTCATGATGTAGATTGTCATATTAAATTCAGTTTCCCATGTACGTTGCGTACTTATTTGCACTTACATCCAGTTTCCTCAAAGTCCACTCTGGCCCATATGCGTTTTCTTCAATAAAATTCAACCAGGGAGAGAGCCGAAACAGTATGATTGTTCCTTCTGTCACCTGTCATCCGCACATCGTTTCAACTACGGTCATGTATGCAAAATGATTTACAAATTCAGCAAGTGATGAGCTGTGTGGGATAACCTATTCATTAGATAGGTATTTCCTGATTCGTGCTTTGCAGCTAAACCTAGCTCTTGGCCTTTTTAAAATTGAGGGGTTGACCTTCATCGTAGCCGGAGCTCCTCTCAGCTACTCCGTATATATTATGAACATTCTCTAGCTTCTTAGCAAACCAACGAAGAAGCTTGCAGGCCTTTGTCTTCCTGGGCCAAGTGAAGCATCGTGTAGGTTTTCCTCGCTTTCTCAATTCTTGATGCTTATCAGCTATGACTGATGCCATGATCAAACATTGAAGCATCGTGTAGGTTTTCCTCGCTTTCTCCATTCTTGATGCTTGCTTGTTCTTGTTCTTGCATAGGTTTCAAATTCATCGGGCCCTGAAATAGAACTTTTTATGTATTGGTTTTGTTACTGCAAAGTATCTCATTCAGCTAAAAGCTCAGATCAGCCTGTCATGCATTTGTTCATGTGTTTGCGATTGCTAGCTGCTTGAAGATAGTTGTGGCTCTTTGGAATAGAACTTGATCAATATGCTCACTGCTTCGTTTACAGATAGGAGTGTCCTCCTGCACCTAGGCGCGTGGTGCAAGCAACATCGTCAACAATGCCGCGCACCGTGTCTGATGGTGGCGAAGAATTGGCCGTGATGACATATCCGGCCGTACCATGTCGCGCCGCCGCTCGGACAACACCCACCATGGACACAAGGTCGGGTTCCCTCCCGATAAGGGCGCTTTCGCGGAGTTCTCCGCCAGGGTGAAGGAGACGTTCTTTGCCGATGACCCGCTGCGAGAGTACAAGGACCAGCCGAAGTCCAAGAAGCTGTGGCTCGGCCTGCTGCACTTCTTCCCGATGCTGGGCTGGGCGAGGCACTACACCTTTGGCAAGTTCAAGGGAGACCTCGTCGCCGGGATGACCATCGCCAGCCTCTGCATACCTCAGGTACGTACCGTACCCAGCTGCTAGTTCATGATCGATGCAAAGGACGATCCATCCAGTCGTCTCAGTTGATCTGTCAGTTCTGACTTTTGCCACGTCTACACACCAGGACATCGGTTATGCCAAGCTTGCAGGCCTGGAACCAAAATATGGACTGTGTAAGTGTATCTCTTCGTTCTTGTTGTGATGAGAATTTTGCTCCAGTGGGTACAGCTGATGGTAAGAAACTTTTGCAGACAGTAGCTTCGTCCCGCCTTTGATATACGCCCTGATGGGCAGTTCCAGGGACATAGCCATCGGTCCTGTGGCGGTCGTGTCGCTGTTGCTCGGCACTCTCCTCCAAGAAGAGCTCGACCCCGTCAAGGATAAGGCAGAGTACATCCGGCTGGCTTTCACCGCGACGTTCTTCGCGGGGGTCACTCAGGCAGCGCTCGGATTCTTAAGGTAAGTGTAGTCCGATCACCTGGTGACTGCTAAGTGTTAACCAATCAGTTACTCGGTCCGATCTCCTCTGAAGTATATTGGAATGGATAGTTTAGCAGTTTATGACCGGAGTTTGCTGCAGGCTAGGGTTTATCATAGAGTTCTTGTCTCATGCCGCCATCGTCGGTTTCATGGCGGGTGCCGCCGTTACTATTGCTCTTCAGCAGCTCAAGGGCTTCCTTGGCATCGCGGTGTTCACCAAGAAGTCAGATATCATATCAGTCATGAAATCAGTCTGGGGGAATGTTCACCATGGCGTAAGAAAAATCGTACCTTACATTTTCTTTTCATACTTTTCTGATGAAAACCAATTTCTAAGAGAACTCACCCTTGCTTTGTTGATTCAGTGGAACTGGCAGACGATATTGATCGCAGCATCGTTCTTGGCATTTCTTCTGGCAGCCAAGTACATTGTAAGAAATAATACTAAATGTTCATAATTCCTTCTTAGTTCTCCTTGATTATTTGTGACGATGATGTCAATTTATTGGGATATTTCAGGCCAAGAAGAATAAAAAGCTCTTCTGGGTTTCTGCAATCGCACCGCTCATTTCGGTGATCATATCCACCGTATGTGTGTACCTCACACGTGCAGACAAGCAAGGCGTCGCAATCGTAAGCCATACTTGACTACTCGAACCCTTTTCCATCAGATAGTCTGTAGTAATTAACGAATTAGTTGAGGATAGCAATGTGGATATATCATTGATAAATGAGTAAATTGCAGGTCAAACACATCGACAAAGGCCTCAATCCAGCGTCATTTCATGACATATATTTCAGTGGCCCAAACTTGATGAAAGGATTCAGAATTGGGGTAGTAGCTGGAATGGTTGCCCTAACGGTAAAAAAAATCACTACCTATTTTGAGTTCCAAATTTGTAGCATGGAAAACAATTAAGGATACCCAGCAATGTGCTAAAAGTGATGCGAATATTTATCAGGAAGCAATTGCAATTGGAAGAACATTTGCTGGCATGAAGGACTACCAACTAGACGGTAACAAAGAAATGGTGGCTCTAGGAACCATGAACATTATAGGCTCATTTACTTCATGCTACGTAGCCACAGGTAACTGCTAACTCCGTTGAAAAAATCTACCTAGCCCATACAAATATACCATTCTACTAAGTACTGACAAAAGTTGTTTGTTGTAGGTTCTTTTTCACGATCAGCAGTAAATTACATGGCTGGCTGCCAAACAGCAATATCCAATGTTGTTATGTCAATTATAGTAATGCTCACACTGTTGTTGATCACTCCGTTGTTCAAATACACGCCCAATGCCATCCTAGCTTCCATCATCATAAATGCGGTGCTTAGCCTAATTGACTTCGAGACGGCGTACCTTATCTGGAAGGTTGATAAAATGGACTTTGTGGCGTTACTAGGAGCGTTCTTCGGGGTTATATTTGCATCAGTGGAGTACGGCTTGCTCATTGCGGTGCGGATTATCATAACATTTGTCCTTTTATTTACAACTGAGTTCCCCCAATTGACATTGCCTGATGATTGTTGAACTTGTATGGAATAGGTTGCTATATCTCTTGGCAAAATTCTTCTTCAAGTAACACGACCGAGAACAGCTTTACTTGGTAACCTTCCCAGAACATCGATCTACAGGAATGTTGAACAATACCCAGAAGCTACCAAGGTCACCGGGGTTTTGATTGTAAGAGTGGACTCTGCCATCTACTTCACAAATTCCAATTATATTAAAGAGAGGTAAACTTCTGATATTCAACACACATGTACTTATTTTAGTGACTGGTGTGATTACTAGTGAAGAATTCAGAGCAATGCTTCCCTTGCCATAATAGATAGGAAAAATAACCATGCTTCACTTGATATACTATTTTCAGAATCCTGAGATGGCTGAGGGATGAGGAGGAACAACAGGAGGAACAGAAGTTGTCGAAAACAGAGTTTCTGATCGTTGAGATGTCTCGTAAGAACACAATGTCTACTCTATTCTCAGAATACATCAATCATTTTATTTGTTTCTTGCAAATGGTTCAAAACACTGGCCTAACTATTCAACAGCGGTGACTGACATCGACACAAGCGGAATCCACGCGTTGGAGGATTTGTTAAAAGCGCTGGAAAAGCGTAAAATTCAGGTGAAAAATCAAAACTGGTATTTGAATTATACAGCTACAAGCTGATACCACAAAAACACTCCACTAAGACAAAATCCATGTGTGCCACTTACAGCTGATCCTCGCGAATCCTGGACCGGTTGTGATCCAGAAGCTCCGGTCCTCGAAATTCACAGAGCTCATCGGCGAGGACAAGATATGCCTGTCGGTCAGCGATGCGGTCAAGAAATTTTCTCCAAAGGCCGAGAACGCCTGAAGAAGAAACAAATGTCTGGTGTGATTTTATAGAGCAAGGAGCACAGGAGTATACGGTGTGGTTTGTGCAGAAGGTAAATAATGGAGGTGCGTGGAGTGTTGGATCTTATCAGGTTTGCAAGGCGTGTTTTGAGTAAAAGGATAAGATGGCGGTGACATAGTGGGACATCAGTCATCAGTGTGTGTGCGTTGGCAAACAATTGGTTACTGATTGAGGGTTTATATCAGGGTCCATCTTTGGGTTTTTTTCAGTTTATGGATCTGTACATGTTAGGGTGCGTGGAGTGTTGGATCTTATCAGGTTTGCAAGGCGTGTTTTGAGTAAAAGGATAAGATGGCGGTGACATAGTGGGACATCAGTCATCAGTGTGTGTGCGTTGGCAAACAATTGGTTACTGATTGAGGGTTTATATCAGGGTCCATCTTTGGGTTTTTTTCAGTTTATGGATCTGTACATGTTAGGGTCCTGTGCTTTACAGCTTATTTGTACTTTTAAGGCTTTATAATATAAAGAAGTTTGCAATTTTGGCTCAATGGTACAGTGCATTTGAATTGTGAGCAATATGGATATTGTTAAGGATCCCCATACTGTAACCTGGATAAAGAAGTTACTTGCTTGTGCATTTGAGCTTTGGGGTATTAAATCAAACGCATGGTGTGCATGGTATAGTTTACTGTGCTGCCATGCATGAGTAAACTATCGAATTGCTCTTTGAGTCTCTGCTTAGCTATCCTCGCTACACTACGACAGGGAAGCAGAAAGGCACGTACGCTCACGGTTTTGATCGGGATCCGCCGCCGTCCTTGTTTCCGACGCTACACCGTAGCAAGCAGCGGCGGCGATGTCTCGGAATGGCGAGACAGCTCCTCCAAGCCGCCGCGTACTGCGCCGCCGCCTTGGCTGCCGGCCTGCCTCGGTGACGCCCCAAAGTGTCGTTAGGTCAAGCCGCGACGGGCCAGGCCGTGCTCAGAGTATGGGCCTTAGATGCAAACCTTGGAAGCAAAAACAGAAAATTCCCTTTTAAGAGCCGGCGGCCCATCTATCTCTTCTCTCCTTCAACTTTTGTTCTTCTTCTTCGTGGAGCTCCCTCCCTCCGCAAGAAAATCCCTTGGCCACCGCCTCCCCCACATGGCCGCATCTCCCATCTCCCTCCTCCCTTCTCTTTCGCATGACGCCATGAGATCCCCTGCCTCCAATTCCTCCTCCAATGGCGCAGCTTGCCCCTCTCCTCCGCCCCCTCTCACTCCTCCCACCCGCCGCCGCCGCCCGCCTCACACCGCTCCTCCTCTCCGCCTTCTCCTCCTCCTCCTCCTCCTCCTCCTCCTCTCGACAGAAGGGTGTCCCGGGATCCGAGCCCGATGACCCCCATAGTATCCCCAGACTAAGGGTGGCGCGGCGGAATGAGAAGGAGAAGAAGAAGATTGAGCGCGCGCACTCAATTCTAGCGCAGCCCGATTGGCAGGGCAGCGCCGTGCTCGCCGCTCTCACGCCCGCGCAGGCCGCTGCCGTGGCCACCTCGCACCCGGACCCCGTCAGGGCGCTCGACCTCCTGCTCTTCCTCGCGCGGGAGCATTCCCACAAACACCTTCCGGGCACCTTCGCCTCGCTCGGCACTCGCCTTGTGGAGGCCCGCAAGTACCCCGCCTCCGTCGGCCGCGCCCGCCTCCACATGATCAAGTCCTGCCGCACCAAGGCGGAGATGGCGCGGACCATGGACCACCTGGATAGGATCACCCGCGGAGGACCCAGGATGGGTCTCTTGGCGTATGAGACCCTGCTGACCCAGCTGAGCGGCTTCGGCATGACGGCCACCCTCATGGACAGGTACCGCCGCCTTCTCAGAGAAGGTTTGAAGCCCAACTTGTCTATCTACAACACCGTGATCAACGCGTTGTGCAAGGATGGTAACGTTAGGGATGCACTGTCGGTCATGGATAAGATGTCTGAGTCCGGGATGAAGCCCGACGCGTTCACCTACACATCGATGATTCTCGGGTACTGTAAAACCAGTGACTTGGATTCAGCATTTGAGGTTTTCGTTCGAATGGTTAAAGAGGGGTGCGAGCCAAGCGCCGCAACATACTCAACCCTGATCAATGGGCTCTGCAGCAGTGGGAGGGTGAATGAGGCGATGGATATGATCAGAGAAATGACACAGCGTGGTGTTCTGCCCACAGCTTACACTATTAATCCCCCCATTGTTGCATTATGTGACATGGGGCGTACTGAAGATGCCTGGAGGCTGTTTGTCGATATGAAAAAGAAGGGATGCGTACCAAATGCGTATACATACACGTCGCTTATAAGTGGGCAACATGTGCCAAGGGTGGCCGTTGGACTGTTCCATAGGATGGCAAGAGATGGTGTGCTCCCTCATACAGTGACATATAATGCTCTGATAAATGTTCTAGTGGAGGATAGGAAAATGAATAATGCGCTTAAAGTCTTTCATTTGATGCGAAGGCATGGTTGTTTACCCGACACCAGGACATACAATGAAATGATCAAGGGCTACCGCATAATTGGTGATATCGACAAGGCAACATCAATGCTGACCAGTCTTTTGAAGGGAAGGCATAGAGCTACACTTGTGACATACAACACCATCATCAAAGGACACTGTGACTCAGGGAATACCACTGCTGCTCTTAGGATTCTAGAGCTTATGAAGGCTAACGGGTGTGAACCTGATGAGTGGTCTTATACTGAACTGATACATGGTTTTTGCAAGATAAGCGATATGGAATCGGCTTCTCGGTTGTTCAAGGAAATGGTGGGTCATGGGCTACGCTCAAATGAAGTTACCTACACTACACTCATTAGCGGCTACTGCAAGGACGAGAAACTGGACTGTGCAGCAGAAATGTTGGAACACATGAAGGCAAGTGGTTGCAGACCAAATGTTCAGACTTACAATGTTTTGATCCATGCTCTAACTATACAGAATAATGTTTCTGCTGCGGAGAAACTATTTGAAGTGATGCTTGAAGAAAATATATCTCCAAATGTAGTTACTTACAGTACCATGATTCATGGGTTGTGTAAAAATGGATCCACGTCTTTGGCCCTTGAAATGCTCAACAGGATGATTGAACATAACTGTTTACCTAATTTGCACACTTACAGTTCTCTTATCCAAGCTCTGGGTCAAGAAGGCAAGGTAGAGGAAGCTGAGGTACTGTTTTCAGATTTACTGAGGCAAGGGCATACCCCAGATGAAGTTGCTTATGTCAAGATGGTTGAAGTTTATATAATGTCTGGCAAAGTTGATCGCGCTTTTGATCTTTTAGGAAAAATGATAAATGCTGGATGCACACCAACCTTGTCGACATATGATCTTTTGATTAAAGGCTTGCACAATGAGTACCTGATGGTGGACCAGAAACTTGTGGCCTTGCCTGATGCAGTCTCAAACTGCAGTTTTGGTGACCAAGCCATTAACAAATATGCCATTTCAATCTTATCTTCGAAGTTAGCAGAACTGGATGTTAGGCTATCTCGACAGTTGTACGATACATTGTTGTCTGGATTAAGCAGAAGTGGGAGATGGTTTGAGGCTGATATTCTGTACAGAAGCATGGTTGGTCAGGGTTTATGTCCAAACGAGAAGGCATATAATTATTTTATTATTTCCCTATTAAGGGCCGTGAAAGTTGACCTGGCTATGGGCGTATACAGACATATGTCTGCTCAATGTCGTAAACTCCATCTTGTTGGTTATAAAGCACTAATATGTAGTTTATGCCAATTTCACAGAAGGGAAGAAGCCCAATTTATTTTTGAAGACATGCTATCCAGGCCTTTCGATCCTGACAATATTGTGTGGACTGTTCTCATCAATGGGCTCCTTGAGGCCGGATACAAAGACGTGTGCATGGAATTCCTGCACATCATGGAAAAAAATCATTGTAAGCCTAGTTTCCGTACATATACCATTTTAGCAAGGGATTTACTGAAAGATTAGCCTTCACTAGAATCAGCTGGACTTGATGCACTGCAGCAGTTTGGGGATTTTCTTGTGATACCTGATGTGCCAGAGCTCACCATCTTCAGTGAGTTAGATGGCTAGAGGGACCTCTTTATTGTTTGTGGTCTTCCTCATTGTTATCTATTTCCAAGGCTTTGGTATTGTGCTTCCAGTGATACCAAAGAATGTCTGTGAGCAGCAAGTTTCATAGTCAGTTTAGCTGTTACCTAGGCCCATCATTTTGCACTCTATACCCCAACCTCTATTTCAAATCACAGGTACAGACTTCAATTACTTACAGTTTCCTATACCCATTGTCTTGTGAAGTTGTGATTCATGATACCTTATTTTACTCAGGTGTGGTGCACAAAAGTTGCTTGGTCCCCTGATCACTAGTAAGGAAGCTGTGCCATATCTTTTGTCTGGACTCTCTAATGTATCTCCGTGTAAGCAAACTAGGATCCGGGAATGGAATTGTCATTTGTTGCTGGGTACAGTTTCATATGACCTGGATGAACTTCATTAGAACGGGTATGCTTTTTGTTCTGGTATCTGTCTGTTCATTTGTAACCAATATCTGGTAAGTCTACTGAGCGTTAATCTCTTGTTGGCATATTGTTCTGCGATCACTTGGCTCATGGCAAACTTGTGTCATACAGTGGGAATATCATCTGGAACGCGTTTAGCCCCACAACCAGCAACAATTTCCATGGTGCTTGAAGCTGTTGTTCTCCGATTGATCCATATCTTGATACTAGAACTGGTAATGCCTTCCCTGCAGGGGGAATTTTACCGTTATAATCTTCCAGATGCGACCAATTTACCTGCCGCTGTGTTGGCATTCCTCATTGTTTTATCTATTTCCAAGGCTTCCATGTTGTGCTTCCAGTGAGAAACGCAAAGGTCCTTTGCGTTTTCTCGAAAAAAAATCAAGGAATGCCCATGTGCAGCAAGGTTCATACCCAATTAATATGATTTACGTGTTGAATATGCCATTACCGACCTCTATTTCGTATCTAAGGTACATACTCAAATTCCAGTGCTTTTGTTTTAAATATATATATTTTTTCATTTTTGTGCAAGTGCTAACATGGTTCATTGCCATTGCAGCTTCTCTACAGGAATTACAGTGAAATTTTCGTGGTTAACATTTTGGGCAAAGGAATGGATCAGAGTAATCTGGCCATTTGGTTTTTCGTGGTTTTCATGCTGTCAGCTTGTGCTCTCAAAGACATGTATTGAAGTTTCTGGATCATGAGCTATTGATGTTGCTAAGCAGCTTAAGGTAAACATAGTTTACATTTACTGCATATGGTTTCTTAGTCTAATGGTCGCATGCTCTCTTTTTATTACTATTTGGGCTATAATATCATAACTATTTCCTTCAAACAAGTGGAAGTTTAGTGTCTTACGCCTACATATTTTTCCTTCATGTGTATCTCTGTAATAATTTATATATAGTAGCTTCAAAATGAACTGATTGATCCCTTTTGAAGCAATACATAGGCACTACAATAACTAGGTTGACCTTTATGATGCCATGTATGTGCATCTGTGCATATATGTGTATACGTACTACACATGTGGTTCTGCAATATTAAATATAATTTTAAAGACAATAAAAGTGCACTATCTGGATATGTTTCGTAAGACCTCATGTAGAACGATGTGCACCACCTGAATTTTACATCATGAGATGAGACACAGTACGTAACAATTTTTGCCATTATTAGCAATATCGAAGGGATGTTTACGTTCTTATTTATCTGTAATATTATTTTTTGCTTTTTTTTCGAGAAGCCGGGGGAGTACCCCACTGGTTGTTATATTTCTCGACATGACCCAAAGGGTCCATCAGAACACAAACAATGTCAACAGGAGAATTTTACAAGGGGGTGGGGGAGAGTTACATGGTGGCCGGGCAAGGGTGCGGGGGTGAAAAAAGCATCAACATACAAAATGAGATCACCGAGAACAGTGTCTAACGTAGGCTTGAAATACATCGTCAATCCCCGCCCGCTCGGTGTCCGGGAAGCGGTGCCCCCAAAGGTCGATGTCGTCGGTGCTGCGGGTGAGGATCTGCGATGAGGAGAACACTACCGCGTTGAAAGTTGCATCATTCCGCGCTTTCTAGAGACTCCACAGAATGGTGGCGATCCCTAAACGCGACACCGTCGGTGCCAAGGTGAGCGTGGGAGGACAAGGGATGTCCCAAAGAGAGTTGGGCACGGTAGACGCGAGACCAAGACGGAGCCAAGTTTCGGAGGACACCGGTCAAAGGAAGAAAATGTGGTGGCCGTTTTCGGTGTCGCGCCAGCGCTCGCAGGAGTCTGAAGGCGCACATCCCTTGAAGTGGAGATTAGCGCGAGTGTTGAGGCGGTTCGCATCCGCGAGGTGGCAGGATATTTTGATCTTGGAGGGGAGGCGTGTCCCCCAAGCAATGATGGCAGATGCGTCGAGCTGGCCACCTATAGCCAGAGCGCGATACACGACGCGGGAGCTGAAGGCCGACTCAGACCCCCACGCCATGGCACGATCGTCCTGAAGGGAGTCAAGGGTGACGCCGTCGATGATAGTCTGGGCGTCTCGCAGCTCACATGTGGTAGTTGGTACAGAGACGAGCCTGGAGGGGGAGGCAGCCGGAGGAAACCGCGGCCACAGAGATGTTAGGCCGCGTACAGTGTGAAAAAAGGGCAGGAAAACGAACATGGAGTGTATCACCGGGAAGCCATCTGTCAAGCCAAAAGGAGCATGCCGACCATCGTGGACGGTGCAATGAGTGAGTGAGCGGTAAAGTGGGAGGCAGTGGGAGACAATTTTGTCGATGAAGGAGGGGTGGGAGGAGTGACCGTGGAACCAATCTTTCCATGGGAGATCTTCGTTCCGGTAGAGTTTGTAGACGAAGTTGATGAGGAGCACAGTGTTTTGACGTTGGAGGCCCCGCATCCCAAAGCCACCAGCCCGCACAGAAAAACAAACCTTGTCCCAAGCGATTAAACAGCCAGTACTGGAGCAATGATCCTTGCCCGTCCAGAAAAAAGCACGTCTTCTCTTGTCAATCGCATTGATCACACCTTTAGGAAGAAGGAAAGAACACATAAAATAAGTGGCGAGATTATTTAGGAGAGCAGCATAGCGCTCCAACCAGCGAGTCTACGGTCGAAAGAAGAGAGAAGCGAGGTATAGGCCAAAAGGGGGAGTTTGGTGGGGGAGAGAGGGAGTCTGAGATAAGGCTGCGGGAAGGAAGAGATAGGGCAACCGAGAACAGTCGCAGTGGAGGAGGCTAGAGTGGTGTCAGTGTGCATGGGAATGTAGCACGATTTGTGGAAGTTGATCGCAGCCGCAAAATTATCCAGAATCGTTTTAAGGCGGTTGGCATTGCTAAGGTCACTGCGGGTATCGTCTGCGTATTGAAGGACCGGGGGGGAGGGGTCAATGGGGTGGAAGAGAGAACCAGCGTGGAAGGCAGCGTGAATCATTCTCAGGAGGACGTCAGCGATGATGATAAAAAGGTAAGAAGAGAGCGCATCACCTTGACGGATGCCATTGCCCGGGAACTCCATTGAGAACAACCGCGGTGTGCCCGTGTTAGAGAATGAAACGCACCCAGCGGCACCACATGTCGTCAAATCCCCGGGCCTGGACGATTGCGATGAGGCTATCTATCGAGTTCCGGAAATCAATCTTGAAGACGAGAGTGGGAACCTTACAAGAGTGGCAGAACTTGACAAGATCGTCCGGTAAATTATATTCTCCGAGATTCGCCGTCCGGACAGGAAGCCAGTTTGGTCGAGGCCAGCTAGAGCGTGAATCAAAGTCTGGAGACACGTAGTGAGCACTTTGTTGATGATCTTGACAATGCAGTTTTGGAGGGAGATAGGGGGAAAGTTGGATGGTCTTTTTTGCGTTTTGATCTTCTAAAGTTTTTCTTTCCTATTTCATCCTTTGAAGCTCCAGCCATTTGTTGGGGCATCAATATCTACCTTGTTGATACTTATTAGTCAAGCAGGATACAACTCCTCGCAAAAAAATCAGGACATGACAACAAATGGTAACTGTGATATATTAATATTGTATGTATTGGTTTTGCATGATCTTAATCACTGCTGCTCCGGGTTTTGTGTGTGTTTTTGATCTTCTGTTGGTTTTCCTATTGTATCATTTGAAGCTCCAGACCTTTGTTGGAGGCATCGATATCATCATTCGTAGCTACTGATTAGTCAAGCAGGACATGACTCCTTGAAATAGAAAAGCACGGTATGAATGTCTACAAATGTTAAATGGGCTGATATATTGGCTGTATTGGTTTTGCACGTCCATAATCACTGCCGCTCCATTTTGGCAATTCATCAGGAACAAGAAATTGCACATGAGGTGAATGGCTACATCATCATAGCCCATCCATTTGGTGGAGTCTGCATTGGCTGATTGACCTTCTCTAGCTGATTTCATGGAAGCAATTTTGGTTCGAAAACTGATATGCTGCCTGCTGTTACAGCATAAACCAGTGCTTTTGAGTTGAGAAAGAATGGGCAACCAAGCTTGTTTTGGGGTATTATTGGGTGCAGTTGTAGAGTTTAAAGTGGGGTCGAAACTTGTAGCAGAATGTGCATGTGTTTCAAGGCCAGTGTGCTGGGCATATGCCATGTCCTGTTCAGCCATGGCCTGCCATCTGTCCATGATCCAACAACATTCAAGAGTGAAATTTATATTTTTCACCAGATTGGCAGGTGTATGACGGTTTCCTGGACGTGGTCAAAGAATACGCGATTCATGCTTGCTACGCAGCAGACATGAAGAAACTCCAGACCATCGCGAGTCCAATTTGTGCACAGCCGGCAGGTGTGCAATGCAGCTCCAACACATAGATGATGCTCTTGCGGAAGCCGCAGCTGAAGCTTAACCCAATGGTCTTCATGATGCTGGTTCTCTGCTCTGATGGTTTTGGAAATAGAGAAACCCAATGGTCCTCACTGTTCAACCCCAAGAAAAGGAGATTAGCAGTCTACCATCGAAGAATGCTTTGCAATGGAGGTATCCCGGTTTGCGAAGAATTTCTTTGCCTAGTCAGCTTCTGCTTATTAGGTGGGTTGGTGTGACAATCAATCTCAACCATCACCGTACCCTTTTCATGGCTCCAAGGCACATGAGTTCCAAGAAGCGGGTACATTGATTGAACACTGGAACTAGCCCGACTGTTCCGGCACCGCTGTACTTACTACTCCCTCTGTTTTTTAATATAAGATGTTTTAGTGATGGCACATGTTGTCTAGATACATAGTAAAGTTGGTGGACACACATACTAAAATATGTCTACATACATTTGTACACATGTGAATGTGGACAAATGCTAAAACATCTTATATTAAAAAAACGGAAGGAGTACTGCCATGGGCGCTAGCCTTTTCAGTTCAGTTCAGCCTGCTCGACTGCACGAGGACACGCGCGGCTAATTACGAGCGGATATGGAGATCCTCGTGATCGGCATTCAAAGTAAACAGTCTGAGCTTGTACCGTGGTCCTTCCCCAGTCCAATATTACGCATACGATGAGGCAGGAAATGGCAAAGGGAGGAGGATGAGGAGCAGGAAGGATGAATGGAACTGCTGCCCGCATGCCCTCGCTGAAATCCACCTGCCGCGCAGCCATTGGCCGCCTGGCGTCATGTGGCGCTGCCTCGTCAGAAGCTTTGTTTGTTTCCACATCGGTCAATATCTAGGAGTAGCGCTAGAGACACGAAAACGACGAACCGAGCTAGGCCACATGATTCGAGGATTATATGCACAAGAAATTATATCTCGATCGTAGTAAAATAGTCTTGATGCTATGATTAAGCATGATGTACTTAAATACTACACCAGCATGATCCAGGTCAATTGTTCGTGCCTTTTATGTACCAGTGTTCCATACTCGTACTAGAAATGTTTCTGGTCATCTTTTCGCCTATGTATTCAATTCAAACACTTTTCGATGTCGGCTTGAAATTGATGAGATCACGGTTTGGGCACGCCATATTGAATACCCTGGTCAGTTGCACTGGCCACTTTGATCACACGCACTGTCCGTGATCTGTTTCAGTTCCTCTGACCATGGGCCAGTACATTCTTAAATTGTCATGGCAGTACTGGTAAGCCGTGCGTGATGCGTGTGATGTCTCTCCTTGCCATATTGCAAGATAGAAGATACTAAGAATGCGCATAATATTTTAACTAACAACACGTTAAGCTAATAATGTGCAGATGCGTCATATCTTTCGTTGAAACCAGATATCATCTTTTTTATTTCCTCTGTATAGGATGGCGTTTACTGTGTACTGTTTCTGGTATGGTTATTCTTGTTTTGGTACGAACTTTGGTGATCAATGTTCTTCTAAATATGTAGTTATATTTACATAGGAAAACCTCATGTGCAAATTTTACTCAGAATGTAGTTCCATAATTAGCGTTCCGATTTCATCTAGCTTAATAAATATAGTGTGTTCAGTTGGTGAGCAAATTTGTGTTTTGAGAGGTGTGTCAAGATCGATCATCCACTAGACATGCTATAATTAACAAACATGCACCTTGAAGATTCAGATACGTGGAGTCTGGCTTAATAAATATAGTGTGTTCAGTTGGTGAGCAAATTTGTATTTTACAGGATGTCTGGAATAATGAGGAAAAACTTTTAACAGAGGATAATGTTATGCTGGATGCTGAGTTCTCTGAGGAGGAAATCAAAGCTGTGGTGGATCAGATGGAGAAAAACAAGGCAGCTGGTCAGGATGGTTTTCCTATTGAATTCTATCAGACCTGTTGGCCTATTGTAAAGCAGGATTTGTTGCAGATTTTTAGTGAGTTCCATCAACATAAAATTTCTCTGGGCAGAATCAACTATGGTGTGATTACTCTCATTCCCAAAGGGGAGGATGCTGACATCATACAGAAATTCAGACCCATCTGCTTGCTCTAGGTTCTGTTTAAGATTATTACCAAAGCCCTAACAAATAGATTGGAGACCATCATGCATAAAATCATTCACCCATGTCAAAATGCTTTCATTAAAGGGAGATACATTCATGACAGTGTGTCTCTCCTTCAGGAGATCCTGAGAGACACCAAGTTCAACAAACAACAAGGTGTGATTCTGAAAATTGATTTTGAGAAAGCTTATGATAAAGTGAATTGGGACTTCCTGTTTGACTGCTGTAGACAGATGGGTTTCAGTGATCATATGTTAGAGCTGCTGAGAAATACTGTTACCAATGGTACCCTTAGTGTCAAGGTCAACGATGAAAAAGGTCCTTATTTCGGTAGCTTCAAAGGGGTCGGGCAGGGGGACCCCTTGGTTCCTACTCTCTTCAATATTGCTGCTAATTGCTTGTCGAAGATGGTCTGTCTAGCAAAGAACAATGGGTTGTTCTCTAGCCTTGCTGACAGATGGGTTGATGGTGGTTGTGCCATCCTGCAATATGCTGATGATACAGTGCTACTTCTCAAAGATGATCTCGAAGGGGCCAGAAACCTGAAGTTGCTGTTGTACATTTTTGAGGCAATGTCTGGTCTGAAAATTAATTTTGATAAGACTGAGGTCCTGCTGGTGTTGGATGATGAGCACAAAATGCAGGAATATGCATCCTTGTTCAACTGTCAGAAGGGGAAGTGGCCTATGAAATATTTGGGCACTCCCATTTGTGCTAGAAGGGCAACTGTTAATGAAATGAACTTTGTTGAGGATTCCTTTAAAAAGCATATGGGTGGATGGATGGGTGGCAGCATGTCTATTGTTGGGAGAGTTACAAAGGTGGATGCTTGTCTGGCATCTTCTGCAGTTTATCAGCTTGCTCTGAGACTGTTTCATAAATCCAATATAGTTTGTATGGAGAAACAAATGAGGGCCTTTTTGTGGGCTGGGGGCACTGGTAAAAAGAAGATGCATTGGGTAAAGTGGAGTCTGATCTGCAAGCCCAAAAAGAAAGGTGGCTTGGGTTTCAAAAACCTCACTCTTTTCAACATTAGCCTGATGTGTAAATGGTGGTGGAGACTTGAATCTGGTGTGGGCCTCTGGCAAGATTTCATGAGAAGAAAATATCTTCATAATGGGGGGATCTTTGGGGTCAAACACAAACCATCCGATTCTGGTTTCTGGTCTGATATGCTTCATGTTAGAGAGGTCTATCTGTGTGGTTGAAAAATGGTGATTGGCAATGGGCTCAGGTCCCACTTCTGGGGAGATGCCTGGTGTGGACAAGTTGCTTTCAGAAACAAGTTCCCTGACCTTTTTTATTTATGCAATGAGAATGACATTACAGTGGCTAGGGCAGCTCAACTTGACTGGCGTCTTACTTTCAGAAGATGGTTGCCTGCTCATTTGCAAGATCAGTTAAGGGAGATGCAGAATTTGCTTGTTGGTACTGCTTTAAACTCTGAAGATGACAGACCTGTGTGGAAGTGGACTAAAAATGGTCGTTTCAGTGTCAAGTCCATGTACTACTCTCTTAGTAGTGCTGAAATTGATAGATCTTTTAAGCATCTCTGGAAAGCAAAAGTTCCCTTGAAAATTAAAATTTGGCTCTGGCTCATTTGGCATAATGCCATTGCTACCAAGGATAACCTGTTAAGGAGAGGATGGACTGGAAGCAGTAGATGTCAATTTTGTGATGAGAATGAATCAATCCACCATCTCTTCTTCACCTGTTCAGTTGCTAAGTTTGTTTGGTCTACCGTTGCCCAAGACGTTGGAGCTCCCAACAAGCCTAGCTCCTTTTCTCAATACTTCTGGTGGATACCTCGTTTCCTCCCAGTTAGTAGAAACGTTCAGATCACTCTGGTGGCAGCAGTGTGCTGGGCCATCTAGAAGACACGTAACACTGCCTGTTTTGAAGGAAAGCTTATTAGAAATCCTAATGATCTAATCTGTTACCTATGTGTTTTTGTGAAATACTGGGCAGGTGTACACAACTCTGCTGAGCAGGAAGATTTGCGTGCGGGAGCTGACATCTTGATGAACATCGCGACGTCATCAGCTGCTGCTGGAAATGCTGGTGGTCCAAGATTGCTGTGGGGACCGAACCAGAACGCCTGAAGTATCATCGAACGATCGCGTCCGGTGCTGTTGTTTGGGAATTAAAACTCTTTCTCGCTGTTGTGCTGGTTTCGACCTGCTTTGTGGCTGCAGGTTCTTTTGTATGTAACGCCTGGTTAAAAAGGTTGTAAAGTTTAACTTCCGCGATGCTTAGGATTTAACTCGTTCGCCGTGGCGGCTGAACCTAGCTCTCTCGCGCTGTCGGCGGAGAGGCTGGTTCCTCTTGCATTTCTAGCTCGTAGTTTTTCCTTTTGCTGTTACTTTGCACGTGGATGCTGCCGTACCTTTGTATTTTCGTTATCTGATGGTAATGAAAATCGGTCCCAGCGGGATCGCGTTGGTAGATACGTGGAGTCGTATATATGTGTGTAAGAAACCTCAAAGTAACCCACGAAGTAATTAAGTAGTACTGCAAATAAGTCCGGAGCTTACAAGCCGTACAAAAATAACGAAAGAACGGCAGAGACGCCAACCATACGTAGGATTACATTACAGATGGAGCGAGGTGTCCACGTCTACATCAGCCCGATAGCCTGAATTCTGCATTCTTGGCACCTCACCAAACGAGCTCACCGCCGCGGGCTGCGATGCCTGGACGGCGCCCCCGTTGCCTCCATGCCCGCTGTACGACCCCGCCGGACCATGCAGGGGCCTGGACGGCCGTACCAGGTCCGGGTGCAAGAACCACCTCGGCCGCCCGTCGGCGCTGGCCGCCACCGGGTTCAGGGGAGCCGGCTCCAACGGGGAACCGGAACGATCACGGTCGGTGGCATCACCGGAGTGGTGGTGCACCCTCTGCAGCTCCCTCCCCTCCCTCATCTCCTTCACCCTCTGCAGGTTCCTGAACCTCTCCTGGAGAAGAGCTATGGAAGACGTGTGGATGATCGAGGGGGAAGCCTCATTGCCGCCTTGCCTTCTCATCAGCAATCGAGATTGTTCCAAAGAATTAGCTAGCCTAGAAGTGTTTCTTGTTGCAAAGGACTGCTGGCTTAACTTGTTTGTAGCGAGCTTGGTAACTAGGTAGATATGTGAGTGTGTTTGTGAGTGAGGGAAGGGTGGTAGTGCTGTTTGGTTGGAGCAAAGCTAGCAAACTTCAACTGGGCCGATCACTGGTTGAGGAGAGCTTGGAGGGAGCAAGCTGGGGGTATATATATGTAAGGGGGGAGGAGGAGGATTTGCATATGTGTTGTCCTCTTGCAGCATTACTCTCACTAATCATGATTCATACTGACTGCATGTGTTTCTGTGCCAACTCAACTATCCAATGGATCCAATCCTAAATTTGTGTTGAAGCAATTTGAAGGAAAGGGAATCAGGGTGAGGGGTGGAAAGTCCAAGGGGGAAATGCCCGGTGTGGTGTGGTGCATGCAGTGTGGTAGTGGTAGTGGTAGTGGTAGGGGGGTTTTGGTGATTGGATGTGAGGTGCCACTTTTTAAAGTTTGGGTAATGCCGGAGAGGTAGTACAAACGGGCCGTGGAAGGTAGCGCTTGGCGGGAGATCGACGAGGGGAATATGGTCATATAGGATTTCGTGGTGGTCTTTGTCCTCTAACCCTTGCCCCGGAACTGATGAACTGAAACGGGTGGGGGCCTTTGGGTTTTTCTTTTCTTTTTCGAGGGTTGCTGGGCTCTCTCCTTTGTCCCCGCCCTCCTTGTTCCGCTATGTTTATCGTTGCCCTTGTTTGATGTCATGGAACGTACGATCTCGATCGATTGGGACGGGAGCTGCTTATCACCAACTTAACGCGATCGATGCGTATGCACGGCGGCCGGTGTGATATATTGATCGAACCATTCCAACACCGGCTCTTGATTTCATAATTTATATACCTAGCTAGTAGCTTGATAGCTTGGGGTTTTGCATCCATGCATGGTTGAGCTGTGTGTCCGTACCTGTGTAGGGGTTGGAGTCACTTTGATGTTTTCTGTTGTTTGGTTGCACTGGGGCGAAGGGCGGGTTAGTGCTCCAACCAAAAGACCTGCCAGATGAAGAGTTAAGGATTGGTATAGATATTACTAGCCACTAGCCTTTTCGGTTGCAGATTCTGTTTTTTACTTGGTGCAGTTGGACTGTGTTGGAGGCTTGCAAGAAGTTCAGGCTTTCCAGGGGAGTAGCTAGGCTTAAGTACCTGATTGATTTTAAAATGAGATCGAATGCGCAAGAGTCGTAGGCCCAAATCACACGCTATGCCAAGAGGGAGAAAACAAGGAGCACAAATAGTGTAAGCATCCGTCCATGCATGCTGACTGCTCTTTCTGTATGAATGTATTTAATTTTTATATGTAAGGATCAATAGTTCCAAAGCTCACTTTTATATCTCCTATAGTATAAAATTTTCCGACCTTCGTATGTCAAGCATGCTTTTGTGCATTCTGGTTCTCTGGCCTTGTGGGCGCGCCTACATGTGTGTGCATGTGTGGATGTTTAGGTACTGTGCGTGTTTCCTTTCCGTTGTTTGCCCCGAAAGGGACCGCTCCTGTCACAACTTACTTGATCCATCTCAATTATGTTATCATGGGCCATCGATCATCGATTACATGTTAATTTATCTTACGTCATGTGACAAGGTCCTAATCGATGTTTGAGTTTGATTATTGAAAGGATCCACTCGTGGGGTTCTGATTCAATCATATGTTCAGCTTGTGTATCACTTGAGTGTAGATATAAACCGCTAAGAAATGTATGTTGATGCTTGAGTCGTACAAATTGATAAGACTCTTAGCCTAAAACATCGATTATATTTGCATCATAATCACGAATGCTTACTAGTTGCCTAGACCACTCCAATGTGAGACTTCTAGAACCTAGCACGGATTTAAGATCTATTCATATATTTAGACGAAAGGCATGCGCCCGGATTTGTAAATAAAGCTCCAAACGACTGATAAGGTTTGAACACATACGCATTAACGCACACACACAGTGTCGGACGCACACACATTGAGGATATCAGTTGACATGAAAGACTCAATAGACGACAGAGTGGAAACATAATGAATGCAACCTGAAAGCAATATTACAAGGGTGAGACCCTAATTGATGAGTGAATAGTTCTAATCGCCGTCATCGCGACTCTCTATCTTCTCTCTTCGCCAAAGGTCCAAAACTATAATAAGACAAGCATAACCAGCCATTGGGGTGTTTACGTAGAGGAAATTGCATGTTCCACCATGTCTTGCTTCGTGCATTACCACTTGGACGGAGTTTTTGCGGTTTCCACCAGGTGGTGGTCTAATCTGTTACAATTTCTACCACTTGGTCATCTAATTAATTAATCAACCCCTTTGAAAGCAAAGCTAACAGGAAACCCCACATGTCAATGCTTCAACTGATGTAAGCAAACAACGGAGACGGCGGCCCACCTATTTTGTCATTGTCGGTTCACCAAAAGAGTTTGGATGATGATTAAATTGTGGATTGGACTTCATCACTTGGACCCTCCGGTTGGCCGGCCGATCTCACTATTAAGGAGTGGTGGTCTAGCATGTCGAGCTCCTCCGTCCCCAACCGCAAGGCGATGGCCTCCTTTACCATGCTTGTATGTTGGGGCATTTGGAATGAGCGTAATGCGAGGGTCTTCCGCAACAAATCCTCTTCGCCAACTATTCTCTTTGGGGCTATTAAGAACAATGCCAAACTTTGGGTTACCGCGGGAGCAAAGCTTTTGAGTAACGTAATATCCGAGAGTAATCCCATTAGTGGTCTTGTAGCCGGCTTGTGTCTCCCTTGTAAAACTCATAAACCTCATCTTCTTAATTAATGGATGAGGCAAATCTTTTGTCTTTGTTTCAAAAAAAACCTTTTCGGCACAAGTTTAAGCCGAAGGTCTGCGCCGCTGAGATCTCAGGGTTAACGGAGATGTTGAAAAGTGTTGGGAAGTTGTCTTCTAGGTGGTGGGAGGGGGCTGCTGAGTCCACCTGTCAATCCAAAAGCTACATTTCAAGCAATGCTATACATTTTGCTAACTTTTTAAGTTTTACCAAAGCCATGTCCACCATGCATATTGCGTGATACATTTCACATAGATATTATCCACATATCATGAAAAAATATTGTGAACTAAAATTTGGAAAACTTGCAACAAAGGTTAGTTACCTAATTGCATTGTCATGAATCATTCGAAGTCCCTTTATGGGCTTCTTTGGATCACAGGATTTGAAAACATAGGAATTGGAAAAACACAGGAATTTGACAGATTGCAGGTGTAAAACAGAGGATTACAAAACAGAGAAAATTGTAGGAATAGTCACTTGGATGAAACATAGGAAAAACACAGGAAAAGTGCCTCGATCCTACGCGAATTATACTACTATTAAAAGAGTAAACTTGTTCGGATACATTAAATCTCACACGTCAAATAACAGATCAACGATCCAGATCGCTCCAACAATGTTGAGCAGCTCAACACAAATCAGCCCGAAACGTTATTTTGTGTTTCCTTTGTCCCGGAATCTGGTGCGTTCGTTTGCAGGGACCCAGAAGAGGCGTCGAGGAGACATGAGAAGGAGACCCGCTCCAGTCGACGACGTCTCGTCGCCTCCGTCCCCGCTCGTGCGCAACCGCAACCCACCTCTCGCTCTCAACCACCGCCGCCCGATTGCCATCACCACCCCCGAACGAAGGAGACCAAAACGGGTCCGACGGCTTCGGCCAGGCGAGAGCGAGAGCGATTGATGGACCGGCGGCCGGGGCTACATGCAGCATCGGACGATGACCTTCTGGGAGCAGATGTCCACGCCGGACCCGGCAATCGGCGACTTTATTAAGGTCCCGCACGACGACGACGGCGGCGGCAGCTGTGACGCGTATCGGAGGCCGTGCACGCTCATGGACGCCATCTGCCGATACAGCCGCGGCGACGGCGGCGCCGGGATGATCAACTGGAAGCCGCTGCACGATCGGCTCCGGATCCGCTCGAATACTACCAGCAATCATCGCCCCGACCAAGAAGACAGCCAGGAGGATGGAGAGGAGAGCAAGGATGAGGCGCCGGCGGCAGGCTCGATGTCGCTAATGGCGCTGCTGGAGCAGACAGAAGGTCAGTGGGACGACGATGGCGACGATGAAGAAGACAGCGGTGCCAGCGCGTTCAATTGCGGCGCGGTGGTGGGAGAGAGCAGGACGAAAGCGAGGGGATGGTGCGCGCGTGATGCGTGTGCATGGTGTGGCACAAGGGCACGGCGTTCATCCCGTGCGGCCACACCTTCTGCCGCCTCTGCTCCAGGGAGCCCTGGCACACCGGCGCCAGCTGCCCGCTCTGCAACGCCTTCATCCACGACATCCTCCACCTATTCTGAATTTGATCTCCATCGATTCCTTGGATACGTGCCCGCCGTTTCTTCGTTAGTTCCGCATCAGTCCATGGGATTCCTCTGAGCAAGCAAATTATCACCATGCATACTGTTGTAAGAAAGCACGTTGATTGTACGGAATAAGACAGACGGGGAATGAATAAATGTAAATTCAGGAAGAACACTTGTAGCTAACTGGTTAGGAGTTGGGATAGAGAGCGTATGATCGTACCTATTAAAGCGTGCATTTGCATGGTTTAGAGCTAACAGCACGCACGATCTCAAAGCTTCAGATTCGATCTCATCAGGCTTGTTTAGCGACAGGTAGGAGCAACTGGATGCTTGTTAATCTTTGGAAGACCTTAGGTTAGTTTAATTCCTTCATTGGAAGACCTTAGGTTATTGTTCCGTGTAGCCTTAACTGATGCAACGCTGCATCGTATGTATGCCTTCTGTCAGTGTCAGTTGATGGGCTCGGCTTGAGAGGAAAATTTAAAGAGGCGCGCCCATTATATTCTGCGCTTCAACCATCTAGCGCTTTTGAGATGGCAATGCTGCGACCATGTTTAAGGTTGTTTGCAGCTTTACAACATGACAGTGTAGCTAATGATTTTGGTTGTGACATGTGAATGCTGCTTCAGTGCATTGTCACTTTCATGGAAGCGTTGAGGTCACTCAAAGAGAAGAAGCACGTTTCCCTGTGAAAGAACGGCGGGCATATCAAAACTTCACCATCAGTCAAAGATTATGCATTTTGCTCCGGGTACGAGTGCACGCATACGCCTCAAACAGTGTCACAAGCTTGCACATGGCAAGGTTGGAACTACATGTTGTCGGCGTTCTGCGGCCCGGTGGAAGAGCCACATTGACTTATCTCAATTCATATATGGTTTTCACTAATTACTTCCGACAACCTCTTCATCATGTGAGGGATGCGACGGCGGCGGCGGCGCGCGAGGCAGGGCAAGGACGCTGGTGGCGTTTGCTCGTGAGGTGGGATGCATGCAACGTGCAGCATGAGGTGGGCGGCGGCATCGCTTGATGTGGATCCGGGTGATATTTTTAGGGCATCTTGGTGCAAAATCCACCACCGCCAGCATCCCCTCGGTGTCATGGTCTGGAAAAATCTCAGGCGGAACACGGTCATGGAGGTTTTGTGAGGAGCAGTTCACAACCCTGCACTCCTACGCTCCTGCACCGGTGTGATTCCACTCGTGCTAACGGCAAGTGCTCCTCCTTCCTTGCTCGCATGTGTAGTTTCAGCGAGCGCCACGTGAATGCCACAGGGCTACGTGTATATTCCAGGACAACAACGATGAGGATGGCGGGAACCTTCATGTCCGTTGCCTGCTCCGGGCGCACTTCCTCTCCCCCTCTACACGCAGAACGATTATGCCAGAGGCGGTGCCGCCGCTGAAGGTTGTGCTGGAAGATATGTGTGTGACATTTAGAATATGACGTACTTTGTGTCGAGAATCCGTCAAAGGAGAGCACGTCTTCTCCGTGGCACACGAGTTCTATTGGGTTTGGTGCGAGGTTTGTGTGCTCTAAGATGCCCACAAAAGAATCATTTTATTTGCAATATATTTTTCCTACTTATAAATTGTCCTTTTAATCGTGAAGACGTGCGTTGCACGGATATGTCAACTAGTGAGTGTAAAAGAGAGGTTAGAGTGGATGTTCAAATTCCTATGGGATTGAGGTTTAGGAATGCAATCCATAGAAATTTTGGAGGCCAAAGTAATGACACCTCCAAATTCCTATGGATTGGGATCCTCCAATATTTATATAAAAATCCTTCAATCCAAAGAGACCCTAAAGATACTAGATGTACTTTCACATGTCGGTGCTGGCATTTTCTAACCCGAACAAGTACGACCTCTGGTCAATGACTAGATTCTTGAAAATCTATCAGCGATGTGGGTTCAGAAACATGTTATTATGTACTAGTGAGTAGTGATAGTCGCGAGATGTAAACCCTAGAGATGATCAGTGCGCCCCATTTGGCATCCACAACCATTTATAGGACGGTGACCAGCACAATCAGTTGATTTGTGATCCAGTTAGGAAGTTGAGCAGCCCGCAGCTGGATGGGAGGGGCGCCCTAGCCCTAGATTGTTATGCAATTGAGGGCAAGTCAATACACCTTACCCGCTCGACATGGACTAAGTGGTATTAACATTCCATAGTTAAAAACTAGGCGCGCATCCCCACAGGAGGAAACCCTACCTCCTACGAGCAACCTAGCAGGGCGGATGACAATCGTTTCCACCGCCCCAGGTGCCACAAAACTGTCCTTACTACTACACTCGGTATTCTCGAGGGGCCCGTTAGGGGAAAAAGCAGTGATCAGGTCGATAGTGACCTCGGCGAGTTCTCTGCGGGAAGCACAACCTTCAAGCACCTACATGCCGCGGATTTGGGGAAGGCAACACCAACCAGGCTCCACATCAGTGGCAAAATAGAAGCGGTTACCTCGTCAATTTAATCAAGTTATAGATCAACGAAGGTGCAAATCATTGGTTTGATGATCAGGGGTGGCTGTTACGATGGCCGAACGATCAAAATCATCAAACTCCCTTTTGACGTTTTGTGTGTTATTTAAACTAAAATAAAATCAACGTGAGGAAATACTCTCCTCGATAGCTTTTATCGAATTGATACACTAGCCAACGGAATCAAAAATCTGATTTGAGGGAAGGATTAGGCTATATATTTTAACACACCTACTCATGTCTAGACCATGGACTTACAGAAAGAACTCAGACGTGGGATCGATGAAAGGCCGCAGCTACTTTATATTTAATAATGCGTTGGTCAGGTCTTGAATTTAGGACCTATTGACTCTAATATCATATTGCATTGATGCACTAGTCAACTGAATCAAAAGTTCGAACTGATGAAAATGACTGGGCTATATATTTTAACAACTTTGGCTGTCCATCTTGATCAAACAGAAGCGGTGACCTTATCAACTTAATCCAGCCTACATGTTTTGTAATTGTGTGCACCAATGTTGTATTGGTACTTCTTAAGGAAAGATGTTTAACAAGCTGTAGCAGCAGCTTGCTAGGAGTGTACGGTGTATCGATCACTAGTTCAGTAGCAACAAATGGGCAGCTTCCTGTGTGCCCTGAACCTACGCACCGATCCACCGTGCATGATGCATGATGCATCGAGCATATGCATGTAGATGATGGAACGCATCGGATCCTCGATCGAGAGAGCCTCCCCCGATCTCTTCCTTCCTCTCGTCATCCCCACCTGACGGTCACGCCCCCAGCCCTGAACTCGACCCAGATTCAGGCTTCTAGACCACAGATCGTTCAATCGTAATCCCATGCCTTTCCGTTCCCCGATCCCCTGCCATTGCTGATCGGCGTCAGTGCCACTCTTCCTCGAGCCAACGTATACATACGTGTTCCCCTCGGAACCAAGGAAACATTTGACGTATGTATCCAGCTAAACACATGGAGATGAATATATATGGATGTATGTGCGCATGTTAAATCTGCTGCTTTTATTTCATACAGTAGTACATACTGCATCATACATTTCAACAATCTTATTATTATGCTGTCTAAATGCACACCCTACAATCTACCTACCTGCTCCTCCTATCTATCTACGCAGTTGGTCAATTCCAGGGACGATGCGGATGACGACGACTATGCGCTATGTTTCCGCGGAACAATGATGGGCGGGTGGGTCGCGTCGATCGATCATCAGGCGTCGCCTCCATGCATGCAGATGCTGTAGACGATCGATCAGCAGCGTACGTGTTCCCCGGCCCGTAGCTCCGCGATAATTTCCGGCCGGGTGTCCGCTAGCGCGCGGCTGCCGGAGTTGTCCGGCCGAGGACGAGGACGGTACTTGGGGAGGGGCGCGTAATGATGCGGTCCGGCGAAGCGAACCCCGCCGCTTGGGCTTGGCTCGATCGGTTTGGTGTGGACGGGGATGGCTGGCCGGCGTGAGAGACAGGCGTCAATTCGATCGGTCGATCGCGCTCACGGCTGCTTTTGCGACCTGTCGCCTTGCGCTTGGTGCCCAGTTGTTCTCTGCATATCCATGGAGGAGGGTCCGGCGCCGGTCGCTGCTGCGAGATGGCCGGGGAACGCGAGAGGACCGGGAGACGATTGGTACCGTGCCACCTGCAGACCTGCTGGCTGCTGCATATGCGCCCGTGGGCTAATTTTTTTAAAATAATACATTTTTTTAGTTATTTCAAGAAATAATACGCTTTTTTTTATTTTCAAAAATATTATCCAGTCGTCCTGGCCGAAGACAAAGACGATTAGTACTAATCATGCTGGCCAAAGACGATTAGTACTAGTCGTCCTTACCCAAGACGATAGGTGCACATATGCAGGGAGCAAGGACTAGTCGTCTTCGCCTAGGACGACTAGTACTAATCGTTTTCGGTCAGGACGATTAGTACTAATCGTCTTCGGCCAGGACGACTGGTTAATATTTTAAAAATAAAAAAACGCGTATTATTTTTCTAATTAAATAAATTTCGCGTATTATTTTAAAAAAATTAGCCGCCCGTGGCCAGTGTCCGATCGAGAGTCTGGGCGCGCGGCAGATCGATCGACAGGGTTGCAGTGTGTATTCTCTCTGTCGCTGCAGTTTACACCAGTGCAGTGACGTGGCGTCCTTGTACCCTTGCTTGATCGGAATTTATGCGTGTTGTCAACTCGGCAATCGATGGCATCGCGTGATTTGACTTGCTACTATGTCCAGCTCGTGTTTTGTTCAGCTTGGATCTTTCACGTACGAAGAGCATGCTGCACTCGTCTTGAGCGTTAGGCGACGAAAGCTTCTTTTTTTTTACAGGCGGGTATCGGAATCAGCCCGCAAGGCGTTCACGCCACCAAATCGATTTCCTACATGGGCCGCCTGGGCCCAACTAGTTTCAGACGTATCGCATGTGGGCTTTTGCAGGTAACTGGGCTACCGCCACACTGGTTGTTTCTGCTTCGGCCTAATTTTATCCCCAACGGATCACACTGACTGACCTTCATTTCTTGCCCGGTCATATACAGGGACGTTCCCCTCAATCGAATAAAAGATACAGGGACGACATCGTCAAAACAAAACAAAAAATACAGGGAGCCTCCCCTCTCGAAGTAGGGGTTTCTAGCACCGTCGTTTCCGTTCACCTCTCCTCTTCCATCCGGTGATTTCATGGGCGATAAGAGGGATGGGAGTGGGAACTCGTTCTTTGTGTTCTAGTTCTTCTAGGTCTTTGTTGTTGCGAGTTTTTTTATCCCTCTACGGCATTAGCGAGGTGGAGGTGATGAGGCTTGTTTGAATAAGGTCTCTCAGACCTCTTCCTACCTCGTCAGCATTCGATTCGGCGTCGGCGAAGGGTCGGTGAGGATATGTGTTGGCGGATCTATTGGTTTATTTTTTATCTTGGTAGTTGGTGTGTCGTTTAAGGAAAACTGTTCGCTCATCTGTTGTGCTACATTTTCGATCTATTCGTTCGTTTGAGTCCACGACAACGTTCGCTTCATCCAACCCTATGGATTGGTGATGAAAATTGCAAACCAGTGATGCTTGGTATGTCCCCATACGATGTTTTTTCGGAGGTTATTCGATCACATTATCCAGGAGAGTGGCTATTGTGGTTTTCAAAACCTTGGTTGGCAGCGGCGTTTACATGTGGCTTAATATTTTTCTGTTTGTCTAGTGTATGCTTCAAACTGCGGCAATCGTAGAACAATCAAAAAAATAAGCCAGCCCATATGGTTCTCAGTATATTTTGTTTTGTACTGGTTGTGTTATCTCGAGGTGTATCTACTTTTTTTTATTTAGAAAAAGGGAAAGCCCCGAAAAAAAGACTACTTGGGGACTGAAAAATGAAGACACACAAACATATTGAATGACGGAAGAAAGACTAATACATGAAAGAAAAAGACAGAATAAGATATGGGATGATGAAAAAGACACTGATAGATAACTGAAACAATGACAAGAAAAGAGAAAGAGTAAAAAATAAAGAGACTGAGGGAGACAAACACAAGAGCAGAGAGAAGACTGAAAAACAAATCATACGAAACTAAGTCAAATTCATTGTTAAAGATTCAGATAAATATAAAAAGACACAGTGAACTGCGTGCGGCCTTTATTAATTTATTAAACTACTGTCAAAGTTATAAAAGGATTACATCATGGGTCGCTCAAAGTTGCAACATGGATCAACCATCTAAAAAGCAAGGATGACATGGAATGGAACTGCATCAGCATGTTCCCTAAGATTCTAACGCCAGCTGAACAGGTTGTATAAATGCCGCGCGACCAATTCCAGCTGGTTGCAACCAAAAGCGATTGCGTCGCGCTTCTCCGTTGATTGTAGGAAGGACCATGTACGGATCCAGTGTGTTGCCATCGGTATGACCTGCAGATGTTGTCTTTGCTCTATTAAAAATATAATAATTGCGTATGTTCCAAATGGCCCAAAGTAAAGCTCAAACTCCAACTCAAGATGTATCTGTTTGTATTTGTTTTTTCTTAATAAACATTAGATATAAGATTTATTCGGATGTATTTTCTCAGAAAAAAATATGGACGAAATGTGCCATGATTCATGCCAATTAGTCAATAAAACAATCTTTGTCAAATTCATGTTCTTCGTTCTGAGATATCAAGATCAGATTCAATTACTTACGTAGGGAGTGGCTACTTGTAACAAATCTTTGCTAGAGATTCATGCTCTCCGTTGTGAGATATGCCGCCTGTGTTAAGTAAGCTGTAAACTGAAATGGTTTGGTTGCACACGACAAATCTTCAGCTATGGATCCACTTACGTCCTCTCGGAAACAGGGCAAACTCCTCAGTTATCCACTAGCTCAGCCTGCGGTGCTCGTCTGCAGGACTACGACTGCACGCAGAAAGAAAAAAAACTGGATACGTTGGGAACTTCAGGCTATGTGACGGCAACGAATCGAGTGCTAGGCTACTTGATTCTGCGCATTTTTAATGACACCAGCAGCTTATCATCATCGCCCCTCCTCTGTCTGTTGCTAATTACTCGGACGAGAATGACGTGCATCTGCTCAGCTGCTCGCTCTCTTGATCGCACACGCACCACCATTCTCGTATGCATAATGACCGATTATGCGCATGAAAGAGATGCATATACTCATCTGCTCTCTCGCTCGCTGCCGAATCAATCCACCATGCTGAAATGCCGGACGCATGCTTCACTTCTTGCAAGCCGTATTCCGCCATCAATGCTGTCTGATGAGCAGTTTGTCACTGGCCAATGTGCGGCGAACGTGCTGATACGGCGTTTGAATCAGCACTGCGGCAGCTGCCGCGCCGCCCCTGCGCTATTACGGTTCCGTTGTCGGAGAGTGGCATTGTGCGGTGGGCATTCATGTCCATTGATCAAGCTAGTGTGGTGGACTGGTGGTCCTCTGATCCTTCCGGCCATTCCGTCATTGTCCTGTGTACGCCATCGATCGGCTTCAATGTCTCGAGCCAACGACGGGTCTTCCCAAACGCAAAGATCGAACCAGTGGACTGGCAGCAACGTCGATCGGCAATCGATCAAGTGCCATATGTAGTACTACATCCATCGACGTGCAGTTGAGCAGTAGCTTGAATTAATCACGATGTTCATGTGATCGCTGCTATAGAATTATGGGAGGAATGGGATCGATTTCGCACTATTAATTCAGACGAACAGCAAAGACCGGCGTCCTATTCTTCTCAGTCGACGCCCAACACAGTCTTCCAAGTTCTATATATGCGTAAGTGCTGCCTTTAATTTGGCATCCGGGCATGGAGGGATGAGCTTTGCATCTGGACTCTGCGACAGACACCTCACTCTTGTCCCTGTCGAGTCCTCACTACAGCACGCGCCCTCTGTGCCGACGGTAAATAACCGTCGGCACAGACACCTTCCCCGTCGGCACAGGGCTGTGCACCGTCAGCACAGGGCCGTCGGCGTAGGTGCCCGTAGGCACAGGTTTTTTGCCCGTCGGCACAGAGTTTTCCCGTCGGCATAGGGGTGCCTACGGTGAAAAATGCCCGTCGGCACAAATTCCGTCGGCGTAGGTTCGGTGGGTCCCACGTGGCCGACACGCCTGAGAAGCTGTGCCGACGGTATTACCGTCGGCACAGGTTTGCACGTGTCCTCCCCTGGGACGTCCTGGCGAGGGGCTGTGCCGACGGTAATACCGTCGGCACAGGCCTGACCATTTGGCACAGACGCAAGACCTGTGCCGACGGTATTACCGTCGGCACAGGTTCGTCCCAGATTTTTTTTTTGCGGTTCGGTTGCAGCGCTGGTTTTTGCAGCAAAAATAGCAGAAAATAAAATATAAAATCCTGACAATTTCATCACAAACAAGATCACACGTAGCTCCATATATCATCCGAAAGCAATATCATCAAGCAAAATACACACATAGGACCATCATCATACATAGCTAGATGTCTAGATCATCAAGCCCTACATCTATTGCGGCGGCGACGGGGTGTACCCCATGTCTCCCCGGGTGAACACAGGCGATCGACGGCTCGGCGCAGCAGTAGAACCACCAGAAGAAGGCGAAGCACCAGGAGAAGTCGAAGCACCACGCGAAGCACCAGGAGAAGGACCACCGGGATGTACCGGTGTGATCTCACGCGAACCCGGCGAAGCACCAAGCGAAGGATCAGCATCAAACCTCACCATCTCACGCGAATCCGGCGAGGCACTAGGAGAAGCACGACCAAAGTGTGGGTTCTCCGACGAGCATCCCGTTCCCTACATGTTTGAGCAAGAGTTAGCAACTTGCGAGGCAAAGGAAAAGCGGTAACTAGTGGTTTGGCATCAAACTTACCGGGGTCGATGAGTAGTAGGTGAGAGCGAACTCGTCCTTCGATGGAAACCGTGGACACGGCCCCGGCTCCGGAGGCTCCTCCATAGAAGGGGGGACCCGCACTCCAGTGGTGAAAAAGTTCAGCACCGACTGCAAGATAGTTTAGATGTTAGACGTTGCCAAAATAAAGGTTCAAACTAGGGAAGTGGGACTTGTCATATTAGACAAAAATAAAGGTTGAAACTTACAGCACGGAACGACTTTTGATACGAGGAGTAGGCTGTATTCATCTCCAGCCACTGGGCATAGGCCACCTGATACTCCGCATGAGCGGCAGCGTAGGCTGCCTCAAGATCGGGCTACAATTTCGAAAATATGGTATGGAACTGTCAACTTAGCCATGCAGGAACGAATGTCGGAAAGAGGATGAAAATGAGAAAAACTTACATCGGTGGAAGTGGGTCGACGAGGCCGTCGACGAGGCGCGATAAGGGGGCTGCCGTCAGGGAGGGTAGCTTTTGCCTGCGTGAAGCTCATGGAAGGCCTGACCACATTCTGAAGAAAGAGATTACGGCCATGCGGCCTTCCATGCCCTGAGAGGACCATCGACCTCTCGTCGACCTCCTGGCTCAAGGGGTCATCCACCTCCGGGTGAAAAGACTGGAACGTCGTGGAGTACCTCTCCAAGTTCTCGTTGGCATTGTTGTAGTACTCAGGAAGCTGGGGCTGAGGCTTCGATAGATCGCGCTTCTTCTCCTTCATCTTCTTCCACGATTGCAACTCAGAGCTTACCTCCCCCCTATCGGCGTCCTGCATCGCGAAAAGAAATGTCATGCGTAGCAAGTAGAAACATGAGGGGAAAATAAATGGAGGTCGTTCCATGTATATATATACCAGCTTTTCCTTGAAGCGGAAGATGTTGCGGCTTCCCGCAATGTGTGTTCCCTCGGTGCCTCGGTTTGCCTTGTTCCGCTGGCTCACGGCGTCGAACTCGGGGTCTCCCCCGACCCACCTCGTAACCAACGCATCCCATGCGGCTTCTTTGCCGTCGGCCCAGTCGGGCATAACCTGAAAATGCAATTCAAGAAGAGATAATGCAATGGCAACTTAGCAGCAATATAGAATTTCATTGACAGTTCACTTACCGAAAGGAATTCCTCCCTCGTCATCTTCTGTGCCGTCTTGACATTCTCCTCCTTCTTGGCCCTCTTGCCCGTCTTCTCATACGTGAAAGTATTGGCGGACGTATGCTTTTGGTTGTAGAATTGTTGCCGTGTCAACCTCACACAATGAGCACGCAATACGCGAGCCGCCGTGTCTCTATGCTCGTCCGCCACCCGAAAATGCTTCTTCAACCATGCATAAAAAAATTGTGAGAGTCATGAGTTAGCACGGTGGAGTCATAAACTATGAACGGAACTCGAAAAATATGTCTTACCCAAAACCCGGTGATCACGGCGTCAGCAGCTGTCTCGAAGCCCGGGATAGGGGCAGCCTCATAGTCCACCCATTTATAGGCTAACTTTGCCTCGGCGTCGGGACCGACGGTGTACAAGCCCGGCCAATTTTGCCTAATTAGAGCTCCAAGCAAGCTCCCAGGAGTGCGGGGAATCTTAGGTGCTGGCCATGTCCATTTGCTGCACAATAATCAAACATTAGTACATATGCCAAATTGTTATGAACACAATGAAATTACATGTTCAAAATTACAAAATTAGTACACTTACTCAACGCCCTGAGGAACAATGAGGGCTTTCGCCTCCTCGCTCCTAGGCTCCATGTCCTCGTCGGGGACTCCCGCTTCGCCACGCATCCGCGGCCGCTTCGGCGCCAGCTCCACCTCGTCCTCCACCTCGTGTCTAGACTGGGAAGCCACGTCGCCAGAAGCGGAGGGCAACTCCACCTCGTCCTCCGCCACGTCTACTCCACCTCGTCCTCCACCTCGTCCTACTCGCGCACCCTCGTCCACGGCGTAACGCGAGGTGGAAGGTCGTCCACTCCGTGTAACTCCAGGCTTCCGTACCATCATCTTACTAATCTTACTAATCAGGGACGAGGAGTTTTCCTTGCCTTGGCTCATATTGTTCAATCACCTGCATTGAGAAAGAGAAAACAAGTAAGCATAAAGACATAATAAAATGTAGACAGTAAGCATAAAGACGTAATGCAATGACGAAGCATGTTGAAAAATAAATACTAAAGCATAAAGACATAATAACATGTAGACACCAAGCATAAAGATGTAATGCAATTAAGAAGCATGTTGAAAAATAAATACTAAGCATAGAGACATAAAAGACGCTCACCCCGAATAATCACTCTCATAATTTAGTTGGTTCTCATTCTCACTATCACTATCACTATCACGTGTGTAGTAGGTTGGAGGCTCATCGCACGGTGGAGGCTCGTCATCGGCGGCATTGTCCGCCTGTAACTTCGAGAGCATATTTATGTCCTTCAGATCCACCACTGACTCACCACGAGTGTGTGCATCGTTCTCGAGGTCCTCAAGACCACCCGTTTGTAAGGCAAAGTCCCCGAAGTCCTCTTGCTCTTGATAGAAAATTCCCTCGTATGTTTTAGGGTCAATGTTGTTGTAATCGTCGGCAGAGGGCATGGGTAGCTTACCATGTGGCGATACCCGGAACACGACTTCCCAGCCCTTGAGGTTCTCTTTCTGGCATGGGTAGGGCAAATAATAAACTTGCTTGGCTTGGTGAGCCACAACAAAGACATCGGCTCCGCTATAGGTGGTTGAAGGCTTAACTTCAACTAACCCAATGGAAGGGTCACTTCTCAGTCCACCGTGTGGTCCAGTGCGTGGGTCGAACCAATGGCACTGGAACACAACGAGCTTGAGTTCTATGTTCGTACGATTGAACTTCAGCTCGTATACCTTTTCTAACCTTCCGTAGTAATCTACGTAATCGGCTCCATCGGCTCCTCTGGATCCTTTGGTGAAGACCCCAGTATTTACAGTTTTTGCATTCGGCCGACTATTCTGGTGATACTCTGTATGGAAGCGGAACCCATTCACATCATACTTCTCATACTTCATGACGGTACGGTTAAAACCTTGGGAAACACATCTCAACTCATCCGTCATCTCAACGTTGCGATCAGCTCCCTACAAGTACGGTTCAAATTGTTTTGTGCATTAGTTACGTGTAATAAGAGGGACAAGTCACAGATTGCAAGCTAAGAGGGACAGGTTAGAAATTACTTTTTCCATGAACCAAGACACAAATTTTTTTCCTCCGTGAGCACCCTTTTTCAGAAGAGTGTCCAGCTCCGCGGGAGAGGGATCCGCCATTCCCGACCACTGTTCATCTTGGAATTGGCTAAAAGGAGAAAATAGGTATTAGACCGAAACCGAGTTACTAGTTGCAAAGTAATTTGTTCACCATTTTACCTGATGAAACCGACTACTTCCGTCATGTTCGTAAGCACATAGAGCATTATGCAATCCTTCTCTTCCTTGGTCAACTGCAATTTTACACCACCACCGGCCTTGCCACCGGGACATTGGAAGAGGAGGAGCTTGGGGTCATGCTTGGGCTCGTCGACATTGTACCGAGAGACCGGGTTATGCATAGTGGATACTTCATCGGGACATATCTGCTCTAAATTGCATAGCAACTCCGGCACAAAGAAGCCTGGCGGAAAGATCTTCTCTAAATTGCATAGCAACTCCGGCACAAGATCACGCAGCTTCCCAATAATCACGGGACATATCTGCTTCGCACAGAGCGTGCGGAAGAAATGGCTCAACTCCGCAAGCACTCGCCAGATACGATCGGGGAGATACCCTCGAACCATTACCGGCATCAACCGCTCAATCCATATATGATAGTCGTGACTCTTGAGCCCAGTGACATTTCCCTTTACAAGATTGACTCCATTACTTATATTGGAACAATAACCATCAGGGAACATCACGTCGTGTTTGAGCCACTTGAATGTCTCCTTCTTTTGGATATTATCAAGGCAGTAGGGTGCATTCGGCTTGAACCAATTTTTTCGACGGCGGTCAGGAGGCTGCATGTGTAATCTCTCCCTATCACAGAGATTCTCAACATCAACTCTAGCCTTGACATTGTCCTTTGACTTCCCAGGAATGTTCAGGACTGTGTGAAAGAGCATCTCTCCAACATTCTTTTCGGTGTGCATCACATCGATGTTATGGGGAAGTTCGAGGTCCTTGTAATACTCTAGCTGCGTTAAGCCTGCCACGTGAGTCCAGTTGTGCGTTACACCATATCCCACAAATTTTGGGCCAGGTACCTGAGCAGGCACGAGAGCACGTAGCTCGGCATCAACAGTTGCACCATCGAACTTCGGTATCTCTTTTTCTTCACGCACGACTTTGCCCTTCGTGAAGTTTTTTATGTCTTCTCGGTAAGGATGCCTTCTTTTGAGGAACGGTCGATGCTTGTCAAACGCGACATACTTGCGACCTGACTTTAGCCAAGTGAACTCAAGTCGGTTTCTGCACACTGGGCATGGCCACTTACCAGCTGTACACCATCCGCAGAATAGGGCATACCCGGGTAGGTCGTGCATGGAATAGTGGTACCAAATTCTCATCAAGAAGTTTTTCTTTGATGCTCGGTCGTATGTCCACGTCCCATTGTGCCATGAGTGGTGCAAATCATCCACAAGCGGTTGCATGTAGACACTCAAATTCTTCCCCGGGTATTCGGGCCCTGGAATGATCAGCGACATAAACATGAACTTCCTTTGCATTAGGACCCCGGGAGGGAGATTGAGCGGAATAACAAACACGGGCCAGCAGCTGTACGAGTGACTCGACATACCATATGGATTGAATCCATCTGTTGCTATCGCAATTCTGACATTCCGAGCATCTGCTGCCTTATCGGGGTGTTTCTCATCAAAATTCTCCCATGCCTTACCATCAGATGGATGTCCCATCTTTTTCCGTCCGAACTCGTCGGCGTATCTCTTCCCCTTCTTGTGCCAAGTCATCTGCGTGGCAGTCTCCTCAGAAAAGTAAAGCCGCTGGATTCTTTTTATGAATGGGAGGTACCGAAGAATCTTCACAGCGACTTTTCCCTGCGTCTTCTGACCATCGGGCTCCGTTTTCTCATGATACCTAGAGGCCCCACAAAGACTACAGTACTTGTCATCCGCATACTGTTTCCAGAATAGAAGGCAACCTTTTGGACAACAATCTATCTTTTCATAATCCATGCTAAGCGATCCCAATAGTTTCCTCGTTTCGTGCATGGACTTTGGCAGACAATGCCCTTCGGGCAACATGTTACCAAATGTTTTCAGATTGGCTTCAAAGCCTGCACGGGTGGTGGAGTACTGGCACTTGTCACTTAGTATTTGAGCTATGGCATCGAGCTGAGAAATGTTTGCACCCTCGTATAGAGGCTTCTTAGCCGAGGCCATCATATCAAGGAAAGCCTTCGCGGTTGGCTCCGGTTCCTCCGGTTCACCCGGTTCCTCCGGTTCCTCCTGTTCCTCCTGTGGAGGTGGCGAATCCGGTATGTCAGCATCACGGAGATCATCTAGCAAGTTTCTCACCCCATCATACTCATTGCCATTGATCCGCTGCCGCATCACCTCAACTCTGTCACGTTTGACCTGAGCAAAGTCGACCTTCGTGACGTAGTTAGGCATATACCCAGACAACCAAAGATGCTTAGTCATTTCATCCTTTCCCTGACGGGCACGATTCTTGCAATTAATGCATGGGCACCTTGGACGAACTCCTGATGCCTTTGAACCACGCGCTAACTCCTTCACTAACATATTGGTCTTCCATTCCCACTCCTCTGTTCTTTTAATCTTACTGATACGGCCACTGTACATCCACCATTATCAGCCATCCTCTGCTTTATTGGATCCAAAGAACAACGCATTTCGTGATATGCACCAAGTAATAATAAATTTATTCAATGACACCAAGATATATTACGGCCAAATTTTATCTTTTACAACATGCAAGGGTTCACCTACACTTCTAATAGGAGGGCCTATCCCGCCCGAGTACGTGTAGATCGAGTCGTGTCCCATGTTCTACCCCGACCCGAGACGAAATTTCGACAGCACCTCCCCGCTGTTCTTCAGAATACACGTCTCGAGCTTGTCAAGCCGAGAGGGTGTGCATCCGAAGAACAACGGGGAGGTGCTGCCGAAATTCCGTCTCAGGAAGGGGTAGAACATGGAACACGACCCGATCTACACGTACTCGGACTGTCCAACAGGACAACCCGGAAGTGTTACGGTTATAAATATGCAAAGATGGACAATCCTGCATATTTATAAATTTGTAACCCTTCCGGATGGGATCTGACTCGGGTTACGCGACTGACTTGGTGATCTAGACCAAAATAAACCTATGCAGCAAGAGAGGCGAAAGATTTATACCCTCGGAGCGTGATCGGTGGTCGGAGAGGGTCGAGGTCGCGACGGAAGCGGGGCAACGAAACAGGGGCACCGAGGCGGGCCCTCCTCAGCTGGAGAAGAAGCCCCGCAACGACGCGCGGGACCGACGGTGCTGGCGGGAAGCTACGTCATCTGAAAAAGCACACAGTTGACATATATAAGCAAAAAATCTCTCTGTTTTACCTAATAATCATCCCTAACCATATAAAAGCTACGACTTTACGACTTTACGACTTTAGGACTTTACGAGTTTACGACTTTATGACTTTACGACTATACTAGTTGCAAGATTTTTTCTTTACACTTCTACCTCCTAACTAACTAACCTAACTAACCTAACTACCTAACTAACTAACCTAACTACACCTAACTAACTAACCTAACTAACCTAACTACCTAACTAACTAACCTAACTAACCTAACTAACTAACAAAAAATACATCAGAGGAGTACCTTGTGAGGAGGAGCTGGCCGTGGAGGAGCAGCTGGCCGTGGAGGAGGAGCAGCCGGCGTGGAGGAGGAGGTCCCGGCGTGGAGGAGGTGCGGGGTGGGGGAGGTGCGGGGTGGAGGAGGTGCTGGCCGTGGAGGAGGAGGTGCCGGCGTGGAGGAGGAGGTGCCGGCGTGGAGGAGGTGTGGGGTGGGGGTGTGAGGCGCGGCGGCGGGCCGGCGTGGAGGAGGTGCGGAGGAGGAGGTGCGGAAGAGGATCATGATACTTAGCACTAGTGCACACTCTTTATACCAAAGTATCGTGCTACTCTAAGATGGAACAAAACAGAGACTAATAAACCTCTTATTCTGTGGACTACAAAACTTTGACCTAGCCCGAGAAGTGGACAAGGTGCTGGAGTTTGTTTCTCCTTACAAGACGAGGTGGAAGGTCTTAACGGATCAAGAGGGTGACTTGCATCGGAACATACCAATGCACGATAAAACTTTACTGTCAACTGACAGACAAAAGGTTGGAAGCGGATCAGAGTGAGAAACATGCTCAGGGAAAACCTCAGATGTTGAAGATGCACTGGTTATTACTCAATTGTGATAACCATGCCCAAAAGGAGAGATACATCAGAGTCACGAACATAGCTGAAAGACTTGCTAGAAGGATTTGTCGTAATCCAGATGGTTCCAAGACAGAACTTAGAACGAGGCTAAGGAAGAGATGAAGTGAAGCAGCCAACGGAGGTGCGGCAATTTTAGGTTCAACCATTTACCACACAGACCACGGAAAAGGACTTGGGTTGAAGATCAGCATCATGTGCTACTAGCGAGAGTTAAGTAATCACAACTCAACACACACTAGTTGGCACAATCCGGGACCTTATGTTCAAGTCCTTGGGTTAACACCCAGAAGAAAGAATTAAGAGATTAAACTTGATAGGAATACAAGGGTTCGTAACCAACTGAGTTGATGGGAATTTTCGTTGTACTCCAGATGGTTTCTTGGCACATGAAGCCTCGGATTGTAGCGCGGCGGGAGCAACTGGGCACATAACACTAAAGGTAGCAGGTGAGAAGTCCAACCCCGAAATCCTAATCATTTGAAGTAATAGATGAGAAGTGAAAACTTTAACTCAAATCGAGGTAAGATTGCTCCGAGAATAGAGGGTAACCAGGTAAGGAGTAAAAAGAATCCTAAGATGGTTTTCACAACTCATTTTTAGGTTAAAAATATTTTCACAAATACTAGACTCAACGTCGACCAGTAGAAGGGTTTCCTACAGGCAGTCCTGCTCTGATACCAACTTGTAGCGCCCCGACCCGACTACTATACAGTGATGGTGCGTGTCACCGGTTAAGCGATACCACCGGAGGTTACGGGTTTACCAATCCCCGGCCAAAACCTTTGGCAGGCGTTGCTGGGTACACCTCACTCCAGACAACGCAACACCCCGATCGATGCCTCAACACGGTCACATCCATCAAAGCATAATAATAGGATCAAGACTTGTGGAACAACTGGCACATCACAGACTCTACGACACAAAACATTATAAGCAGCTCTTATAATAGAGAAAGATAGCAGAAGTTACAAGCAGGGGTCACCGACCCAGCAATACATCAAGCGGAAGCGAAGGGCGTTGCTCTAAACAACAAGAACCAGAATATGGCCTAAGAGGCCTACAAATAAACATCACAGCGCCAGCTATTCCGAGATGTCCCAAGCTGCCACCTGGGAACCCCAGACTACTCGTCGACGCCCACAAGGAACCCACCTTCGAGGTCGGTGAAGTCCTCTCCTGAAAATAAGCAAACGACGTTGAGTTCGACGAACTCGCAAGATTAAGAGCTAATATATGCTCCATGATTGGCTTTCAAAGGTTTCATGGCTGTTTTGCATAAAGCTGATTTTATTTATAAAACACAACCCCATGGCATCGACTAAACAGATTATTTTTGAAAAGGGGTAAGAAGAAACTCTTTTCTCTTGAGATCACTTTCTCAACAACAACCACCATCATCATCATTGTACCTGTTCATCAAAGGCACCTCCCCGAATCCCCCTCGAGGAAGTCAACCTTACAATCTTGAATGGTACCTCTAGTACCCAGTTTTTAAACATTCCGTTAAAGTTATTCTATGATCTCAGAATCCGTCACCAAGTCGTCCATAACCGCGGACACGGCTTTTCGAAAAGATTTATCCCTGCAGGGGTGTACAATGTGAAAGTCGCCAGGTTCCGCGAGGGACCTCCCAGCTCCTTATCCACGCGTACCGCCAGACTCATTGCCAGACATTAGCTCTCTTCCTGGGAAAGCCGGCTGAGTGTGAAACGGCTACAACCTTTACCTCGCTTAAGACTATCCAAGGATCATCAGTGGCGGTAGGACAAGAGGTACCTTCGCGCACCCTGTCCCGCGGCCACTTATTTTCCTGACACAACAATCCTCATCTCAGTCTTGGCCACCATCTTCAATGCACGCGCAAATGGAAAGCCAAACTAGAGGACCCTCGGCTAGTCCGCCACAAGTTAGTCGGTCGACGAGGGCTCCATATACCCCACGCATGGTTGCACGCTCAACTTGGCTCGTAGGCGAGAACTCGCACTTAGGCGGCGAGAACGAGACAACCCACCACATCCCATGTGGCCTCTCATCCCCACCTTTAAGCATTTTATTATCCATCACCACACTTCTCCACCATCATTTACTGTCACAAGTCAACACCTGTTTCCAGCATGTACCAACCATAGTACAACTAGGCATTTCACTAAGCATGGCTAAGCATTTGCATAGCATAGTAATTATTTCAGGCCAACAATACAAACCTAGGGTGATAGGAAGGTAAAACAGGTATTGGCAACAGGATTCTAATGCAACTAGTAGGATACTCTAATCCAGGCAAAAGACATTTAGAACCGCATGCAATATTATAGTGGAGAAAATAATTGCGGAAAATAGGATAAGATATGCTCAGAGGGGGGATTACGCTTGCCTTGTTCAGGGTACGGGTAGTAATACGGGTCCTCGGGGTATTGTGGGGTAACCCCGGCTGCTTGATCTAGCGGAGCATAAACATGGAACAACAATCAATCACCACACATGGGTACAATGCAGTGCACAATCACATGATGACATGACAAGTTTATGCAAGGATAGCATCATTTAGTTTATCTAGCAATTGAAATGGAGAGCCAAATAATTAGTGCAATTATTTGGAAGCAACCCCATTTTTAACTTAATGTCCACTTGCTTATAAGTTATCACATTACTAAGAAGTGGCTCAAATATGCATGAACATGGCATGATTAGATAGGTATTGCTCTTCTGATCGTTTCGGTACCTTATTTGTAATTTTCCGAGTACCGATGAATAATTAGTGAATTAAATAATTAAATGAATTTAATTCTTTTAACCAATTTATGAATAACATCAATAATTATTTGTGATCATGAGTTTATACTAACATGATTTGATAGCATTTGAACACTGAACATTTTGATATTTTATTCACAAATTTTGGTTAAATATTTATCGAATTATGAGTTTTCCCAATTTAGGTATTAGTTTTGCCATTTTAGTAATTATTACTAAACAGCAGAAAACATTGTTTCAAAAGATCATTACAATGGTACCAACAGATAGGTTTTGTTTTTCTGAACAATTTGGTATCTCATTTGCAAAAATTGGAGCAATATTTGATTAGATAACAATTCTTTTATTTTATTTATTTCCAAAAAGGAAAAGAAAAACCCTGGCAGGCCGGCCTACAGCCCGGTCAAACCGGTTGGCAGGCCGGAGATGGGCCAGAGCCCACCGGTCGTCTGCCCGGTTTGGGCCGGCTCCTGGACCGGCTAAGCGCCCGAGAGGGACGGTCTGCAGCCCGGTTAGGCCGGGTCATCGACCGGTCACGCGAGCTCGTCGAGCTACGGCGACGGGGAGCGAGGGCTGCGGTGCTCCGGCGAGCAGCGCGAGAGAGGGGGAAGGGAAAAGGGAGAGGAGCTCACCCTGAGCGGTTGAGGACGCTCGGCGTGGTCGGAGGAAGGTCGGAGGTGCAACGGCGGCGACGCATTCGTCCAGAGGAGCGGCGGGAGGCAGTGGCGAGGTAGAGGATGGCGACGTCGACTCGCTGCGTTTCGGCACGATTCCGTTGGTGGAGAGGAGCAGCACGGTGAGGCGGATGTCGTGGTGTGCACGGGAGGACCGGAGATGGCTCGACGGTGACGAAAACGTGCGGCGGAGCGCCGGACGGCAGCGGCGATGTCGCGGGTGGCCCGGCGAAACGGTGGCGATTTTGGTCGATTCCTCCGGCGTGGAGGAGCAGCACGTCGAGGCGAAGTCGCGGGTGCTCTTCGATTTGTACGGGGAGCTCTCACTCGCCGGCGATGTGTGCGGCAACGGCGGCGCGGTTCCGTCTCCGTGGAGGAAAAATAGGAGAGAGGAACGGGGGAGGAGAAAATCGGGGAGGGGTCGAGTGAGGGAGCAGGTGGGCTCGTGCGCTCTTCTTCTTGCAGTGGAGGGAGCAGAGGAGGGGGCCCGGCTCGATGTGAAGCGAGAGGAGCACGGCGGCAGCGGATGGTGTGGCTACAGGGAGAAGAAAGGGATTTCGCAAAAACGCCCCTGCACACTTTTCCGAAATTACAACTGGGTCCTTCTCCTATTTCTTCCTTTTAAAACAGCAGGTTAAAATCATTTGAAAGAGGTACTTAAACATTTTTATAAATTATGAAATTATTCATGGAGGCTCATAATATATTAATGAAGCTCCCCACCATTTTAGTTAGAATTTTTGGAAAGCTTACTTGGTTTCAGAAGTAGAATTGAATTGAACCAAATTTGAATTCTCGATTTCATTTCCTTGCTTGGCAAGACAAATATCTATTATATGCTTCTTGGAACTTCCTGGACAATTTGGAAACTCAAGAATTATTTGTTTTGCCAATTTGAGCAATGCTTTTAGTTTGGAGGTTTGGGAAGTTTGCTTCCTTTGTTTTACATTTCCATGTGTTGCTTTATTCAACTTAAGCAATTTAAATGAGTATGCCATGATGCAATGCAATCAAAAAGTGGAAATTTTATTCGGGTTTTTAGGTTTTCGAACTTTGGGCTGTTACAGAAACCCTGAATCCGCTGGAAAAACCCTAACGTTTCCGTCTACCCCCATAGACGTGCGTCGAAAGGGGGTAGCCCAGTGGACTTTTTTGCTTGGTTGTGTTAGGTTAGGCCATACGAACATGAGAAACCAACTTTTATCACAAATCGACACAAGATTGCCCCCGTTTCGCCCGGAACAGGAGTTTTCAGCTATAAGTCCACACACTTAGTAGAGAGAAAGTGAAGCGGGTGATGTCGGTCACACCTAGGAGTAGATTCTTGGACATTTGAAACACACAACACACTTGTATACATATGGTATGGCACAACCTAGGTTTGGGTGGGGTTCCGACGCTCCGGGGGCCCGCTTTGGCGAAACCCTGAATCCGCTGGAAAAACCCTAACGTTTCCGTCTACCCCATAGACGTGTGTCGAAAGGGGGTAGCCCAGTGGACTTTTTTGCTTGGTTGTGTTAGGTTAGGCCATACGAACATGAGAAACCAACTTTTATCACAAATCGACACAAGATTGCCCCCGTTTCGCCCGGAACGGGAGTTTTCAGCTATAAGTCCACACACTTAGTAGAGAGAAAGTGAAGCCGGTGATGTCGGTCACACCTAGGAGTAGATTCTTGGACATTTGAAACACACAACACACTTGTATACATATGGTATGGCACAACCTACGTTTGGGTGGGGTTCCGACGCTCCGGGGCCCCGCTTCGGCGAAACCCTGAATCCGCTGGAAAAACCCTAACGTTTCCGTCTACCCCCATAGACGTGCGTCGAAAGGGGGTAGCCCAGTGGACTTTTTTGCTTGGTTGTGTTAGGTTAGGCCATACGAACATGAGAAACCAACTTTTATCACAAATCGACACAAGATTGCCCCGTTTCGCCCGGAACGGGAGTTTTCAGCTATAAGTCCACACACTTAGTAGAGAGAAAGTGAAGCCGGTGATGTCGGTCACACCTAGGAGTAGATTCTTGGACATTTGAAACACACAACACACTTGTATACATATGGTATGGCACAACCTACGTTTGGGTGGGGTTCCGACGCACCGGGGCCCCGCTTCGGCGAAACCCTGAATCCGCTGGAAAAACCCTAACGTTTCCGTCTACCCCCATAGACGTGCGTCGAAAGGGGGTAGCCCAGTGGACTTTTTTGCTTGGTTGTGTTAGGTTAGGCCATACGAACATGAGAAACCAACTTTTATCACAAATCGACACAAGATTGCCCCCGTTTCGCCCGGAACGGGAGTTTTCAGCTATAAGTCCACACACTTAGTAGAGAGAAAGTGAAGCCGGTGATGTCGGTCACTCCTAGGAGTAGATTCTTGGACATTTGAAACACACAACACACTTGTATACATATGGTATGGCACAACCTACGTTTGGGTGGGGTTCCGATGCTCCGGGGCCCCGCTTCGGCGAAACCCTGAATCCGCTGGAAAAACCCTAACGTTTCCGTCTACCCCATAGACGTGCGTCGAAAGGGGGTAGCCCAGTGGACTTTTTTGCTTGGTTGTGTTAGGTTAGGCCATACGAACATGATAAACCAACTTTTATCACAAATCGACACAAGATTGCCCCCGTTTCGCCCAGAACGGGAGTTTTCAGCTATAAGTCCACACACTTAGTAGAGAGAAAGTGAAGCCGGTGATGTCGGTCACACCTAGGAGTAGATTCTTGGACATTTGAAACACACAACACACTTGTATACATATGGTATGGCACAACCTACGTTTGGGTGGGGTTCCGACGCTCCGGGGCGCCGCTTCGGCGAAACCCTGAATCCGCTGGAAAAACCCTAACGTTTCCGTCTACCCCCATAGACGTGCGTCGAAAGGGGGTAGCCCAGTGGACTTTTTTGCTTGGTTGTGTTAGGTTAGGCCATACGAACATGAGAAACCAACTTTTATCACAAATCGACACAAGATTGCCCCCGTTTCGCCCGGAACGGGAGTTTTCAGCTATAAGTCCACACTTAGTAGAGAGAAAGTGAAGCCGGTGATGTCGGTCACACCTAGGAGTAGATTCTTGGACATTTGAAACACACAACACACTTGTATACATATGGTATGGCACAACCTACGTTTGGGTGGGGTTCCGACGCTCCGGGGCCCCGCTTCGGCGAAACCCTGAATCCGCTGGAAAAACCCTAACGTTTCTGTCTACCCCCATAGACGTGCGTCGAAAGGGGGTAGCCCAGTGGACTTTTTTGCTTGGTTGTGTTAGGTTAGGCCATACGAACATGAGAAACCAACTTTTATCACAAATCGACACAAGATTGCAAGAGAGACAAGATTCACATACAATACTTCCGAGAGACAAGATTCGCGACGTTATTTTATGTGGGTGGAGACCGCTATTCGGCGTAGCTATATACATATAGATATGAATAAAAACATATTAAATTTAATTGAGAGTAATAAATAGATACATAAAAATGAAGAAAAAAAAAGGGTAAAAGAAAAAAAAGGAATCTGTGCCGACGGTTTTTACCGTCGGCACAGGGTTGTTCGGCTGCACGAGGTAAAAGAAAAAAAAAAGGAAGCTGTGCCGACGGTTTTTACCGTCGGCACAGGGTTGTTCGGCTGCACGAGGTAAAAGAAAAAAAAGGAAGCTGTGCCGACGGTTTTTACCGTCGGCACAGGTTCGTGTCGACGTCACCTTTTAGTCGACGGGGACCTGTGCCGACGGCAGTATTTGTGCCGACGGTCACCGTCGGCACAGCTTGGCTGTGCCGACGGGGATACATGTGCCGACGGCCAGCTTCGCGGGTGGCCTCGTAGGGCGCCTGTGCTGACGGCCCCGATAAAAACCCGTCGGCACAGGATTTGGCCGTCGGCACAGGTTAGCTCTGCTGTAGTGCCTTGCCCCCTTTGCCCTGCGGAAACGTTTCACTCAACAGGGTAAAATAAACAGGTCGCCTTGTTTGTGCAATTCATTCACGACTTGCCACGTTGCCGGTCGGTGCAATGAACATGCTTGCTTGGAAGGCGTTATGCACAGGTCCAAACCATGCCCTTGACGACGACGAAGCATGCATGCATGCATATGCACCCAATGGCCAATGGTGTACTGCTGCTGATCTTCAGATATCGGCGACCTTATCGTGTTTGGAACACGATATCTCTTGTGCAGCCATCTTTGGGAAACACAGCAGGCTTCTTGTCATGCTTGTACGGCTCAGCGGCTGTGCGTAACCAACAATGGTTGCGATGATGTGCGTGCATATCAATGCCCTTGTTTCGTTGTGAGTACATGGAGCCCTGAATTCGGGATCAGCTTGCCGGCGCAATTTGGGCATGCTCTCGCCCTTCTCTTGCCTTCATCGGTTAAATTTAACTAGGTAACTCAGCGCGGCGATGTTCTTTAACCCGTCGGAAAAAATCATTGTCCATCACGGTCAGCCCAGCTACTACAGCACGGTCGGAGCCGGAAGAGAAAGAGCCACTGAATTCAGACTTTCCGTGATAAAATTCAGTTTAGCTATATAAAGTGTTAACGATGAGAGCAATTTCATATAAAGAAAACAAGAATGAACTCTGATAAGCAGCTTGCATAAGATGTAAACGGAAATATTTTAGTGTCCAATAAGGTGAAACTGTATTTTCAGCATCTTTTCTAAGGATGGCAAGGGGGCGGGTTCGGGCGGATATACCAAAACCAGATCCAAATCCAAATCTATCAGCATCACTATGGCCTGCCCACGAAAGTATCCATGGGCATGGATGTCGCCCCATATCCAAACCCGTCGGATATCCGGATATCCATGGATATCCACGAGTAATGCATTAGAGTATTAAATCCACAATATTTCAACCACAAAGTACTTAAAATATATAGAATCTCAAACAATCACACCACAAAATACATAATATCATCTCAATCTCACGAAACAGAGGCAATACTTCTTATTACAAGTTTCCAACACAACTATTCATGCATTCAAAAGATATAGTGAAAGATAGTAGAAATGTTGTCTTGAATCTTGGATTATTGGAGCCTCGTTCTTCAGTGACAATGATGTCGTTCCATTACCTCTCCCGCGTCCATTTTCCTCGCTGACGCCATTACACTCGGCTGCGTGCCCTGATCGGAGGAGATCAACCACAGGCCTTGACTAGCAACAAATCGAGGGAAAAGTTAGGGAAAGACGAGTATGGAGATGAGGGGTAGGACGCTGCCGACCGGGAGAAGGCTTACCGCCGGAGAAGAATGGTTGGCCAAGCATATAGGACGACCGTCGGCGTGTCTTGCAGGTTTCTAGTCGACGGAGAAGGAGGGAGGCGTCAGTCTCGCCGAGTCGCCGGCCTGTTCGAGACTTTCAGGAGATGAGGAGTTGAGGCGGTGATACGTGCATTTTGTATCATCATTTATACAACTTTTAATATCATATTAGAATGTTATTTGCATTGTTATATCATTATTTTTACATGTTTTAGATGATTTATGGGACTTTCTTACAGAGTCCCTATTTTTGGTATTTAATTTCTGGGAGGCAGAAAACCTCCTTTTTCTTGTTTTTAATGTTTCAGGAGCTACAGGGACCCAAATAATAAAAGGAAAATTACACTGCTGGTTTTTCGTCGAGAGAAAGGCAGATGAAAGAAGACCGAAGGGAGGAGAGCCACGAGGCCCAAAAGAGGTGGGCCCACGCGGCCAGAATCTTGGGCCGCGTGGGACCCACTAAACGGCGCCTCGGGCACCTCCTCGCCTGGGGCTTTTTATCGACGCCTTCGTCCTCCCCGAAAAGTCACGCCCTAATTTTCCCGAAACCATCCGAGACCGCGGCGGCGGCGAAACTCCTGATTCCCTCCGAGGGGGATCAGATCCTGCTGCTCCGGATCTCCGGAGAAGTGGGAAATCATCGTCATCGTCATCGTCATCACCTCTCCTCCTTGGCGTGGGAGGAGGCCTCTACATCATCACCATCACCAAGACCAGCACCATCTCCATCATCATCATTATTAACATAAAAAAATCTTTCATCTTACAAAATACATATAGCACGAAAAGAATTAATTTCTCCTGCAACCTGCTTGGATGAAATCGAACATGTCTTAGGCATCAATAAATAATAATTTGCAGTTGGAAGGAAAATATAATAAGGCTATGAAGCATAAGATCGGAATAGAAATATTTTAGTGTCCAGTAAGGCAAAACTTCATTTTCAACATCTTTTCGGTAAGCATCATAATTAACATGAAAGGAATTTCTTTCAGCTTACAAAATACATGTTGCACAAAAAGGAACAAATTTCCCCTGCAGCCTGGTAGGACTTTCATCGAACATCTCTTATGCATGAATACATAATAATTTGCAGAGATGCAAAAATTTGCTTACCGAGTAGATAAAGGAGCACAAAAATGATATGCATGATTACCCCAAACTCCTTTGTCAGGTTGACTCAATTAAAATGGGCATAAAAATGGAAAAGTGTAGTAAGCGACCTGTATAATTGAGGGGAAATATTCGTATCAAAAAAGAAGAAAACCAATAGCTTTGACCTCCGCATTGAACTACTGAAGTTTTAAGCCACTATTATCTGCAGCTAGTTTGTAGCCACTACCAAGTATTGAATATGCAACAAAAAAGAATAGTGGTTTCATTGACTTTAAGCAATACATATTAGGAACTGTAGAAAAATATTCGTAATACTGTTATTGAATATGCAACAAAAAAGAATAGTGGTTTCATTGACTTTAGGCAATACATATTAGAATCTGTAGAAAAATATTCGGAATACTGTAGAGGATGTTGGATTGAAGGACGCAGGCGAGGTCTCTTCCTCAAGCTGAAGAAAAAAGTATGTTAGTGAACTACAAGCAATTTCATATAACAAATGATGGATGTTTGAGAGAACACAAAGAATTAGAAGCTTATTTGCATTCTAGGCATGTGCAAGCAGAAGATGGTGCGCCACAATGTAGGGCTCAGTGGTGTTTAGCTTATAGATATATCTAAATTTAGACAAAATTGCGACATAGTGGTGTAGTACAACTGAAAACGGCCACAACTTCTAATGAGCCGTAAGATCATCTATTTTGGAACTATAACCAAAACATGGTGGTTCAAAATTAACAGAAAGCTAGATACTCTACATATACGAAGGTTTGAGACCCCAATGCTCCAATATCTTATTTTGATGAAAGAACTGAAGGTTTCTATTTCCATAATTCACTTCTGGAACTGAAATTGGTTGTGTACATCAGCTCAAAATGAAATAATAAAGGCTCTGCTGAAGTTGGCCCATAGGCCATATGGGCTAACGGAACTCACATTTTTTTCAATTAGGAAAGAAAGGATAAAATAAATTGATCAGGATAAAAAAGGAATGTATGATCTGAAAGACATACGCACCATTCAAAGCACTTTTGCTGAGCAATATATAATTCTCACATAGTCACATATTGGAAAATAGCAGCCTGCATTCACTCCTGGAAATGAAATTGACACTTCGTCGCCAAGATTCCACCTTAACACTGAAATTCAGAGAAGTTAACAAATCATAAGCAAAGCATGCACTAGTGGACACATGTCCTTCTGTCCCGGCCCGTGAGGGCCTTTAGTCCGGTTAGCCAACCGGGACAGGCCAAGCGGGACTAAAGGCCCAACCTTTAGTCCCGGGCCTGTTACCAGCCACGACTAAAGGCCTTCCACGTGGCCGCGATACAGGGATTGGGCTGGAGGACCTTTAGTCCCGGCTGGTAATACCATCCGGGACTAAAGATTATTTTCCGAAAAAGAAAAAAAAATTCCAACATTTGTTTCAATTTTTTTCCAACATTTGTTTTCCATCCGGGCTCTAATTAGAGGCGCCTCTAACTAAGCAATGCTCTCGTAATCCTAGCGCCTCTAATTTCTTTTTTCTAATTGTTTGACTCGTTACTCTCTCACTTGAACCATTTTTAACACTAATTACACTTAAACTTTAGTCAAATTCTAGTCTTGTTCAAACTTCCCGATCGGTCACCCATCCTCACACTACTCCACCCTCAGCACGCTTAACTTCCCTGTTCCTTCCTGCTGTGGTCCCGTGATGTCTACGTGTGCTTCTATTCTTGTAGACAGTGTTGGGCCTCCAAGAGCAGAGGTTTGTAGAACAGCAGCAAGTTTCCCTTAAGTGAATCACCCAAGGTTTATCGAACTCAGGGAGGTAGAGGTCAAAGATATCTCTCTCAAGCAACCCTGCAATTAATATACAAGAAGTCTCTTGTGTCCCCAACACACCCAATACACTTGTCAGATGTATAGGTGCACTAGTTCGGCGAAGAGATAGTGAAATACAAGTAATATGGATGATTATAAGTAGTAACTCCAATCTGAAATAAAGATGGCAGCAAGCAAACATGTAGCAGAACTTGATGTAAACGGTGTTTCAATGTTTAGAAACAAGGCATAGGGATCATACTTTCACTAGTGGTACCTCTCAACATGTTAGCACAACTGAATGCAAGTAAATGATACTCGGGATTATTCTCCTTCTTGATAACACAAGAGTACTATGTGTAGGGCTGCAAAAGCACTCCTCAAAGTCTGAGTAAACAAACACCACAATTCCCAAGAATAAACCATGATAAATGTCTAAATTATTCATAGAGTCACACAAGTACCCACACTGTCACCCTGATACCCTGTTGTCACAATGACTCCAGAAACTAGATACAATCACTTGAGTAGCATAAACATTACATATGAATTCAGCGATACTAGCAATACTCATGATCACATAAAGATCACACCATGGGAGAGAGAGATAAACCACATAGCTACCGGTAGAGCCCTCAGCCTCGGGGGAGACTACTCACACATGGTCATGGTGAGCACACTTGATGGAGAGGTTGATGAAGAGGTGCAGCCCGGAGAGGAGACGGAAGCCCGCAGCAGCCACGGCGCGGCGGCGGCGGCCCGTGGAGGCGGCGGCTGCCCTTGGTGATGGAGATGGAGTTGAGGAGGTTCTCCTCCCCAAGATGGCTGCTGGGGAGGAGGAAAATTCGTGGTATGGGGCTCTTCCCACGACCTAGGGTTTCCTCCCTTATATAGACTCTCGGATTTCCGTCATTCCATCTAGGGCAGCAGTAAATCGGGAATATCTCGGCCGTCCGGACTCGGAATTGGGTGAATTTTAACTCTAGATCGATTCTCGCGAAATTTCCTGCAACTTCCTTTTCGGGGAGACTTCCGTTTGACGCCGTGTTGGGCCCATAACGTGACCATCTTTGAAAAACGTTTCCAGACAGATTTCTGGAAAGTCCCAATTCGATTCCAATATGGTTTCCTTTTGTATTTTTGATAATTTCTACACAACAAATAGAAAAACAAGAAGATTTTGCACTTTGGCAACTATTAGTAGGTTAATCCAATAAATGTCATAATATGATATAAAGTGTATATAAAACATGTAGCAATTGATATAATATAAGCATGGAACATCAGAAATTATAGATACGTTTTGCATAAGAGGTAACTCATAAAGCAATAGATTCAAAGTAAAAGGCATTGAAGCAACACAAAGGATGATTAAGTTTCAGCATTTGCTTTCAACTTGTAACATGTATATCTCATGGATAGTTGTCAACATAAAGCAATATAACAAGTGCAATAAGTAAACATGTAAGAATCAATGCACACAAAGTTGACACAAGTGTTTGCTTCTAAGATAGAAAGGAGTAGGTAAACTGACTCAACATAAAGTAAAAGATAGGCCCTTCGCAGAGGGAAGCAGGGATTAAATCATGTGCTAGAGCTTTTTAAGTTTTCGAAAGCATATAGAGAGCACAAAATAAGTATTTGAGAGGTGTTTGTTGTTGTCAACGAATGGTAGTGGGCACTCTAACCCCCTTGTCAACCAGACTTTCAAGAGCGGCTCCCATGAAGGACGTTATCTCTACCAGCAAGGTAGATCATCCCTCTTCTCTTTTGTTTACACATGTATTTTAGTTTCTTTATAGATGACACTCCTCCCAACCTTTTGCTTACACAAGCCATGGCTAACCGAATCCTCGGGTGCCTTCCAACATTCACATACCATGGAGGAGTGTCTATTTGCAAATTAAGTTGCTTACTGATAAATCAGGGCAAAACATGTGAAGAGAATTATTAATGAAAGTTGTAATTAATTGGGGCTGGGCACCCCGTTGCCAGCTCTTTTTGCAAATTATTGGATAAGCGGATGTATATGCCACTAGTCCATTGGTGAAAGTCTGTCAGAAGTAAATGACAAGATTGAAAGATAAAACACCACATACTTCCTCATGAGCTATAAAACATTGACACAAATAAGGAGTAATAAAGTTTTGAATAGTTTAAAGGTAGCACATGAAATATTTACTTGGAATGGCAGGAAATACCACATAGTAGGTAGGTATGGTGGACACAAATGGCATGGGTTTTGGCTCAAGTTTTGGATGCACGAGAAGCATTCCCTCTCAGTACAGAGTTTAGGCTAGCAAGGTTGTTTGAAGCAAACACAAGTATAAACCGGTACAGCAAGAATCACATAAAAACATATTGCAAGTATTATAAGACTCTACACTGTCTTCCTTGTTGCTCAAACATTTTACCAGAAAATATCTAGACCTTAGAGAGAACAAATATGCATCCCAAGTCTCAACAAGCTCTACGGTAGTTCTCCACTACTAGGCTTTAACTACATGATGCAAGAGCTTAAACATGATCTACTTGAGAGCTCAAAACAATTGCAAAGCATCAAATCAAAACAAGACAATGATCTACAAGAATGCATATGTCTTTTCCAATACCAACTACTACATGTAGCATTTTCTTTCTTCCAAACAAACACCAATCAATTTATTTAAACATAAACTCTCCAAATGATAATATAATGCAGCAAGAGAGTATTTATAAACAAGTGCTAACAGCTCGAAGAGATGCATGAAAAACAGGAGCTAAAAGCACTGCAGTAGCTAGTTAAGAATACTCAACAAATATAAGTGAAGAACATGAGTATTCACATGAAAAAGCGGAGCGTGTCTCTCTCCCACACAAGGATTGCTAGGATCCGAATTTATTCAAACAAAACAAAAATAAAAGCACACAGACGCTCCAAGTAAAGCGCATAAGATGTGAAAGAATTAAAATATAGTTTCACTAGAGATGACCTGATAAGTTGTTGATGAAGAAGGGGATGCCTTGGGCATCCCCAAGCTTAGACGCTTGAGTCTCTCTGAATATGGTTGGGATGAACCACGGGGGCATCCCCAAGCTTAGGCTTTTCACTCTTCTTGATCACATAATATCACCCTTCTCGCTTGATCCTTGAAAACTTCCTTCACACCAAACTCAAGACAGTTCTCATTAGAGGGTTAGTGCATAATCAAAAATTCTCATATTCTGTAATGATACAATCATTCCCAAAGCTTCTGGACATTAGCTACAGCCACAATGCTTTGTGGAGCAAAGAAATCCACACAACATCGTAAAAGAGCGAATGCAAAACAAAAGGCAGAATCTGTCAAAAACAGAACAGTCTGGAAGACGAATTTTTTCGAGGCACTTAAGTTGCTCAGATGGATCTGGCCAAAATAATGAAAGTTGCGTACATATCTCAGGAAGATGCGTGATTTTTTTAGAATTTTTCGAATTTTCTACAGGGAGAAAAGCTCAAATTCGTGACAGCTAAAAATCTGTTACTGCGCAGAAATCCAAATCTTGCATCAACTTTCAATATAGAACTTTACTTGGCACAACAATGCAATAAAATAAAGATACAAAGGAGTTGCTACAGAAGTAACAAAACTCCTTGACTCAAAGAAAAAAAAATAACAGAAAATAAAAACAATGGGTTGTCTCCCATAAGCGCTTTTCTTTAAAGCCTTTTAGCTAGGCATAGTGATTTTGATAATGCTCTCATATGTATAAGAGTTGAATATAAGAGAGCATCAAAAAGCAAATACCAAACACATTTAAGTCTAACCCACTTCCTATGCAAAGGAATCTTGTAAGAAAACAAATTATTGAAGCATGAAGCTACTAGCATAGAAAGACAAAACAAGTGCAACTTCAAAATTTCAACAAAAAGAGAGGAGACTTGATATTATTGAGATATATGAATCCATGTCTCCCTCTCTCATAAAAACTTTCAGTAGCATCATTGATAAAATCCACAATATAACCATCACATGAAACATTCTTACCATGATCATATGCACAAAAGTATCAATATTTTCCACACAAGAAAAGTTCTTCTCTTAATAACAATGGGAGCAGGATCATCATAAAGAACTCGAACATGATAGACAAGTTGTATATTAAAGGGATGGTTTTGGGTAATCTCTCCATAACTATGACAAGTTTCATGAGGATGACTGTAATTATAACCTATGTCATAGTATTCTTTATAATAATTATCAAAGACTGGAGGCATAGTATCATCATAAGCAATAGAATAGTTATCTTCCAAAGTGTGTTCATCTGTAAACATATCATCATTTTTACTAGAAGGAGATGTATCAAACATATAATCAGAGTAGCAAAAGAATTTTCAAACACATCACTAGGAGAAGAGGTCTCATAATTATTACTAGCAAAAGGATTTTCAAACACCTCATCCCCAAGCTTAGAGCTTTTCATATCATCATTGGAAGAAACATGGATAGTACTAATAGTATGGCAATCATTAATATCATCATTTTCAGAATTGGTACCCCAAAGATTTTCAATATCAAAAGTAGTTTCATTTTCCCAATCATGATCACTAATATAAGTAACAGGCATAGGTTCATCATCAAGTTCAGAATCATCGAATTCAGAATTATAAGTATCAATTGTAACAGGAGCAACAAGTTTGGGAGAAGATACCGTTTCCTCTCTCCTTTTACTCCTCTTCTTCTTCTTCTTTCCCCTCTTCTTTTTATCTTTAGGAGGGAGAGGTTTGAAAGGAAGCTCCTCCACATAACCTGGTTTAGTATTAGAGACAATGGAAGAAACTTGGGGGGACTCCTCTCTTTCATTAATGAGAACAAAACACATATTAGTCCTGTCATACTTTGGTAAAGTCTCATCCTTTATAATATTTTGTATGTAGGTGTTAGCATGGCAATTATTAACACAATAGAGATAACATCCATGCAACACACTATTCATATCAAGATCACTCATATCTAACAAGGAAGTTTTTCTTGATAACTCTTCACACCCCAAAAATAATGTAAGTTCATCATGTTGATTAGGAGTGATCATGTTATCACAATACAAATTTGCAGTAATTGGATTCGAAAGGCTATTATCATGACCTGAACATTGAAAATTAAAATGACCCACTTCATAGCAAAGTTCACAAATAAAAGGATGGAGGTCACAAACTTTTTCACCAAGATCTCTTAGAGCCTTGTACCATGTTCTAGTTTTTTCATTCCTATGATGGATACAATATTCATCTTCGATTTGATTAATTCCACAAGGTCTATGCATTCCACAAAAATTAACATGCTTATAAGAAATAGTATTTTCAGAAGTTTGAGCATGTTTATTGCAATCATTAACAACAATTTCATTTTCCATGCAAGTGTCTTTGAAAGGTTCATGATACACGTCCCAATTTTCTTTAGGAACATTAATATGAGAAGCAAAGGTTCTAAAACAATCAACAATAATTTGAGAATCAAGACCATATTTAGCACTAAGCTCTTGAAAACTAGCAGTTTCAACGAAAGACTTAATGCAATCATATTCATAGTTTATACCTGATTCTTTACCTTTGTCATTCTCCCAATCCTCAGCATTGTTTTGAATTCTTTCAAGAATATCCCATCTAGCTTCAACCTTCTTGCTTGTGAAAGAACCATGTGAACATGCATCTACATAATCCTTGTAATGACCTGAAAGCCTTGCATAAAAATTAGTAACAATTATTTCCTCAGAAAGCTCATGGTTAGGACATTTGAGTATTAATGTTTTCAGCCTTCCCCAAGCTTGAGCAATGCTTTCTCCATCATGAGGGTAAAAATTATAAATGTAATTCCTATCTAGATGCACTTCATGAAGAGGATAAAATTTAGAGTAAAAGAGAGATTCAAGCTGTTTCCAATTCGAAGGTTGTTCATCCAGCAGCCTATACCATTCCTTTGCTTTGTCCTTAAGTGACAATGGAAATAGTTTCCTCATGACATTTTCTCTTGATAAACCTGCAACCTTAAATAACTCACAAAGTTCTGTAAGTTTCGACAAGTGAGCACTTGGATGGATTGATCCATCCCCTGCATACTGATCATTCATAACCCTTTCAACAATTTTCATAGGTATTTTAAAAGAAATACTTTCAACGGTGGATTTGGAATATCACAAACATCATTAGAATTATCACATATTGGAGACAAAGCATTATCAAGGCAAAATAATTCCTCCATAGCTGAGGAGCAAAAAAGATTATTTTCATATAAACTAGCTTCCCCAAGCTTAGGCTTTTCCACAGCCTTAGCAATAATGGTGTCCAAAGAATTTATACTAATAACATTACTACCACTATTATGCAAACAAGCCTCCATAGGTTTTTTAATTTTCTCTTCAAAAGCATCATGTCCTAATTCATATAAAGTTCATAAGATCTCTAATTTTTTTGTTGTTTTCCATTAAGCCTAACTAGTGAAAATAAAAACAAGAAACAAAAAGAAATAATTGCAGAATCTAAAGGAGATACCTTCCAACGCTTACCTCCCCGGCAACGGCGCCAGAAAATAGCTTGATGTCTACGTGTGCTTCTATTCTTGTAGACAGTGTTGGGCCTCCAAGAGCAGAGGTTTGTAGAACAGCAGCAAGTTTCCCTTAAGTGAATCACCCAAGGTTTATCGAACTCAGGGAGGTAGAGGTCAAAGATATCCCTCTCAAGCAACCCTGCAATTAATATACAAGAAGTCTCTTGTGTCCCCAACACACCCAATACACTTGTCAGATGTATAGGTGCACTAGTTCGGCGAAGAGATAGTGAAATACAAGTAATATGGATGATTATAAGTAGTAACTGCAATCTGAAATAAAATGGCAGCAAGCAAACATGTAGCAGAACTTGTTGTAAACGGTGTTTCAATGCTTAGAAACAAGGCCTAGGGATCATACTTTCACTAGTGGTACCTCTCAACATGTTAGCACAACTGAATGCAAGTAAATGATACTCGGGATTATTCTCCTTCTTGATAACACAAGAGTACTATGTGTAGGGCTGCAAAAGCACTCCTCAAAGTCTGAGTAAACAAACACCACAATTCCCAAGAATAAACCATGATAAATGTCTAAATTATTCATAGAGTCACACAAGTACCCACACTGTCACCTTGATACCGTGTTGTCACAATGACTCCAGAAACTAGATACAATCACTTGAGTAGCATAAACATTACATATGAATTCAGCGATACTAGCAATACTCATGATCACATAAAGATCACACCATGGGAGAGAGAGATAAACCACATAGCTACCGGTAGAGCCCTCAGCCTCGGGGGAGACTACTCACACATGGTCATGGTGAGCACACTTGATGGAGAGGTTGATGAAGAGGTGCAGCCCGGAGAGGAGACGGAAGCCCGCAGCAGCCACGGCGCGGCGGCGGCGGCCCGTGGAGGCGGCGGCTGCCCTTGGTGATGGAGATGGAGTTGAGGAGGTTCTCCTCCCAAGATGGCTGCTGGGGAGGAGGAAAATTCGTGGTATGGGGCTCTTCCCACGACCTAGGGTTTCCTCCCTTATATAGACTCTCGGATTTCCGTCATCCCATCTAGGGCTGCAGTAAATCGGGAATATCTCGGCCGTCCGGACTCGGAATTGGGTGAATTTTAACTCTAGATCGATTCTCGCGAAATTTCCTGCAACTTCCTTTTCGGGGAGACTTCCGTTTGACGCCGTGTTGGGCCCATAACGTGACCATCTTTGAAAAACGTTTCCAGACAGATTTCTGGAAAGTCCCAATTCGATTCCAATATGGTTTCCTTTTGTATTTTTGATAATTTCTACACAACAAATAGAAAAACAAGAAGATTTTGCACTTTGGCAACTATTAGTAGGTTAATCCAATAAATGTCATAATATGATATAAAGTGTATATAAAACATGTAGCAATTGATATAATATAAGCATGGAACATCAGAAATTATAGATACGTTTAAGACGTATCATCCCGCGAATCTGATTGTACCTTGTTGTCAATACTACCATATCAATCCAATTAACTCTTATATCATTGTGTCACATGTCTGTATTTTTGGAAACAAAAAACAATTATTTAAGTAAACAATAATGATAAGTAATAATAATATTGAATTCCAATGAAAATAAAATAAGTAATAAAACTATTTTATTCATTTATTGCCATTTATTCATATAATATGGCATAATTAATATCTTTAAATCTGTAAATCGCAATTGGACAAATAATATATCCATTATTATCAAAAAAATGTGAGGAATCTGTAAATCGCAATTGGACAAATAATATATCTTTAAATCTAAATATGAAATAATTTAGTTTTTCAATATTTTATTCATTTTTTGTTATTATTATCATATAATATGGTATATAATATAACTTTAAATCTATAAATCGCAATTGGACAAGTAATATATATGAATCGATCAGAAAAATGATAGGAATCTAAATATTGTGTCCATATCGTCTTTTGCATAAATATTAATGATTAAGTAATAATAATTACTAATTCATTTTTTTGTTATTTGTAGAGAAAATCATATTATTATTTTTGAATTCCAAACCTATGTTAACATAAACATTAATGATTAAGTACTAATAGTTTTGAATTCAAATAACAAGAAAATCAATTTTACATTATTATTTTCATTTTCAATTTAATATGGATAAATTCATATCTTTAAATCCGTAGATCGAAATTTGACAAATAATATGTATAAATCGATCAAAAAAATTATTAAGTAAGATTTATGATTAAGTAATAATAATTATTAATTCGTTTTTTGCATAAATATTACTTCAAATTATTAATTCAAAAATTAATTCATTTTTTGCATAAATATTACTTCAAATTATTTTTTGCATAAGTAAGATTAATGATTAAGTACTAATAGTTTTGAATTCAAATAACAAAAAAATTAATTTTACATTATTATTGTCATTTTCAATTTAATATGGAAACATTCATATCTTTAAACCGGCTGCTAGCTACAACCTTCGTTCTAGGCTCTTCTTTCCCCCATTGCCCGATATATATAAACACCGGCTGCTAGCTGCATCTTCCGTATAGTGCCTCCCTACTTCCTATTCCTCATCAAGCGAAAGAGAAAGCAATGGCCGCCGTCTCCCGTCGGAACCCCGTAGCCTCGCCATTCATTCCGGTGGCACTCCTCCCCGCTATATGCTACCCCTCTCCTACTCCGGCCGCCACTATGCCTGGTTTGTTCGCGTCCCAGTTCTTGTACCCCTCTCCTTAATTATTAATTCATTTTTTTGTTATTTGTTGAGAAAAATCATATTATTTTTTGTAGAGAAAAATCATATTATTTTTTTGAATTCCAAACCTATGTTAACATAAACATTAATGATTAGGTACTAATAGTTTTTAATTCAAATAACAAAAAAATTAATTTTACATTATTATTGTCATTTTCAATTTAATATGAGTCTGGTACTATTGAGGCAACAATATTGAGGTGGATGGAAACCTTTTCAGAGGAAACAATTTGGTTATTTGTGCATATAACATGGTATAGTATTTTCAAATTTTTTATTTCTCAAGTTTTGCAACATATTTGTGGTTGGTGCTTTGCAAAAAACACATTTTTCACACTCGGAAACAATATAGCACATTCAAAAAATGTATTTCTCAGTCTTGCCCAATTGATTTAAATATAGGAAACAATACGAGGCATCCGGATTACCCAATTGATTTAAATATAGCACATTTAGATCGACACATTGAGACATACGATCACATAGCACCGAGACACCTCCTAGCAATCTCGTAGCCTATGCGAGCGTCCAGAGCGGATTACTTGATGCGATAAAAGCTCAATGGAAACTCTCCCCAACCTAATGCGAGGTTCTCTTCTTCCTCCTTCTTCTTCTCGTCCTCCTTCTTCTTCTTGTTGTTCTTCTTCTTCTCAAGCGTTGTGCCAATAGTAACATTGGCTAGAGTATAGAGACTCGGAAGATTAGGGTACGTTGGGTTAGGGTGAACGGCCCGCTGGAGGTCGACGGCGGACGAAATATGAATTCCGTAAGGCCCCAGCATACGCTGATCGTTGTTGATAGCCGCGCCGCAGAATTTGATGGTTTTGTCCATCAAGAAGTCCTTGAGGGCCTGCGGCACCCGATCAGCGTGGCAAATATGGAACACCAACGTGTCGGTCTCCACGGAGAGTTGCAAGACAGTGGCACGCTGCCTCTCCTCGGGTGTGGCGTCGGTGAACTCGCAGTCGACGCCCACGATCTTCATCGGTGCGGCGTCGAGGTAGCGCATCTTGACGTCGCGGATCCATCTCTCCACGGTTGATGCGCGGAGAGTGACACGACCTTGAAGTGCATGTCGACGGCGTCGTCCTTGTAGTGGTACACCTCGGATCGAGGTGGGGGCGCGAGTGGCTCCATGGCGTGCGGCAGCGATTCGAGAGAGAAGATTAGAGAGAGGAGATGGTGCATTTGGCAAATGGCACTGTAGCTCTCTTATATAGAGCTAGCAGGGGAGATGAGGAGGCTGGCCGTACGTGGTAATTAATCCGGCCGGCCATATATGTTTCAACTTCCCAAAATCCATTAAGTGATTTGATCAACTTCCAAAATCGTCTTTTCATTCCCGTGTGATTAACGACCAGCGCGGGAACCCAAGGGTCCTCGTTTGAACATCATTAGTCGCGGGTTGTATGTAGGACGGGACTAAAGGGGTCTACCTTTGGTCCCTAACGGGTCGCGACTAATGCTTGCCGTACGCTTCGGCGTTTTCGGAGCGACGTGTCCGGACCATTAGTCGCGGCCCAGACCGCGGCCAGGACTAATGGCCCGGACGAAAGGCCTCTTCTCTACTAGTGATGGTAAAGAATATTCAAATGGGAGTTCGTAACTTATACCAAGATGACCGTATACAGTATTAACTATAGTCCATGGCTTGTACCTTTACATACAGAACGTGTACTGTACATCTATTTAAGGACAGATTTTCTCATAACCTGTAAGAGAATAAATCACTTATGAGTAGTGTGCCACCACACAAAAAATCACACAGAAAATATAATTCGTTTTATGTATGACTTGTACTACCTCGCTATGAAGGCAGATTGACTTATAAAGGTAAATTGAGTAAATGAAGCTAAGTTGCACTGCACAAAAGTTTTTTCTTTTGCTTAAATCAACAAAAAGTGTCACACCAGAGTCCTATTGTTCCCCTAAAAAATCACAAATTCATCTCATGTTTAAGTGTGCCCCCTGCTAGGAATAGACCTCTTATGCACACAGCAAGTTTCCATTTAGTGAAATGAATTTCATATACCACATATGTGCATGTTTTTTGTCTACTGCCTATGCATACAAATACCCAATTCGAGATGAAAAGGAAACATATTTTCACAAGAATAAGATGGAGGAAAGACAGCTCACCAGCAGCAGCTTGTTAGGCAGCAGGAGCTCGGAGACCTTGCTGTCTGCAGTTTCTCTAATTGGACACCCACGGGCATGAACAAAATCATGACGGGCAGTCACGGCGTGGCCGCTACCGCCGCCGCATCGATAGCTGCCTCCATGGCGGGCAGCATGGCCGGAAGCCTGGAACTCCCCCGCTCTAACCATCCTCTGCTACCTCCCCTTCCGTTCCCCTTCTCTGGCCGCATCCCCGTCCGGCGAGGGCTTCAGGTCGTCGATTGTGCCACCGTCGGAAAGGAAGCTGGCTGCCGCCGTCGACAATTCAGACACTGGCATGTCAAAATCCAGTAGACCTCCGAGCACGGCGAGCCCAACAACCCAGTGTAATCGGGGGAGAGTCGCCAGAACGCATCCTCGGACGAGCATCACGGCAGGAGAGCCACCGATCTGACCGAGGCGTAGACGCGCATCTCGATTTGGCGTGGTTTTCCTCCTGCTTCTCCGGGGCAGAATCGGGGCGGACGCGGGGGTCCTTGGCGTGGACGCGCATCTCGACTTGACCCCGAGGCGGAGGAGAGGAGGAAGCGGAAAGCACCCGCTACTCGCGGCGGAGGTGTTCCCAGAGTTGTCCGACAGGGGGCTGCGGCGGCGCTGCGCGCGGCCGAGATTCTTGGCCCTGGGCGAACGGGTGGGAGAAGGGGAGGAGGGGCCCTCCTGGGCTACGACGTGAAGGACACAATAGCGGGCACTGGACCGCTGGTGGCCTGCCATGAAGTTAATTGGGCTTAATTGGGCATTACGGTTGCCGTTTATCCTGGACTGATTAAATTGGCTAACCCGGACATCCCTGTTAACTCATCTGGGCACAGGTGGATAGTTGGTGGGCAGCCGTGGACATGCCCACCTACAGCCTGACGGGAGTGTGACGGTTACGAGTTACGACGTCGAGGTTCACAAAAAAAAATGGCCCACGGGATATGCTTCCTGGGCCGGCCCAGGTATGTCCCGTCTTTTTTCGTGTTTTCTTCTAATGTTTCTTCTTCCTTTTTCGTTTTTCTTTTTCTGTTTTATTTTCCGTTTTCATTTATTTTTTGCCCAGCCTCGTAAACATTGTTTTAACCTTATGAACATTTTAAGGACTAGGGGTGTCGCAAGAGGAGAGGTTGACATGCGTGCCAGCAACAAGGCTAAAGTTGCCGCGTTGGGAGTCAGACATGATGAAACTTCATTTACCTTTGGATTCTTACTGGAACTGGATAATTTTATTATCTTTTAGTGCTTAACCGCGATATTATTTCTGCTTCATGTTTGATGAGATAGGATTATGAATAAAGTACTAAAAGTAAATGTTGTTTTTATCTGAAAGATATGTTTTGCAACTTTGCGCGCATTCTGAATGATTTATTTATTTTTAATCTCAATGGGAAGTCGGTCTGTAACATAAATGTCAAGAGGTTAAAACCAAATGCTCTGAATATGACTTATTTTTGGTATTGATGGCCTGAAGAAGGTCCATGACGATGGACTTTTAACTTCATTCGACGTGGAGTTGTTTGAGCCGCGTGAGTCGTGCCTACTCGGAAAGTTGATCGAGACTGCCATTTGCAAAGAGTTGTGAGAGCACGTCTGACTTGTTGGAACTCGTACATAGTGATGTATTTCGACCGATGAGCACTGACAACCAGAGATGGTTATCAGGACTTCGAAAAGTATGGCCATGCGACACGGTTAAGTGTTACCCAAGTAGTGAGACTAAGAGTTGGTCCAATGAAAATATATCACAAGATCGAGAATGGAGTCAAACTATTAAAGAGATGACAAGATCCCGCCCATATCTTTGACATTGTATATCGTGAGGCAAAGGAAATGAGGCATATGACAAGAATTTTTTTGTGTGCAATGGTTGCACCCGGCCCGACATAACATCGACGAGTATGTGGAGGCATGACGGACACGAGTGTGGTCCTTGATTGAACGGAAGCTCACAAAAAGAAGTCGACTGACGGCACATAAAACAACTATTTAGGAGTGCCATGCCAAGATGCACTCGGCAAACAAGTGACACCTCATTTTGGCCGAGCGTCGGCCTTTTGCTGATTGCGACACTCGATGACGTGAGTCCTTTATCGAGCATTTTTGTATGGCGAGTTTCGCACCTTAAAAACACTCGACAATTGAGATTCTTGCGAGTGTCGATTATATGACGCTTAGTATACATGGGATGTTGTCGAGTGCCTGATAAATTGCACTTGACAAACTGCCGGGCACTCAACAACTATGCCAATTCCGGTAGTGCCAGTTTAGAAAATAATATATGAGGCAAAACCTTCGTCACAACTAATAGTTAAAATATGTCAGAGATTGTAAATTATATAAATGTAGAGAGAAGATGTTGCATATATATTGAATATATTTTCACTCTGAACTGAAGCTTATACAGGCCTAGTAACTGCGAAATTGAATATATTTTTACTCTGATCCCATCCATTAAATTCACATCCGGACGGCCCTTCTCTGGACAATGGTGCCGGGTTGGTGGAGCGCGCCTAGCCAACACGCTGCACATTTACCATCCTCTGCTTCTTCATCTCTGCCCTCGTTAAATACCTCCGCTCCCCGTCCTCGTAGCGTACACATCACCTCTGCTCTCTGCCTCGGTCATCAGTAGACAGGAGTAAACAGCAGCAGGAGGATTCAGAAGAAGCTATCTTGAGCCATGAGCCAAGGCGGCGGAGGCGACGGCGTGAGCCCCGGCAATGTCCCGGTGTGCTACTACGGCGCGGGCGGGCGCGTGTCGGCCTCCATGGAGCGGCGGATGCGCGCCGCCGAGGTGGTCCTGCGGTGCGCGGCGTGCGGCCTGGCCGTGCTCGCCGCCGCCCTCCTCGGCGCGGACAGCCAGTCCCGCACCTTCTTCTCCATCCACAAGGTCGCCCGGTACACCGACATGCAGTCCCTCGTGTAAGCCACCTGCCCTTCCTCCCCATTTTAATCTCCTCGCCTGATGCGCTACCTGCTAGTAAATCGACTCCCCCACTTCGCTAGTCACGGCTCATGGTCTCACTGAGGCTGTGAAGCAACAAGAAGCGGATCTTTTTCAAAAAAAAACTTTTCCTGTTTGCACCAAGTAGCCACCGGCCCAGCCACTGGTACGGATGTTCACAATATGGTAATGTTCCAACGATGCTGTTTCCCGGAATCATTAGTTTCCACTGGTCACCAACCGATGGGATTGGAGCCCATTGTTCTAAGATTCTTCACAACCACTAGTTTTCACACATCGAGCACCTACCTTCCCTTGCGTTTGTTCGGTAGTAAGCTCAACACTACCCAGTGCCGGTAACTGGGTCAATCTTCTAGTACCACTTCCTGTCTAAGCTATGCAGGCTCAGTTATAGCAGTAACCTTCGTTCCCCGCAACTTGTTCTTATAGAAATCTTGCTTAATTTGGCACACGGATCATGTTAGACACCATATCAACAGTTCAACGCACAGTGCACGCACGCCCGCACGAGCAAACTAACTAACCTATCGGCCGGCACACATCAAGTTAATTAAACACGAGGACGGAGACGGACGATGGCACGGTGAGAATGAGACGGGTGGTAGAGAGATTAATGGCAGGAGAGAAGCACCATGAGACGCTCGTATGTACTGTACTCAGAGGAAACAGGCGCTTAAAGACGGAGACGAAGGCACGGTTGGGCTATTTTACTTCCCTGTCGGAGCCAGCGGCCCATCCCCCATTATTATGTGCCGGTGCCACCGCTGCTTCGCCGTGTATGTGAACGGGCAGGCAGACTTCGCCGTGGAGGTGGAACTCCATTAATGGTACGTCCGTGCTACTGCCTCGTCCTTGATGGCATCTCGCAGTGTAAAGAAGGGCCAATTTCTTTGCCAAGTGAAACGGGTAGGAGAGGGTACGACAAGTGTTCAGGATTGGCGCTTTCACTCTGCTCAGTAGCTGCTCGCACCTACCACGTGCTGCTGAATGGTTACCTCTTGTAAGATCATTCATGGTGCGGGCGTAAATGCACAACCTGCCCCTCGCCTAGCCACCGGCAAGAACGGTCGAGGCACGTCTAGGTTTTTACTCGAGTTTTTCCTTGGGTAACTTTTTCTACTCCAGTACTTGGCGTTGGTTACCAGTAAAATTTGGGCGAAAATGCGTTGATACAGTGCTCCATGATTAGTGCTTCAGGATGTTTGGCAGCCATCAATGGTCGGTATTTAAATCATCAGGCATTTGTGTTTGTATTGGCCACTTCGTATCTTCAGTTTTGCCGTCCACATTTAACTCCTACTCCTACAAACTTAGCTAGCAGCAGGACCATCTTCATATTGGACCAACGCATGGAATCAAATAATGTGCAAGTACATATACAAACGATAGAAAAGCGAATCAAGGCCACCAAGTCGTAATTTTGTACGAAGAGACCCCAGAAACGCTGATTTTCTTTATCTAAATAAGTGTGAAGAATCAGAGATCACAGGGTTAGAGTGCACGACTCAATTTAATCACATGTCTCTGATGCAGGATTTTGGTGGTAGCAAGTGGGATCGTTGCTTGTTACAGCCTGCTACAGGGTGCTAGGTGCTTGCTGAGCATTCTGAGAGGTGGCATCCTTCTCAACAGGCCCTTGGCATGGGCTATCTTCTCCTGTGATCAGGCAAGCAGTTGTTGTCACCATCAGCTTTTCCTGTCATTTGTGTGCTTTCATTAACATACCCCGCATGTTTGTCTCGTTGTTTGTCACTATCAATGGACGACTTAATTTTCAGCTATCATGAGCACAGTTTAGGTGGATTGTTTTGATCTTCACAATGAACAGAGCTTTTCTACTTTTCTACTGTGCAAATAATTAAGTAAACAGTTATTAAGTGATGAGCTATCTAAACCCAATTTTCAACACATAACAAGATTATGGTTACTGTCCTCACAGACAACACTTCTAATAACAAAAGCCGGCATTTTCCCTATCAAGAGCCGTAGTGCCTATTGCCTAATATTGGTTGTTGTTGTAGTTATTTCACGAGGGAATAGTAGTAGTAGTGTATCACCAAATCATGCATTTGCCAGATGTGTAACTGCATGAGTTTACTGATACAAAGACTACTTTGTCTTTCGTTTTGCTCATTAGATAGGGAAAATCAGATTAAGAAACATACTGTCCACACTGACCCTTCAGAGAGGAAAAAAAGGGATATCACTGCTTGAATTTTCCTTTTATCTAAACGGATGGCAGATTGTTTGCCTTTTCCTCATTTGTTTTTGCATTTATAGCATATGGGGCACCTCTCTGAACCTGAAAATTATAGATTCGGCTATCGTCAGGTCACATCTCATCTAGCTGATGCGTTACTGCTGCTATTAGAACAAGACCGTACAGCAGGCCATATATCGCAATCAACGCATAGCAACATTTTGGTATGTTCCACGATAATTGACAAATCATTATGAGCAAAAAAAAACACCCAATTAAGTAAGGCCTCCCAGCATATATAAAGCTCCGCCGACCTGTACCAGAGCCGTGATGCATTTTCCAGTGTCCATATGCTGTAGAGATAATGCATGCTACCGAATTGACAGATGAATGATCTCTCGCGGTCAAATATCAGCATGTGCAATTGCTGTCTGAATTCAGCAAAGAGCCCGGGATGGACAGTGCATACTGGTATTTGGTGAGATCAGAAGTTCAGAACCATCAAAACACCACCACATGGTAGTGGTTTTAATGGGAAGCCCCGGGTTGTTGAATTGCCTAGCTACTCGGCATTGAACACCACAACATGTCGTGGTACTCATGCACTGTTCATCTGGAGGAAGCTGTGTTTACTTTGCTACTACGGGCTTCTAAGAGCTCGACACGGCAGCTTCTAGTACTGAAAAACTGACACACACCCATGTTTTTTTCTGCAAGATATTGATTTCCTTTGACACCGTCTGCACCAAGTTTAATCATTTGTAACTCTACAGTACAGTGTCAAGTTTTCACACTCTTTGGAGACTTCCTCAATTGTGAGTAATATAGGTTTTGTAAATAAGAAAATTGAACTGCATGTGCAGGTGATGGCGTACGTGATAATCGGGGCGGTGGCGGTGGCGATGGAGGCGGCGCTGATAGGCAAGTATGGGCAGGTGGAGTTCCAGTGGATGAAGACGTGCCACCTGTACCAGCGGTTCTGCGCGCAGGCCGGGGGCGGCGTCGCCTGCGCCATCGCCGCCAGTGCCAACATGGTCGGGATCTCCCTCCTCTCCGCCTTCAACCTCTTCCGGCTCTACGGCCAGGGCAAGGGCAGCAGCAAGTGATCCGAGCTCGCCGGCATCTTTTAGGTTTAAACACCGTACCGAATATGTGGAGAAAACCGTCCGTAGCTGCGGCTGTTCGTTGTTAGTTTGTTGCTGTTGACATGTTGTCAGCGTTAGCCGTAAAGGTTTCTATGGGACACGAGACTGGTTTCTCTGTATATGATGTGAAGTGGTCGATCCAAGGTGCTTCTAGTAATATGTGCGTAATAAAAGAGCCAGAAAGCGATGTATCAGTGTGGCCGGCCGGCGGCAGAATTTTGGCAGGGCAGGGTTTGGTACGCTGGAATTCGCCGAGAAGGTTCGGCTTGACTCGTTAAAACAAAGAGCAAGCTCGACTCGGTTCGTTTAACATTGAAACTCGGCCCGTTGCTCGTTTAATTCGTTTAGCTCAGTAATATTCTTAACATGAATTCTAATAGATTTTGGATGTGACTACGTTTAAAAGGGTCTACGCTGAAAGTTTTGAACGATGAGTGGCGACGTTCGTGGCGATCTGGGCAGAGCGACCGCGGCGCCCCTCGCCGGCCGCTTCTGGGCCAACTCTGAGCCTCTCTCTCCGGTGACCGTACCTGGGGGCCAAAGACGGAAGACGCTCGCGCCGCCGGCATGGGAGACGGGATGCTCGGGCTCTCGGTTTTCATGCCTCGGCGATCTGACGGCGGTTCCCTCCGGCATGGACGACGATCACGTCGCCGTTCAAGTTGCCATGGCGTCTCTGGAGGAGGTCACGGCTCCTCGCATGGATCAGTCGGAGAACCCTGGCACTCCCCGATCCGACACGGAGCTGGTCCAAGAGTTTTGGGAGGTCGCCGGGTTCCCGACGCCGGCGAGCCGCACATGGGAGACTGGAGCGCCGGTAAGCCAAGGTGAGCATCTTAATGTGTTGTCTATGTGCAGGGGATCGAGGATGGTGGAGCCGCCCGCGCCGCGCCGCCTTTGCCCACCGTCTCCCAAGGCTAGGGTACGGATTCCTCGGCCGCCGCCGAGGGTGGGCGCATGGCGAGGGCCTTTGCCGCTGATACGTCCATTGCATCACTATTTTATATCATAATTTACTGCTATTCATCGATATATTTCATATTTAGAAGTGTTACTTATGTTATTTTACCTATTTTGCATGTTTGATGAATAATGGAGAATTGGACACCGGAGTCAGGATTCTGCTGGAAAAAGCACCGTCGAGATGCACTATTTCTGAAGATCAATAAATCGAAGGAGACATATGGAAGTCCTATTTTACCAGAAGATGGAGGAGGCCAAAAGGGGAGGCTGAGAGGGCCTGGGGGCCCACCACACTGGCGCGGTGGGCCCCCTGCCGCGCCGCCAGGTGGTTTGGGGCCCTGGCCCACCTCAGCCGTTCCCCCTTCGCGTACTTGACCCCCTCGGAACCCTAACACAGGAGGAGGCCATCGAAATATTCCGCCGCCTCCACGAGGCGGAAAACACCAGAGAGCGAAAAGCTCCCCTGCAGGAAGAAATCTGCCGGGGGAAATTCCCTCCCGGAGGGGGAAATCGTCGCCATCATCACCGTCATCGAGCTGGACTTCATCGGGATCATCATCATCATCATCTCCACCGCCAACACCATCATCACCGCCGCTGCACCCCGTCTCCGCTGTAACATCTAGGGCTGAATCTTGTCTATTTCATAGGGGAAACTCTCCCGGTGTTGATTACTCTTGTTATTGATGCTATTGGGTGAAACCATTGGACTAAGGTTTATGTTCAGATTGTTATTCATCATCATATCACCTCTGATCATGTTCCGTATGATGTCTTGTGAGTAGTTCGTTTAGTTCTTGAGGACATGGGAGAAGTCTTGATGTTAGTAGTGAACTATGTTGAGTAATATTTAATGGTTTGATGCTTAAGTTGTGGTGTTATTCTTCTAGTGGTGTCATGTGAACGTCGACTACATGATACTTCACCTTTATGGGCCTAGGGGAATGCATTGTGTATTCGTTTGCCAATTGTGGGGTTGCCGGAGTGACAGAAACCTGAACACCCGTTGGTATATCGATGCATGAGGGATAGCAGGATCTCAAAGTTTAAGGCTGTGGTTAGTTTATCTTAATTACTTTCTTGTATTTGCGGATGCTTGCAAGGGGTATAATCACAAGTATGTATTAGTCCTAGGAAGGGCGGTGCATTAGCATAGGTTCACCCACACAACACTTATCAAAACAATGAAGATTAATCAACTATATGAAGCGAAAGCACTTGACAATATTCCCGTGTGTCCTCAAGAACGTTTGGTCATTATAAGTACAACAACCGGCTTGTCCTTTGCTGTAGAAAGGATTGGGCCACTCGCTGCAACTATTATTACTGCATTTTATTTACTTGTACTTTATTTATCTGTCATATCAAAAACTCCTAAAAACTTGTCTGTGAGCATTTACAGTGAATCCTTCATCAAAACCGCTTGTCAACACCTTCTGCTCCTCGTTGGGTTCGACACTCTTATTTATCGAAAGTACTACGATACACCCCCTATACTTGTGGGTTCAAGACTATTTTCTGGCGCCGTTGCCGGGGAGTGTAGCGCTATTGGTAAGTGGAATTGGTAAGGGAAACATTTATTGTACGTGCTGTTTTTATTTTTGCCTGCTGCTATATCTCATTATGGAGGGGTCTTCTCTTGAATTCCTATTTGGGAAAACAACTACCACTGCTAAGGTAGTAGAGGAGGCGCCAGATGAGCAGGTAATACCGTTCAAAATTCCTATGAAAATTGTTGAACGTGTCACAAATAACCGCTATGCAGGAGATGGAACTGTCCATCCTGGAGATCATTTGTTATTTCTGCATGAATTGTGCGAGTTATTTAAGTGTGCAGGTATCTCGATGGGAGAAGTTAAGAAGAAATTATTCTCTCTATCACTGTCTGGTAAAGCTGCACATTGGTATAAACTGCTGAAGAATGGGTATTCTCTTGGATGGGAGGAAATTGTACCTCTCTTTTACTCCAAATTCTATCCTCCAAGTGAGATTCATAAGGATCGGAACCTCATATATAACTTCTGGCCCTATGATGGAGAGAGTATCGCTCAAGCGTGGGGGAGATTGAAGGCATTAATGCTCAAATGTCCCATTCATGAGCTTCCTGGTAATATTGTTATTGATAACTTTTATGCAAGACTCTCCTTTCAAGATAAAACTCTATTGGATACCACTTGTGCTGGATCGTTCACTCGTAATAAAGAAGAGTTTAAGTGGGACCTTCTTGATCGGATTCAGGAGAACACTGAAGGATGGGAGAATGACAAAGGTAGGGAGTCAGGTATAAACTATGACTTTGAGTGTGTTAAAAATTTTATGGATACTGATGATTATCGCAAAATTAGCACTACTTATGGTCTTGACTCTCAAATTGTTGCAAACTTTTATAAAGCCTTTGCTTCCTATTTCGGTTTGCCGAAGGAGGGTTTTAAAAATTATCATGAACCATATAAAGATGAATCTGTTTCTCATATATCTAAAGGTGTTGAGGTTAATGTTGCTGATCGCATTATTCCAGAACCTTATATTGAAAAAGTTCCTTTTCCTAATAAGATTAAGGAACATACTATCATAACTGGTGTTGTTAGTAAAAGTAATAAGAAAACTACCAAACCTGATGAGCAAATAACTGTTGAACCTGTTGTAGCATTGGTTAAAGATCTTGTCACTGAAAATTTAGAAGATAGACACATTATCTTTTGTGAGGATGCTTCTAATATTGTCTCACATCCTAAAAGTTCTAGGAAGTCTAGTGTTCCTGTGCTTTCTGTTGGATAGGTGATCATTGCTATTATGGTTTATGTGATATTGGTGCAAGTTCTAGTGCTATTCCTTATGAGCTTTACAGGGAAATTATGCACGAAATTGCTCCTTGTAAACTTGAAGAGATTGATGTGGTTATTCAGCTTGCTAATAGGGAAACTATCTCTCCAATTGGTATCATTAGAGATGTCGAAGTCCTTTGTGGTAAGACTAAATACCCTGCTGATTTTCTTGTACTTGGGTCGGCTGCCAATGATAGTTGTCCTATTATTTTTGGTAGACCTTTTCTGAATACTTGTGGTGCTGTTATAGACTGTAAGAAAGAGAAAATCTTTACTAAATTTGCTGGTGAATCTTATGAATTCAATTTCTCTAAATTTGCTAAAGCACCTTATGAAACTGAATTGCCTAGTGAGGATTTTGAAATTGCTCAACTTGCATCTATTGTTCTTGCTCCTAACAATGCTTTGCAGCAACATATGGAGAATCATGAAAGTGAGAACTTCAGGGAAGAAAGGAATGAGCTTGATGAAGTATTCCTTCGTCAACCTATGCTCAAACACAATTTACCTGTGGAAGATTTGGGTACCACAATGCCACCCAAGGAGGATCCTGTTTTTGATTTGAAACCTCTGCCTGATAATCTTAAATATGCTTATATTGATGATAAGAAAATATATCCTGTTATTATCAGCTCTAAACTTTCAGGTACAGAGGAGGAAAGGTTATTGGGAGTGTTGAGAAACACCGCGGAGCTATGGGATATACTCTTGATGACCTGAAGGGAATTTCTCCTACTATATGTCAGCACGCCATCAACATGGAACCTGATGCAAAGCCTGTTGTTGAGCATCAGCGTCGTTTAATACCCAAGATGAAAGAAGTGGTAAGAAATGAGGTATTAAAACTTCTTGAAGCTGGTATTATTTATCCTATTGCTGATAGTAGATGGGTAAGTCCTGTGCATTGTGTTCCTAAGAAAGGAGGAATTACCGTTGTTCCTAATGAAAATGATGAACTAATTCCTCAAAGAGTAGTAGTTGGTTATAGGATGTGCATTGATTTTAGAAAGGTTAACAAAGTAACTAAGAAAGATCATTATCCTTTGCCTTTTATTGATCAAATGCTTGAGAGGTTGTCCAAGAAAACTCACTTTTGTTTCCTTGATGGGTATTCTGGGTTTTCTCAAATTGCTGTGAGAGCGCAAGATCAAGAGAAAACTACTTTTACTTGTCCTTATGGAACTTATGCTTATAGACGTATGCCTTTTGGTTTATGTAATGCTCCTGCTACTTTTCAAAGATGCATGTCTGCTATTTTTCATGGCTTTTGTGAGGAAATTGTGGAAGTCTTCATGGACGATTTCTCCGTCTATGGAACTTCCTTTGATAATTGTTTGCACAACCTTGACAAAGTTTTGCAGAGATGTGAAGAAACTAGCCTTGTTCTTAATTGGGAGAAATGCCACTTTATGGTTAATGAAGGAATTGTTCTTGGACATAAAATTTCTGAAAGAGGTATTGAAGTTGATCGAGCTAAAGTGGAGGCAATTGAAAAGATGCCTTGTCCCAAAGATGTTAAAGGTATTCGTAGTATTCTTGGTCATGCTGGTTTTTATAGGAGGTTTATTAAAGATTTCTCTAAAATTTCCAAGCCTCTTACTAATCTTCTTCAAAAAGATGTACCTTTGTTTTTGATGATGATTGTAAGGAAGCTTTTGAAACTTTGAAAAAGGCTTTAATCACCGCTCCTGTAGTTGAACCACCTGATTGGAATTTACCTTTTGAAATTATGTGTGATGCTAGTGATTATGCTGTAGGCGCTGTTCTTGGGCAGCGAGTAGATAAAAAGTTAAATGTTATTCATTATGCTAGTAAAACTCTTGATTCTGCTCAAAAGAATTATGCCACTACTGAAAAAGAATTTCTAGCTGTAGTTTTTGCTTGTGACAAATTTCGACCCTACATAGTTGATTCGAAAGTCACTATTCATACTGATCATGCTGCAATTAGATACCTTATGGAAAAGAAAGATGCTAAGCCAAGGCTTATTAGATGGGTACTTCTTTTGCAAGAATTTGATTTGCATATCATAGATAGAAAAGGTGCTGAAAATCCTGTTGCTGATAATTTGTCTAGATTGGAAAGCATTCCTTATGATCCTATTCCTGTTAATGATAGCTTTCCAAATGAACAATTGGCTGCAATAAGTGTAAGTTCGCGAGATAGTCCTTGGTATGCTGATTATGCTAACTTTATTGTTTCCAAGTACTTGCCTCCAACCTTTTCAGCTCAGCAAAGAAGGAAATTCTTTTATGACTTGCGGCATTACTTTTGGGATGACCCACACTTATATAAAGAAGGAGTCGATGGTATTATGCGAAGATGTGTTCCTGAATATGAACAACAGGAAATACTGAGGAAATGCCATGGAAGTGCTTATGGAGGGCATCACGCTGGAGATAGAACTGCGCAGAAAGTTCTACAATCAGGTTTTTATTGGCCTACCCTCTTTAAGGATGCAAGAAAGTTTATTTTATCTTGTGATGAATGTCAAAGGGTTGGTAATATCTCTAGACGCAATGAAATGCCTATGAGTTATTCTCTTGTTATTGAACCATTTGATTGTTGGGGATTCGACTTCATGGGTCCTTTTCCTTCTTCACAAGGTAATACTCATATACTTGTTGCTGTTGATTATGTCACTAAATGGGTAGAAGCTATACCTACTAAAAGTGCTGATGGTGAGACCTCTTTAAAAATGCTTCAAGATGTCATTTTTCCTAGGTTTGGTGTACCTAGATATCTTATGACTGATGGAGGTTCTCATTTTATCCATGGTGGTTTTAGAAAGACTCTTGCTAAATATGGTGTTAATCATAGAATTGCTTCAGCCTATCATCCTCAAACTAGTGGACAAGTAGAATTGTCAAATAGGGAGATTAAATCTATCTTGCAAAAGACTGTTAATAAATCTAGAAAAAATTGGGCTAGTAAGTTAAATGATGCTTTATGGGCTTATAGAACTGCTTATAAGAACCCCATGGGCATGTCTCCTTATAAAATGGTTTATGGTAAAGCTTGTCACTTGCCTTTAGAATTAGAACACAAAGCTTATTGGGCAGTGAGAGAACTTAATAGAGATTTTAAACTTGCCGGTGAGAAAAGGTTGTTGCACTTAAGTTCTTTAGATGAATGGAGAAGTGAGGCTTATGAAAATGCTAGACTCTTTAAAGAAAAAGTTAAGAGATGGCATGATAGGAGAATTCTTAAAAGAGAATTTAATGTTGGTGAGAAAGTTCTATTGTATAGGTCTCGTCTCAGATTTTTTGCAGGAAAGTTACTCTCAAAATGGGAAGGACCATTTGTTATTGTGGAGGTGTATCGTTCAGGTGCAATAAAAATTGCTTCATTGAAAGATAACTCTACACAAGTGGTAAATGGTCAAAGACTCAAGCATTATATTTCTGGAGATTCTATTAATGAAGAGGTTGATACAATTAAAGTGGTGACTCCGGAAACTTTCATTGAAGAACATTTTTCTGGGACTGCAGAATTCGATTCGAATAGGTAACAGTTTCGGTAAGAAAAGTTTCGCGAATAACTTTCTAGAAGATATTTTCGTCGTTTTTATTAAATATGGAAAAATAAGAGACCGAACCGGATGGGAGACGGCACCCGTGGTGCCCAAACCATAGGTCGGCGCGGTGGGCCCCCCAGCCGCGCCGCCTGGTGGTTTGAGCACCCCGGAGCTCGTCTCCGATCAGGTTTCCTCCTGTACCTTCCTTATGTTGTAAAACTTTTTGCTATATAACTCACCCGAACCCCCGAGGTTCGTATCTCGCCTTTTCATCGTGTTTCGTTTCGAGCTGTTTCTGTCCAGATATTGTTTTCAGATTTAGAAGCGCCATGGTCTCCAACAACAACAACAAGGGCAAGGAGCCTTTGGAAGACGAGACTCAAGACCCCAAGCTGAAGGAGGAAGTCAAGAGCGAAGATGAAGGAGAAGTGGAGGAAGACCCGCGCGAATACCCGCGCGCTACCGTTGCAAGCATCGGAGTGGTGGCAAATCCATTCAAGCCCAGGCAAGGGCGCGGATGAGCACCGGAGGGAAGGTTCCACGACGCTTCTTGGCTCCCAGGACATCTTCCCCAGGCATAAATAACCCCTTCCATACTCTTATCCATAAGCATCAAATTGAGAGGATCCCGGAGGCTGAATTGCCTAGTGGTTGGAATATAGATCGTTCTAACAATACAGGAAAGAGGGATTCTGCTGCTGAGGAGTGGGGAAACAACTCCAAGAGTTGGGACTCGCAGTCTGACAAGTTTATGAATCGCATCGAACACAACTCTGAGCTGATTCGCGCCCTCACCTACAAGATTGATGAACTGAAGGAGCTGGTTGATAAGCTTATCAACAATTCACCACCACCACCGAAGGAGTAATTCATCATAAGTATTGGCATCCCCTTGGTTTGTTCCAAGCTTGGGGGAGTGCCGCGGTATCACATCATTATCTTTACCTTTTACTTTTCCATAAAGTCATATCGTGAGTAGGGAAGTTATCTTATATGATGGTTTGCAATGTGGAAGTATCTCTCTTTTAGTTGGTTATCTATGTATCCCTTGGTGTGAGTTGCCGTTATGAAATATTAATGAGAAGTTTTATCATTTACTTCTGCATACTTTATTTTAGCTTGCAATTCTCTTTCATATTGATAACCTTGTTGTTAGTATAGGGATCACTTTTTAGAGCACCAAGTTAATCTTTTTGGTTTTGGCAAACTTAGCATTGGTCAGTAGTAGACAATACTTTGAGACTTAAGTAGAGAGAGGGAGTGCATGCAAATATATTATTCCATGATCTTTCTTTCTTTGTAGCTCATAAGCTTAGTATTCTTAAGTTAAACTATTTGTGCTTCTAAGGAAGATTGCATGATTATTCTTATCACTTGTATAATTGTTTGTATCCCTCAACTCTTATGCTTGCTACATAACCTTGCTAGCCAAAGACCTGTATCGAGAGGGAATGCTTCTCATACATCCAAACCTTGAGCCAAACCATTGCCATTCGAGTCCACCATAACTTCCTACTATTTTCATACTCTCTATATGCTTTGCAAAACTTAAAAGCTCTAGCACATGATTTAATCCCTGCTTCCCTCTGCGAAGGGCCTATCTTTTACATTATTGTTGAGTCAGTAAACCCATTCCTCTCTATCTCAAGCAAGCATTTGAGTTGTTGAGATCCAATTAGTTATATGTGTTGATACTTCTAATCGTATCTCTCATTTCCTTGTTTCGCACAATAGCTTTTATCCGAATGAATATAACTTTGAAAGTTATCAATGACTGTAAGGAGACTGTTATGATTAAGGCATGTAAGTTCTGCTATATAAGCTCTGATATAAAGACTCTTCTCGAAAGATAAGTATGATCTGTTAATTGTTCTCTGACCAAGAGTTTAAGTTTGCCTTCGCCAATCATGGTTCTCTTTATGCACTTCATCGTGGTTCCCTTTACTTATTTCAAGTTAGATTATATGAAGGGAAGTTGCTGTCTAGAATGACTTGTGTATCAATGAATGTGATGCTTCTTGTCCGTATTTTATTTATCGACACTTTGCTCCATAAACTTGTGGTCATGTTTACTGAGCTCAGTTTTCGCTTAGGGACAAGCGAGGTCTAAGCTTGGGGGGGTTGATACGTCCATTTTGCATCACTATTTTATATCATAATTTACTGCTATTCATTGATATATTTCATATTTAGAAGTGTTACTTATGTTATTTTACCTATTTTGCATGTTTGATGAATAATGGAGAATTGGACACCGGAGTCAGGATTCTGCTGGAAAAAGCACCGTCGAGATGCACTATTTCTGAAGATCAATAAATCGAAGGAGACATATGGAAGTCCCTATTTTACCAGAAGATGGAGGAGGCCAAAAGGGGAGGCTGAGACGGCACCTGGGGAGCCCAAACCACAGGCTGGCGCGGTGGGCCCCCTGCCGCGCCGCCTGGTGGTTTGGAGGCCCAGGGCCATCCCAGCCGTTCCCCCTTCGTGTACTTGACCCCCTCGGAACCCTAACACAAGGAGGGAGGCCATCGAAATATTCCGCCGCCTCCACGAGGCGGAAAACACCAGAGAGCGGAAAGCTCCCCTGCAGGAAGAAATCTGTCGGGGAAATTCCCTCCCGGAGGGGGAAATCGTCGCCATCATCACCGTCATCGTGCTGGACTTCATCGGGATCATCATCATCATCATCTCCACCGCCAACACCATCATCACCGCCGCTGCACCCCGTCTCCGCTGTAACATCTAGGGCTGAATCTTGTCTATTTCATAGGGGAAACTCTCCCGGTGTTGATTACTCTTGTTATTGATGCTATTGGGTGAAACCATTGGATTAAGGTTTATGTTCAGATTGTTATTCATCATCATATCACCTCTGATCATGTTCCGTATGATGTCTTGTGAGTAGTTCGTTTAGTTCTTGAGGACATGGGAGAAGTCTTGATGTTAGTAGTGAATTATGTTGAGTAATATTTAATGGTTTGATGCTTAAGTTGTGGTGTTATTCTTCTAGTGGTGTCATGTGAACGTCGACTACATGATACTTCACCTTTATGGGCCTAGGGGAATGCATTGTGTATTCGTTTGCCAATTGTGGGGTTGCCGGAGTGACAGAAACCTGAACACCCGTTGGTATATCGATGCATGAGGGATAGCAGGATCTCAAAGTTTAAGGCTGTGGTTAGTTTATCTTAATTACTTTCTTGTATTTGCGGATGCTTGCAAGGGGTATAATCACAAGTATGTATTAATCCTAGGAAGGGCGGTGCATTAGCATAGGTTCACCCACACAACACTTATCAAAACAATGAAGATTAATCAACTATATGAAGCGAAAGCACTTGACAATATTCCCGTGTGTCCTCAAGAACGTTTGGTCATTATAAGTACAACAACCGGCTTGTCCTTTGCTGTAGAAAGGATTGGGCCACTTGCTGCAACTATTATTACTGCATTTTATTTACTTGTACTTTATTTATCTGTCATATCAAAAACTCCTAAAAACTTGTCTGTGAGCATTTACAGTGAATCCTTCATCAAAACCGCTTGTCAACACCTTCTGCTCCTCGTTGGGTTCGACACTCTTATTTATCGAAAGTACTACGATACACCCCCTATACTTGTGGGTCATCAGCCGCCAAGGCGCGTTTCACCACCGCCGGTGATCGGAGTCTTCATCGACAGGGCTTTACAGGCGAGGTCATCTTCTAGCACGTCGCGGGTGGCGGCGCCGGCGGTTGAGGCGGCGGATTCCTCGCTGGGCGAGCCGACATCTCCGCCCCAGTGCGCGGAGGCGAATTTTTGAATTCGCATGCAGAGCGGGCCCACCAGCGCAATCGATCTCAGCCATCCAGACCCTGGGCTCACCTGCGCCGTTCGCTCCGTTGTTTCTGGGCCCGTGATCGACCTCCGCCTCCAATCCGCCTTTCGACCTCCACAGCGCCGCCGCCACTCTCAGCCGCCACGCCATCGTCCTCCGCCCGTCCGCGTCGCCGCCGAGCCTGATCAAGCAGTTCCCCGGAGTTCGCCCTGCTCCAACTCCTGCGTCCCGGGGAAGACGCTCTTTCGCCGCGGTTGTGTCCTCCTCCGCGTCGCCTGTGATGTCGGGAGCCCCGCCGCCGCGGCCTCTTCAGGGGCAGGGCAACAGGGCAGGTGCGCCTCGCCCGCACCGCCCGGTGGCCGCGCAACCTCGTCCTCAGCAAGCGGCTGCCGCGCAACCTCGTCCGCAGCAAGCGGCTGCCGCTCAGGCCCGACCTCCGACCACCACGGCCGTGCCCAATGCCAGCGCCGGCACGGGGCAGCCGCTCCCGGCAAGCTTCTTCTTCGGAGGAACCACGGCTGGGCCGGGTGCGCCGACTCTGCCGTACATGCCTCTCCAACGGCCGTCGACGTAGTACGGGCCACCGGCGTACGTGCCGTCGCTGCAGCAACAAGTGCACTTCCAACCTCCCGTGTTGACGCCTCCGTTCATCAATCCGGGGTACCCGGTGTATCAGCAGCAGGTCCAGCAGCCCCCGGCGGCAGCAGGACAGGGTGCTCCTCGACCTAAGCGCAAGAAGAACAAGTCCGTCCAGCCTCAGCAGCAGATGCCCGGGGCGCAGCGATGATGGGGCCGCCGTTGATGTCATAGGGTACTTTCCAGCAGCCTTTGCTACAGCAACAGTTTGCCCAGTCGCCGTTTGCTCCTCAGCTGGGTGGGGCCGTGCAGGGTCAGTTGGGGGTGACGCCTCCTCCCATCCCGGGTGTGAGTGCGAATACCGCCGGTGTGGATTCTGGTTTGGTTACAGCGACTGATAATCTGGAGCAGACAGAGGCTGTGACAGGGGGTAAGGGTAAGGCAAAGAAAGGTAGTAAGTGTTTCAAGTGTTCGGCGGACTCCCATACCTCCAAAGCTTGCCCGATAAAACACTACTGTTTAGTTTGTGATAATGCAGCTCATCCCACTATCAGGTGTCCGACTCTGAGGCTCCCCAAGCCTACTTGTTTCACCTCGGGCTCTGGCGTCCCGAGACGATGTTTGTGCTGTTCCCCGACAGTGTATACAAGCCTCACCTGATTCCTTCGAGCTCGCCCACGGCACGGATCTCGATTGTGGGCGACCCGGTGCCCGCAGCTGGTATTGAGAGTCTGATCTCCAGGATGTGCTTCTCGGCACAGTGGACGTGGGAGGCATTGCCCGATGGCGATGATGCTTTTCTCATTGGTTTTCCGTCGACCGAGGTTCTCCATAGGGTTGACGGGATTCAGCTGAATATTCCGTCCTATAATTCCCAGGCCACTATCTCTGTGTGGAAGTCAAATGATGATGCTGTTCCCCTTAGAGTGCTTGAGAAGGTATGGGTTCATGTTCAGGGCGTACCTTACGCATTGAGGCAATTTCTTGGCTTCTGGGCAGTGGGCACTCTTATTGGTACGATTCTTGATGTGGATCTTGTCACTTACCGGAGCCGTGGGATTGTTCGCATTCTAGTGGGCATGTTAGACGCGAAGGTGCTGGAAAAGCGCTCTGCTGATGATGGACGTATGTTGGGGCTTCGTGTGTGGTGAGGCTCAAGGAGTACGGGTTTTATTTCAGTCGTGAGCCTGCGGATTTCGTCCCGGATGCCAACTTTGTGCCCTTCTTTTGGCGTCGTAAGAGTGACGACACCGATGATGAGGAGGGTAATGAGCATGGCATGGAGGGTCCTCAGGGGCAGCCCAACACCGATGGGTCTCTCGCCAACAACATGGATGTTGATGGTAGCTCTCAATCCGAGTCATCGTGTGCTAACAAATCCGCTACTCCCGGTGCTTATGTTGGTTCCGTGTTGGCTATCACCCCGTACAACGCATGTCCAAGTACCCCGAGAGGTCAGGAAATAGTGGAGAGGATTCGTCGTACCTCGCCGGGACTGTTGCGTACCTCGACGGAGTCTGCGCCGGCATTCGTCACTGCTGGGAAGGGTGTTGATGGCTCTCTTGGGCTGCACTCTCCTGGTGGCTTCACTGGGCCGGGTGTTACAGTGGCCGACGCTGGGCTGCACTCTCCGGGTGGCTTCGCTGGGCCGGGAGCAGCTATGGCCGTTGCTGGGCCTCGTCCGGCGGCAGGGAGCTCAGCTCGAGCTGCAGTTGAGCTGGGCCGCGGCACTGAGCGCGGTGCGGGTGCTGGCTTTCCAGCAGACGCCGAGCTGGGCCAGGAGGGGGCTGCGACTTCGACTTCGCCTCCTCCGGGCTTCGAGCTTGCGGTGTTTGCAGTGGGTGAGTTCACGGCTTCGGACAGCGAGGGGTTGGTCTCCAGGGGGGCTTTTACTTCGCCGCAGCCTCCCGTGGATGGACTGACCCCTATCTCTGCCTCGACGAGTGCGGCCTCGACTCCGACACAGGCCCACTCGCCTCGCGAGGCTCAGCTCGGTTCTGTGGTGATGGCTGGGGTGGATGCTTCTTCGACCACGCCGCCCCATGTCATCACTACGCCGAGAGCTACGCGTGGGGAGGGACGCATCGCCACGCCTTCCCCTCTTCCGGCTCGCCGCAGCGACAGGTTCGGGGTGGATGGGGATGGTGCTTCCGTCACTGACGAGGATTCCATGACGAGGGCCATGCGTCGCAAAGCGGCGCGTAATTTGGACTATTCTGGTATGGATTCAAAATCTTTTCTTTCTTTTTCGCCGCATTCAATTCACTCAAAGTTGAGTAGTGTAGGTCTTTCGCTTGGTAATAGTCAATCTCAAGTTCATGTTTCAACTAATGTCTTGAGACATATGGAATTTGACCGCCTCACGGTTATTCCTAAAGTCTCGACTGGGTTGTCTTCCACCTACGATGATGAGGATGAAGCGATTGCCACATCAGATGGTCAGATTTTTTTCTCATCTAATTGGTGAAGTGTTGGATGGGGGTTTGGATGACGACGGCTTGAGTTCATTATATGATCTGAAAGCGTCCGGTCGGAAATCTAAATCATCAGCCAACAAGTCCCGGAAACGGACCAAGTTATCCAAATCCCCCATAGTTTCCCGATGAATGGCATGTTCGCAAATAGCAGAGGTTTTGGTGACCTGGCTAAACACTTGCATTTCGCTGATTGTATTCGAGACTATAATTTGGATTTCTTAGCAATTTCTGAGACCGGTAGACGTGAGTTCTCACAATCTCTCTTGAACCGTGTTTCGGGCGGGTTAGAGTTTGAGTGGTACTCGCGACCTCCTCATGGCCGCTCCGGAGGCATTTTACTAGGCGTTAAGACTGATACCATGGAAGTATTGGAGGTTACGGATGGCGATTTTTATATCAAAATGCACATCCGTAATAAATCCGATAACTTCACTTGGAGTCTTGTCGCCGTGTATGGGCCAGCTCAGGAAGTGGCTAAGACCTCTTTTCTCCGTGATATGGTAAACTTGGCAAAAGATAACCCGTACCCTTTGCTCATTGGTGGGGATTTCAATTTGCTAAGGTTTCCATTCGAGAAAAGTAAGGGTCGGTTCGACAACCGTTGGCCTCTGTTGTTCAATGCAGTCATTGACAGCTTGAACCTAAGAGAGGTTACGATGGTGGGGAGACAGTTCACTTGGGCTAATTCCCTACCTGAACCCACATACGAGAAACTAGACCGTGTACTGATGGACTCTGAATGGGAAGATAGGTTCCCATTGGTGTCGGTACGGGCTCTAGAACGTATTGAGAGTTTGTTGGACCATGCTCCCATTCTATTGACCACAGGAGTACCTAGATTGCAGTGTAAACCACGGTTTAAGTTTGAACTTGGTTGGTTACACCGCGAGGGATTCCATGAGATGGTTAAAAGAATATGGGAATTACAGGTTGCGGGTGATACGCCTATCCAGCGGTGGAATAACAAAATACGTGCTTTACGTACGCACCTCGTTGGTTGGGCTCGTCATACCTCCGGTTTACTTAAGAAAGAAAAGTGCGACTTTCCTCGATAATCGATGCTCTGGAAGCATTAGCAGAAGTTCGGTTACTGTCCGCGCAAGAAATTGAGCTAAAGAGCTAATCTAATGCACAGATAGCGAAACTACTGCGCGAGGAGGAGCTAAAATGGTATCAATGTTCCAAAGCTCAATTCATTCTAGAAGGAGACTCGAATACTCGCTATTTCCATAGTATTGCCAATGGCAGACACAGGAAAAAGCGTATTCATTCTCTGGTCCAGGATGAGGGAACGATTGAGGGCCATGAACAGCTAAAGACGTACATTACAAATTATTATAAAGGGCTGTTCGGTGCTCCAGAGGAAGGAAATTTCTCCTTGGACGAGTCCCGAACAGCGGACATGCCCCAGGTTTCAGACGAGGAAAATAGCCTTCTTACTAAACTCTACTCAGAGGAGGAAGTGAGAAATGCGGTTTTCCAAATGAAACATAATACGGCTCCTGGTCCTGATGGCTTCCCGGCTGAGTTTTACCAGAACTTTTGGGATGTTATCAAGGCCGATTTGCTCCAGTTGTTCGCCTGTCTTCACAGAGGACAATTAGAGTTGTTTCGTCTCAATTTTGGTGAAATAATTTTGCTACCTAAGGTTAACGAGGCAGAAAGGATCCAACAGTTTAGACCTATATGCCTCCTTAACGTTAGTTTTAAAATATTCACCAAAGTGGCGACGATTCGACTGAACACCGTGGCAGATCATGTGGTTCGTCCGTCTCAAACGGCTTTTATGAAAGGTCGCAACATCCTTGATGGTGTCGCGGTCCTACATGAAACGGTCCATGAACTACATAGGAAAAAGTTGAACGGGGTAATTCTTAAAATTGATTTTGAGAAAGCTTATGATAAAGTTAAGTGGTCTTTCATCCAGCAGACGCTCAGAATGAAAGGTTTTTCTTCTGAGTGGTGTGCGTTAATTAATTCCTTTGTTTCCGGAGGAAGTGTAGCCATTAAGGTCAATGATGACACTGGCAAATACTTCCAAACGAAAAAATGCCTCAGACAGGGTGATCCACTTTCGCCAATACTATTCAATATAGTGGCGGATATGTTGGCTATCTTGATTGAACGCGCTAAAACTGAGGGTCAAATTGAAGGAGTGATTCCCCATCTTGTCGACGGTGGATTATCGATTCTTCAATATGCCGACGATACAATTCTTTTTATGGAGCATGATATCGAAAAAGCTCGTAACCTTAAGTTGATTTTGTCAGCTTTTGAGCAACTTTCGGGTCTTAAGATAAACTTCCATAAAAGTGAATTATTTTGCTTTGGCGAGGCCCAAGAGGACGCCGCCTTGTATGCTGAGCTTTTTGGCTGCGAGCAAGGTCAATTTCCTATCAACTATTTGGGCATTCCGATTCACTATCGGAAACTCACAAATGTTGAATGGAAAAGGGTGGAGGAAAGGCTTCAATTACGTTTAAATAGTTGGAAAGGCAAACTCCTATCCTTGGGTGGAAGATTGGTTCTCATAAACTCGGTACTAACAAACATGGTACTGTATATGATTTCATTCTTCCAACTGCCTAAAGGGGTCTTAAAACGATTGGACTATTTCCGATCTAGATTCTTTTGGCAAGGGGATAGTGAGAAGAAAAATATCGACTGACTAAATGGAGCGTGGTTTGCTGTCCTAAAGACCAAGGAGGGCTCGGAGTTCACGACCTTGAGGTCAAGAACAGAGCGCTGCTAGGTAAATGGCTATTTAAACTTCTATCCGAAGATGGAGTTTGGCAAACCCTCCTTAGGAGAAAATATGTTGGAGATCAAGCTGTTTCCCAGGTTCTTTGGAAACCTGGTGATTCACACTTCTGGGCGGGCCTCATGGCAACAAAGAAGTTTTTTTTCCACATGGATCTTTCTCAATTAGGGATGGATCGGAAATTCATTTCTGGGAGGATATTTGGCTCGGATAATCTACCCTCAAAGAACAATACCCGGCTCTATATTCTATTGTTCGAAACAAAAGTGACACGATCGCGAAGGTGCTGGGTTCTTCCCACCAAATGTTTCGTTCAGAAGAAGTTTACTTGGAACAAGATAGGCATCTTGGAATGCTTTGTTCATCCGACTGGATTCAATCCAATTGTCGGAGGGTCCAGATAGGTTTCAATGGAATCTCACGAAGAACAACATATTCTCGGTTGATTCTATGTATAGAGCGCTTATTCTACCCGAAATTCCAGTCGATAGTTCTAATAATAACAAACTTTGGAAGATGAAGATACCTCTAAAAACTAAAGTGTTTGCGTGGTATCTACGTCGAGGAGTAATACTCACCAAAGATAACCTTGCCAAACGAAATTGGCACGGAAGTAAAAAGTGTGTTTTCTGTCAACATGACGAGACCATTACACACTTATTCTTTCAGTGCGAGTTCGCTAGGTCTATATGGTCAGCAATCCAGATAGGTTCTACCTTACACCCACCAAGTTCTGTTGCCAACATTTTTGGCAACTGGTTAAATGGAGTGGATTCTAGGTTCAAACTATTCTGTAGGGTGGGAGCGATTGCCGTTATTTGGTCGCTATGGCTATGTAGAAATGACAAGGTTTTTAATGATAAAAATGCTTCTCTTATGCAGGTTATTTACCGGTGCACAGCGTCGTTACGAGCATGGTCACCTCTACAGCGTGTGGAGCACCGAGACTTATTTTTGGAGGTGGTGTCGAGACTGGAGGTTGCGGCCAGGGAGTTATTTTTCCGGCATGGGTGGCAACATAGACTCCGGATAGACCTACCAGCTTCTTAGGCGGATCTACAATTTCTCATTTTGATATGTAATTCGCCTTTTTATCTTTTGTTTACCGACTTGTATGGTGCTGAACGGGTGGCTGTGTGCATCTTAGTTATGCAGAGGCCGGGTGTAACGCTTAAACCTTTTAAGTAATAAAATCCCTTTATCTAAAAAAAACATCCCGCACACTCGTCCCATGCATGCACCACTCCCACTAAAAAACAGCAAACAAACAAAACGGCTCACATCATCACCATTAAATATGAAATCCGAAATTTTAAAAAGTTGTGTACGTTAAACCGTTTATCCGATTTAAGATCGGTTTTGACCGTTGAACTAGTCGCGTCGAGATCTTCAAAACTAGATCTCATTTTAATATATTTTGACGAAAAATAATTCGGACCCAAAAGTTATCCCCGGTAACACGTGAGTTATCCAAATTGTAGCATGTAAATTACCCACCCTGTTAACGATTAGTTTTCAGATTGAAACTAGATCCCACGTTTGGTTGGTCTTTTTGATTTTTCCGAGTTCTAAAGTTTTCACATAGTTTCATAAGTGAGTTACACTTCAGGATGGTAAATATATCGTGAACAACTGGGTAACTATACATTAAAACATCCGTGCAACTCCATAAGTATTAGGGTAATAACTATGTCAATTTGACAGTGACAACTACACCCTAAAACAGATGTGTAACTTCATACGTACATGATTCATAAGTATTATTTAGAATAACTATCATTTAGAGGACATGATAACTATATTGATTTCGTGGTGGATAACTATATCATGAACATATGAGTAACTCCATCTGAACTTAGTGGGTAACTATTACCGGCAGAGTATGGTAACTACAGTGATTTCATAGTGCATATCTATATCATGAATACATGGTTAACTTCATCGATACAGTGTGGGTAACTCCATCAGTACTATTTCGATAAGTATTATCGAGAGAGTAGGGTAATTATATCGATTTCGTGGTGGATACCTACATCATGAACACATAGGTACTCCATCAGTACTGGATGGGTAACTATTAAGGAGAGAGTATGGATACTACATCGATTTCGTGGTGGATACCTATATCAAACACATGAGTAATTCTATTAGTATTGGGTGGGTAACTATTACCCAAAAAGCAGGGTAATTAGATCGGTTTCACGGTGGAAACATATATCATAAACATATGGGTAACTCCATAAGTACAGAATGGGTAACTCCATCACTACTGGTTGGGTTACTATTACAAAGAGAGTAGGATAACTACAATGATTTTATGGTGGATACCTATATCATGAACACATGGATAACTCCATCAGAATGGATAACTATACAATATTAGGTGGATAACTATTACTGAGAGTAGAGTAACTAAATGATTTCATGGTAATAACTATCGGTACAAATACGACATGAGCTCAATATAGTTATATAGGTGGGTAACTATTACGAGAGTAGAGTTACTAAATCGATTTCATGAACACATATATAACTTATCAAATATTAGCTCGGCAGCTATTAAATCGAATTGTATAAGAGTCCTGCTATACGTACGACGGTTTATGTACGATACCTGTCTGACACAATCTGATCTCCCGTCCGTGTGTTCCGTCAAAGCGCAGGAGTCCGTCGGATTTCACGTCGTACAAAAATCGGACTGTAAAGCGTCAGACGCGGAGCAGTTCCGATACAAACAACAACAAAAGGAGCATTTCCACTAACAAAAATGCACTCATGTCATAAATACATACTATGTGGAGAGTAAGATTCCATTTTGTCAATTTTAAAGCAGCAAATACGTGAACTACCATTTCAGCAAGAGCTAACGAATATAACCCAAGAAGCATACTTCCATCTCATCTAGCACAGAACTTGGTCAGAGTAATCTAGTTGAGCACGACGCCAACAATGTGTAAACGTCCAGCGGACTAGCGGATTCCACCATCGGTGCGATGACCTCCGGCACCGCCGGCGCATTTGTTTCGGCTCCCACTGCCACCATCCCAGCCGCTTCCACCTTCACTGGATTCATCATCGTGCGCCTCTCTCGCACGAACTTCCGGCTGTGGAGGACTCAAGTTGTTTCTGTCCTCACGGGAGCCAATCTCTTCGGATACCTTGATGGCTCAATCCGAGCCCCTAGCCGGATGATCACCGAAGGCACCGGCACCGCGGCGCGCCAAGTCTCCAATCCAGCGTTTCAACGCTGAATCCTCCATGACCAACAAGTCCTTGGTGCGCTCCTCTCCAACATGACGGAAGAGGTGATCGGGCAGATGTCTACCCCGACCTCCACGCACGAGCTCTGGACTGCGCTGAACGCCATGTTCGGCGCCACCAGCCGCGCCGCCGTCAACAACATCCGCGCGCAGCTCTCGGCGGAAAAGAAGCGCGACATGACGGTCGCTGAATACTACGCCAAGATGAAGGGCTATGCCTAGTGCAAATTTAAAAACGACTCCCCAACTCACGTGTCCTCATTGAGTAGGAAATCAAAATGAAATTGTAAAACATTTCAAAAAATCTGACAAAATTGGATCCGGTTTTTTGGGGTGGGTTTGAGGGGTTGGAGTTGGCCTTATAGCCCGATTGTTATCGATGTACACGATGGATGTTGGGCCGTGTCCCCTTCCATGCATGTAATTCTTGCCCACTTGAATCGGCCCAACTGGGGAGCAGCAGAGCCCACGTCTTATTTTCCACTCTCTCGTGACCTGAAGGATGGAAGGGCGCGTTTGGTAGCCTGCAGCCAGCCGGGCCAGGCCCGCTGGCTGCAGAACCAGCCTGCACGTTTGCTTGCCTGCAGCCCAAAACTCCCAGGAACCGCTTCTCAAAGCACCCTCGGGCCAGGCCCTGGAGGAACGGCCGAATCGGCCGTTTCCAGAGAGCCCTGCCCGTTGTCTTCCTCCCTCGTTCCAACAGGTACGTTGACTCTGCTTCCCCTCACTCTTCTTATTCCCACTTCATCTCTTCTTCCTTCCAATCCTTCATAGATTGCTCGGTTCAAAAAAAGCTCTACACCAAAATGATGCGTTTTGATGTTGCGGTTCCATTCTGGGACTCAGTTTGAGCTTTCGTTAACCGTGTGGACCTAATTTCGTGTTCTTGTTTGAAGCTGTTTGGACGAATTTTGCAGATCTTGTCGCACACCGTTGACCGTTTGCGATTTCCTTCGAGGAGTAGCTTCATCTCGTCATTCCGCACGACTATCGTGTTGTAAGTTTTGCGTTTCGATGCTTGTAGATGGGTCGATATGAGGATGCGTATTTAGACTGTTCTTGCTCGTTCTTCCCCATGGCTTCCCCCCACTCTCTCTCCCACTTACCCTCTTCCAATCCTTGATACATTGCTCAGTTCGAAAAAAGCTGAACACCAAAATGATGTGATTTGATGCTGCGGTTCCATTATGGGACTCAGTTTGAGTTTTCGTTAACCGTGTGGACCTAATTTCGTGTTCTTGTTTGAAGCTGTTCTTGGTGTATTTAGACTGTTCTTGGTGTCACCGTCTTTTTCAACCTCTGATTTAACTCGTCTTCGTCGAACTCTGCCATCGCCATGTAGTGTCGTCGTCGAGCTTCGCCGCCGTCATGTGGTGTTGTCGTCGTCCAGCTACGCCGCCGCCCTGACGTCTCCTTGTCCAGATCCGTCGCTGCCATGCCGCCATTGTTGAGGTGTCCAAGTCTGATGGTAGGTGGTAACTTCACCCATGAGAAACTAGGTGAGGCTAATCAAAATCTGCATGTAACCAAACAAAGAGGAGTTGTTTGCCCAGCCGATGCGATGCGGGCAATCAAACAAACCACACAACATGGCTCAAAGTGTGTATCTCCTCGGCATGGCCCTGGAGAGCATGCCCCGGGTGAGATGGAAAATTGATGCAGGCTACCAATCAGGCCCGAAAGGTATCACTGCAGATCTCGGCCGGAAGCTCGGCAGGAGATTTGAACGTGGCCGCTGTCACTGTGAACCCCAGAGCCTGCATCGATGAGTCTGGTTTTTGGTGCATGCATGCCCTCGTCTCCGGCAGCAGCTTGCCAGCTCTGTACCGTTTGAGCAGTAGAATTCCATTGGTACACATACAAAGTGCAGTGGAATACGTACGTAAGTACGAATTCAATCGTTATCCATCTGCCATACGAACACCAGCTCGTGCCTCGTGCATGCAGCCACGAGCGCCTCGGATGATGATGTTCCATCCTCACTCTCTTTGAAGATCTGGGTTCAGGAGGCAGTCATTTGGCGCCGCCGTCAGGCCATTGTTCTCATCTATCATAGTAGAAAACAAAAGGCTACAACCCGCTTTGAGCCTTGTGTACACGCTCGAGCTAGCGCTCGGTATATTGCAGATCTTCCATGCAAGCACAACATCCGAGATGCACATACAAATAATACATAAATATTTAATAGAGCCAACCAAATATCCAATTCTTATACACATGTATATATACAATATCTTTAGCTAACATGGTCTGGGTATTTTGCCAACAGCTGACTACATTATTATTCTTTGTCATAGTTAAATATCAATGTGTGTCTCACACACTCTCAACGGCCACACAAAAAATACAACAATAAGCCCTTCGGTTATGGTGTTCATCCTGAACAGGGCCGGTGCACTAAAATTTGGGCCCCGGGTGTTACGGTTTTTACAAAACTTCTATACTTATCTAGATCTTATTTTTAGCATGTTACATTATAACTTTCATAATATCACTTTTACTGAATATTAGTTGGTATGTTTTTCTTACCCAATATCATTGAAACATAGTAACCGTATTTTGTAGCAAAAGTCCGTTATAGAACTATTTTGTTCAAAAGCGCATAATCTACATAATTTATATGTATTTATGACAGAGATCTGCAAAGAGTTAAATACGACAAATATCTCACCAACGGTTTCTAGTGTATGATTAAGTAACCATATTTGTAGTGCAAACTCCAACTCACGTGTCCTCATTGAGTAGGAAATCAAAATTAAATTGTAAAACATTTCAAAAAATCTGACAAAATTGGATCCGGTTTTTTGGGGTGGGTTTGAGGGGTTGGAGTTGGCCTTATAGCCCGATTGTTGTCGATGTACACGATGGATGTTGGGCCGTGTCCCCTTCCATGCGTGTAATTCTTGCCCACTTGAATCGGCCGAACTGGGGAGCAACAGAGCCCACGTCTTATTTTCCACTCTCTCGTGACCTGAAGGATGGAAAGGTATCACTGCAGATCTCGGCCGGAAGCTCGGCAGGAGATTTGAACGTGGCCGCTGTCACTCAGTCACTGTGAACCCCATCGATGAGTCTGGTTTTTGCTGCATGCATGCCCTCGTCTCTGCCAGCTCTGTACCGTTTGAGCAGTAGAATTCCATTGGTACACATACATAGTGCAGTGGCATATATTTCCTTTTATTGGCTTCGAGAAGTTCTATACTAGAGTATTGTTTGTTATCGTAATTAATGATGTGTCTGCACGTTGCAACGCGCGCGAGGAGGAGGCCAAGTAGCAAGAGAAGAGCTCGTAGGTGCATGCACATGATTTCATAAAACTAGGTCTACATACTGTTCAACACTACTGCTTCTGGATGTAGACGACGCAGGAGCCCGGCGTGATCGAGCTCGTAGGTGCATGCACATGATTTCATAGAACGTGTTTGGTTCGACACTTTTCGTCCGTTACCTGATTACAACGCTAGCTGATTACGTTAAACATGTTTGTTTAGATCGGCCCGCAAACGGATACCGCGTAATCGGATTACAGCGTAGGTCAAATTCGATACCGCCCACCCCCAGCGGAAACAGATCGCGTTACCGGACCAACCTCGTGACCTCACACGGTCGCCCGACCCTCCCGTCGCCATCCCTAGATCCTCCGCGCTCGTCGTCTCCGCCGCCCCTCCACCGCGTCCGGCGCCGGCGCGGTACAGGCCGGTGGCTTCCTCTCGACAACACCATCACCGGTAGAAGCACGACGCGAGGAACAGCAGCGGCGACGCCACGCGAGGAACAGCAGCCGCCGCCGATCCGGTTCCGAGGTAAGACTCCTTCTCCGGATCCCCAAGACTTCTCGCGTGGATCTTCTTTTCCTCTGCCCGACGGACGGAGATAGCTAGGTGGTCGCAGACATCACATGAATCCATGATCTTGGTGGTTAGGGTTAGGTTATTTTCCTTATTTCTTTTTTCTGAAATTTGCTAGTTCGTGGATCTGTCAATGGCTGCTATTAACACAATTAACCTCCTTAACTACCCAGCTACTTAGCCAGTACGAATTACCCTGCAATACTTGTGGATACTTCTTTTGGAAAAAAGTTGCTAGTTCGTGGATCTGCTCCTGATGATCTTTTCTTGGACTTGGTTCAAGCACTTGCTTGCTCCCCGTGGCATGATGATTAATTACTGCTTCTAATGCTAGGAATAAATAAATACGGTCGGTGTAGTTAATTATGAAAGGAGCTGATCCATTTTCTTGCTGAAAAGTGCCCGGGTTGTTGTATCACTGCAGTTCCGCACATTGAGTCAAGAGTGAGACATTTTAGGACAAATTTGGTGCCCTTCAACTTATGTTATCCAGGAGTGGGTTTACATGGGATGGAAGTAGGAATATGATACAATGTGAGAAGGCACAGTATGAAGCACATTGTAAGGTAGATCACTTCGTCCACAATATAGATTTCATGCTATTGTTCAATTAAGGCTACTTGGTACATATGATATTGCTGTTGCTGATAGGAATATATGCTCTTGTTGCATTTCTATTGGAAACTAACTTCCTTGTTTTATCAAAAAATGTAGATCCATAATGAGGCGAAGGGACTGTATGGTGTTGCATTTCCATACTTTGAAAAACTGGCTGCTATTTATAGCAAGGACATAGCAACAGGAGAAAGTGTAGAAGGCTTTGGTGAGGCAGTGGCAAACTTGGAGAATGAAATTGCTATCGAGGAAGAGCCAAATGAGGAAGAGGACTTGATTTCAACAGGGACAGCTAGACGGTCTGTTGAATCTGGCTCTGTGGATACAACTAGTTCCAAGAGGCAGAAGAAGGACCCTAGGCAAAGAGGGCGACAGGACCAAGTGATCCTTTTGCAGCCATGCTGCAAGATGTCAATAGCCAACTAACCAGCGTGACTCAGCATGTGGGTACAATGGCAGCATCATTCGCAGCATCATTGGCGCGAGAAGAGACGCAAGAGGACCCTCGACAGAAAATGAAAGAAAGGGCCATTGGTGAGTTGGGTAGACTGCCATTTGTTGGCACAGAGATCGTCGAGGCAGCAAGCATTTTTGCGAAAGATGCAGAACCAATGAACATGATGCTTGCTCTTCCAGAAGGTCTAAGGAGGGAATTTGTGTTAAAGATGCTAAATGGTAAGCTTTCTCTACAGCTCTTGAAGTTACTTAATTTGGAAAAACCAACTAGTGATGACCCCTTGATCGTTATAGCATCCCATTTCTTTGTTGACAAAATTGAGTATTTGATTGTCTAGATATTCATGTAGGTGTGTTTCTTTATTTGTTATGTAACCCTTGCTTACTTGCAGATGAGAGAAAGAAGCAACTTTGATTACAAAAGAGGATCAATGGTGTGGCAGATGATAGAAAGCAAGTTAGATAATTCGTCTTGTTGCATTATGTAGTTAATCTCGAAGTTTCGTTGAATTCCGAATTTGTGTCGATGACTTAATATGCATTTGCAAGTGGCGCCAAATTATGTGCTGGTTAAACCATGACTATTGGTTAAAAGATGTCGTTGCATTGGGTTTATGTAAAAATATATTTATGTGTTTGTTAAATTATGTACTGGTTTGATGAATTTCTAGCTGTGATGATGAAGCACCTGTGAATTGCATATGAAAGCTGTTGTTGTGTTCTGCACGTGGGATTCTCGAAAGCATCTGCAGTGCGTCACGTATTCAGATTACAGTGGCAAACCAAACAGTGTTAAGGGATATATTACCGTTACGTACCTGCACCAAACAGAATTGGTTTCTACAGGTCGGAGCTGTTACACCCCGTTACCTGTTACCCATTACGTTTACGTTACCGTCCTTGCAAACAAACACGTCCTATATATTTCCCGATCCGGAATGCGCGCGAGCCCGTACGCTTTCGGACCGGAGTACCTACGTTACTGCGACGTGCTTGGACCGGACCGCTGGCCGATGATCCGGCCAACACAACACAACACGGGAGCATGCCAAGCGCCCTAGACAGACAGCTCCACGACGACGCCTACTACGCCTAGCCAAGCACTTCACTGACGACTGACGGCTCGATCGCCCTAGACATGTCCATCGCTGATACGCACCCCGCTGCGCCACGCTGCCGAGTTTCGATGTGGTAAATGGCACACAACTTTACCTACAGAATCTTCCAGTGCATACTCCGAAACGATCCCCGCTGGAATGAGAAATGGTATATCGCGTCGCCATCGTCCGATCAAGAAGACGCAGATCTAAGTTTTCGCCAGGAGTAGCCTGAGCGAAGAAATGACGATGCCTTCATCACGGTAACTACGCATATACGACACCATCGTTCGCCATGACAAAAGCGGCTCAGTTTTCACCGGCAATCGTGCCCTCCATTCCTCGCTGCAGGCGGAAAACGACTGGCCATATCGGGCCGGACCCGAACCGAAACAAACGCAACGCCGTGACACCTCCATGGTCAGCCAGGACCTACACGAGCAGGAATTGGGGGCTGCCACCCCCACCAATCTCGACGCGTTGGACCACCAGCCGCAAAGGCGCTTGGAGGAAGGAGGATAGCCGCGGTCGGAGGAGCCCCGAGCCGCTCCGCCGAGCCAAACCATCCCACCAGCTCATCTCGCCACTGTGATGGGGACCGAACGCGCAAGGACAAATAGGTGTTGAATATAAATATATTGCCAGCCCTTTTCCATCAGTTCAGACTTTTGGTCTAAATGGCTAATACAACAATTCTATAATAGGGACACCCGCTGCGAGACTCCGGGCCACGGCAGCAACGCCCTAGAGACGCAACGGCGAGGAGACGAGGCCGGCAGCGGCTAGGGTTAGAGTCGCGTTGAGTTTAAGGTTGGAATCCAAATATGAACCCTATATTCACGATGACAGGCTAGAACAAAATCGTGATGTTGTCCTACTGGCTACTAGTAGCATCAGGACGGATTCAAGGGGGGACGAGCAGGGGTTACGCCCCCTATGATCGTTGTTTCCTTTGGAAATATTAGCATTTCACTCACTTGTTTAGCCTATGTTAGCTAGCTCTGCCACCCATACAAATGACACACACTAATTGCCCCCCCTAACCTTACTTTCTGGCTCCGTCCCCGAGTAGCATGAATCTCACTGCCGTACGTGTGTGCTTAACTGATTATACTAAACTGTTGTTTCTTTCGGGCTAATATCTAAGGCTATATATCCGAAGAAAAAACACAACGAACTAGGTGGACGGTGGTCCATTTCACCGCCGGTCCCGGGAGGCTCGGGCAGTAGTAGAGCAAGCCCAGTAGGCGTATCCAGTAGAAGCAACAACTTGCCTCTTGCGGCAAGAAAAGCTAGGCTCAACTGGGCACCATCATCGTCGATCACTCACCGATCTCCCGAAAGCAACCGCTATGGAGGAAGGAAGGTGATTAGTAGTCCGTAAGTAGAACATGCGCGAGTTGCACGCAAGCATCCAGACGAAGCAACAACACGAAGTAGCAGAGAAACAGCATGTCGCCAAGCGGACGCAGACAAGGCCCAAGCGAAGCGTGTACACGAGGAACGATCGAAACAAGGAGAAAGGTTTCTGAAGTAAAACGGAGAAAGAATGATTTTTTATTTCCATATTCAATGGCCCTCGGGTACAGCGAGAAATGCTTAATTAATTAACTAATGATCCTTATTGCGCGTGCGTGGTAATAACCGTACATTGAACAAGATTGTGTTGTTGACAAATGCGCGCGACGGCACCTGATCGGGCACCGGTTGAATGAGGCATGCGGGCGCGCCATGGAATCGGACGTGCGCGTGCCCATTGATGATCAGGACACGTCCACGGGCTTGCACAGGAAGAGCAGCGACGACGGCGGCCTCCCGGCGCCGCCCCTCCGCCGAGGCGCTCGTAGCAGTCGATGGAGAAGAGCGAGAGCGAGAGGGAGAGCGACAGGCGCGCCCGCGCCTGCGCGTGGGCGACGTGGCCGAGGCGGTCGAGCGCCGGGCCGAGCAGAGGCGGTAGAGGCGGCGGTACCCGCCGAGCGCGGCGACGACGGTGCGGGTGGCGTTGCCCGCCGACGCCGGCCCTACGTGGCGGAGGCAGAGCGCCTCCCAGACGGCGTCGCGGCGCGACACCGCGGCCCAGAGGCGGCACACGCCTGCGGCGGCGGCCAGCGAGCGGCCGTCCAGGCGCGCCAGGATCTCGGACAGGATGTCGGCGTTGTCGTTGATGTTGTACGCTCTCCCGCCGCCGCCCAGCAGCAGCTGCACGCGCACCTCCAGCGCCGCCTCCGACTGCCGTGGCGCCGCGGGAGGTGGTTCTCCCATACACATGGAGCGGCCGGCCCCGTGGGTTGGTTTCCTGGTGGTATAGGAGAGCTAGGAGACGGAGGTCGGAGGTGAGAGGGAGACGGGTGGAGGGCGTATATATAGGGCCGAGACGGGGTTTTGACTCTGCTATGATATGTTGCTCGTGCCTGCGGGGCCGGGTGCAACACGAAAAGGCGATTAAAGCTTCTTGGAACCAATAATGGCAGCGGCCGTCGAAGCTCAGAGAGAGCTGATGAGTGTGAGCACACATTTAAGTTTACTAGTAGGTCACCGTAATAAAGCAAAGAATCCGAAGATGCAGGTGACTCCGGGCTCCGGCGGAGAGGTTGAGACCAACAGAGTTCTTCCGTGGGAGCTCGGGGTATCGAGTGAAGGAGATGGGGCCAAGCGGGAGGAGCCAAGGGGCGTACGTGGAGATGCGCGCGACGTCCAGCAGGCGCCGTAGCCCCTGCGTGCGTGCGACTCTGGAGCCCTAAACTAGGCTTCGTTTTGACGCCGACGTGCATGTTTTCTCTCGTCCTCGGGAAGCGTAGCCACTGACGGGATGGTGGTGTGAAGGAGACACTCGCATAGCGGCGGCGCACGACGTTCGTCTACTCCACGTCCGGCTCCATCGCGTCGCAAGTATGGCGGCCGGTGATTGTGTGCCACTGTAGCTTGGTCAGGCCGGAGCGACGACCTTTTCCGTAGTACATCTCGTAGTGTTCTGCAGTGAAGATGACATTTCATGGAACCACGGTAGCAGCAGTACACTACACAGTGTAGTCTTCACCATAACAAGTTCAACGCAGTGTGGCTACGCACCACGGTACTAGGTATAGGCACTCCACTGTTTATCTATACCAATATAAAAGGCACAGAGGGGGACAGATACAAAAGATGTTGACCGTCTAAAAGCTAGATCCAACGGATCCAATGACCACTAAAACACATTGTCAGCCTTCATTCTTTTGGACGTTTTTACCCTCCCACCAAATTGCATAACACGCACCTATGCCACCGAACCGGTACGTTCACTACTAGAAAAATGACCTCTAGTCGCGGTTCCAGAGGACCTTTAGTCGCGGTTGGGCAACCGCGACTAGGCTGGCGGGACTAAAGCCCCCATCCTTTAGTCGCGGCGGATTCCGAACCGCGACTAGAGGTCCCTCCACGTGGGCTTTAGGGGGACGTGGGGTGTTGGGACCAAAGGGTTTTGGTTTTTTTTTTTCTTTTTCGATTTAATTGCAGGGTTTAGGGTTTATATATGCCGGGGTTTGGTTATAGCTAGGTTCCCGTGTCCCGTGGTAACGGTAACCCTTCCCGTTGCGATGACGGTTACGGTGACGGTAACCGTTACGGTAACCGTGACGGTTACCGTTACGGTAACCGTAACGTTTTCGATGTCGTAACCGTTCCCGTGTCGTATGAAGTCGATGCACATATTTATAACACATACAATTAAATTAAGTAATACTTGAAGATCGTAGACAAGAGTTCGTTGATGCGCCAAGAGTTATCGTAGTACAAGAGTTGAAGCAAAACAACAAGTTACTTTAACGATTTCATGCTTTCAGCATCGTAGTACTCTCCTTTCTCCTGTAAGGCCTCTGAAAGGTAAAATCCCGCCAATTCCTCTCCAATTGCTCTGAAGCGGTGGTCGAGTGGTAGCCTCTCGCGCTTTTTTGCCAACTCTGCATCCTTTCTCATATTCCATTTCTCGGTGACTAATACATATATATACTCGCAAACGAAGAATCCACAGTACTCAGTTCCTTTGGTTGCTCCATGCAAGACTATACAAGAATAGATTTCAGTCAATAATAATGAAGTATGCATGAGAAATGTTGTGTGGACGAAGAGGTAGCAGTACTTACTTGGTTTAACTTCCAATCCAGCTTTTGGCGCCACCCACCTTCAGGATCTTCCGCTCGAAACCTTTCCCAAACTCTGCCCGACAAAGAACATTCACAAATGAGTTATTCGTTAATGACTTGACATCAAGATATGAATGACAGAGGCGGTAAGAAATGAATGTACCTTGCTAGTAAGTCGAAACAACTCCTGTAAGTGTCAGGATGATACCTCAATGAGTCAAGTGAATGAATAAGTCCTTCGTGATGTCTAATGACAAGAAGAATCCAGTGGTAGCTGGGCACAGTCATGCATAACTCATCAGTTAAACTTAACATCGGGTGAGCAAATTAGAATGTGTAGAAGACACTAAAACTTACCGGAAGTGGTAAGGCCAATATATAGTTCTTTTGTCGCGGTATCGCTTGAACACCCTTAGCAAATCATCCGGTGTGTTCTTGTTATACAAGGGATTTATTATGGTTTCTTCGTTATATTTATCCGGGTCAATGAACCCAATGTCATGCTGGTTCAGCTTTTTGAGCTCGAGCATCTTCAATCTGCATAATATAGCACACAAAAGATTAAAGTGAGAATAATTACAAACAATGAACGAGACTAGGTAAAGACTTAAATAAATCACTTACAGGCAATAGGAACTCATGATAGATTTGTCGAGTGCCCGCAGATTGTATAGCTGAAAAAGTTCGCTAAACGTAACAGTGTGATTGTAGTCTTCTAAGAAGTGCTCATCGTCTTCCCTACATTTCAGAACGATAGCAGATGTCTTCTTTGCATTTTTCATGTACCATTGATGCAGAGTACGCATTTTTGTTGGAAGGCCCCTGATTTGCACCAAAGCTTTCCCCGGAACGAAGTTTCTTACTGGAGGAGCTGGTGGTGCAGTCTCAAAATTCAATCTCGAAGCATATTCATCTATAGGCATTTGCGCTTCGGCGGCAAGACGACGGATTACCTCTATGTCAAACACCATCGGCTCTTTAGGGTCAGATTGTACTGGTTGTTTTCCGCGCTGGGGAACTCGACTATCTTTGTTCGTCGGCGGCGGGACAATTAGCGGGGGGACAGAACGTACGGGTTGTTCTCCGAGCTGGGGAACTTGTTTACCTATCTTCGGCGGCGGTGGGACCGATGGTGCTGCTTTTGTAGCTTCCTTCGCCGGCGGGACCGATGGTGCTGCTTGTTTTTCGTTTGCCGCCGGCGGCGGGACTGACTCTGCGTCTTGTTCACCTTTCTTCGGCGCCTCCGCCGCCGTCACCTCGTCATATGACTTCTGAATAGAACGGACATAGTCAGATGGCGGCTTCTCTGGAGGGACATATAAGTTGTCAATGACTTTATGACAAGCCGCTGCAGTATAGCCCTCGGTAAATGTTGGCGGCGGCACTTTCGGTGCGAACAATGATTTATTATGCTCCTCGATGGCTGCTTCGTTTTGGTCAAGAGTCTTCTGCCAAGGTTGCCTCAGATCAGGCGTTGTGGCCCTTTTAGCAGGTCGCCTCTTGACCGGGGAAGACGCGCGCCTTCTCCGTTTAAGCGGTACGGACACTTCCGGTGGGGGGTTCCGTACCGGAGATGGAGATGGAGATGGACTTTGCTGACTGAGATGGTCCTCTAGATTATTTTCCGGTGTGGGGTCCCTGTCACGCGGTGCCGGAGATGGATGTGTCTCATCGATACCCCGGCAGGGTGGGCTTTGCTGAGTCGGTGGCTTTGAGAACTTGATGTATTTCTTGTTCCACTGGACGAAACCACCCTTGACATCGCACAATGCCTCCTCACCGTTACCTCCAGGAATCTCAAGAGCCAATGATTCCGATCCCGGCACAATTTCATCCACCCCGACAACAGCATAGCCAGGATGAATGACACCATTATGGTAGCTTGCTGTGTCGACAATCGGTAAAGCATAGCCGACCGCCACCTTCATGGATATGTTGCTCACAGGCGTATGTAGCTCACATGGTGTCGGTTCCGTGATATCATCCACGGGGTAGCGAGCATCGAGTTCTAGTTGCGTGGAACCCACGCTGCTTCTAAGCTGAGATCGAGCATCCACGACTTCAGGATCTTGGGGCTGCTGCACCTGGCGTTCATTAATGAGTTGCTTCATCTGGCGTTCCAAATTCGCTATCCGCTCTTCACCCTGCTTCTTCTTTCTTGCACGGCTTCTATAAGTGTCAGCGTGCTGCGGATACTGTTTTTTCAAGGTGGCACCGCCGGGTAAGCCTCGTAAACGTCCCCAGTGTTCAGGTTTCCCTAGGGCCCGTGCCAGCTCGTCTTCCTCTCTATAGGGTTCCCACGTACCCGCTAGAACTTCCTTTATTGCATCTTCAATTTTTGGGACCATGGCTACTACTGTTGCCTTGTATTTTTCAACCCTCGGGACAATCTTCCCTTCCTCGTTCAACGTTGCGCCATGCGCGAACAACCAGAATTTGGACCTTTCGGGCCAGCTGTATGTCTGTGGAGTGAAACCTGCAGCCACGAGTTTATCTTCCATGGCTAGCCACTTAGGAATGGCTGACCTGTAGCCACCTGGCCCCAAGTTATGGTGGTGTGTCTTACTCGCAGCATTTAGCTTATTTTTTTCCGATCGGGCCACAGCCGCAGCCGAGGTCTTATACGCCTTAAAGGCTTCCCAGTGATCTCTTAGCTTCACCAGTTTTTTTTGACTGAAATCTGGATCAACCTTTTCATATTTTGCCCATAATGTTTGCTTATATTTCCGAAAGGCGTCGGCCATCTTGGAGAGAGTCCAGTGCTTGAGTTTCAACTTCAAGGCGGGCTCAATACCATCCGGGAGGTTAAAATGCTGCAAGAGTGTGTCAAAGCAGAAATCTTTATAATGCTGGTGGACATAGCAAGGGTCATCCTCGGCAACGCCTGCTGGCTTAAGCCATTCTGCTATGGAGATCGGGACCTCGTCCCTAACAATAACTCCAGCTTGACTAATATATTTTCTGCGGTTCTCTATCGGTTCCACCGGATCGCCATCTACATCAATTTTATAGATTGGTAACTTTGCATCTTCGCTAGTCATTCTTTTCGCTGGGCCTCGAGGAGCTTGATTCTTAGCCTTTTTATGCAAGGTGGACGCCTAAAGTAAGAAATATAATGCGTTAATAAGTGCAATACAAATCAGTTAATGCATTTTGTGTTCAAGCAAATATAGAATTCATATATAAACCTCGAGGTGGAGGGTGTTCGAGGTGGAGGCTGTTATTTCTTCTTCCTCTAAAATACCCTCACCAGACGGGTTTAAAAATTGTGATGCAAATTGCTCAAAATCTTCGTTTCGATCGTCGGCGGCGCCTTCTCCACCGGCAGCATTTGCATCGCGATGCTCAAAAATATCCTGCATGAATAAGTTTTCTCCTTCCTCGTCTCGCACAATTAAAGGGTCATCCATAGCTGAATGTTCCTACACTCAATAAATTTGCATAATTAGTATTCAAACTTAGCAACCGTTACGGTACCCGTCACGGCAACCGTTGCCGTGACGGCAAATTTTCAAACTTAGCAAATTTACAACTTAGCAATACTAACTTAGCAAATTTACATATTGACATATTTACACATAGTAATATTCACATATTCAAATTTTCTAAACAACTTCAAACATAGAAAATCAACTATAATGACAATTCACATAGCTCTAATAACCTAACTATAATGAAAAAAGGAAAAAACTTAACTAAACAAAATTTACATAATACCTATAATTTACAACCTAACTATATTAATCTAACTAAAATGAACTATATATTGCTAACACAGTAACTCTCCCACTGTATGTCATTGCTAACACAAAATTGCTAACACAAAATTGCATCTATTTTGCATCTATTTTTCCTAACACATTGCAATTAACCTAGTTCTAACACATTGCTAAAAAATTGATCAAAAGTTCTAACACATCTATTTTTTCTAACACATTTTTTCTAACACATCTATTTGATAAAATTGCATCTAGTTCTAACACTAGATAATAATTAACCTAAATATGCAAAAAAAAAGATAAGAAAAACTAACCTCCAAAATGGCGATCGAGCAGCACCACGGCGGCGGAGGCGGGACGGGACGGCGGCGGCAGGGCGCCCAGGGCAGGGGACGGGACGGCGGCGGCGCCGGTGGTGGTGCTCGAGGCCGAGGGAGGCAGGCCCAGGGCGGCCGGCGTCCAGGGCAGGGGACGGGACACGGCGGCGGCGGCAGGGCGCCCTGGGCGGCGTCGTCGTCGCGCGGGAGACGGCCGGCGACGCAACGGAGGGCGGGGGCGCAGCAGCGGCCGGAAGGCGGGGCAGCACGACGGGGAGGGGCAGCACGACGGGGCGGCGGAGCAGCACCACGGCGCGCGGGTCGTCGGCGGCGTCAGGGGAGCCCGGAGGCGGTTCAATTCGTCGATTTGGGGGGAGTTTGCAAAAAAATTCGCAAACTCCCCCACTAAACGGCGCGGAATCGACCTCTAGTCGCGGTTGCTGGCTGCAACCGCGACTAAAGGGCTTTTCTATTTTTTTTTGTTTTTCTATTTTCTTTTCTTGTATTTGTTTTCATTTATGTACTTAGATTTTAATTCTTTTATATACTTAGATTTGTTTTCCTATTTTTCCTAGAAACTAGTACACTTAAAAGGACTCCATGGCAAAGGGTTTATTTTTTTGAGTATTTTTTCTCTTTTTCTCATTTCTTTTCAAAAAATGGTCAAAATGGAGAGCATGGCTATTCATCTAAGGTGGTCGAATTTCCAAAAACTATGGATGGTTCTATGTTGTAACCACTACTTGTGTACCCTAAAATTATTTTTGTAACAATTTTAGAGCAAACTATCACATATTTGTAAGATGAATGTTTGGTGTTGTAAAATGCAGAAGAAAGCAGATAAAAATTATTAATTCATTTATCTTAATGCATTACATAAAAGGTTTAATACATTATTACACATGATACAACGTCTCACAAGCGCTTGAAAGAAACACACCCCTGATCCAACATCACCAACATTATTCTACATAAACGGACTTGCTGGCTCGAAGGCCGTAGGATTAGGGGGAACGGCGGGAGGAGCCAGCCCCGTGGGCGGCCGCCCGGTTCTCGCGCGCACGTTTGCGGCGGAGGGCAAGATCCATGGAGGATGAGTCTTTCAGCGCCCAATCCAGATCGGAAGCCTCCTTCGCCTTGAGCTGGTAGGAAGTCTTGGCTCGCTGGACAGGGTAGTCGCGGATAGACTGGAAGGAGGCTTCCATGGCCTTCTGTATCTGCAACCCACAACCTTCTTCCCCGTCGTCGCTCCAGTCGAAGTCGTCGTCCTCCTCCTCCTCCGCGGGAGGAGCGGCGGCGCCTGGTGGAGGTGCAGCGCCGCCAGGTGGAGGTGCGGCGGCACCTGGTGGAGCAGGAGGCCGGTAGCTGGGCATTCCTCTCCACGCCGGGCTCGTGGGCATACGGCGGGATAGACTCCCGCGGTTGCGCCCAAGCGCGCTCTGCCGAGCACGCTCGACCTCGTCCAGAAGGCGCTGCGGCGGGCGTGGCGGATCCATCTCGTGGAGACGATGCGTTCGTGGCTAGGAATGGTGGATTAGGGTTTACCCCGTCGGCGACAATATATAAAGACCTCCAGGGCAGCGCTGGGGGAGGACACGTGCCCAGGGAAGCGCTGGGGGAGGACACGTGTCGTGACCGCAAAGCCCGTCTTTAACCGGGACTAAAGAAGCACACGGATCGTGTGTTTCTTTCGAGCGCTTGTGAGCCGTTGGATCAGGGGTGTGTTTCTTTTGAGGGATTGTGAGCTGTTGGATCAGCAGTATCACGACCACTTCGTGAGCCACATGACCCGGTTGGTGTTACCAACCGGGACTAAAGAAGCACACGTACCCTATATATAGCCGCCCTCCTCAGACAGGTTACTCACTCACACAAAACATTCCAGCGTCACTCGGAGAGGCATCTTTGGGCAACCAGCGGCAAGACGTCTCTGATGACCTGCGACCGTTCCAAACGGTTGCAGATCATCAGAGATGTGTTGCCGGACGGTTGTAGATCATCAGAGACGTCTTGCCGCTGCTTGGATCGAAGTGGCGCTCAAACACAAAACATTCCAGCGTCACTCGGAGAGGCATCTTTGGGCAACCAGTGGCAAGACGTCTCTGATGACCTGCGACCGTTCCAAACGGTTGCAGATCATCAGAGACGTCTTGCCGGACGGTTGTAGATCATCAGAGACGTCTTACCGCTGCTTGGATCGAAGTGGCGCTCAAACTCACGAGCCACCGTCGGGCTGTATGCAGGGGGAACTGTGTTTGGACGGTCGAAGCTGAGGTTTGAGAGGTTCCCACGGGAGGTGTGGGAGCCGACAACCACCTACCACGCGTGTTTCACCGGTCGTCATGCAATTAATTAACAGAAAACAAAAAAGAAAACTCACAAAGGTTTAATACATTATTACACATCACCAACAACATCCCTATGTATTGTTCACTTGTTCTTCTTGTGTGCCCCTTTCTTTTGAACGCGCCGTAACCATGGACAATCTTCTTGAAGTAACTTGATGGTTGGGTCAATGTTCACTTTGAAGGGCGGAATTTCATGAAACTTATTGTAATCTTCTGACATGTCTGTGTGGTCCTCCACTCCCACGATGTTTCTTTTACCTGAAAGAACTATGTGGCGCTTTGGCTCATCGTTTGATGTATTCGCTTGCTTATCTTTTCTTTTTGTTGGTAGGGTAGACATGTCCTTCACATAGAAAACCTGAGCCACTTCACTGGCTAGAATGAATGGTTCGTTCTCGTAATGAAGATTCTTGAAATCCACTGTAGTCATTCCGTACCGTGTGTCTACGGCTACACCGCCATCTAGGTTGAACCATTTGCACTTGAACAAAGGAATCTTAAATGAAGGTCCATAGGACAGTTCCCATATCTCCTCTATGTAACCATAATATGTTACCTTTTCCCCACTGCAGCCATCTATTGCATCAAAGCGGACACCACTGTTTTGGTTGGTGCTCTTTTTATCTTGGTCGGCCGTGTAAAATGTATTTCCATTTATCTCGTACCCTTTAAAAGTCAATATAGTCGAAGACGGTGTCTTGGCCAATAAGTATAGCTGTAGTTCATTTGTGGTGACATTCATCAGTCTTTTCTGTAACCAACCGCCAAAAGTCCTGATGTGTACTCCATCAATCTCATCTTCTGGGTATTTGGAGCGTAAATCATTCTTGTGTTGCTGGATATACGGAGCCACCAAGATGGAACTATGCAGAACTGTGTAGTGTGCTCGAGTGAAAGAATCCACGTCTTCACATATGATTGCTTTCTTTCCTAGCGTGCCTTTTCCACGCAGTCTCCCCTCATGACGCGATTGAGGAACACCAATCGACTTAAGATCAGGAATAAAGTCAACACAAAACTCAATGACCTCCTCAGTTCCATAGCCCTTGGAGATGCTTCCTTCTGGCCTAGCACGGTTATGAACGTATTTCTTTAAGACTCCCATAAACCTCTCGAAGGGGAACATGTTGTGTAGAAATACAGGACCGAGAACACGTATCTCTTCCACCAGGTGAACTAGAAGGTGCGTCATAATATTGAAGAAGGTTGGTGGGAACACCAACTCGAAGCTGACAAGACATTGGACCACATCATTCTCTAAATCTTTTAGAGTAAGTGGATTGATAACCTTCTGAGAAATTGCATTCAGGAATGCACATAGCTTCACAATGGGTACTCGAACATTTTCTTTTAGAAGTCCCCTCAATGCAACCGGAAGTAATTGTGTCATAATCACGTGACAGTCATGAGACTTCAGGTTCTGAAATTTTTGCTTTGCCATGTTTATTATTCCCTTTATATTCGACGAGAAGCCAGATGGAACCTTCATACTGCGAAGACATTCAAAAAATATTTTCTTCTCTTCTTTCGTAAGAGCATAGCTCGCAGGACCTTGATGATTATCAGAATGATCGTCGTCTCGTGAATGCATACGTCGATGGGCCTGTCTTGCTTCCGGTGTATCTTTTGACTTTCCATACACGCCCAACAAGTTAAGCAGGTTCAAGCAAAGATTTTTTGTCACGTGCATCACGTCGATTGCAGAGTGAACCTCTAGCATTATCCAATAGGGCAGCTCCCAAAATATAGATTTCTTCTTCCACATGGGAACGTGGTTCTGAGCGTCATTCGGAACAGATAGTGCTCCAGCACCCTTCCCAAATATTACTTTTAAATCCTTGACCATATCATGTATAACAGAACTAGAAGGTCGAGTAGGCTTCCGCCGAATATCTTCCTCACCTTTGTAATGTCGGCCTTCCTTTCTTCCTGCATGCCTCGGTACAAGCCATCGACGATGGCCCAGGTACACAATCTTGTTACCTATATGTTTACCTTGAGTCTCACCTAAACAATGCGTACATGCATTGTATCCCTTGTTTGACTGTCCTGAGATGTTACTAAGAGCAGGCCAATCATTGATGGTTACAAACAAGAGCGCTCGTAGATCAAATTCCGTTTGCTCGTGCTCATCCCACACACGCACACCTTCATCACTCCACAGCTGTAAAAGTTCTTCCACCAATGGCCTCAGATACACGTCAATGTCGTTGCCAGGTTGCTTCGGGCCTTGGATGAGCACTGGCATCATAATGAACTTCCGCTTCATGCACAACCAGGGAGGAAGGTTATATATACATAGAGTCACAGGCCAAGTGCTATGACTGGAGCTCTGCTCTCCAAATGGATTAAATCCATCTGTACTTAGACCAAATCTTAAGTTCCTAGCGTCATCCGAAAATTTCGGGAACACTCTGTCGATTTTTCTCCACTGGGACCCATCAGCGGGGTGTCTCATCATCATGTCTTTTTTACGTTCTTCTTTGTGCCAGCGCAACAACTTGGCATGCTCTTTGTTTTGGAACAAACGTTTCAGACGTGGTATTATAGGAGCATACCACATCACCTTGGCAGGAATCCTCTTCCTTGGACAACCTTGCTCGCCCTCAACTTCACCTGGGTCATCTCGCCCAATCTTAAACCGCAATGCACCGCATACAGGACAAGCATTTAAATTTTCGTGCTCGCCGCGGTAGAGGATGCAGTCATTAATGCATGCATGTATCTTCTGCACCTCTAATCCTAGAGGGCAGACAACCTTCTTTGCTTCATACGTACTAGAGGGCAATTCGTTTTCATTTGGAAGCATCTTCTTAACTATTTTCAGCAAACTTTCAAAGTGCTTGTCGGTAGTACCACTCTCTGCCTTCCATTGTAGCATTTCCAGTATCGTACCGAGCTTTTTCTGGCCATCTGTACAAGTTGGGTACAACAATTTGCTGTGATCGGCTAACATGCGCTCCAACTTCAACCTCTCGTTTTCACTTCCACAGTCCATTTGTGCATCATGAATGGCCTGACGAAGATCATCGTCGGGCTCATCAAAGATGGCATCCTCTTCAACTTCGTCTTCCCCCATTGTAGTATCAGCGTGTTCATTGAACAGAGGATAGTTGTCATTATCCTCCTCTTCATTCTCTTCCATTATAACCCCTCTTTCTCCATGCTTGGTCCAACAATAATAACCAAGCATGAAACCATTTCGCAACAGGTGTTCGTGAAGCCTGTCTGTGGAAGAGTATGTATACTTATTCATACAGAGACTGCATGGACAACACATAAAACCATCCTTTCGCTTGCTTGTCTCAGCCACATGGAGAAAATTATGCATGCCAGTAATGAATTCGGCACAAACTCGGTCACCGTACATCCATTGACGTCTCATCTGCATTATATAAGTATATCAAAAAAATTATGCATGCCAGTAATGAATAGATAAGTGACCATAATAATTCAAGCAAAGTAGAGTGGCGACAAATGTAATACATTGTAGCATTAAATATCCATTAATTTAAACTAACATTGAACTATTTAAAGAATTTAAGTCCAACAACAAATGCGATCAGAATCGCAACTAAGGTAACTATTGAACCAACAGCATAATGATACCAAGCCTCTTGACTAATGGCATATCTTCTAATTTTTTTAAGCTTCAAGCGCATCGCATCCAACTTGATCTCGTAAGCATTAACGACGTCGGCAAGCTTCGAGCGCATCCCATCCAACTTGATCTCGTAAGCATCGACGACGTCGGCAAGCTTGAACTGGTGTTCATCGATGATGTTGACAAGCTTAACCTCCAATTCCTTCTTCTCTTCTTTGCGGAGATCTTCACTTATTTTTAATTTAGCTTTCAAATCATCGTTTTCTTTCACAAAATATTCAACAATAGGGTCCACTGGAATTTCCGGTTCAACTACCTCCTAGACAAATATATATTTATGTCAAAGTTGGTCCGCATGATTGTCATAAACGCGAAACGAAACAAATATATAGTTATTAAAAGTCATACCACATCCGAATAATAGAGCGGACGAGAGCCGGTGGGGGTATTTGTGAAAACCATGGCACTATATATATATATAAAACAATTATACAACTTATACAAAAAAACAAATAATAATTATGGAACAAAATCATACAACATAGATTTTTTTTAAATAAAAAAGAAAGCTCACCTAGGTGGTGTCGGTGACGAGACGGTCTATCGACGACGGTGAGGAGGTGAATGTTGTGACACTGAAATACAAAAACATAATTTAGTTTAAGATCAAATTGACAATACAAAATTGAGCTAAATAAGCAAAATGAGCTAACTTAGGCATTTCATCATACACCTACCTAGCACTACAAATATGAATTGAGCTAAATGAGCTAGACAACCAACGAAACGGGCGCCGAAAGAGAGAGTTTGCAGTTGCTAACCCTTGGATAGATGCACCACCGTCAATCTTAACAAATGGTGCAAAAAATCGTGGATGAAATCGAGCTCGGTGGAGAGAAAATGGAGATTCAACTCGAGCTCGAAATGGCCAAGGCTGGCTCGGGGTGGAAGATGAAGGCGACTGACCTTTGATCGCGGTTGGTGGCTCCAACCGCGACTAAAGGTCCTCGCTAGGACAGGCGGCCTTTTTGTGCGGGACCTTTAGTCGCGGTTGGAGCCACCAACCGCGACTAAAGGTCCTCGCGCGTGCCCCGCGCGGCTCCGGCCGCAGGTGGAGGACCTTTAGTCGCGGTTGGTGGCTCCAACCGCGACCAAAGCTCCAGCACAAACCGCCACCTGTCCTAGCCGTTGGATCTGTCGGAGCCGCGAGACCTCTAGTCGCGGTTCGGAAACGAGCCGCAACTAAAGGTCCGCCTCTAAGGCCACTTTTCTACTAGTGGTTCTTTTTTCTCCTCTTCCCTAAAAGAAAGAACGACCCCCTTCCCGTCCCTGGTGCTATCCCTCGGCCGCTTCCCTTCGTGGATCTCCTCCCACTCGAGTCCTCGCCCTTCTCTGGCCAGTGCCGAAAGCGCCGGAGTTCAGGAATACAGAGGGCCATGGCTGCTGCCTCTTCTACGATCTTCATCATGGAGCGAGGAGGAGAAGGATAGTAGCCGACGCCATCGTACTCGACTTCCTGCTGGTCGCCGTCAGATTTCGTCCTCCCGCCGACAATGCATTCAACCCCTGCCACGCTTCTCTTCCCTTGGGAACGAGGGTGAGCAGCCTCTTCTCCTCGCGTTTTTTCCCTTATATTTTTGTCATGAATTCGACGAATTCGAGCTGTCGCCGGAGTTCGCCACGCGTGCCACTGCTCGCCGTCCTCCGGCAGCAATCGCTAAAAATTAGGGGAGCAATCAAGGCAATGCAATTTATGAAATTAAATTACATGCATGCGCCCTTATTTTCCTGGCAAATAAAAAACCAAGTTAATAGGGGAGTAATCCAGAGAATTAATTAGGGGCGCCGAGTAACCTCTAGCCTTGCATACCCGTGTTGTTATTTTGGAAACTGACATTAATTTGTCATAATAGCGTCAGTTAATTTGGATATTATTGCAGGGAAGGAGAGTGTTGAAATTAATGCAGCGATTTTATAGAAGAAATATCATTGGCGATGATATGTGATGTTTTGACCTTGGATAAAAATACAGTATTCTCCTTCCCTCCAATTAATGGCATTACGAGAAAACTTGTTAAACCTCACATGTAAAACATCACAATTTCCAAGGTCAAAACATCACATATGACCTTGAAACGCACAATTAGACATTACCACGAAACCAGTTTCACGAGAGCACAAAACTTAGACGCGCATTGCGCGTGCAAGATTACTAGTAAATTAAGAAGGCCGTCCGGGGACGATGTCCAGGCTGACGACAAACACACTTCGTAGCTCCAGTTCGTGCGCATTTCGGGTCCCGTTCCCCCACCCCGAGAAAAGTGGACCGAGGACGCAACGGCTAGCTTGAGCCACTGGCCATGCGAACATCGTTTTCTTTTGGATGCACCGATCGATCACACATTGTGTATTGGACGTCACTCAAATCAATGCATGTTTCTTTGATTAATCCTTTCCTGGTTGATGAACCCTCACATCAACGTTGTTTACTCCGCGGGGTCGCGAGAGAAAGGGTGCAAGGTGCTTGCTTGATCCACCCTTGTTTCGTGCCGTTTGACGTTGATCACTTTTGGACCAAAGCAAAATAAGATGCTGATAAATCATCACGTAAGCTGAACTGAAACTGGTGGCATAAACACATTCAACCTATTTGTATCACAAGGTCATGTGTGAATGGTGAAAACAGGGAAGAACTGTCCCCCGCGTTGCTCCTCACTCGGGCGGCACGGGCGGAAAATATATCCCGCCGCCCCAGCCACCCTTCCCCCCTCTCGGCGGCACCTCGCGCGCGTCGGTCGTCCGCTGCATCGGTGATGCGGTGGTGCAGCATGGACGGTGGTGTTGCAAGCTCACCATCGTCCTCCTAGTCTCCCTCCTCGCGGCGGTGGCCAGCCTAGGCTATGGGCCGGTTTCATGGTGGCCCCTTCCTCCAGATCGTGACGACTTGGCCATGATTCTAGCCGAAGGACTGGCCACCGTTGGGGTCCTCCTCCGGGTATAGTGGTGGCCGGAGTTGATGCTCCGGTGGCTGCAGCTGACCTAGTCTGTCCAGGTCTAGTCACCTCGTTCCTCGATCTAGCAAGTAGTGGTGGTTGCTAAGGTGGTGAACGACACTCAAGTTCCCCTACTTCGTCGACGACGAGATGACTTCTGCGGTGGTGGTTCAAGTGTGCGACATGCCTCCCCGTCTACCCGTCTTCGGTATGTCAGGGTCACGGTCTTGGGTCGGGGTGAAAACCATGCTTAGCGGCTTTCGACGCTGACCATGGTAAAGCATGTGGGTGCGCTTCCTCCTTAGAGGTGTGGTCATTGGTCTAGCCTACACTCTCCTGGTTCCAAGAAAAACCCTAGATCCAATCCTCAAAAGAAGCCCTAAATCCTTACAATGTATCAGCTATTAAAGGAGAGACGTGTGCCCAATTCCATGACTCTTTTCATTACGGGCATAAATTATACTTTGGAAAACCTCATTTTTCCAACCGGACGGTCACCAATAACATACTTTGGATGGTGAAGGATCGAAATATACGACTAATTGTGGTGGTGTTGGGGGGGGGGGGTGAATAGGAGTTTATAAAAATTTCTCTACGAACAACTGAGAAAATAAGAATTTTGAATCGACCTTCTGCGTTGTAAGCAAAACTTGAATAACGAGGCAATCGATAACTGAAGCAACATATGAAATTCACTGAAGGAGGGATGCTTCAAAGAGAGAGAAAACAGGTCATATATATAGGAAAACTGAAGCTTCGGATATAGAGGAATAGGCACATTATCTAGGGCGACATGAATAGCGGAAATATATCAGCGGTGAGTGAACTGAAGATAAAGGTAGCAAGGACTCCTGATATGTTTTCCAAATCTCAATCGGTTGGCCCAAATCTACGTCTTCGTTTCGAGGGGCACTACGTGCATGCACCCAAGTCCTGATCATACAATGATGCTTCACTTAACTAATAAAACATTAACTCCAAGAGGAATCATGTTTCTTCAGACTGAAGAATTATACTCAGCAAGCTATACTATTGTAGCCAATTCTTTTTCATGTTCAAGGTAACTTCACACAAGCTTTACTCTTGCTGCCAAATCTGCTTCATGTTCAAGCTTAACCTTAAACTCTACTGCTATACCCAGTTTCGCTTCATGTTCAAAGTAGTGCTTCATCTTATCACGTCGATGCCTAAGAGGTTTCCAACGGATTCGTCGTTAGAGTATGAGTCTAACCTAACCGAGTACGCAATTAAGATTCATTTCCATCCTAAGAGACCTAATTTCTCTTAATAGTACGCCTTTTTTCTACAATGCAAAAACATAAAACTGAACCACCTATTTTAGATCTTGGACACATCACCGTTTCTCCCTCTTCTTTTTAAGTCTTTCTCTCTTCTGTTGACGATTCATCTTGCATGACTCCTCAACCGTCTGTTCCGCACTATTTTCGCTACACACTTGGAGGTGTCATTTTCTTGACATATTGATACTTCATCTTTTCTGATGCCTTAACTCAGCGTCTCTAGGCTTTTTCTTCCCTTGAGTATTCATCTTTTATAATGGCTCAACTCGGCGTCTCCGCGCTTCTTCATCTCTTGAACTTTCATCTTCTATGAAATCTCAATTTGACGTCTCGATGTCAGTTTCATCTCTTCGAGATGCGTCAACTTTTATGGTGGTTAAACCTATCACCTTTGGAATGTTTCCTGTAGATACTCACGAACACCTTAGTCTCTTAACCAAGCTGTCATCTATCATCCAAAACCCACATCGATCGAGGATATACTAGATGCAGTGCGTGATGATGAACTGATCATATCACCGGCCGGTACCAGGTACACGTAGGTAGCCGGCCATCATACACACGCTGGCTGCTGCCTAAACGCCTATATCCAAACCATGCATGTGGTAAAGAGGCGTTTTCTTGGGTGCAGCAATAGCAAGCACAGCAGATTCTGCGTCGTCGGTCGATCTGCCTGCATGCATTAGCGCCGGAAGCAGGGAGGCTGGGACCTTTCAGCGTTAACTCCTCATTTGTACGCTAGCTGTGACTGCTGTGTAGTGTACCTACTCGATCTCTCTCAGACATGATTCCGGGTAAAGACGCGAGAGCCATGTGCCGCTTACTACGTACTGTAATATCCATCTATCTGACCAGCGCCACACTGTGCGTGGGTCGGGAAGACGGTACCAACCGGAGAAGCGGAGTACATGACACGGTCGGGTTCATGCACGCGCCTCCAGTTCCCATACTTGCCACTGTAGGTTGCAGCCGTGCTCGGTCGAATTGATGATTGATCGTCCTTTACGACCCGATTAAGAGCATCTCTAGCTGGATCACCCTCCCGGTCCGGATTTAGGTCCATATGCGGTTTGGGCCATTTTTACGGGTTGAATAGGCACTGCATATCGGTCCGGCCTGAAAAAAATTATATCTGATAAACGGCGGCTCCGGCACTATATTAACAGTAGCCGATGGCATTTAGGGTTCGTCCCTTTACCCACCACCGAGATTTCTTCCCCGCCCACTAGGGTTTTCGGCGAGCAATTCTCGCGACTCCGCCGCCAAATGAAGCACGGGCATGGCGATGCGCCTCCGCCGGGCGGTGCTGGCCTAGGTGGTGTGCCTCCCTCCCCTCCTCCTCAGTCGGACTGAGCTACCGGCCTTGGTATTCTCCGACTCCTCCTCATACGAGGAGGAGTACTCCGACAACAACGACCTCACGCGACGCGGACGAGCTTGCCGCAATCACTGAGGAGGCCGAGCTCGCGGAGCGCATCCGAGAGAAGTCGATTCGCTCCGCGGTTCGCACCTAGAGGCGGCGTTGAGACACCGCCCGGTGGATCGAATGGTACAACAATAACCAGTTCATATGCGGCCTCCAGATGAGCAACGAGAACGTTGTGCTGTACATGTACGCGCGTGATGGATTTGCAAACCGGAAAAGTGGGTTCGACAGTTATTCGGTTGCATTTATCTAGGATCTGCTAGAGATGCTCTAATAGACGCGATCCCCGCCCAGTCTCAGCGTCCAAACTTTCCGAGTTCCAACCGGGCCCTTAATAATCAGTATGAAATGATTGAGTGAAATAATTCAAGGTGGCATTGTTTTAACTTCATGGCATGCAGATCCTACAGTGAAACACGAGAATTAATGGCCAGCCTCGACGCGTCAGAGGCCCATTAGGCATTGGTCGGTGACGGGAGGGCGCTGTGTGTAGGTAGGGACTGCTGTACATGTGGGCGCGCCTTCTGAATCCAAATCCATGAACATGAGCTTTTGTCTCGCTTGCTTCCCCCGTTCCATCGATGCCCGCCCCCATGGCCTTGGTTTCATGCGGATGGCTCCGTCTGATCTCGACTCCCATCCACCGGCTCCGCACATAACGATCACGGGCCGCGTAAAGTCACGAGCGAGACGGAACCTAGCCCTGGAATCTTCCTTTTGTTTCGCCTGCTCGACCAGCTGCTGCTGCTCCCTCTTCCTTCGTCCTCCTCTCCCAGGCTCCCAGCTGCGTCTCCTTTTCGACCTTTCCCCTGTGTTGTTGGATCGAGCTGCATGCGCGCGGCAGTCGGCACAGCATCGGATCCATCATCCCTCCAATCGTCCATGGACTCCCCTTGGATCGGAGGTCAAAAGGTAGAATTCATCTAGAATCAAAACTTCACAAGCAGCAAACGAATGGGTAACGTTGGAGGAGCCTATATCGAGTCATCTGAAAGGTAACCCAGTAAGCAGAGAGGTCACGGCCACGGTGAAAACCCTAGGAGCGCACAAATTTGCAGGACGTCGGAGGAGCGCATTCAAGTCGCCCAAGACGCATAGTAGATTAGTAGGTACGTTGTAACCTGCAAGATTTGAATGATGTACGCTGCCCAACAAATACGATGCAGACTGAATTTCATGCCACAATGCAGGCTGCCTTGGCAGATGTACTGTGTATCTGGGGCTGGGTTCTGCCACTGCTTCCCTCTTACAAAAAGGACCGATGGAGAGTGAATTTTTGGAACCCGAGCTACCTGGAGCTCTTTTTTTGAAAATTCTAAATCGACACTTTTATGTTTCCAAAAATCGCGAAACAATGCCCGGATGTAGATATTGTTGAGATCTACAATCGTGCAAAATTTCAGATCCAAATTCGTTGTATTTTGGGCTGTACAAAAAAGACAAATCGGAGGAAATTTCAAAATTTTGAAACTGTGTATTCCTCACCACCCAGATCCACCCGTTTGTCTTTTTTTGCATCTCTCAAAATACAATAAATTAGGGGTTGAAATTTTGCACGATTGTAGATCTAGACAATATCTACATCCGATAATTTTTTTACGATTTTTGGAGACTTAAAAATGTCGATTTCGAATTTAAAAAAAAGAGCTTCATGTAGCCCGGGCTCTAAAATAGGTTTTCGCATGGAAAGCAGCTACTACGATCTGACTACTTGTACGGGTTACTAGAATTTCTTTTCAGGGTACTATCTTGTTGAAACCAAGCTACAATAAACTCTATGAAATCCATGTTTACAATCTTAGAAAAATCTCAACAAATAAAGTATGTTAGAAAGGTGATTTCTATAAACATGTAAAATTTAAATTTAAACTCGTATTTATTTGCGATAAAAATATACATAAATGGTGATTGTGTATTGTTTGTCACTACTCATTGTTGAATTTACTTTTGTCAAGCCTCCTAAATGGATTTGATTTTGAACTTGAAAGTTTACATGTTAGAGAGCATTGCCTCCCCAAGACTGTGTATATTTCCAAAAAAAAAAAAAATCTTCTAAACATGGTTTTCGCCGATTATAGTCTTATTTTGGTTTTCACTCGTATTTTGTTGCATGTGCCCGACACTTCTCACAGAAGAGCAGAACCAGCCTAACGCTGCTTTTGGCTCATAAATCATTGAACACTACTTACACAAGGTGAACCTTTTTTCACATGGGAAGAGAAGAACCCTTACCACAAGTTTTTTTTTGAAACAAACATATTCAGGAGTCACCACAAGTTTTGCATCCTCACACCAAAGTATGCCAAGATTTTTTTCCCAATTTTTTTTTAAATTGAGGCAAAAGTTGTGTCCCAATTTATTACTAATTGAAGGAGTTTAACAGGAATTTTCAAAAAATATTACAACTGGTATACTCTCTCGTCCTAATTGTTGGATGTATGCCCAAAAGGCAATAAAGTTTAACATCTGATTCATAATTATGCTTCATGATTCTATGCTATAACTGCGGTGACTCCTAAATATGTTATTCAGAGGAAAACTCACTCGCACGTGTAGAGACATGAACAGAATAAAGTATACCCTAGTCTTGCCTTTTAGACTAATTCGTTGATTGCTTGATGACCACGTTTTTCTGATCTGGGACATTGTTTATGTCAGCATCAATCAGTGGCATATTGTTGGTGGAAACAATATGCTGGGTAGACCCAAATCGTTGAAATGCTAAGAAGATTCCAAAGTGTCATTTTGTCTGCGGACACTGGGTGTCCCGGATCATGTAAAAGTGTTTTATATGATAAGTAATTAATTCCGGGAATTTTCTGTAAAAAGAAATATTCAATTAGAAATTAATTAGACAAATTAATTAATTAAATATTAATTTATTTAATTAATAAATAAAAACGAAAATATTAAATAAATTGGAGCCACCAAGAGGGGTTGCCAAGTGGGGGCCCACTTGGTAACCACACCCCCAAGTGGGGCGGGCGGGCCAAGGCGCACCAAGGGGGGGGGGGCCCTAGTTGGGCCTTGACCCCATAGGGAGAGGTGGGTTGGGGGGGGGGGGAACCTTGTTGGACGAGGACTCCCCCCCCCAAAACCGAATCGGGGAGGGAGTTGGAGTCCAACTCCAACTCTCCCTTGGGAGGCGCATCAAGGGCAAGGGCTGCTCCCTACCCCTTGGCCTCCTATATAAACACCCCACCCCGTCCTTTTGGAGACACACAAGTTAGATCTCTTCTAGTTTGATTAGAGGGAACCTCTCAATATTAGAGGGATCCTCTCCGATTAGATCTAGATCTAATATCTAATCTCTCTCTCCCTCCTTCTCATGTGTTGAGATCTCCACCTTCATATACTCCAGCGGTGAGTGCTTGAAGCATGGACGACGAAGCCGTGCTAAACTAATTCCGATGTATGCGTGCCGTCAAGGGAGTTCTTACACAAGCTTCATCAACGTCGTCATCGACATCTCTTCCGCTTCAACGGTGTCGGTAATGATTTACAGTTAGATCAAATATGTATGTTTTGTTACTTGTATCTTCATAGTAGATCTTGGCTCAGGGGCGGAGCCAAGGCCCGGTATGCCCGGGCACCTGCCCGGGCTAAGCTGCTGAATTCCCCTTAAGAATGACTCCAACGGGGCGACCCAAACGGACGCGCGTTTGGTCCGCGTTTTGTCCGTTTGGGTCGGGGAACGGACGCGCGTCCGGCCCATGTCCGCCCCTTTCTGGCCAGTGCCCCCAACGGGACGACGCATCGAGTCCGCCCACATGTTTTTTTTAGTTAAACAGGCCATATATGGGCCATTTTCATTCATATATAGGGGGTGGGCCGACGCATCGAGTCCGCCCGGCCAGGGGTTTTGATCATTTTGATCATTTTTATCAATCCATACAAAACAAGTATATAGGAAACAAAATAAATTATACAATCCAAATAATACAATCCAAATGGTTCATCACATAGTTATTACAATCTAAATAATTCAGCAAATAATACAAATTGTTTCACAAATAACAAATTGTTTCATGCATAGTCTTACAAACCAAATAAAAATAAGACCAATAGTTCATCATATGGAACTACTGGTTACCGTAGTGCTGCCAGACATGCTCCACCAAATCATTTTGGAGCTGGTTATGAGACACCTTCTCACGAATGTCACGGTGGAAGTCGAGGAACTGATCAAATGTGGACGGTCCCTGGGGCTCAACCAACTGACCCTGAAACTGCCAAGCCTGATCATGCATACCCTCGTCGTGTTCGTCCTCCACGATCATGTTGTGCATGATCACACAAGCTATCATCACCTCCAAGAGTTGGTCCTTGTCCCATGTCCTAGCGGGCTGGCGAACAATAGCCCACCGTGACTGGAGGGCACCGAATGCACGCTCCACATCCTTTCTAGCACTCTCTTGTTCCTTGGCGAACCTCTTCTTCTTCTCATCATTAGGATTGGAGATGGTCTTCACAAAAGTAGTCCATGTAGGATAAATCCCATCAGCAAGATAATAAGGCTTGTCATACTCGTGACCATTGATCTCATAGGTCACCAAGGGTGCGAGGCCATTGGCGAGCCTGTTGAACACCGGAGACCGCTGCAGCACGTTGATGTCATTGTGCGAGCCGGCCATGCCAAAAAACGAGTGCCAAATCCAAAAATCTTGTGATGCCACGGCCTCAAGCACGACCATGCATGCCCCAACATGGCCCTTGTACTGCCCCTGCCAAGCAAATGAGCAGTTCCTCCACTCCCAGTGCATACAATCTATGATGCCAAGCATCGCTGGGAACCCTCTGGCCTCGTTGATGGCCAAGAGCCGGGTCATGTCGGCAGCATTTTGCTCCCTCAAGTACTCGGGGCCGAACACCTGCACCACAGCCTTGCAAAACTTGTACATTGCTTCTAGGCACGTGGACTCGCTCATCCGCACGTACTCGTCCACAAGATCACCGGCAATTCCATATGCAAGCATGCGAACGGCGGCGGTGCACTTCTGGTATGATGAAAAACCGAGGGCACCACATGCATCTGGCTTGCATATGAAATAGTCATCAAAATGCATCACCCCCAACCGGATACGGTTGAACAAAGATCTTCTCATCCGGAAACAGCGCCGAAAAATCTTAGGAGGATACGTGGGTCTGTGGGGACGAAAGTAGTCCCCCTAGAGCTGGAGTTGGCCAGCTCTCCGGTTCCGGTCCAATGCAGGAGAACGGCCCGGCAACGAGCCTCGGAACACCGGCCGCATCCTCTCAATGTACTCATTGACGATGAGGGTGGCAACCAGGCCGTCACTCTCATCGTCCGAGGAATCATCCGATGATGGCGCGCACAGGATGTAGTTCTTGTAGTACCATTCATCGGAGCTATCCATGGCCGAGTTCGTACCTGCGTTGGTGCCGGGGCGGCGTTGGTGTCGCGGGCGCTCCGAGAGATGTGGCCGCAAGGTTCACCGGCCGTGGCGGGGAGGAAGCAGCTCCGGTGACCGTCGGGGAAGAAGAGCAGCAGACGGCGTCCCCTGAATGGCCTGCAGTGCCAAATCGAGGGAGCGACAGCGGGTGGCGGCGGGAGGGGCGAGAGAGGCGGAGGAGATCGGGGTGGGGAATGGTATGAGGTGCGGGCCAGGGGCGGACTAGGGCAGGACACGCTAGCGCTCCGCTCGCGTCCGCGTCCGACGCATCGGTGGCCCAAATTTGGGCCAAGAATGGGTCGCGGCGGACGAAAAAAGGACCGCGGTCCGTTTGCGTCGCCCCGTTGGGCCGTGTTTTTGGCCCCGCGGACAGGAACGGAGGCGCGCGGACTCGATGCGTCGCCCCGTTGGAGTCATCCTAAGTAATACTTGGAAGTGAAGTTTTAACCAAGACTTTTTAAGGGGCAAGCACTAGGCAATGCACGTCTACACCTTGCCCGGGCTATACTAATGAGCTAGCTTCGCCACTGTCTTGGCTGTTGCATAGCAGTGGCGATTTTTTTTTCCATGCACGTAGCCCAACACTAATTTGACCCAACGGCTTCGCACCTACGGTAACCCAAAGTACCGCCTTCGCTCTAGTTTTTCGAAGATGAACAAAGGCGTCGTTGCTTGCCTCGGAAGACCCAAGCATTACTTTCATTCTCCCAATAAGTGAGCAATGCGAGAGATGCAATTGCCTTGCTTTGGTCTATTACAAATCTCCAAATATTTTCATATGTACGAAGTGTGTTATTTTTCTCGGTGCAGATGATAACCAGATATTCTTGGCAAAATTAAATATATAAAATAATGGACCAACGATGATCTTATACCATTACCCCCGACTAAGTCTAGTTGTACTAGTACTAGATTCAGAAGAAAATCAAAGGCGCCATACTTGGGTGGAAGGTGGCGACCTGCGCTAGCTCTTCTGCCACTAACTATAACTACAGGCTGGGAGCGCAGGATGTAGCTTTTGGGCCGTTATGGCAAGACATTTCGGTTTGTTTACTAGCTGCTCGCCCCATGAAAGGCAATGGCCTTTTTCTTCTCAAAAGCCATGCAAGCAGCCTTTTGGTATAGTGGTACGTTGCATGTCACCCATCCCGATAATCATAGTTGCATGCAACAAGAACAGCAAAAGCTACTAGTACTGTAGTACCACATAAGCATGCAGAGGGCAGTAATTCATGTCCGCCTGCTCAAGAGCTCGCCAACTCATCATCACTGTTATTATGCAAAGCTATTCACTTGTGCTCCTATGTAACTTGCATGGGCAAGGACATAAGGTGATCTTTGTTTCAGATAGTAAATCTTAACTGATGCTTATTACTAGTCACCGGACAAAATCCCAGTTGACTCTTGGACTTTTCTCTTTAGATTATTGCTGAAACCGATAAAGATGATCTCTGTAAGTTGTACCAGTACTTTACTTTGTGCATAAGCGCAAGGCATTTTGCAGCAGGAACAGAGATTCCTAGCACAAACACAAACACAAGATCCTAATCTAAATTAATCACGATGGGGCAGGTGCAGGGAGATGTATCCAAGGAAGCCCTCACGTGGAGAGTAGCACAAACACAAGAGTAGCTCCTGTTAGTGTGTAGGTCCAGTAGAGCGCTATAAAGCTTTCTCTGAAGATTTGATTCTCTCTCGAAATTTTGTAGCAATAGAAAGTAGTAATGCTCTGAGGAGCTCCAACAAATTTATCAGTTTAATACCTATTTATTTTCTTTTGCAACTTGGAGATAGCAACTTAGGGCTGAAGGAAGCTTTAGACGTGCTAGACAAGGGCCATAACTTTTTTTATCTCCCCGTGCTAAGCAGAGTTGTTTGCTTAAAAAATAGTGTTCAAATTAAAACCGATTTCAGTGTTTCTCCCCAAAATAGTCGACCGTCTCGGATAGATTTGATGATGATTCTTCGTGCACTCATAATAATTTTGAATCACCTGTTGTACAAGACTGTTTTTGAATCTGATAAAGAATATGACAACTTAATCCGACTTGAGTACATGCTTATCTCTCTAGCTACTCTTCGGGAGGTAATATGACACATGCTTATCTACTATCTAATTTATGTGTAAATGATGATATTCAGCTTAATCAGAAGCATGATTTTGTATAGACGCTACTATAGTAATATAAGGGAGCAAAAATCCGCAAAGATGAAACGTCGTGTCAAGGAGAAGCAAAAAGCAGAAAAGAAAGATCGCCGGCCGGAACGTGCGTGGTTGTCGATCGGCGTTGATATTTATGGACGGACCCGAAAGCCCAAAGTGAGCAGACAAGGTGGGCTTGATTGAGCTTGACGACCAATCGGCAGCAGCCCTACTACTCACCACTAGAGGCGAGGCGAGGCGAGTGCGTGTGATCGCAAGACAACAACACAAGCGCAACGGGAGCGATCAAAGAAAGCCGGATCCTACTCCAAGCAGCCGAGTTCGCTCGCTATCGCTCCATGTGAACGAACTCAATTGTGTCCCCTCATGTTTATCTAATTTTTTTTTTATGTTACCTCATGTCACTGCCGTTTGCATCTAACTTGTATTCTTAATTAGTCTTACTGATCTTCGATGTCGAAAATCCAAAATCAACAATAAGAGCTAGCAGCTGGCCACCAGTTTCACGACTTCACTCGACTGTGAATCGGAGAATTCAGCTTAATGTTATTTGAAAGGTGACAGGGGCACCACAGAGGGATTACTAATAAAAAGCATGGGGCTACTGCGTCGATCATCCTCTCCGGACAGGACGATGCAGGCTACTGTATGTATGTGCAACAGTACGTCACACAGCTCTAGTCCCTGTAGCTGGTGCGCGTTTAGGCGAGGGCAGGAACAGGACGGTTGGGGCTTTGCTGTTGAAGCCGAGCCCCTTGGATGACTCCCGATACGGTTACCTGCGTCGTCCTCCGCGGGATGCATGGAACTATGGAAGAGTGCACGCGGGGTTTGGTGTGGCTCGCTTTGGGAGCGCATGCTTGGAGCCACGCCTCTAGGGTTCTTCGTGATGTGAACACGAATACACGATGCTTGCGCTAGAGGCGATAGGAAAGATTTGGGTGGTACGCGACGGAAAAGGAAGGGCGAACAGAGTTGACTGTTGGATGGACAGAAACAGCGAGAAGACGACTAATGCACATGACAATGTTTAATATAGTTCATCTTAATTTATGATGCTCAGTCATTCGGGATTGACCTTTGGAGTTTTCAGTTTAGATGATTTCTTAATCATGATGCTTACTTTTCCGCCATAGGCTTTCCCCATTATAGATCAAAAAAAGTATATTAAAATGTACTTAACATAATTTCCATCTCTATAAGAATCACTTGTGTTTTTCTTTGTCTTCCCTGTAAAAACATGGTAAACCCCAAATGTTCTTTGTGGTTTTCAATCAAAGCCGGCTTAAATGACTTTTCTCTATAAAAAATGCAGAGGAAGGAAAAAAGAAAAAGAAAAGTAATATGAAAAGGATACAAAATATTTTAGAAAAACTAAAACATTATTGAAATAAATTAATTGAACAATATATTTAAATTAAAATAATAAATAAAGGGAAAAACATTTAATATACTTGTTTACCTTTTATTCAAGCAGAGAGCTACTCTCCCCGCTAAACAAAATTGTTTGATAAGGAAATGTAAAAAAAATGTATTTTAGGGAACCCCGCTAAACAAATGGTCTCCTCATTCTGTCCACGAATTCTCTGAGGCCTAGTAGAGGTTGGAATCAGCCTAACAATGAACGATGGTCGTTTGTTCGGCCGGGCTGGTGCCGCACCGTTTGCGGGCCGCGCATTACGTTAACTGGGTATGAACTGAGGAAGCCTTCATCTTTCAGTCATTTTTTTCTCGTGAACTTCATCTGTTAACCATGACTTCTCAAAAACACGTTTCTCAAAACAAAAAAAATTGACTTCTAAAAAACATAACAAAACAGTTCATTAAATTCGCATCCGCTTCATGCTACTCCCATGGATTGATTAGCGTGGTCTAGCCACTGGAGCTACGCTCCGGCAGCATGAAGTTTGCCACAAAGCATAAGCGTCAACACATAGGCATATACTTGCACGGGTGTCAAATGATTCTCTATCCATTGCGGTGACCTGGTCAGCTAAAGGATCTCAATTCTTTTGGGCTTCAGATAAGAGAATCGAGATTCAAGGTCACAGTTTCCCACAAGCAATATCCTACTCTGGCTGTCAAAGTTGACTTTGCTCAAGGAAAATCTAGAGCAACCGTATTTAGCTTTTGACGAAATGCTACAGGCTGACATCGCCCTCGTCGATCGGGTAGCCGTCAGCTAGCAGCCAGTTGCCCTGGTCCGACGGCCGCGTTCACAGAAATCCTACAGCCCTGTGTGCTTAATCTATCCTGTCACTTATCAATTTCTGCAATACAGGATTATTACTCTTGTGTCCAGGCAGTCAAATTCTGGGCTTATTTTATGCTCTGTTCTGTTTGAAAGAGACGCCCAAGACGTTCTTAATCCTCGTTTCATTTTTTTTAAACATTTGCCTTGTTGACGGCTTGGGCACTTCAAATTAAGTACAAACATACTATCTCTGACCGTCATCCGACAACATGGAATCAGTACTCACACTGGGTTCAGTCAATCCTGTGCATAAAAGACATATTCATCGATGGAATAGTACCATTTACTGTTTGCTACTAATCATTAATCATTGCTCAATTTGGCATTTTCATAGCTCGTAAACAATTTTGGTTTTCAAGTTGAACTGTTACTTGTCTATAGAACTCTACCTTCCCAATGTAAAGCATTTTTTAAAAACACTTAGCATGGTTTTTACGTGGTTTCACCGGTTTCCATTAAAAGTTAGTTTCCACCGGATGACCGACGTACCACACGAGTTGCTAGCCCTGTCACCCAAGTGAAAAGGGCAAACACCTTGGAGCATCTCCAACAGTTGTCCTAAAAAACGGACCGGCGGCGACCACGGTGTCGTCCCATGGCACTCGTAAGAGCTACCAGGGACCGCCGACGGTGAGGAGGCGGCCGTCTCGACCAAGCTCGGCCCCATCTCGGCCGACGCTTCGCCGGTGCTCCGTCGGCTCCAATTCCTCCACCGAAGCGACCGGCCGGTGCTCCTCACCTCTTCTCCGACGACTAGGAGGCTGCAAAGACGCCGATGCTCCTCACCTCTACCCCAGCTTGACCCCGGCTCGACACCGAGGTCACCGTCGGTCGACACCCTCCTCCTCGCACACTAGGTGTTTGATGAAACGTCATGAAGGTAATTTGGTCGCCCGTAGCTACAGTTTTGTCGCTGCAATGTAGAGATAGTAATAAAAATGTGTGCATTTTTTTTCTAGATGCGTTGGCTAGATGATTCCTCGTCCGGTGAGGAGGATTTGATGGATGAAGAAGAGGACATTGCCATGATTTTGATGCTTCACAAGAGGAAGAGGCCGAAACATGGTGGATCCGTTTACGGACGTGAGTACTTGAGGAGGATGAGGACGGATGGGCACATCATGTCGATGCTCAACTACTTCATCGAGAGTCCGGTGTATCCGGAGCGATACTTTCGCCGCCGGTTTAGGATGTCCACGGATTTGTTCAAGTACATTGCCGATTGTGTTGCTTCTCATGATCGGTTCTTCGTGCAACAGAGGAATTGTAGCAAACAACTTGGCCATAGCACCTTGCAGAAGGTGACTGCCACCATTCGCATGATGGCATATGGTATTTTGGCGGATCTAGTCGATGATCATTTGGCAATGGGGGAGAGTACTTCCATCAAATGTGTCAAGCGATTTGCTAAGGTAGTGGTTGCTATATTTGGGCAAGAGTACTTGAGAGCACCCAATGCTCAGGACACACAAAGGCTTCTCGAGATCAATGTCGCACGTGGCTTTCCAGGTATGTGGGTCTATTGATTGCATGCATTGGAGATGGAAGAACTGCCCTACAACATGGCATGGACAGTTCAAAGGGCACGTAAAGGATGCCACCATCATTGTTGAGGCCGTGGCCGATCATGAGACATGGTTTTGGCATGCTTTCTTTGGAATGTCCGGATCTTGCAATGATATCAATGTGCTCCAATGGTCACCACTCTTCTCCAAGTTAGCCATGGGAGAAACACCAACGGTTGAGTTCCAAGCCAACGACAACACATACAAGATGGGCTACTACATTGCGGATGGGATTTATCCAAAGTGGACAACATTTGTGAAGCCAATATCGTGCCCCCAAGGTAAGAAATAACTTGACTTTCATAATGCGCAAGCGGCGGCTATGAAAGATATGGAGAGATCATTTGGGATCTTGCAAGCCCAATTTGCTATTATTTGAGGACCGGCTAGGTTTTGGAAGCAAGAGACTCTTTGGTACATCATGACCGCTTGCGTGATCATGCACAACATGATCATTGAGAATGAGCGTGGAAAAGATTTGGAGTATGGCAACTACGAGCTCATAGGGCAACTAGTGCGCCCACGCCGTCAGCAAGACCGGCTCAAAGCCTTTCTTGAGACGTACCACAACATTCGAGATGTCGATACCCATGATGATCTTAAAAAAGATCTCATCGAGGAATGGTGGCATGGAGGGGCAGGTAAGCGTAGGTCTATCTATCTCTATGTTTTGTTGTTCTATGTGATGAACTATTTATTTGTTGTTGTATGTTTGATGAATTGAGGACATGATTTGTATGCTAAAAATTGATGAACTATGCAATAATTGAGTATTTTTTGTGTTTATATTTTGATGAAATGGTGTTGCAAATGAATGGGTAACGGCCGCCGGTTGGTGCCCTATTTTAGGGCAGCTGCTACGGTAGCCGTGAGTGTGGTGCCCTAAAATAGAGCAGTTGTTACGGCAAAAAAAAAAATCCGTGCCCTAAAAGTTGCAAAACACAGAAAAGTGGTGCCCTAAAACCACTTTTTGGTGCCCTAAAATAGGGCAGCTGTTGGAGATGCTCTAACAACGCAATAGATCCCCGGAGCGGCTCCTCCGGCTTCCACGCTAGACCCAAATGCGTGTACCAATTGTGTCGTCAGCCCTGCCGCACAAGCGATCAAATGAAACACCTCAAACGCTGATGAAATTCGGAACCGCCGCTCTGGTTTGTCTCAAGTACACAATGTATTCCATGTATCTCAACTCAAGAAATGCCTGAAACCACCTGAGGGACCAATTGAATTTGAAAAGCTGAATTTACAACCAGACCTGTCATGTGAGGAACAGCCAGAGAAGATACTGAGGGAGAACTGGAAAAGGTTAAGGAACCGAGCAATTAAGTATTGTCTGGTTCAATGGAAGAATCATTCCGAAAGAGAAGCAACTTGGGAGAAAGAAGAAGAATTGCGACGAGACTACCCACAGTTGTTCCGGTACCCCAGAAAAGAAACTTCGGGACGAAGTTTGGTTTAAGGGGGAGAGGATGTAATACCCCGCAGTTATAGGACTCGATAGGGTAGAATTAGGAATTGCATTTGTGCATTCATGCATCTTTTGGTAAAATCTGGAAAAAATTCGCGCTTTTGTGTTAAACGGATCTAGGGACGATACCCGACGAGTGTCGATGATCTGGGAGTCAGACATTAACAGATAGTCGAGAAGTGTCGATAAACCCTACGACATATTTTCAAAACCCTTACTAGTAGTTTTTTTTTCCAAAATGATCATTTGGAATTCAAAAGGAAAATCTACAATATCTTAAGTTCAAATCAATTCTATACTTCTCTAAATCTTTCAACACACATAAATCAAAGAAATAACCAAATTTATATATCACAAAATTTGTGATGAATTCATTTCAAATCATAGAATCATTCCATTACATAATCATCACAAATATATTCACAAATCTTTTACAAAGGAACTTCTAAAAGTTCATATACAAGATTCAATTATTTACAAACCCAAGATATATGAAAACATCTAAATACAAATCCATCCAATTGATCGTAACTCAGATTTATTACAATGCAGTCCTTACAACAAATTGAATAATACAAAAGGGAGTAATAAAATTCCTAAGTCTAGTTCTTCTTGGATTTCCAGGAGATCTTCAAACCTGCAAAACAAACAACACAAATAAGAGGAAATGGGGGTTAGTGTTAAAATGTTGCCAACACCATTTGGTGCTGGCATATTAATGTTTTGAAATCTGGTATCAGCCTAATCAAAACCAAGGTTTAATTAGGCTAATAAAATGGAGTATGCAAATAAATCAAAGGCAATCGAGGGACTGATCATTTCTTGATCATGCTCACAAATCCGAAGGCAACAATAGGGGCAAAGGCATTCAATTAGCACTGGACAGAAATCATCTTAGGCAACAAAGTGTAATAACAACAAGTGCTATTGGAGCATTTGATCTAATGATCTTGTAAAGCAAGGCAACAACCCAATTTACACTCTCCAAATTTTATACCAGAAATCAATTAAAAAGAAAGCCAAAGTTTTTTTTTGAAACTTTTCTACTGCAGGGGAGCCCCCCACAGCCTCACTTTATTACTCAAACAGTTACATATTTACAATATTTACAAGCAAATATATAAACATAACTAATGTAAGCCGTCAAGCCATGATGACAGGGATGGAACTAGTGTGTTTTTCACCCTATACTTAAGCAGGGTGATTTCATGTACAAAAAGGGCCTTCCAGCCTCGGAAACTAGGCTTTATTTTCTTGAAGATTAGGCCATTTCGCTGCTTCCAAATGCACCAGCAAGCAAGGATCACTATTTCAGTGAAGAGAGGACCATTAAACCCTCTTTTAGCAGCCAGAAGTGTCTCGGACACTGAACCAGGATGCCAAGGGATCTGGAGGTAATTCCAAATCCTAGTGCTGAACATGCAGTTGAAGAAGAGGTGCCTCCAGTCTTCGAGTTGGTGTGCCGGGCAGAGCACACAATTATTATTGTCAGTAACATGCCACTTCCTACGCAGCAACATGTCCTTTGTGTTCAAACGATCATGAAGGAGAAGCCAAGCGAAGAATTTATGTTTGGATTGGCACTTGCTCTTCCAAATCCAACAGGAGGGAGCATGGTTGTCAATCAGACTGAAGTTTTTCTTATATACATTGCTGGGTATGAAATCACCTTTACCAGTTGTGCTGACCCATTTATCATGATCATTGGAGAGCTCAAAATCTTGCAACCAACTCTGCAATTGTTGGAACTCTGCATATGCTTCAACAGAGAGAGGGCGATGGAAGGACTCCATCCAGTTTTCAGAAGATATGAACTGATTAACTGACATGAATTTGTCTATGGCGTGAGAGAAAAGCCTAGGGAATTTCCCATCAAGTTTCTCTTGAAGCCATAGGTCAGACCAGAAGAGGGCCGTGTGTCCCTTTCCAATTTGGCATCTGGAGATACTTCTGTAATCATCATTAAAGGAAAAGACACCTCTCCACCAGAATGATCCGGAATCAACAACAGCGTGTGGCACGGTTTCAAAATAATATGCATCCATTATCAGCTGTACCCAAGGCACTTCCTCATTATTATAGAACTTGTGAAGGTGTTTCAGGAGCAAGGCTCTATTCTGCACTTTTAAATCGATTATGCCAAGCCCCCTTTTTCTTTCGGCCTGCAAACCATTTTCCAAGCAGCAAGCGAATGAACTTTATCTTTGTCTTTTTTCCTCCACAGGCAATGCCTTCTAGCTCGGTCAATAACTTCCAGCACTCCAACTGGAATCACTAGGATAAGTAAGAAGTATGTCGGCAGGGAGGATAGAACAGAATTAACAAGGACAAGTCGGTCTCCATAGGAGAGAAACGAGGCAGTGGCAGTGAGTCTTCTTTCAACTCGATCCATCAGAGGGGAGAGGTCCTTAATGGTTGGCCTTGTAGTACCCATGGGGAGCCCGAGATAGGTAAAAGGCATGCTTTCAAGTTTGCAACCAAGGAAATGAGCAAGATCCTCAACTTCAGCCTGTGATACATTAATAGGGATCATGGAGGATTTGTGATAATTAATCTTTAGACCTGTGAACTCTGCATATAGTTGTAGAATATCTTTGAAGACTTTCAGGTCGTTTTTATCCGCAGGCAGGATAACAATAGTGTCATCGGCATACTGAACTATAGGGAAATCTTTTCTCACTGGGATGGGAGCATGAAGAAGACCATCTCTATAAGCTTTGTTGACCAGGCTCTGGAGTACATCAGCCCCTTCCACAAAGAGCAGAGGCGAAAGGGGGTCGCCTTGTCGGACTCCTCTACGGCAAACAAAAGGCTTCCCAGGAACCCCATTCAAAAGGACAGAAGAAGATCCCGAAGATAGGATTTCTTTTATCCATTTCAGGAAAAGATCAGGGAAACCCTTGTGCTTCAGAACTTGCAGGATAGCATTGTGATCAAGGGTGTCAAACGCTTTCTCGAAGTCGATCTTCAGAATGACAATCTTCCTCTTGGACTGCTGACACTGAAAGATGAACTCGAAAGACCATGCAAGGCAATCCTGAATTGTCCTTCCTCTTATGAAACCATACTGGTTGGCATGTATAGTTTTCGTAACAACCTCCTGCAGCCTGTTAGCCACCAATTTAGTGAGCAACTTTAGGCACGTGTTTGTCAACGAAATAGGTCTGAAGTCGTTAACAGTTTCAGGACTTTGTGTTTTAGGCACCAGAGTTATGAAAGATCCATTAATGCTTTCAAGCATTGCATTGCCCGAGAAGAAATCATTGCACAGGTTAATGAAATCCTTTTTTATAATATGCCAGCATTTTTTGAGGAAAAGGCCATTGAAGCCATCCGGACCTGGTGCCTTGTCAGTCTTCATATGCTTGACAATTCCATCAATTTCCTCAGTCGAGAAGGGGGCAACAAGGCTCTCTAAATTTGTTACAGCAGGCAACAAGTTAGCTAGATCAAAATGCTGTGCTGTTGGGATGGAGATACCCATTCTGTTCTTGAAACTGTGCAGGAAGGCAGCTGCCTTTTGTTGGTGATCCATCATCGTGACACCATCTTCATTTTGTATCTGAGCTATGTTATTGTGCCTATACCTCTCCGTCGCCTTGGCATGGAAGAATTTTGTGTTTTCGCCACCTAATTGAACCCATCTCATGGTGCATCTATTCCTCCAATATTCCGACTGGATAAACAGCAGTTTCTTTAGGTGGTCCTTAACAATGTTTCTGAAATTAAATTCAGGCCTGCTCAGGTCTCTTTCATCTTCAAGCTGGTCTAATATAAGGATAACACCATTGCATTTCTCAATTAGTAACTTGATCTGGGATAAGCTCCTACCCCATTTCTTCAGCTCATAGCGCATGTTCTTGAGTTTTGCAGTGAGGATACCTGCAGAAGTTTTAGCTTTCACTGGAACATTCCACACCCTTTCCACTAAGGAGATGAATCCAGGTTGGTGAACCCAATGGTTTTCAAATCTGAACAACTGTGATTTTGGAATAGAAGTTGAGATGCTGACAACACATGGGACATGATCAGAAGTGGATTTAGCCAACGGATGCACCATAGTGTTTGGGTACTGCAAAGTCCAGTTGCAGCTAGTGAAGAACCAATCAAGTTGCTCGAGAAGGGGTTGATCTTGCATATTGGACCAGGTGAAGCTCCTCCCCTTCAGAGGTAGTTCCAACAGACCTAAATGGCTGATTATCTCGTTGAAAATAAAGATGTCATTCATATCAGCCCCTGGTCTGTTTCTATTATCAACTGACCGAATGAAGTTGAAATCCCCCAGTAGTAACCAGTTTTCATGAATTGGTATGACCAGATCGTAAAGCCATTGCACAAAGTTGTCTCTTTCCACACCTCTACAGGGTCCATAAACAGTGACAAGAGACCAGGTTTCATTTGTATGTGTGGAGGAGAAATTAATGGTGATAGCAGAACGGGTTACTTCAACCAATTGTCCTTCGAAGATGGCACTGTTCCACAAGACAATAATTCCCCCTGATGCTCCAACAGACGGAGAGTAAACAAACTTATCGAAGCGCTTCGGGCAGAAAGATCTGATGAAGGAGTGATCAAAGGTTTCACATTTTGTTTCCTGAAGGCAGATCACAGCACATTGGCTTTCATCAATTTTGTTGTATACAATAGGACGCTTGTCTTTATCATTTAAACCCCTCACGTTCCAGTCGAGAACCTTCCAATCCATTAACCAAAATGTTGTACTATCCATTAAGAACTTTATTGGAGCAGGCATAGCAGTATAACTGGAATGACCAGTAAGCAAGGTAGAGAACAACCATCACAATTCCATGCAAATTCAGCTCAATGTAACCATAACGACATTCTTCATTTATATAGTACGGAACCAGGGTAGCAGACTGATAAAAGACACGATCACGACAAGCTTGACAGCAGGGGTCTAATATATCGGAGGGACACAAGAACTGGACATCAACAGACTGACAGCAACAAAATGACTCGAAATACTGACAGATAACAGAGACACGAACGATAGATAAGGAGCCTAACAGACGTAACACAAAAGGACCCCCAGAGGAGTCAAAGAAACATAGGGTCTTTCTAATCATCTTTCACATCTTTTGTCTTTGATTGCGGACCAGCTGTAAGCTTGTCTTCAGTTAATTCAGCCTCTGGTATCTCTAGCTCACGACCCATCCTCTGCAGAACTTGAACAGGCGTATGTGGGGTGATTGGGCCGTCGTCTTCCATGGGCTTGGACTTTCGTGGTTTGTCTCAAGTACACAATGTATTCCATGTATCTCAACTCAAGAAATGCCTGAAACCACCAGAGGGACCAATTGAATTTGAAAAGCTGAATTTACAACCAGACCTGTCATATGAGGAATAGCCAGAGAAGATACTGAGGGAGAACTGGAAAAGGTTAAGGAACCGAGCAATTAAGTATTGTCTGGTTCAATGGAAGAATCATTCCGAAAGAGAAGCAACTTGGGAGAAAGAAGAAGAATTGCGACGAGACTACCCACAGTTGTTCAGGTACCCCAGAAAAGAAACTTCGGGACGAAGTTTGGTTTAAGGGGGAGAGGATGTAATACCCCGCAGTTATAGGACTCGAGAGGGTAGAATTAGGAATTGCATTTGTGCATTCATGCATCTTTTGGTAAAATCTGGAAAATTTTCGCGCTTTTGTGTTAAACGGATCTAGGGACGATACCAGACGAGTGTGGATGATCTGGGAGTCAGACATTAACAGATAGTCGAGAAGTGTCGATAAATCCTACGACATATTTTCAAAACCCTTACTAGTATTTTTTCCAAAATGATCATTTGGATTTCAAAAGGAAAATCTACAATATCTTAAGTTCAAATCAATTCTATACTTCTCTAAATCTTTCAACACACACAAATCAAAGAAATAATCAAATTTATATATCACAAAATTTGTGATGAATTCATTTCAAATCATAGAATCATTCCATTACATAATCATCACAAATATATTCACAAATCTTTTACAAAGGAACTTCTAAAAGTTCATATACAAGAATTCAATTATTTACAAACCCAAGATATATGAAAACATCTGAATACAAATCCATCCAATTGATCATAACTCAGATTTATTACAAGGCTTTATTACAATGCAGTCCTTACAACAAATTGAATAATACAAAAGGGAGTAATAAAATTCCTAAGACTAGTTCTTCTTGGATTTCCAGGAGATCTTCAAACCTGCAAAACAAACAACACAAATAAGTGGAAATGGGGGTTAGTGTTAAAATGTTGCCAACACCATTTGGTGCTGGCATATTAATGTTTTGAAATCTGGTATCAGCCTAATCAAAACCAAGGTTTAATTAGGCTAATAAAATGGAGTATGCAAATAAATCAAAGGCAACCGAGGGACTGATCATTTCTTGATCATGCTCATAAATCTGAAGGCAACAATAGGGGCAAAGGCATTCAATCAGCACTGGACAGAAATCATCTTAGGCAACAAAGTGTAATAACAACAAGTGCTATTGGAGCATTTGATCTAATGATCTTGTAAAGCAAGGCAACAACCCAATTTACACTCTCCAAATTTTATACCAGAAATTAAAAAGAAAGACAAAGTTTGGTATCACATTTGCCAATGGATTAGGCAGATGGATCCTAATCCCACTTATTAAGCTACTAAGTAGCCTAATTACACATACACTTGAGTTAATCAACCCAAACCGGCATTGCAAATCATTCCTTCACAGCCAAGCTTTCTGCGACAAATATCTGGACCAAGATAAGAACATTGACTCAGAGTTTATCACCAAGGGGAGATGAACTGCGCAGCAGCAGCAGGAGTCGTTCTCCTAGGTTAAAAGGAGAGCCAAAAGCAGTCCAAATAGGCAGCTCGAGGTGAGAAGGGCCACTGTAAGCAGGTGAATCACCACAGCCCATTTATCCGGGTGTCACCAGCCCAAGAAACACCAAATCAGTATAAATCCATGGCCAGATCACAGCCACAGTTACAAATAACTCGCAGCAACCACAACACACACGTTTCACAACCACCAGCACATCCATTTCCATCTGTTCTTCCACAAGAACAAGTGCAACCAAGCACCACCAATGGAGATCACCTAATCCATTCACCACAAGCCGTTTCAGCTAGTTAAATACACTCTACGAAAATTGAAGCAGCGAGGAGGAGCAGGCAAATCCACAAGACGCAGGTTATCAACATTTTCCAGAAGCACAAGCTGCTCGACAACAGCATGTTTAACCTGTGTGCTAGAGAGAGACCAAGCAGGTTCTGTAATTGACAGAACCATGCTAGAGAGGTGTTTTCTACATCTGTTCTTAACAGAACCTTGCTAAGCAAGGTAGGGTGCTGTAGGAAAAAGGATTTGCAAGGCAGAGAAGCATCTGTTCTTTGCAACAAGATAGGAAAGAGAGAAGAAAGGAAGTGCAGCTGCTTGTTTTAGCAATTGTTTGAGCATCACAAGGGCAAGGGTTTAGATTAAGTGTAGTATCTGTTCTTATTCAAATTATCCAAGTCATACACAGGACAGTGACCAGCAGAGCTGGATTAGCTGTGCTTAGTACATCTTTACACTGAAAGAAGCACAGGAAAACATAAAAAGCACATCTAAACAAGTTAGCTATTGTGTAACTCTCAAGGAGGCATCACAGCAAGCCAAACCTGTCTAAATCAGGCTTAAACATTTTCTACATCATCAATAGACTATGCTCTAGTTCAGTTTTGGACATAATCATCATTGGATTCGGTCTAAAAGTATTTTTCCCACATCTGTGAGCAAGAAATGCTCCCAACAATAATTCCAGAGGTAATGGAAGGATCTAATCATGCTAGATCTACACCATTCATCTCAATCTTGGTATATAGTAGGTAGACAGTGCACATAAAGGAGCAAATCATCAAGAAATCATCATCTGTTCATCAAGAACCTAACCCAACAGATGAATACACGTTCAATCCGTAGTCCAGAAGCAACTAGAACTAGTAGAGAGGCTAAAGAGGAGAAGAAACTTACCAGGCGTCCATGGCCGTAGCTCCACGGTGGCGAGGCAGTGCTCGCGCTACCGTTGGAGGGGGCACACGGAGGTCGTGGACCAGCACCACCACACCATGGCGGCACAGAGGTTGAAGCTCTGCACCGAGCCATGGTGAGCACGCCGGAGAAGAAGCGAATCGAGGTCAGCGAGCAACGCCAGTACCGAAACCCTAACCCTAGGGTTGGGTTGTGTGTGGCCGCGTGAGGAAGAACGACTTAAATCGCTTCGGTCAGATGATGGAGCAGAGCCAGGGGGTCGTTTTGCCCCAAACCGCAGCGGCGAAGATGGCCGGAGTGAACCGGAGCGAGGCGGCGACGGTGCGGGCGACGCGAGCGCCAGAAGAGGTCGAGCACGAGCTCGGGAGAGAGAGGGGAAAGAGAAAGTGACTCGGTCGGTTGGACCGACCCGAGTCCAAACCCTTGACCTGGTTCAACCAGGGGTTGACCAGGGGTAAATTTGTCATTTCACTAAATTATGAATTTGACTAAATTTCTTCAAACTCCTAAAAATTCAAATAAATTCATAAAAATACAAATAAAATATCCAAACATATCAGGAGAAAATGAGCTATCCAAATAAAATATCTAATTGAATCTTTGAAAACTATTTATTGTAGCAAAAATTCAAAGGATCCTTAAGTGGAAATGACTTTGAAATAATTCAAATTATTTTCAAAAGAAATAATATGGGAAAATTAATTACTAAGTTCAAAGTATAGTTTGAACTATATCATGACTGTCATTTCACTCATCCTGAGTAAACATAAACTAAAAGAAATCACTTTAAAAGAAATCATTAATAAAATTCTGGGGAATTTTGGGAAAGAATAAAAATCATCTCATCCTATGCATAATAGCATGTATTTGGTTTTTAAACATTGTCTCATATAGACAATGATGTTGATTTTCAGAACACGAGGGTCCCAATTCGTCGGAAGCTTTAGACTGCACTACCTATCAGTCTCAAGGCAAGTTCCAACTTGCATGTCCTCGATTGATTATTTTTATCAAAGTAATTGCAAAGTACTATGGTTTATCATTCCATGAAAAAGAAAAATCTATTTTCGAATGATGTGAACTGCTATATATATTGTTGGCTGGCAATGGAACCACGGTATGATGTTGCGGTGGAGGTTCCATTGTACGGGAATGTATACATCTAGGATTAATTACCCATGGCCCAGTGATCCTAGCGCCGTATCGAAGCATCAGCCAACAGATTCACTATGGATGGGCTTGTCCGAGGTTTCTTCCCTCGTTCGCATATCCTCGGCAGGCGATTACCTGGTTGCGTCTATTGCGGCAGCCAACTGCGTGTAAGCGCGTGACCTTCCCACCTGACGGGGTGATTGGAATAGAAGCTTGGGAGGGGTGGTGGGCCAGTGGTCTTAGTTACCAGCCGCGTCACAAATGGGCGGATATGCGTTGTGCGGGGAAGCGACTCCACATGACTTGTTGCCTTGAGTTCTGGCTATAGCACACATGGTGTGCAGAGTGAGCATAAAGAGCCAGGCTGCTGTTGGGTAAAGTGGTGCAGCTCTGCAGAGTTAAACAAAGAAATTGTGACTGTCACATCCTTGTTCTAGGAGGGGACTACAGACCGCAGCGGGAAAGGCATCCCAAGTGATGACTATAAACCCGTGGAGGCTAGGGGCATAGTTTTCTAAAAATAAAACAGACCTTTTCCTAAAAATGTTTTACAAAGCTTGCATATTCATCCATGACTTTTTGGTCAGGATCGTAGCTAGTGCATACCACTTATCTAAGCGTTTAGCTAAACTTGCTGAGTAACACTGTTACTCATTCGTTCCCCTTTTGATCCCCTGCTTAGACTCTGAGGAGGTCATTGAGGAGAACTATGGAGCATACCATGCCGATGAAGTGTACTTTGAAGCACCTGATCTATCCGGAGGAGTAGAAGGCGTCGACTACATCATTGCCTACGGAGCTGACGACGCCGACGAAGAGGAGGTGGCGACCTAGAATCCTCACAGAAGGAACCTGGCCGAGCAAGACTAGAATAGTACCACTTAGTTGCTGAGCCACTATGGTTCTTAGTTTGCTCCTTTCTATCGCTTGTAGGTTGACTCCGGTCAACATCGCAATAATTGACATTCCTCCCACGTCGGAGGAAGACGTCGATGTTTTTATGCATTTCTGGCTTGTAATCTTTAGCAGTGTGTAATAAAGTGGACCCACAATGTTTCTGTTGTACTACTCTGAGGGATGTAATATTTACGGATTAGTCCTTCTGTGGGTGTTATGTCAACGACTTGTACACTACAATATGTAGTGGTGTGCAGGGTCACCGCAACCTCTCACTCTAGATGCGTTCAAGATAATCTTGCTAAGCGGAACTTACAGGATGTAAACGCTGTCGTGATACAAGTCAGAAAAACAAACATATCACATTCCTAAAACCGGTCACATTCGGTAAAGGGCAAAGCTTTAGTTCCCTTGAAGGTGCCAAACTTGAAGGGGAAAGAGCATTTGTTTGTTTCTTGTCCGTTTGCGCGTCATATCTGGAGACTCGTTCATTTCACTTTCAATATTTCTTCACCAACTAGTATTGCTAATATGTTTGGGAGCTGGTTGCTTGGGGTAGAAAAGAAAACTAAAACTTGTATTTGCATTGGCGCTTGTGCTTTGGGCAATTTGGAATAGCTGGATGTTGTGTTTAACAAAGTTGGAGCTGCACATTTTTTAAAAGTTGTTCATATGGCAATGTATTGGATCCACATGTGATCCTTCCTTTTTTCACCGGAGTAGCGAGAGCTTATGTATTCCGGATGTACTCAGTTGATAGCGTTCGTTTGGGCTATCTTCACGAAGGGTGGGTGGCAGCATGCTAGACGCATCCATGTTTAGAGTTTACTTGTATCTGTTTTTTCGTTGGTTGATCATGCTAACACTTTGGCTGCCCCTGAGATGTTAATTGTAACTTTGCTACGTTTACCTTTTTATTAATATAAGGCTGTGTGCATCAGCAAGTCTGGGGTTTACCCATTTCGGAAAAGAAAAAAAGTCTTGCCATCGATGTGTTTGCCGCTGCTCTTTTCTTTTTAAACACTAGATGACCTGTTGCGCAACTGCGCAACTACCGGAAGCAATACCGTATTGTTTTGATACGGTCTCGGAGGCAAGTAATTGGCGGTCATTTACATTTTGGTGTCACATTGTATCTAAAAAACAGATGGCACCACCAAGTTTTCATTAGTTTATACATAATTTACAAAAAGGGAAGACACGCTTAAGTCAGCTTTCATCAGTTCAGTAGGGAACTCTATAAATAAAGTAAATACAGGTGCGATTACATGGTCCTTGAATAACTGAAGCTAAATACACAACTGGTGTGCTCTTAGGTGCACAGCACATCTGTTGCACGACTTATTAAAGCTACAACAGGAAGTTAAAACTACATGACAAATATAGAGTTTAACCAATAGACCAGAACACTATAAGTAGTAGATAAGCATGCTAATTTCACTAATCAAATCCATACTCAGAGCATAGTAATCCAAAGGAAGCCCATAGTGTCGTAATGAAAGATCTCGCAATATGAACTTGGTGCGATGATCTACCTATGGCCTGGAGCTTCTCAGTTGACTCAAATGTGAGGTTCCTCAAGTCAGAGGCTATAGCTTGTATGTCAAGGAGAGTGGCATTGTGCATGTCATGAACATCGCTTGATTCTGGAGTAAGGTTTGCGGAAGTTATCCTGCAAATGCGACAACTCATCTCGAAACAGTCATACAACCATATTAGTCCTACACATAGTTGCTTTTAAACCAGAAAATGTGGTCAACTGTATACTGAGATAAAGTAGTCTGCAATGGACTACTGTTCAACCCATAAATGTTTTACCATATGTTTGTGAGCTCCAGTCTAGCATAGCATGGTCTACTATCTCGATAAAGTAGTCAACATATCAAATTATCTTGACATCATGATTATAGGCATGACATTTGAAGCTCTTTTTAAGAAGAAACATGGCAAAATGCTCAAGATTTAGCAAGAAGTAAAAACAAACACTTGACAACAAAGAAAGCACCATACACATACAAAGTCTAACACTTCCAAGGTCTACCAGCATCAGTGAGCAAATTAACCACAAAATGCAGTTTAAACATCAATAGATCTTTATGTCCCTTTGTGTACTTCCATGCCAATAGTTATTACTGTTAACACAAAAACAGTATGCCTTAGTAAACAAATTATTTTCCATCACCTACAGAAATGATGTTTCCGGTGGGAATAGAAGGGAGGCTGAAGATAAATAAATATATGAGCTTGTCGACTTCTTCTCTATATCATTAGGAGGATACATAGCATATTCAAAACAGAGACGGTAGCAAAGATAGCTACCTAGGAGAGACCAGGAGGCCAACAAGCACGAGTGCGATCCCTACACCTAGCAGAAGAAAAAGTTCAAGTAAGCTGGTAGTTCACAATGCAAACAAAGATCGAATTTATTCTAAACCTAAACCAAACGAAAAAAATACCACTAATGACTACTGTATGACTATCTGGGCAAACCCAAAAAGATAAAAACGGTATCCCTATAGGCACATCCTCATTTGTTGCAAGCGTACATAACTCTATGGAGCGAATCCAATTTTCCTGACAAAGAAAAATGTTCTGAAGAAATTATTAGTGGCTACCAAATTTCATCCTCTCATAAAACTGTATTCAAAATGTGGAGCTATCAAGCTGTAGTATCAGTGCATGCAAACAATAACTATCTCCTGAGTTCATAGCACGCACACCTAACACATATGGTTCAACTGAAATTAAACATTACAAAACCTTCTCAAACAAATCTATACATTACTGACAGACAACATGAATCACTCATTTATTTAGCAACAGCAGCCAGCACATGGAAGCCACGCATATGAAAGATGCATTACGTGGCAAATGGTAATCACATAATCGGAGGAGGTGATATAATCTACAGGCAAGCTATCTCTGGCAGACCTTTCGAAGAAGAAAGCCAACAAACAATATTTGTAAACAAACACACATCGGAGGAAAACAATCGATCATCAAGCAGGAGAATACAGATGAACATACATCTGAACCAAAGAATCAATGGTTCAGAGAGAGATAAGAGTTTAACCTGCAAGGGGCATCCTGGGCTGAATAGAGAATCGACAACATGCAGGGGCATATAATAGTTACCTCCACAGGGCCAAGCAGAACTATACGGTCAGAGAGGGATAAGAGTTTAACCTGCAAGGGAGAATTTAGTCATATAGTACTTTCTAGTTTGTACTTTGATACCCAATCATACACATTGTACATTGTAACTGCAAAAATACACTCCATAAATACTACATTTCCACGACTAAGCAGTTTTAAGCCTAAATGATCATCACAGGAAAAACTTCAGTGCCCAGTGCGTGGCCTGGCCACCCAGGTTGTGAAATCTGAAGCAAAACAAAAAGGGCTTCTGCTCCTCCTCATCGTCGTCTGCCATGGAGGACGCCTTCTCTGACCTGGCACAGAACCTTCGAGGCTCCCCTGATCACTGCGAGCTGGATGTCCTAGATGTCCTGCTGTGCAAACAAGAGATGAAATGCTGAGAATATAGAACTACTAAGGGGTGCTTTGTGGGGTTAAACACAAAGGGAGTTCCCTGTAGTAGTATTGTTGCATAAGAAATCAAGGACTCAGCAAAAGATGGACTGGTGGAGTTTTAACATGACATTTTTCTTACACACCAAATAAACTGCAACCTATTAGGTTATTACATCCTGAATAAAAAAAGTAGGTGATTGTATTCATATTCTCATTCCCATTTGAAGATCCATGTTCTAAATACAATGACTGGGTGCATCTAGAGTCAACTACTGCCCACAGGCTGATCTGGCAGTTCATGGTCCTGACGCTGGACATGTTCCTAGATGTTAGCTCATCCCAGCTTCAATTTCAACATATTATTAAAATGTACATTTCTTTAAGCAAGAACAAAATATCGCAGGGAATGTTCGCAATTACTAAGAAGCTTTAAATCCACAAACTATTTTTTTGTTTTGGAAGGACCGAGAGTCCGAGACCCATTTTGTGGTTATTGTGAGTTTGTGACGTGTTTAATTTATCTGTATATGGTAAGGAAATAAAAGCCTTGTTACTCATCTAGGTTTCACAAATTAAATGTAACACCAGAAAAGATGAATCACATCGAGCTCAAATTTTGAATTAACCACACGGCTGTTAGCACTTTTATCTTGTAATAACACCAGAAAAGCTAACTCAACACCTGGGCTAAAAAACAAGGTGGCCTAGATCAGACCATACTCAGTATCATACTCGATTATGGTATTTCAAGTTATAACAAGTATCTAGGAGAATATGAAGTGTGTTACCTGATAAGAGAGCACCAGACAAGCTAAAGACTACATGGTGGACATCCATATCGAATAACTAAACTTGTAAACCCTGCAAAAAAAATGTTAGACAACATTCAGATCTTAGTTGTGCACATAATTGTGAATACCTTAAAGATAGAAGCACATATTAAATGTGTGCCATAGTCTGTACCAAAATACTGAACTTGGGAGGAGCATTGGCTTGCATCAACCATAACAGAATCTGTAGACATATAAAGCCAATTCAAACCAGATCACATGTCCAATCTGCATAAAGGGCACCGAGAGATAAAGGAGGAACGAACCGAATCAGGATAGGTAGAAGCCGACCTTGGTGAAGCAACAAATTGTCGCCGAATAGCTGCCTCCTCCTCGACACGACCGCCTCTCCAAACAGCTCCTATGGTGGTTGACCCCTCCTCTCGCTCTTTATGCCCCTCGATGTCGCAACTCACTCAAACTCGGTGACAGTATCTACTTCATCATAGCTTAACTGCAGAACAAGTCAAGAAGATGAAACAGAAATTAAATAACTTACGTCAAGAAGATGAAACATAAATTAAATCAAAGAGGAAACATAAGACTAAAGAGCTCTTTTTTTCACACAGGGAGGTGGAACCTGAAGGGAGAAGGATGGCTTTAGGATCGCAGGGTCATGGCTCTGGCCGTCCGAATTGACAGAAGCAAGGCTATTGGGAATGAACCGAGCCGACCCTCCTCATTATCTACATACACTTTTGGTTGTATATAGATCTCCAAAAAGTCATGGTAGACAGAATAACTCAAATAGGATGATAAAAAATAATGCTTGTCCACTTCTACGAAGTCCACACTCCAATGAACCAAAATAATTGCGAACCTATAATATTTTGCACACAAACTTGGTTAAAAGAGCAAGAGTTGCAATGTTTCCATACTAATTAATTAATTATAACAACTCTTGGCCATACTAATCCACAAGTACAACTATGAGAGGTGGCTAAAATACTATGGATATCCCATGTTTCATTAGGCAACAACCCTTGGAATTTATTATATTGTGTGCAATATCTTCACAGAGATAATAAAGAAAAATCATAAACATACAACCAAATCAGAATGCTAGAGGACCAGCAGGATATCAAGATTCTAGCATCTAAGACCGTGTTTTTTTCTATGGCAGCAAGATCCTTCATGCAGAACAATTGTCAACTGAGGCACCATCCCAAGGTTTCAACTGAGTATATTACGATTGTCAGATTCTACAGAGAAGAGGATCAATAGTCACAAGAATCCAATCATATCTCACTCATAATTAAAAGAGGAGGCCAGACAAATAAATCTGACCAGAATGTGAGGCTTGCAATCCCACTTGTTCATTAGAGATTTCATTATTTGAGGGTGTAGAAGGGGTCTCATCGGGACACAGGGTAACCTTCTGGACATGGAACTTCTTGTGTGATGATGGTACCAAAATCCTCAAGCCTGATGTGAGTAAAGGAATGGTCAGTTGTAACTCAGAAACGGAAAATTAACGATGATGGTACTGAAGTGACTTCACCTCTAGTAAAAGTTGGCCACCAATATGTTTCTCCCTTGATAGCTATCATAAGTTTGCATCAGTGGAGCACTCCAAACCAGCAACAGGAGCAGAGGTAGTAAAAGAATCAGAAATACTGCAGGAAATATCATTTTGCATGACGAAAGCAGCTGAATAATTGGATTTGGCTCTTTCAGTTTACAGACAATATATATTAGTACAGTTCTTATATAACTCAAAATATTCAACATGGCGATCAAAAAATAGAGAGGATCAATACTGATCAACCAGTGCAAAACAATCATTTTCGTAAACCACGGGAAATTAAGAGCTAATACTTCATATATCTCAACAAGAAAGCTACTCAACTATTTGTGTACATACAAGGAATCATATGTCCTAAGCATGAATACTTTGAATAGATGCTTATAATAGGTAATTTATCTTACCTCAACAACGAAACACGTAGCATCACTGAATCTATACCAAAATATTGAACTTGGGAGAGCATTGGCTTGCATCTACCAAAACAAATCTGTACCAAAATATCAAGCAAATTAAAAACAGGGTCAAATCTGCATTAAGGGGCACGGAGAGAGACCAAGAAGGGAAGAACCGAATACCCACCATGGTGAAGCAACAACCTGTAGCTGAATGGCTGGCTACCTCCACCTCGACACGGTCATCGCCCCTCCGCCGCTCAGATGGCATCACCAATTCAGCATTTCAAAGGTAAAGCCTGAAATGGTTATAATCAGTCACAAATCCCAAAGTTCGCAATCCTAGCATACAGTATTGATGTGAGTAAAAGATAAATGCATAAAATTACAGTTTGAATATAACACAAGACTACTACGACGTCCTTTTTCTATCCCCAAATTAGCGATTCAATCAATACAAGTAAAGGAGTAAACATTAAATGGGCATTCTTATTAATACTCATAATCTCACTTTCCCATTTCTCCTAGCTAAATGGAGATAGTTCTCAATATCCATTTATCAACACTGGACTGGCTTACCCTTCTTAAATTATCATCTCTGATTTGAAGTTAAAAAAACAGTGGCCCTTATATGATCCGTAACATCCAGAAGGACTGAAATAGCATGAACATACTAATACCACTAAATTGCTGCTCGACAACAAAAGAGATTTTCTACAGAATTTTTTTGGGGTTTGTTGTCCGAAAATTGCTATTAGGCCAGACCTTTCTTCAACCGTGGTAGCTCATAGAAAATTGTTTCACAGTTTTTTTGGGGGGGGGGGGGGGGGGGGGGGGGGGGGGGGGGGGGGGGGGGGGGGGGGGGGGGGGGGGGGATTTGTTGTCGGAAAATCGCTATTACGCCAGATCTTTCTTCAACTGTGGTAGCTCACAGAAAATTGTTTCACAACTTATTTGAGTTGACAAGGTAAAAAACAGCAGTCCAAACATAATGGCTATTACCTTCCGGCAAGATCAACCAAGGCAAGCTTTCCACGAAGAACTTGAATACCATACTGTAAAAAAGAGGCAAACGGTATTCCTATGTGAGAATAATGTAAAAAACAATGCCTGGCACCATTACCTGATGTAACTCTCTTAACAGACTTACAGTCTCAATAATTTATCAGATTAAAGATATTAAGTAAACCTTTAAAAGATTTTACTAATTTTCCTAAACAAAAGATCGATACTAATTGAAGCATGCATCATAAAAGGAAAGCATAAAACAATTACCATGAAGAAGTTGCATTTGCTTCCATGCTTTCTGTTTTGCGTCTGCTTTTGCCTACGTTCAAGAGTTGACGAATCTTATGTACTGAATGTACCTAACAAATAAGAGTTTAGGCATCAAAATGGTTTGACTCAAATCAATGAGGATTAACAGGCACATTCGAATATGTGAATACAATAGACCACCCGGATATTGTAATAAAAGTAGACAAGAACAGATTGGTAATATGATCTTATGATACCAAGACTAATCAAATATCTCTGAAAAAAGGAATAAAATTGGCATTACAATATTTTATCGCAGAGCCTTTTCCTGCAAACTACTTCAAATCACAGTTGCGTGGAAATAACAGAACACACATGAAAAAGATAATTTTAAAAAGTATGCCTTATGAGCATCATATTTATTTGAATTAACATCATAGTTCAAACATATCAACATCATTGTTTAATCTAGAACTGAAATCTGGGAATGTGAAAGAAATGCTTTCTTGGACAAGAGCATATGTTCACCTTGAACTGAAATCTAAAGTCTCACATTAACTGACCATTGTTTTTTTTTAATATGCAAAATAAAACACAGGAGCAGCTACAACTATAGATGCAGCCAAGCATAGAAGGAAGCGAGCCAAGCATAGAAATAATAAAACACAGGAGCACACTATATAGATGCAGCCAAGCATAGAAGGAAGCGAGCCAAGCATAGAAAATTAGTATTACTTGAAAACCATCACTTATTTATAGCAATTTCAGTTCACTCAAGGTTTTGTCAATTGTGCTAGGCCCATCACTTATTTATAGCTGAGAAGTACATGCGACATGCTTGTGGCCTACCCTGGTGATGGTGCGCTTGCTGTTGTTGCATCTGTTAGCTAGGCTATATCATGGAGAAGGAAAAACAATCCACAAAGTTAGAGATCAACCTGTCCCAAGTGAACCTGCAAAAATGAGATAGCACCAAAGAATCAGCTCAGTCCATGTCTCAAGTTAAAGATGAAATTTTCTGTAGTCTTTGGAAGACCCATCAGAATTAGGACATGCAGTTTTAAACCTAAAACTGAGCATTCACTGCCGAATATTATTATTAGGTATAAAACAACCACCATCTTTCTAATAGGGACTGTCCTATGCATTATATCACAAATAGTTCTAACATACAAGCGAAAACAGAGTAATAAAATACATACTGGAACAAAATTGATTCATCCATTTGGTTTTCAAACCATATCAGTACTATCCTTTCCTTCCCACCTAGCTTCTCTCAGATCCCGTAGCAATAAAATTATCACTTTCCCCTCATCAAAATAACCATAAATACTTCAGATCTAGCAAATAATACACATGCGCAAGCACATCGACAACTAAAAAGACCAATCATGAGGTATATCTGTCATAGGAGGCTGGCTAGGGGCGCAAACCAAGAAATCTCACTTTCCTCACTTGATTTGCTGAGAAGAGAAGAAGGGCTCTAACCTCTGACTGCTTCCCTCCTTGTTCACGAACAAACCCGTGACCACAGAAAGTGCCCAGCTTAGTTGATGGCTTCACGAGCGGACCCATACTTGAAAAAAAAATGAATGATTGATTAAAGCAAATGAAACTGTGAGATGAGCGGGAAAACTTCCAAGCATAATAAATCCATAATAGAGTGGTCCAAACAAAATAGAAATCATTAACATTCATACATGATCAATCAAAAGGCCTTTCATAGACCGAGAGCACAACAAACAATCTTGTAGCCATGAATTTGAAAAATAGGACAATATGCTACTGCATAACTGAATAGAAACCAAATAAACATATAGACAAATTAGGAGCTCGATAGTTATGTACAGTACACTGAGCGGATAATTTTACAATTACCTTTAATTTAACAACCTTGAGAATTACAAAGCTTGATGATGTTGGATGGTCTGAATGGATTTAGCGTAGCTTGCAGCCTTGCAGGTATAGAAGCGATGCAGAATATAAATAAACACGCCCAGACGCATCATGATCTCCTTCAATACCTGAAATGCAAAATTATGAATAGGTAAATGACTACTAAACCTTGGTATCATTGACTGGAGCAAAGCTTCAGAAAGGGGAATTACCTGGATTATATAAATTAGTAATCTGTACAAACAGAGATGAAAAGATCTAGCGATTAAACCACTGCAATCCAATATGCTCGTCGGTTGCTGAACAAATCAAAATAAAAAATAAAGTGAATTCCCTGTGAAAATACATATAAAAGCTTGTTCCAACAACACCAGTAGTGGGAGGATGAAAGGATGAGCATACCTGCAGCGGAGCATCAATTCTGGTCGCTGTCACCATATGTTCTCTATGAACCTCCTTGACATCAAACCCTATAAGCAAGATACAATAAAACTAATCATGGGAGGCATAATACACCAATTAGAATGGACAAGAATTGCCAATTAGCAAAGGGAATCATGACATATTACAACAGTCCGAAAATCCAAACAACTATAACCAATCAGCCTATAAACAACTGTTCTTCATCTTACCAAGAAACAAATCTGTAGACATAATAATCGAGCTCTAATTTGTCAAAAGAATAAACACCCAACAAGCAGCCAACAAGCAGCAAATCCAACGGAGCAGCAAGTCAAAAAGAATAAACCAAAAGATAAACAAGAGATGGGAAGCAGGCTGCCACCTCCTTGCCGTCCACCTCCTGTGCCCTGTTGTGCCGTTCAAGACTAAGAGGAGAGAGATAGACACCCGGATCTTGAGCGGGGAGGCCAGGGAGAGGAGAGGATGCGTCAAGCGTACCGTCACCCTCTCCCTCGATGCGGACCACCTCGGGCAGGTCATGACGTCCAGCAGCCGCCGCAGCTCGTTGCCGTCGCGTCCAGCCGCCGCCGCCTCCCTGCCCGGCCGCCGCCGCCTCGGTCGCGCCCCGCCGCCATGCCTGGCCCGGCCGGCGGTGGTCCGCGCTCGCTCCTGCTCCTTCTCCCTCTCCACCGCCCTGCCCATTTTCTCCTCAACCCGCGGGGCTGCGTCTGACGCCCTCCAACTGCAGCTGGGGGATCTGGTAGGGGCGGGGAGCCCAGGAGTGCGAGCTGGAGGAGGAGAGGGAGGGGTGGCGGCGGATGAGCTGGGGAGGTGCGGCGCGAGGAGAGCCGGTTGTGGAGGAGGAGAAAGGGGATTGGGTGAGGAGAGAGGAGCAGGGATTGGTTAGGGTTTCACCGCAGGTCTCGGTTTTGTCTCACGCGACCTTGCCCCTTCGCGCAGTGAAGAGACGAGCAGCTACTCGGACGCGCAGCTCGGACGCATGAGAGGCTGAAGACAGGGGCCCAGACAAAACCGGCCCCAGCAGTCATTGCCTGTGCCCCACGGGAGAGAAGTAACAAAAGTTTTGGCAGCATCTAACGGTGACAAGTGAAACACATGGGCTTTTTACCCTGTTGAAAGTGAATCGGACGAGACAGATTGATCGGGAGGGGCAAGTAGGGGGAACATGCGGGTATGCTACGGGCCTTTATAGAAGAGATGCTGCTGTGTGCTGTGGCTAGAGTTGAAGTCGGAACTGATCAGCTGATCTGCGATCGTAGCCATGGTTCACAGGCTCCGTTGTTTCTCATAATTAAAATTGTGATTTCATCATTTCGAAAAACTATAGTACTATTTAGAAGCATATATGTTTCAGTGTAAGTGGAAGAAAATGCTCTCCAGAAAAAAAACACAGAGAAAATGATCTTCTAAAAGAGCTATAGACCAAAGGATGAAGCAGTGCAAAGGGGCTAATAGCTGTTCAGCTGGAGTTTTTTCTTTGTTATTATTCCATTAAAAGATGAAGCAAAAAAAAAAAAAACAGTATATGGGATTGCTCCAGGCTCAATGTCTAACTGAGCTCTAGATAATTTCGGCCATCAACCAACCACAAGTATCATCAGGAGGGAAACACTATCGCTTGCACTAAATAAACATGTCACGAGACCTTCAAATCACGTAATCCGACCACCTCTGCTCCATGGTGATCCCTGGCTGGTCCTCCGGTCGCCGCTGCGGCGCCGCCTTCTTCCCGATCGCCTTGGCCGGGTTTCCAACTGCGGTGGTTCCGCACGGCACGTCCCGGAGCACGACCGCGCCCGCACCGATCTTGGCTCCATCACCAATGCGCACATTGCCCAGCACGCTGGCTCCGGCGCCGATGAGCACACCGTCCCCGACCTTGGGGTGCCGGTCGCCGGACACCTTCCCCGTGCCCCCTAACGTGACGGCGTGCAGGATGGACACGTCGTCCCCCACGACGGCCGTCTCCCCGATGACGACCCCCGTGGCGTGGTCGAGCAGGATGCCGCCCCCGATGCGCGCCCCGGGGTGGATGTCGACGCCGAACACCTCGGAGGCGCGGCTCTGGAGGAGCAGCGCGCGGCGCGCGGCCCTCGGACCAGAGCGCGTGCGCGGCGCGGTGCGCCTGCAGGGCGAGGAAGCCCTTGTAGTAGAGGAAGCAGTGGACCATCTTGGCGCAGGCCGGGTCGCGGTCGCGCGCCGCGAGGAGGTCGGCGCGCGTGTCCCGGGTCGCCTCCGGGTGCGCGTCCAGCGCGCCGGCGAGGAGGTCCCGCAGCGCGTCCTGCGGGAGCGCGCCCGGGATGCAGATCTTGGCGGCCAGGTGCGCGGCGAGGGCGGCCTCCAGGGACGGGCGCGACAGGACGAGGTCCGCGTAGAACATGCCCAGGAGCGGCTCCGCCTCCGCGTCGGCCTGCGCCTCGGCGCGCATCTCGTCCCAGACTTCGTCGCCGCTGTCGCCGTTCCCGGTCACGGACACCGGGCAGTCCATGACACAGTCCGGCATGAACCGGTAGATGGAGCCTGAGAGCCGGCAGCTGGAGTACGCCGGGTTCCACTTGTCCACACAGGCAGCCATGGCCGACCACGCAGCTAGAGAAGGAGAGAGAGAAGGGTGCAAGCGATCGAAGATGTGGTGGAGCTGCAGAAGCAAAGAGTGTTCGCCTGTTGGACACTTGAGGTGTTCGCCCACCTATATACGTGTTCGTGGTGCGATCAGAGGAAAGGGAGGAGGCAGGGAAGCTTCACAGAACAGAAGATGTACGTCCCGCAGGACGTACACATGGCGTCAGGAGACGAAGGCTGTGCTACTCGAGGCTTCTTCAGTGGCAAGTCATCTCGTGCTGTATTTTATGTTCGACAGTTTGACCATCTACCGTCAGCATGTGCATCAGCGATCACGATCATTTGCATCTCCCCTCTAGCTCTTACCATTTTACAATTGTCGTGAATACCTCGATGAACAGGGGAAGCAAGGATCACACAGAAAGGAAGTTGGAAATCATAACGGTGCACTAAACTCTGGACCTAGAGCTGCGGCGCGCACGCAGCAGAAGATTCCGAAATCAATCTCTTTGGGAATTAGGACAGACATCGAAAAGGACTAGTAACTGAAATGCCAATCTTCCTTCCCCGGCGAGCTGAAAACGGACGCTTGGTTGCACGAAGGGACACGCATGGCCTACCGACAAGCCGACGCCCGGTGTTCTTGCACTAGTAGTAAGTACTCCCGTGCAGGCAACGGAAAAGAATAATTCGCCCGCCGCGAAAGGACGCCTGAATCCGCGACGGAGACGGTGTGATCTCCCCGGCGCGGCAACTTGGACAGCATCTGCCGCTCGCTCGTGTGGCTACGGCGGTTGCGGCCCAGCGGCGATCGTCGTGTTTCACGCAAGTGGGATTCCGTGGGAATGTTGCTTCGATCCTTGGCCGCGCGCTGGGGTCGAACTTTGTGTGTGGTGACCGCTTGAGCAAGATCCGATGAATATACGCAGGAGGTGGCGCCACAGCGGCCATGAATTCGCTCCCAAATCCCGATTTTTCAGCGCTGCTTTGGCCGCAAAAACGACACATGTGTTTGTTACCTTGCTGTTGTTTGCGATTCTTGGTGTTCATGTCAAACTTTGCGAAAGATGACAGTGAGCGATGGTGTTTCACAAAAATAAAATAGTGAGCGATCGTAAGTTCCTAGTACGCTGTATATGCAATTTCGCCCTGGATTCAGTGTTGACTGTCATACTGTAGATAAGATGCGCGCGGTCAAACCAATAATGATTCGAATCGAATCGCGGATTCATTGCGCGGGCTGCGTAGCACGCACCGTGCAGAGGTCCCTGCCGGGCGCCGCAGAGAATCCCTGCCGGAACCAGTTGGTGACGTGTTGAGTGACGATGTAACGGCCAAGTCGTAGGGCTGACTGATTCTATCGGAGAAAAATGGGGCCAGGAGCGTGTGTTGTCTCGGCCTTTGACCCAGGTCTTGCTTGACACACAAGCAAAGGGTTGTGGCTTATTGGACCAATCACCGAGGCGAAATCGGAATCGGAAATCCAGTGATGATGCAGTAGCATACGTGGGGAACTCCGGAACAAAAATGGATGTAATGGGGAGGGAATTGCACATACCATCGCCTATTGGTGCTATTTTTACGCAACTTTTTTATTTTATGTTTATTGCGCAGAACACCAGGGAATCATTTGCACATAGGTCTAACCTACTATTATCTAACAAGTGGGTCCTGTTTGTAAGTGCCCATATGACAAATAAAACTGGCCACGTCAATCAAAACTAAAGAAAATCCTAGAGAAATTTGTGTTAATCTTTTTTGCATGGGCAAACCGCCTGTCTAACATGCCATCTAAACTACTAACTAACTCCCGCCTGGTCTGAGAGCCTGAATGTTCGGGCGGCCCTGAAACGTTGGTTGTGTGATCGACTCTCCGGTGAGCAGCATTGCGGTGGTGGCACCCTCTTTGGTTGTACAGATGGCAAGGAGCAGGCATGCAGATCTTGTGCCACTCCACCAGGTCGTATGAAATATCCTGGTATTGGCGGTGCTTCGGTAGCGGCGGCTCAAATCGCGTTCTCGAGATCTGTTTTGATGGCAATAGGCACACCATGGTATCTTGGTGTTGGGCGAGGGTGATTCGGGTGAACCCTCCTTGGTTGTACAGACATCGAAAGATGGCGATGCCTTCGGGTATTGTGACCTTCTTGACGACATTGTTGCGGACCTTGCGGTCACCCTCACACGCTAGTGCTCCGGATGAAAGCTCTTAACCGTTTCGGTTTTTCAGCGGCGGGGCTTAGCATTCTCATCCTTTTTTTCGAGAATCTAGCATTCTCATTCTCTTGGGGGCCGTCGTTGTGGAGATCAGTTAACTCTCGGTTTCGTCTCGTCGTCATCGGCGGGCAAGCTCAGATCTTGAAGTCCCTTCGGCTCTAGCGTGGTGGGGCGGTCCTGATGGCTTTCTATCTGACTTACTCGTCATTGTTATCGGCCTGGTTTCTTAAGGTGGCGTAGTGTCACATCTAGTCGGTAGTCTCAGGTGCTTCCTAAGGGGTCCGGCTTCTTCTGTTATTGTATTTTTATCTTTGATCTGCTTTGCATGTGGGTTCCCTCAGAATGAGGTGTTTTGAAGGATGAGCCCCATGTAGCTCTTTTTTCAAAAAAATGAATATTTGCTTTATTAAGTTTTAGAAATTTTGAAAAATAAATAAATTTGAAGCATTGAGTTAGATAGTACAAGCAGTTACCCAAAGCCTGAGCTACGTGCCACGATGCCAGTGCGAGTTTCGGTAAGCATGCAGCGGGATCCCAGAGTTGGCAGGCTACATCCGATCCAGCCCAGCGATTATTGCCGCGAAGGTAACAAGTGACAGCACCCCCGTCTCAGTGGAAGCAACGCCTGAAGGTCAAAGAGGAGCTAGCGCACTCGATCGGAATCGATAAGCCGCCGCCGCCGCCGCAAGTCTGTCCATTTTCTTCTAAGAAGGAAACAGAGAGGAAGAGATTCGCAAGGGATGACCCCACCCAATTATGCATCGAAATTCGCTGCAGAGATAGTGAAGTGGAGCACACAGGGCTGTAGCTCTCTGTGAACGCGACGGCGATTTTATCTGTGCACGACGGCGATTTCCCTACTGCCACGAGCCATGCATATTTGGGCTGATGAGATCAGTTCTGCGACTTGCTGGGATTGGCATAGTATTACTGAATTCGGTGTATGGCCCAACATCATTGCTAGATATAGAAAAGGATAATAATGTTTAATTTAGGCGTTTAAAAGCTGAGTGGTCGACTTTTTCCAGCCCAAAATGAAATAGAGTATCTGTGCGCCCGCAGTGACCTGACGGTGACATTTCGGTCAGTTACCCTGCAATTCAAGAGCGACGCATGCGATCCAGTGTGCTTGGTCGATCCGAAGATGCATCCGACTCATCTAATGATCAAGAGTAACAGCCGGACACAATGATAAAAATTAGAAGAGGGAAGGCGAAAGCACGGAAGTCGGAAGGATAAATTATGTATTTGCTGGACGACAGACGCTACCTGGTCTCGCAATGCTCCAGTTGTTTTCCGATGCAGGAGACAAAGAAGAATGGCACTGTAAAACAGCAGTATAATGTTGTTCTTTTTTTTCGCGATGGGGGCTGCGAGTGTAGGCTGCTAAGGACTCAGCTTCAGTGACTTGTAGTGCACAAGTCACCGAGAGACTTGAGCCAATCTCGTCCCTCCGTTTTAGATCCAACGAACGAGATTCACCTAAATCTGAATCTGAAAAATAAAACTTCTCAGAAAAAATCGAAAAAATTCCAGTAAATCATAAACGGTTCCCTAACTATTCTGTGAAAATATTGTACGATTTGGACCAATGGTTTGCGAATACTTAGCTTTTTGAGATTAGAACATAAAAACACTATTTATACACAAACCATCACTCGAAATAGATTGAAACTTTCAGAGAATACAAAACAAACCATTTATGATTTACTGGAATTTTTTCGATTTTTTCTGAGAAGTTTTATTTTTCAGATTCAGATTTGGGTGAATCTCGTTCGTTTGATCTAAAACGGAGGGACGAGATTGGCTCAAGCCTCTCGGTGACTTGTGCACTACAAGTCACTGAAGCTGAGTCCGGCTGGGACTGGCTGCTAAAGACCAGCAATTGTTCTTCCTTTTTTCAATCAGGAAGACCACTTTAGGTTGAAACACAGTGCAGACGCGGGTCAAATTAACTTGAAAACTTCCACTGTTCTTGGGAGAAACTAGGAAGCTTTGCCATTATGTTGAATCAGCTCGGAAATCATCGAGTAAAATAACTAGCGCCATGGCGGTTTATTTTCATTTCCTATATGCTCCCTCCCGACTCAACTTCAGTGACTTGATGTATCAAAATCACCGTGAGACTTAGGCCACCCATCTACTATCCGATCTTGATCCAACAGATAAGAACAACTAAGTCGAAATTCAAATTGCCGAGTGTTGTGTTTGTGTCGAATATTGTGTAGGTGTTGGATTATGTTTGGACTTGAAGTTGTATTAGATGTGGATATGTACGACTAGTGTTCGAGTCGAACTCTTGTAGCCTGGGCTTTCCCATATAATGAGGGGAGCACCACACATGTAACTCATGACGACTTGATAGCAACAGGCACGCAGGGGGAGCCGGCGGCTTGTACCGGCGCCTTGGGTGGCCAGGTGTTGCGCTATCAATGGGGAGGAGCGCCCGTAGTCATGTTCCGCAGATGTAGGCGAGTTCGCCGAACTGCGTTAACAAATCTCGGTGTCGTCATCGTGCTGCGATTGCTTGGTTCTCAGAGATCAATATGCGGCTACGACAGTAACACCGAGAAATTTTTGAAAAACACACAGTAAATCTGATATGTGATCTTATGCATTATGCGAAAGTTTCGTCGAATTTGGACATGTGATTTGTGAGTAACTAGCATTTTAAATTTCTCTGGAAAAATCCAATAAATCAAAATCTATTGCGTTATGCATTTCTGGGAAAGTTTCGTTGAATTTGGACATACGTTTGTGAGTAAACAAAATCTTAAGGCTGTGTGACTTTGCTTTATGTCGTTCCTATCAGTTGAATCAAAATTGGATGGCCTAAGTCTCACGGTGACTTTGATACAACAAGTAACTAAAGCTTCGTTCCCTCCTAAAGGTCCGGTTACTAACTGATGTACATACAATTTAGGGTTACGGTGGTTTTTAGGTTGGAACTTGGAACCTAGAACAAATGTTGATTCAATCGGCTTGCAAACTTAGACCATATTTAGGAGTAAGAGCATCTCCACCAGCGTGCCCAATAGCGCTCCCCATAGGACTATTGTGCGCGTCGGCACTAAAACGACTCCCAGCAGCGAGCCCAATAACTCAAAAGTTACCGGCGCGTCCCAGTAGAACGTCCGGCAACCCCGTTTCACGCTTTCTTTCTAGGGAGGCAAGCGGACGCGCCGGCAACCGCAGTAAGTCCGCCACGTCGGATATTGACGGGGCGGGCATCACACGGCAGCGATACGAACCATTTCTTTTCTTCCCCACCGTCCCTTGCAGTCTGAACTCCTCCCCTGCCTACTGAATCACCGACACCGCCACCCCCTTGTCTACGCTGCTCCACCTACGCTAGCCTCTATGCACTATCCCCGCTCTCCTCGTCGCTCTCTCCGTCGTCTCTTCTCATTCCGGCCGCAGTATTTGGCCGCCTCTACCCCGCCTCTCCCAGGACATCCCCGCCTGCAAGGTGTTCGTCGCATTGCGAAGCTCATTTTTTTGCTAAATTTGTTGCTTCGTTTTTTTCTTAACCTAACTAATTGAATATAGATTGATAGCGACGACGAGCTGGAGATGGCCAACACATTGCTCACGCCCATTCCGCCGCAATCGCCGTGCTTGATGAGCACTTGGCGATCCCCACTTGCCTTGTTGGTTTGGTACGCCAGATCAATGCCACTCCTCGGATTGGAGGTTCAAAGACAGGGAGGAGGAAGAACAAAGATCGCAAAGGATGGAGGGTCATCTGACGCTGTGGCAAGACTACTTCGCCGACGATCCCACACACGGGGAGAAGGAATTTCGGCGGCGGTTTAGGATGAACAAGGAGCTCTTCATGCAGGTTGTGACGGGCGTGCGAGGAGTATGATGACTACTTCAAGCTGAAGAGATACTGCGTCGGGGTGGTTGATTTCTCTATTCAGAAATGCACCGTTGCCTTGAGAATTCTTGCATATGCATGGAGCGCCGGCAGATACAATGGACGACTATCTCCGCATGGCTGAGTCCACATGTATCAAGACCATGTATCGGTTTTGCAGGGCGGTGGTTGCAGTGTTTGGGCCAAAGTAATTGAGACAACCAAATGAAGCTGACACTGCTAGGCTCATGGCACAAAACGTAACTAGAGGATTTACTAGGTTTGTTGGAAGCATCGACTGCATGCATTGGGCATGGAAAAATTGGCCGCCTGACAAGGAATTTACAAGGGTCACGTTGGAGAGTGCAGTGTCGTACGAGAAGCTGTTGCTGATCATGATTTGTAGATCTAGCACGCTTTCTTTGGTATGGCCGGAATTCACAATGACATCAACGTGCTGCAATGCTCAATGGTTTTTAACCGACTAGCTGAAGGACATGCTCCACCATGCAACTACGAGATTAATGGCCATGCGTATGACAAGGGTATTATCTTACAGATGGCATATGCCATCTATCCAAGATGGTCTACATTTGTCAAGACCATCTCCAACCCTCTAGGTCAAAACCAATCTCATTTTGCAGCAGAACAGGAGGGTGCCAGGAAGGATGTCAGGCGGGCATTTGGTGTGCTCTAATCTCGATTTGCTATTGTCAGGTACCCTGCTCTAACTTGGTCCAAGGAGCAGATGTGGGAGGTGATGATGACTTGTGTGATCTTGCACGTGATCATCGAGAGTGAACGTATTGATCCTCCACAGCACGATAAGCACCTATACTATCATCAGGGTCCTCTTGCTCAGGTTGATCATGATTTGCCTGGAAAGTTTGGCACTTTTCTCACAATGATCGCTGAAATCCGAGACGGTGGAACTCACGACCAATTGCAAAATGATCTAGTTGCGCATCTGTGTGTACTCAAATGACAAGCAGCCGGCCCTCCTAATTGAGTGTGCAATTTATTTTAATTTGAATAATTGTATGAATTATTTTATTTAATTTCATGAACAATTTTATGTGTTAAAAACTATGTAATATGATTTTATTCTAGACATTTTAGATTGAATTGTCTTTATTTGAGAGAAAACTGATTTAAATTTTATGTGAGCATCTATTGGGAGCGACCGGCGAGGCGAGTCGCTCCCAATAGGCCGGCAACGTGTGCCGGCACTCCCAATAGCAATTGTCTTTATTGGGCGCCGGTGGAGATGCTCTAACCAGGAAGCTGTGTTGGTTCTCCCTGATTTCAGATAAAAAAAGGCCCTGCATTGGCGAAAGCAATTAGTTTAGAAGGAAGATGAAGACCTGAGGGTAGATTACCTTCTCTAGGCGGGAAAAGGGCACCGAAATGCGCTTTTTTTTTCTGGCCTTGGCTACAAAGAGAGCTATGGAGCCTCAAAGTTTTGAGATCTTTAAAAAAGTGGATTAATCGGATGAGGACAAACAGAGCAGATATCAAAAGCCTATGTTATCTCATTTTCAGGGACTCGAGCAAGGGATATCTAAGCAGCTCGCGTGGTTCACCGGTTCCACCAAAAACTCTCCAGTATTATGCTGGGAGAAGAGGTTAATAACAGATGCTTTTCTGCTAAATTCAAAAAAAAAAACAGATGCTTTTCTGCTGGAGAAACCAATAGCAGGTATTCAATGAAGTGGCTGGGAATTCGCGGCTACTGTATTGTTACAGACACTCTTGGTCAGACAATTATACTCCCTCAAATAATTCAAGTGCAAATAAGGCATCGGTACAACATGATGCATATTATCTCGTTCAGTACTTGAACTGCAAGATATTTCATTTCTGAACATGTACTCCGTGTTACAGGCTCTACATATGTTTCAAGTCTCAGACAGCAAAAAAACTCGACTAGAAATTTTGCAGAAAAGAACATTACATTACATAAACTTTAAAGCGACCAGCTCTAGCGGGATCATAGCTTAACCTCGACATCCACGCCGGCTGGGAGCTGGAGCTGCATCAATGAATCAATCGTCTGGGCTGTCGGGTACATGATATCAATCAGCCGCTGGTGTGTCCGGATCTCGAAATGGAACCTCGAATCTTTGTGTACATGGGGAGATTGGAGCACACAATATATTTTCTTCTTGGTTGGCAGGGGAACAGGACCCATGGTCTTTGCATTAGTTGTTTTTGCAGCTTCGATGATCTGCTTGCAGGAGTCCTCGATCAATGGCACCCAGTAAGACCTCAGCTTGATTCTGATCTTCTGCTTGGGTGCCAGCTGCAAACATAAAATATTGATACCAAACTGTGTTAGTACTACAGAGAACAGCAACTTCTGCAGGTAACCCGAACAAAGAGAAACCAAATCAAAAATATGCAGTTGACTAAGATACGATGGGGATGAAGTTAGTAATGCCAGAAGCATGGCCACTTACCACTTTGAACTTCTGCAGGTAACCCGATGAAATAGAAACACAAAATCAAAATATGCAGCTGACTAGGGTATGATGGGAATACAATTAATAGTGCCAGAAGCATAGACACTTAACACTTGCGACTAAATTTGATAGGGCAATATTGTAGCATGGTGGAAGAAATTGATGAACACAGCCGTTTCTTTACTAAAATCAATCCAGTCACAAAAATATTGGGACAAAACATGCATCCTCATGGTTACATTTGTTTCTACATCCTTCTTTCACCCAGATCTAACAAATTTCACTACAATGTTAGACAACTCAAGCTGATGAGATGCATATCCATGATCAGCTCCTTCAATAATATGCAATTCATGGTTGCTTATATATTTATGGAATTCCATAGCATCCTCCGATGGGACAACATCATCTGAACCGTGAACTGTCAACACTCTGCAACTAGGGTCAATAGACATGCATGCACTTTGCATATCTATCTTAAGACGATCCATCAGACTTTCTTTTGTTACACGGTAGATGGGACGTCTTTTTTTCAGTCCCACGTCAATGAAACCATGTTCATTTATCCTTTCCATGTAATCATTGCCAAGGCGATCTGCAATTCCACGCTTCAGGTCAAATCTTCCAGACATGTTGATGATATTAGATACATCTTGATACATGGATGCAGATGACGACCACATCTCCTCCCTTACTGTGGCCAGCAATAGCACGGGTATCACGCTCTTGATCCTTAAAATGCTGGACTATATCATGCAAATCATCCACTTCTTTGTAGTAGTTGCCATACTGAAATGTACCTTCACTCTTTCCATTGCCAGAAAAGTCAAAACGAAATACACTAATCTTCTCTGACGTTAATGCATCGGTAAGACCCATTATGGTTCTACTTTCCTTTGATGACCTAAATCCATGGCATAACACTACAATGTCCTTAGATCCAGCTTCGTGCAAAACACCAACCAGTTTCTCTCCACATCTGTTTGTTATCACCATTTTCTCTTGGGACACATTGAAGGAATCACTGGAGGAGTGCATCTGTGCACATGGCCTCGGAACAGTTTCTTTTCCAGCAGTAGCACCAAACAGTAACTGCAGACAGACATGCACGATGGACATGCTTAACAGACGACAAACGTCAAGCAAGAAAGGAAAACATACAATGTTAGGGGGTAGTCAGTGGAGATTACTATCATATCTAGTAATAACCTACTGTAACACAAACTCTACTTGTCCAACACCAATAGTATTGGAGGTCAGAAGTTAGAACACATAAAAAGGAGTTTCCATGAAAGATGAGCAAATATGCATAGATTACTACAAAAAGGGTTAGTCAGTTTTGGTGAACACGGGTGGTATCAAGTTGGCATCTCCGGCCCATTTGGTGGTGGTGACCGTGCTCCCCGAGCAGAACTTGGATCCTTCGGTGGTGATATCGGCCGAGACCATCCGCTCGGAGCTTGCGGGCTTGGAGAGTGGGTGGACGTGGGTGGTGAGGGAGATCTCCCCGACTGAGTTTGTGGTGGCGTTCCCCACTGCTCAGCTCCTCACCCACCTGTCCTGGAGTCCGACCATCACTCTCCCGATCCACAGTATTCGTGTCTCCATCAGGCCTTCCGACTCCGACCCGGACGCGCCACCACCACTCGCCGAGGCTTGGGTCCGGATCCATGGGATCCCGTCTGAGCTGCGGAAGGAGGTTGGGTTCGTGGCTCTCATCTCTCAGGCCGTTGGTCGCTTTGAGGAGGTGGACGAGAGCACTCTGCCAGGGGATGGCCCCGTGCGGATCCGGGTCAAGGCACCGGACCCCGCCAAGCTCAACATCCCCTTGCCCACCTTCTACTTCGACGGGGTGGGCAGGACCTTGGTGGTGGAGCTGGAGTCTGAGGTGGACCGGCCGAGGTCCACTTCCCCTCTGGCCACTCACTCGCCGTCACCGCACCGCAGCCCTTCCGCCAGCGGGGAGGGAGACTCTTCGGAGGACGACCCGTCTGACGGTGACGTCCCCCACGCCACGGACGCACGCCCCCCTCCTGTGACCTCAGCTCCGACTTCTACAGCGCCGCGCCCGCAGGGGTGGCATCTCTTGCAGGTTCTCAGGTTCAGGCATCGTCGCTCGGACTGTCCGACGTCGCCAGGCTCCTGCACTGTCTTTTGGATTCCCGCTCTCACAGTATGGTTCCAACCTTTGTGAGGGGCCGGGTTCCATGGACATCTCCGGCCTCGTCTCGTCTGCCTTGGGGCGCCAGGCCTCTCCTCAGGTGGAGGTGGAGGACTCTGACGACGCGAGTGTGGGGATGGAGGTCATGGCCCCCGACACCCCGCGCTCCCCGGGCGCGGTCTGGTACACCCGCTCCCGGGCACCCCGGCAGCACCTGTCCTGGAGCCGGTCACGGTCTTCCCCGACACTCCGTGGCTGGCACCAGGGGGCGCCCTAGGCGTCACCGGTCTTCCCCCCCCGCCCCTGGCACTCGCCGCCACAGTGCGCGCTTGGCGAGGGCTAGGACTGGTGGCGAGGCGGTGGAGCCTACCGTCACGATGGTGGCGACACGCCGCCGTGAGGCGCTCGACCGTGGGACTGGTACGTCCCGACCTTCGCCCACCCCTACTCCCCCTCCCCCCCCCTCCCCTCCCTCTCCTCTGGTTCCCGTTTTCGGTTCTCGACTCTGTACCGTTGGATCATCTAGCTCTGGTTGCGGGGGACTGTGACATTATTTTCCGTGGAGAGCGGGGCCTCGCCTTGAGCAAATTGCGGCCATCAAGGCTAAGGAGGTCTATGAGGGGGCCCTAGCGGCGGCTCGTGCTCAGGCGGAGCATGAGCGGCAGGGGCCCCCGGCTCCCGCTGGACCCGTGCAGGAGGCACAAGGGTCTGGCAGTGGAGCCCCTCCTAGGCCTGATGATGCCACAGTTGCTGTGCCTACTTCCCAGCCTGGGAAGAGGCGCGGGAGGCCCCCTAAGCGACGTCCCGGCCCTCGACCTCTGGTAGGGCCCAATCGGTCCCCCTTAAGGGGACCAACCCCGACATTGTTTCTCAATGAATGTCCTCACATTCATTTGGAACATGAGGGGGTTTGGGCAGGAGGGCCGACGCCGCCAGTTGATCAACTATCTGAGAGACGAAGATGTGGACATTGTGGGTTTGCAGGAGACGATTCGCCAGGATTTCTCGATCTCAGAGCTAGAGAGCCTAAGCCGTCACAAGTTCTCGTGGCATTGGCTCCCGGCGACGGGACACTCAGGGGGCATCCTCCTTGGTGCCAAGGAGGATACCTTTGAGATAGAGGATATGGACCGCGGGGAGTTCTTTGTGAGCATGTTGCTCACCCATAGACGATCGAACCTCCGCTGGGAGGTGATTATTGTCTATGGCCCCGCGGATCACCGGAGGTCCGCTGAATTCTTAGCTGAGCTCAAGGCAAAGGTGGAGCGATGCTCTACCCCTGTGGTGGTGGCAGGCGATTTTAATCTCATTCGCTCCCCTGATGATAAGAGCTCGGATAATGTGGACCTCCCTAGGATGCGTATGTTCAACGACTGGATTGCTGACATGGCTCTGAGGGAGATCACTCGTGTTGGGGCACGTTATACGTGGTCCAACAACCAGGCCGTCCCGATCCGGAGTGTGCTTGACCGGGTATTAGTGTCGGTGGAATGGGAAATTGCCTTTCCTCTGTGCTCGCTTCGTGCGGTTACTAGGATTGGCTCAGACCATTCCCCCCTCCTCTCGTCTGGAGGGGGGGCCCCGCCGAGGTCGAACCGCTTCCACTTTGAGGAGTTCTGGCTTGGTCAGCCGGGATTTGTGGAAGCGGTTCGCCAAAAGTGGGACTTGGCGGTCGCGACTCCCCCCCGCGCCTATAATGCGGTTGACATTTGGCACCACTGTGCTAAGGTCGTGCGCCAATTTATGAGGGGGTGGGGCGCGAATTTAGGCGCGGAGGTGCGTAAGAATAAGGCGGACATCCTCGCCCAGATTCAGACGCTTGATATGGCGGCTGACTCGACAGGTTGTCCGCGGATGGATGGTTGGAGCGGTATGCTTTGGAGAACTCCTTGATGGAGATCTACAAAGGCGAGGAGATATTCTGGCGACAGCGTAGTCGCCAGAATTGGATTCTTCGCGGAGATGCTAATACAGCATACTTCCATGCCATTGCTAATGGTCGCCGTCGTAGGTGCTCTATCCCTTGCTTATGGGCGGATGGCCTCCTATTAGAGGAGGCCCAGGACCTTTCCGACCATATATACTCCTTCTATAAGGAGTTATTTACGGAGGGTCCCCGCACGGGAGTGGCTTTGGCCGCGCACTTCTGGCCCTTAGGGGCCTTAGTCTCGGATGACGAGAATAGGGAGCTTACTCTCCCATTCAGTCCCGAGGAGGTGCGCCGGGCCATTATGGGGATGAAAACCAATTCGGCCCCAGGGCCGGATGGTCTCCCTGTATCCTTCTTCCAGAAGTTCTGGGAGTATATTGAGGCGGTGATTATGCCGATGTTCCAGGAGTTCTATACTGGGACACTAGTTATGTCCCGCCTTAATTTTGGGGTGATTACCCTAATTCCTAAAGTTGTAGGGGCCACGGATGTTCGTCAGTTTAGGCCGATCACGGTGATCAATGTCATCATGCGTCTGCTCGCCAAAGTGTGTGCAACACGCTTGGCGCCAGTTGTGGAGCGCCTGGCTCACCCACATCAGTTCGCCTTTCTCAAGGGACGATTTATCCATGATGGGATTCTGGCTCTTCATGAGGTTGTTCATGAAGTCAAGACGAGACACCTTAAAGGTGTCTTTCTTAAGCTAGATTTCCAGAAGGCATATGATCGTTTGGACTGGGCTTTTCTACGCCAGGTCCTCGAGCGTCGTGGGTTTGACGACCGCTTCATATCGTGGATTATGCAGATCGTCATGTCCGGGAACACGGCCATAAACATTAATGGAGACATTGGCCCTACTTTAGGTCTTCGCGTGGGGTGAGACAAGGGGATCCGATTTCCCCCCTTCTTTTTGACCTCGCTGGTGACGCCCTGGCGGCCATCTTGGACAAAGCCAAGACGGCCGGTCACATCTCTGGTGTGGTAGGGCACCTTATTCCTGGAGGTGGGATCACCCACCTCCAATATGCGGACGATACCATGATCATGGTGGAGGGTTCGGAGCTTGACATTATTAATCTCAAGTTCCTTCTCCTCTGCTTTGAGGCCATGTCGGGCCTCAAGATTAACTTCGACAAGAGCGAAGTCATGATCATGGGATACTCCCCTGATGAGCGACAGCGGATAGCGGACAAACTAAATTGCAAGTTGTCTACCTTCCCTGTTACTTACCTGGGGACGCCCATTAGTGATTCTAGGATCCTTATTAAGGACCTAGAACCGGTCACCCAGCGTGTCAAAGCCAAGGCGGAGCCTTGGCAAGGGCGGTTCACCTCTAAGGCGAGCAAGACTGTCCTGATTGACGCCTGTCTCTCTAGTCTACCTATGTTCCTGATGGGAGTTTATATACTCCCAGAAGGCACGCACGTCTCATTTGACAGGGATCTCTCACGCTTCTTCTGGCAGGGGCCAATGGGCGTCAGAAGTACCACATGGTCAAATGGGCGGATGTGTGCACCCCCAAAGACATGGGGGGCATTGGTATCATTTCCTCCCGTAAGATGAACGTTGCGCTCATGCTACGATGGGTATGGCGGATACTTAGAGAGGAGGGGGGACTATGGCTGCAGCTAATCAAAGCGAAATATCTGCAGGGTCGCCCCCTCTTTTCTTGTGACCGCCAGGATGGATCCCAATTTTGGCGATCTATCCAATCCATCAAGCATGAGATTAGGAAGGGTGTCCGCTTCTCCATTGGTAATGGAGAGGACACCCTTTTTTGGCTGGACCCGTGGCTCGATGGGAGCCCGCTACAGCATAGGTTCCCTGCTCTTTTTGCTATCAGCGCGGACCCGATGCAGCTTGTGGCTTCGGCAATACCCAATGGGACTTGGAACATCTCGTTCCGACGAACATTCGGTATTGCCGAGGCTGCAGCTTGGACAGAGTTACGGAGTTTGCTTCCTGAGTCGCTGCCAGGCGGTCGTGACCTCGTGTCATGGCACCTGACACCGTCTGGGATGTTCTCTGTAAAGTCGGCGTATCGGAGTCTCTTTAGTACCCCAGTTAGAGTTGGACCTCCCCACTCTGGAAGTCCCCCATACCGTTAAAAATCAAAATCTTCGTGTGGCAGCTTCTTAGGGACCGCCTCCCCTCAGGGGTGGAGGTTCGCAAGCGACAGGGGCCGGGTGATGGGCTCTGCCCCATGTGTGGGATCCCCGAGACGGGAACCCATATCTTTTCACCTGCCCCGCTGCCAGGTTTCTATGGAACTTCGTCCACGAGGCGCTGGGGCCTGCTTGGCAGGCCTCAGACCTTGGCGAGTTCCTAGAAATCCAGGCGAACCGTACCGGGGAGAGGCGACGCCTCTTCTGGTTGGTGTTTGCCGCGTTGATGTGGACCCTATGGACGATTCGCAATAAGATGGTGATCGAGCGGATTTTTCTCCGACGTGCTTCTGACTCGATGTTTAAACTTCTGGCTTTCTTGCAGCAGTGGCACCCGTTGTCTAGGCAGCGGGACAGGGAGCAGCTGGACGCCATGATCACTAGACTTGTGGAGACCGCTCGGCGCGTCTCCGCGTCTTCTTCCAGCTAGCGCCGGAGGGGCTTAGTTTTTTTGTGTTCGCTCTCTTCTGTCTTTCTTGATGTATCTCTCGCACCCCCCCCCCCCCCCCCCCCCCCCCCCCCCACCACTTCTTTCTTGCTTTTTTCATGTGGGCTTACTTGTGCTGCGCCCCCAGCAAGCGGCCTTTCCGCTCTTATGTTTGTAACTGTGTTTGGACTTGCTTGGCATGTTGCTTTATTTATAAAGCGGGGCGAAAGCCTGTTTCGAGTTTTGGTGAAAACCTGCCTTTTCTCAGCGCACAAACCTAGCAAATCAGACCTACAGACAAAGATGTAAAAGAAGTTCCCAACAACAACGAAAAAACAACAAAAGCTAATACCAGGAAGAATGATGCACATATACTGTTATAAATCTTTGCGTATATGCACGAAAATTGGCTGAACGGCAGAAGGTGACAGAAGAATGGGAAACCATTTGACAATTGAAGGCAGTTGATTAGAGAAAATTCAGTAGACTATCAACAAGGAGAAACCTACAAGACTGAGGACCGGGTGTTAGCAAAGATCCAGGAGAGAATGAGGTGATGATCAGATACAGTTAACAATTTTCATCCAGGGACCATTTTAGCATCCAGTTGAACTTGGAAAACTTGACCACTGCTGACCTTGAAACAACCAATATTCTTGGCCATGTATAACTTTGATATCATACTCACTCAGTTGAAAAGGAAGGACTTCAAGATAGACATCACCACATTTCATGTACAACCTCTAGAAAGAGTGATGGCATGTGGTAACTTAACATGACCCATTCACAACGAAACACTTAGGACTTCATGCTATCTAAGACAACACACTCACACCAGCAATATTTTCTTAGGAGTGTAAGTCAAATGCTTGTCTATGTAAATGCAGCCATCATTTTTCAAACCAGTAATCCATGACGAACTTTACCCCAAATGTTGGGACTAGTCACTATGCTCAGTACTGCTACGTTGTATCGTTTTCTCACTCAGCGTACCATCATTCCCATTTCATTTGTTATATGGTTATTATGTGAAAAGGGATGCAGCAACGAATAATAAGCTGAGGCAATATGCTAAACAATGAAATAGTGCAATGCAATCGCGTCAATGAGAGTAGTATTGGAATGGAAAACATTTGCCACCATGACCAGGACAATTTTAGGTTGTGGATAAGGTACCTGCTCCCATCATCCCCAATCGACGACGGCATCGGGATTCCACTTCCCTCTCCAACCTGAAACCACAGGCGCACAGATTATAATCACCGGATGACAAACTCCAGCACACCGATGCCTCCGTGCAGTTATTACACGCCATGAATGGGAACACTGTCCACAACAATGCAAGTTACAAGTTCAGCAATACATTTACGGGGAAGCACGTACCGGTGGCGTGTCGGAAGGCAGGTCCTCGAAAGCGATGGTGTCGGCGGGCGGGGAGGCGGGCGCGGCCGCGGCGGCGCGGGAGCGCAGTGGGGGCGCGCGGGAGGAGGGGAAAGAGAGGGCGGTGGGGTTGGGGCTGGCGGTGGAGCGGTGGAGGAAGAAGAGCGGGAGCGTGGAGGTGGATGTGGAGACGGCCATGTCGACGGGGAGGGGAGGATGAGTGTGGTGGGAGGGAGAGCGGCGTGGAGGCGCTGGTTTTGTGAAGGCCTCTGCTTCGCTATCGCTGCGTATTATCCTTTCCGGGGCGCCTTTTGCGTTCGAGTCCTCCATGTTTGTTGAATTGCGATTTGGACTGCAACTGTTCGCTCCAAATCGATGTGGCCAGAGGAGACTCCTAATCTTCTTTGTTTCTTTGTCACGGTAGATCATGAGATTATATACACGCTAAACTAGCCGACCAGACAACCAATACCAATTCTACTCGGACACAAGTCGTGCTTATGTCTAACAGACCTGACTTTTTTTTCCTTTTTAACTGCGGTTCATGTTTCTGGCAAAAACTATGATGATTTTTCTCCTGTATTCACTGCTTGGAACTCAAATGTTTCACCATCATTTGAACTCAGATTTTTTGCAGTAAAGGATCAGCTTCTGCAAGATACAGCAAAAATTTCCGTTTCCAGCCCCCTTAAATCCACTATTATGATTACATACATAATAATTTCCTGTCTACAGCATATACTGACAGATGGGCGTAAATTTCAGACTATTTGTATAGATTGTGCAAAGGCAATGATAAAATTGAAAGGCATGGTCATTTGATCACACAAAACGTTATATTATCAACTTAACTAATTCGGAAGCAACATGCGACAACATGGGGTAAAATTTCACACCGTCTGTCTACAAGATGCATTGGAAAGACATGTTGTCAAATCAATATCGACTAGAGATGATAAACATCTATATTTGCAGAGCTGATCTCTTCTAATTACAGAGCTGATCCCTCAGTCTGCAACTTGGTGGTCAGCATCAAAGAGGAGACAGCCCTTTGGGCCCAGGCCGGTGCCATTGGTCTGAGGGTAGCACTGTCGGCGACCTAGGACGTACACTAAGATCCCCGCCATCATGTTGTAACTTGCCTCCTAGGAGGATTGTAAACCCAAACTCTTATCTTTTCAATGGAATGAAACACAAAGGTCCTTTGTGTTTTCTCGAAAAGTCTCTTCTAATTCCATCGCGGCAACCTTCACTTACCCTCTTTATCACGGCCATCGCCACTCTCCCCAGCACTCCTTTTCCCACGCCCAGACAGAAGGTCCATGCCCAAGCCCAACTGCATCTCACGACCCCTAGGATACGATGAACCAGCTGCTGGTGCCGGTTGCTTAAGCTGCCATGGTACAGGCTGCCTACTGGGAGGGGATGGAAGCACCTTCGGTTCAGTCGACCAACGATCAGCAAAAGGTAGCTTCATTGTTACATCCGCCTCTTCAGAATCCATTGGACATGATTCCTCGTTAAGGTTGAACCCACGAACGCTAGTTTCCATATTGTCACGATCTGAGTTCGGAGATGCTGAAAACGGAACATTCAGCTGCCAGGATGCCTGGTTCAAGTCATGGGCCTCGAGTATCACAGGAGGTCGACCAAGTAGGCCGGCTTTCTTTTCTTCCTCCTCTTTCACGATTACCATGTGGTCAGGTTCTGCAGCTTCAGAGCTTTTTTGCTTAATACTATCCAACATCTTATCCTGATAAAGATCTTTACCACTCGACGAGCGCGCTGAATATATGTTTGTCATTGGGAAAGCTTTCTCTGGTGGTGTGGGGGTGTGTAGTTCTGGGGTAGCAGGTCATCCCAATTCTCCAGGAGTTCTTTATACACTTTACGAAGAGTGACCTCTGTAAGGCCTGTTACCTTACAGATCTCTGCTTGAGTCTTCCGCTTGTCTTCAAGCTGACATGCAAGGTAGATAGCAGCAGCAGATATGCTTATGGGGTTCCGCCGGGTACAGAAGCATTTATTAACAACTACCTCACCAATGTGGGCTGCAAGTTCCTGAGGAAACATAATGTGATATGTTAAAACCAGGGCATATTATTTTCCATAACGTTTCAGGTTGAAGCTCGTCTCATACCTGAGCTGATTTATTGAGCTGGAGGAGGTTACAAAACCGAGGCATGTGAACTGCTATTGAATTGCTGTTAAGAGGTTGGCTCAGTTTCAGAGCTTCGCCAAGTATTTTGATGTATTTTCCAATCTCTTTCTGAGGAAGATTGCTAGCGGTAGAGATTTCCTGGATGTGCAGTAAGCGGAAGACGAATCAGTGCTAAATAAAAATTTAGCAATAATCCAAAGGAGCATATATTTTTTAGGCCGCTAAGAAAATCTTATTTTTAAGTCGACGGTCCTAAGGGTTCTTCATAATCCAACGGGAATCAAATAGTTGCACATCTTAGATTTGAGAAGCTGCACAGACCTTTGTGTGCAACTTTGAAGCTTTGTAATTTGCAATTCAGTCGACTTAGAAATAGCAAATCTGTGAGCAAAACGCCAAACCAGGTATTTACTATTTATACAACACAACTTTCATGCTCAACAGCTGAGTCGGCACTAGGTTCAGTCCTTGGCCAATGAAGTATGACTAATGTTGTTTCGTCAGGTACAGTACAATCAAGGTATTCACAACATAGTTAAGTTCAAGGTTATAAAAAGCACGCTTAGGTGCACAGATAAGCTAGCTTAGGCGCTGAGCAGAGGCAAAACGCCTATCGCTTATACGTGCGCTTAGCACTTTAATCCTTCAGAAAAGGGAAAAGCAGAGGCAAAAGGCTCAATCAGTGCCTAGCGCTTAATACATCCTTGGTTAAGTTAAGCGTAATATTTCAATACAAGTTCACATACACTATGCTAGTTCATAGCCAAATATTTGAAGAAAAAAAGTACATGTATGTTCAAGTAAGCACGGTCAGATACTCCATAAATAGCGATACTAAGTAGAGTGCAGTAAATTGATATGGGAACTTTTGGACCTTAATCAGTTTACTGGAAAGCAGCATATCACCTGCCAGATAGTGAGATCATCTATTGACTTGCTTGGTATCCAAAGATTCTGAACTACTAACTATTCATAACCCGTGAAGAAATTCCCAAGTTTGAAGCAACCAAATCCTAAATTACATTGTGGAAATCCCCCCGTTTTTACAACCTAGAATTCCTGGTTAGTCCTAAATCCTGGTTGCTTGGAAATTGGAAGTACTGCTGATTAGTAGAACTGATGAACAAAATCCCCAATTATGAAGCAAACAAATCTTGAATAACATAACGTAAATCATCTCCCTATTCTCAGAGCCTATAAATTTGTCTCGTTAGTCCAAAATCCTGGTCGCTTGAAGAAACACACATAGTCCTATCTATGTCTGCACGGGGGCATTTCCATAAACAAGTGGCGAGCAAGAGCGCAACACAGACCTGCAGGGTCCTGGGCTCCCGTGCCTCGCGGATGGCCTGGACGAGCGCGGCGGTAGCCAGCGCCTCGACGCTGCGGTTCCTGAGGCAGGTGGCGGTGGAGCACTCCTTGAAGAGCTCGAAGGCGTGGTCGGCGATCTCCCGGTCGAGCCTCAGTATGGACGCAACGTCCACGATCTGGAGGTAGGCGCGGAGGCTCTCGACGGAGACCATGGGCCCAGCGGGGTCCGGGGTCGAGGAGGCGGGGCAGTCGACGGCGAGCGCGCGCTCGAGCTCGGCGAGCTGGCCGGAGAAGGCGGAGGCGGAGCGGGCGAGGACGGGGTGGCGCTCGAGGGAGAAGGCCGAGAAGGCGGAGACGAAGCCGGCGGGGAGGAAGGGGTCGTCATCGTCGTTCGCGGGCGGGGAGGAGGGCGCGGACGCGGCGAGGTCGGGGGTGACGAGGGGAAGCGGGTGGATGGAGGGGAGGGGGGGAAGAAGGGGTGGGTGTGGAGGTGGCGCTCGAGGACGAGGCGGGCGCAGGAGGAGCACTCGGAGACGGCGCGGGAGAGCGGCGGCTGCGTGGTGGCGCACCGCGCCGGCCCGGATGAGCGACAGTAGGGGCACGGCGAGGGCTGCGACATGGCGGCGCCCGTGCGGAGGCGAAGCTTTGGGTTCGGGCCTTTGGGGGTGGCTGACCTCAGGCCAGGGGCGGAGACAGGGAACGAGATCCTCTGACTTACAGGATACTACTGCAGGGACGTAGTTAGCTGTGGTCCACTCGTTTTGCATCGTACGGTTCACGCGAATACTAGCTGCTACCTATTTTGCTCACTCGATTGGATTGTTGGAAATAGAATAACTGGGCCAGTCTTTTTTCTAAACCAGGTAAAATATTTGAAAATTCATTTGGCACACGGGAGTATACGTTTCTGCTACCGATAATTTTTTGTGGTTTGTATAAAAATGACAAAAAAGAGTATCGTGAAAAGTTATTTTAGAATGATTTTTTCTTTTTACGCACGACTTAAAAATGTTGATTCGTGAAAACAACTTTTTGAGCATATAGAATGTCGAGACATATGCACGGAATTTTTGTTCGACTTTTTTTTACATTTGTAGAATGAATTTTAAAACACAAAACGCCACCCCAGTAAATAAATAGTTAGCCACTTTATAAAGAGAAATTGTGCGAAAATCTGGAACGCTTCAGATTGGCGAGCGCAAATATGATGTCGAGATGTATGTGGCAAAAAAATTACAAGACCTTTTTTGCCTTTTTACACAAGCCAAAAACTTGTCGGTTTTTCGCGAAACTTGGCGTGCACATTCTGTCAAGAAGTATGTGGCAAATTTTGTTTAAATATTGTTGACAATTTGAAATGTTTGAACTATGGAAAGAGCATATACTCAGATGTGCCAAAAATTTATTAGAATACTGAGTCGCACGTACCGAGTGGCAAGACAGCCGAGAAGGACCTTGGACCTTATCCTCTCCCCGCAAACAGTAGAGAGGCGATTTTCTGAGCGCACCTGTGAACCCACCTCGCCGGCGGCGATTCGGCGGCTTCCCCATCCCTCTGACGGCCGCTTCGGCGGCGGGAGGGTGGGGGAACCCGGATCCCGTCGTGTATATAGTGTAGGGTTGTGTAGGTCTCCAGCCGGCGGCGTTGGGAAGATGGCGGCGCGGCCGGAGTGGATTTTGGGGGCGGTGATCTTCCTCTTCGGCGTCGGGGCTCCTGGTAGCTCCGCCGTGGATCTTCCGTCCGGTCCTCGCTCACAGTTCCTAGGAGCTGTTGTGCGGGGCCTCCCCTCGCCGGAGTCCGAGTTGCGGCGGCTCCGGAAGTTGCTAATAATGATGTTCGATCTGGTTTGCTGCAAGGTGGTGGTGACGACGACGCAGGATGGAGGTTCCTGTGGAGCTAAGCTTCGTCGACTTCCCGGCCATGGGGGGGCTTCTTCTGTTCCAAGGCGTCAGCGAGGAAGAAGTGGTGGCGGCGCGCCGGCGATACGTACTGTGTTTCGTCTTCGACACCGGGATCCTGAGGGCCTCATTGTAATTTCTTTTCTTTGCTGGATCTCTCTGTAATAGACTTTGTGGCAATATCAGTTGATCTTTCCCGCAAAAAAAAAAAAAAAAAAACTGAGTCGCACGTACCATTTACTCAGTTTCCAACCAAGCAAAATAGCTAGCAGCCTAGCAGGCAGTCGTTCACGGAACAACGTCCGATCCGCAATGAGTGGACCAAAACAAACGACGTCCCTCTGCAGTAGTTTGGACTACGTTAGAGGATCTCGTTCCGGAGACAGGGGGGGGCTAGCAGGGGTCAGACCCCCCCAACCGTTCGCCCCCTCAACAAATCCGTCACGTAATAGTATATGTTTGCTGTATATATGTACTGATGTACATTGCTAATCACGTATTTTACTAGGACTTGAGCCCACCGCTGGTAGAAATCGATGGCCCATTTAGTTCTGGTATTCCCCGAAGTCCAATAGGCAACAGCCCATCTCGCTGTCTCCCCATGTTTAGCCGGTTAGGTTAGTCCATTGATGATCGATCGTGTACTCCTGCCTGGTTCAGCCGCCTGTTCTCGGCTGAATCAGATCAAAAACCGACTCGTCAATCAGCCACTGCCAGAGTGCTTAATGCTAAGGGATCCTGCTGCACCAAGCAGCGGACGGCGGCGTGGCCGCTGATCGCCCGCTTCCTCGGCGTACGCACCGCCAGATTGTTTATCAAGGTACACTATACACTAGATTTACTACCTATTCGATCTAGCTCTATTTTTCAGTTTAGCTACACTTCACAGTCATAAAAAGTACAAATATATTATATAAATTGTTTTTCCTCGCCTATTGCTTCGCTCTAGAATCTGGGCTTGTATGAAAATTTCAGATGTGATTGTTCGTGGCTATTTGAACTTATAAAGTGGTTCCAGCATTCTTTTTTCCTCTTTTGTCACAGTTTGTTTAATTACATATTACCTCCGGTCCGGATTAATTGTCGCAGTAGTACTACTGCGCTAATAAAAGTGTCAATACATCTCGCGACAGTTATTTTGGATCCGAGGCGAGTATCTATGTTAATGTTTGGATAAATGTTTTCACGCAATATTATTGCTAAACATGCATTGATATGCTATTTATTTTGACTTGAAGTCTTGATATGGGTACTATATATCAACTGCGGTCGTCATTGTTTCGCCCCCCCTATAGCTAAATCCTGGCTCCGCCCCTGCCTCAGGCGACGAAGACCCCGTCTCGCGTCACTCGCACTCGCACACTCGACTACTCGAGCTTGACTGGATGTGTTCGTCTTTTTTACCATTATTTCCATAGTTTTTTTTTTTTTGCGGAGAAAAACGCAGAACTTACATCGGACAAGTTACAAAGAGGCCCCCAGAAGAAACAAATTACAGCCCAGCCCCTGAGCAACTCGACCACGCCGGAGACGACGCAACGCTGTCGGTGGCGCGCCGCTGCTCAAACTCCTCGCTTTGCCTTGGAACAGGAGCCTCCCCAAGCAGGCGGGAAGTCGCCGATCAGCGATCCCGGAGGATCTACGCCGGAAGCCGCCGTCGTCGTCACGCCGATGAAGATCCACATCTTTCAGATCTTGAAGCCGGAGCCGCCATCCTCGAACTCCGGCACGGGGAAGTCGCGCTTGACAGCTCCACCGAGCTGCACACGCGACGGAGGCGGAAGATCCACAGCAGAGCTTCACCGAAGCACCGCCATCGAGGAGGAAGATCTTCGCCAGCAAACCACCACTCCGACCGCGCCACCACCCTCCCGACGCCGCCGGCTGGAACCCACGCACACCTAGACTATATACAGGCCGGGATCCACGGATTCCCCACCCTCCCGCCGCCGGAGCGGCCGCCGGAGGGCGAGAAATCCGGCGGATCCGCGGCTGCGAGCTGGAGCGCACGGGCGAGCCCAAAAGTCGCTGCTCTCTACTGTAGATGGAGAGAGGGGACGGTCCAAGGTCCGAATCTATCATTTTTTCCATAGTTTACATTGTTTCCATAGTTTACGTTTTCCTTGTGTCCTTTTTGTCCAGAGACAAACATAACCAGCTACTCCTATTTATAAACATCTAAGCAGATTGAGATAATAAATACAGCAAGGCCACACAGCAAAGAGCAAACCTTTTTTTTTAGGGGTCACCGGGGGGTGCAAAGCACCCACCTGAATCAAAGAGCAAACCTTGAAGGGTGTCTGTCTATTTAGAACCCTCTGAGTAAGCTCAGATCATTTAACAACATAGTACTCCCTCTGATTCTAAAAAATTGTCGCCAGCTGACCAAGTATTTGTACGTAGCTACTTCGTTTCTTACGACACTTACACCGGATCCGAGGGAGTACTATTTTTCAATTCCATTGCATTACATAATACTGTTAGAGTATGACAGTACGGGTGTATCCGGCTGTTCCGATTCTTCCATATCAGGCGCACCGGCCGCTGCTCATCTTGGTGTTCACGCCAAGACTTCCTCCTTGATGAGATCACGTGTAGATGGCATGACATCTTCCGTATATGGTAGTTGCTATGTAACCTGATTGTAATCAGCTCACGACATGTAATCCTGTACTATATATAAATGAGAATATGAGACGGACGAGGCTAGCTATCGAGCAGCCCGTTCCTTCCAATTAGCATGGTATCAGAGCACGTCGTTCCTACCTGTTTCTTCCTCTGAAAATCTCAACCCTAGATCGATCCCAACCCCTCCAAACTCCTCTCAGCCACCATGAACCCCGTTGAGCATGCACCACTGTCCGGGGGCGCCGTACGTGGCAACTCGGTCTCCTTCAACTACAACGGCAACAACTACCATGGCGGCGGCGGCGGCCGCGCATACAGTGATCCGTCCGGGGGCGGGACGTTTCAACTCGATCTCCTTCAACGGCAACGGCAACAACTACCGTGGCGATAGCGGCCGCGCTCGCAGTGATCCATGGACGTTTAATCCGTGGACTGGACTGCCCACTCATGCCGGCCATGCACATCAACCAGCGGCGTCCCAGCCTCAACCATGGCAGCAAGGTGCATGGTGTGCTCCAGCACCAGGACTACTTGATCCTCGCCTTGCAGGCGACCCACAGGCGTACACATCGTATGCCCCAGCAGCTAGCTACTGATAATAATTGTTCTATTGAATTTGATCCATTCGGTTTTTTCTGTCAAGGCCCTTCCATCCAATACCGTGATTCTTCGATGCAATAGCTCCGGACCACTCTACCCTCTCCATGAACAAGCCCTTGCCGAAGCTCACACCATCATCGCCTCCACCTCGCTTTGGCATCGCCGCCTTGGACACCCTGGCAACCACACCATGTCACGTCTTCATAGCACCAAACATATTTCTTTCAATAAAGTAGGCCCTCCCCTCTGTCATGCGTGTCAGTTAGGCAAACATGTTAGGCTACCATTTTATGCTTCTCAAACTTCTACCACTCGCCCGTTTGAAATAATTCATTGTGATTTGTGGACATCCCCAGTTCCTAGCACTTCTGGTTTTGTTATTATCTTATCATCGTTGATGACTTTACACATTATTTTTGGAGCTTTCCGCTACGCAAAAAGTCTGATGTTTACACCACCTTCACTGCCTTTCATGCCTATGCTCGTACCCAATTTGACCTGTCTATTGCTGCACTCTAGTGTGATAATGGCCGAGAATTCGAAAACTCCAACTTAAATACCTTTTGCACCACCCATGGCATTCTCTTCCGCCTCTCTTGCCCTTATACCTCTCAGCAAAATGGTACTGCCGAGCGAGCAATCCGTACGACTAATGATGTCATCCGCACCCTTCTCTTCCAAGCCTCCATGCCACCATCTCTTTGGGCCGAAGCCCTTCATATGGCCACCTACCTCATAAACATCCGCCCTACAGCCGCACAGAAATTTTCAACACCATATACCTTATTATTCGGCCTCTCTCCATCTTACAATGACCTTCGAGTATTTGGTTGTCTTTACTACCCTAACACATCCTCCACTTCCCGAATAAGCTTAGTGCCCGCTCAACTAAATGTGTTTTTCTTGGTTATCCTACACGTCACCGTGGGTATCGTTGTCTTGATCTCACTACCCGGCGCATCATTATATCGCGTCACGTCACCTTCGATGAGACTACATTTCCATATGCACCTGAATCCTCCCTACACCACCGCCACCCCCTGTCCTATTTGATCCACCATCGGCCCCTCTATACATGCCTCACCTAGCAGATCATGCTCCAACGCCAAATAGTACACCAAATTCCTCTCTACATGTACCAGCTCCACAACCCTCTATGCATGCACCCGTTATGCATGGATCTTCCGGCCACACTTCCCCTGCCTACAAAACAGCAACATGTAGCTCCACTCCTCCCGCCTCTCCACCACCAGTGGTCCTTCCTCTCTCGGTTCAGTTTCATCTCCAGCTATACCAGGTCCTCTCAGTTCCCTGTCTCGTACACGTTCTGCCACACTTCAATCTGACTCAACTGCACACCCAACGCCGGCACTTCATCGTACACGCTCAGTCACCGGCCGGCTACCACCACCTATTGATCGACTTAATTTTTCAGTCATCACAGCTTCTCCCATCCCACATAATTATCTCACTGCTCTACGCGATCCTCTTGGCGACACGCCATGCAGGAAGAATTCGATGCTCTCTCACTTAATAAAACTTGGGAATTAGTTCCTCCTCCTCCGGGTGCTAATATTGTTAGCGGCAAATGGGTTTTTCGTCACAAATACAATCCGGATGGTTCTCTTTCTCGCCATAAAGCTCGTTGGGTCGTTCGAGGGTTCTCTCAGCAACATGGGGTCGATTTCGATGAGACTTTTAGCCCTGTCGTCAAACCTGCTACCATTCGTATTGTCCTTTCTTTAGCTACATCCCAATCCTGGCCAATCCATCAACTAGACGTTAAAAACGCCTTTCTTCATGGTCATCTTGATGAAGTTGTGTACAGCCAACAACCATCCGGCTTCGTGGATTCTCACCATCCTACTCATGTATGTCGTCTTCTCAAATCTCTCTATGGCCTCAAACAGGCACCACGCACATGGTTTCAGCGCTTCGCAGCCTTTGCTCGCAGAATCGGATTTACCGAGTCCAAGTCTGATGCATCTCTATTTATCCTCCACCACAACAATAACCTACCTTATCTCCTCCTTTATGTTGATGATATTATCCTCACTGCTTCTAGTCACACACTTCTCCGGTCCATCATCCAGTCGCTTAGCACTGAATTCGCCATGAAAGATCTTGGCACCCTCCACCACTTCCTTGGTATTTCTGTAACACGTACCACCTCTGGTCTTCATCTATCTCAACGCCAGTACATTCTCGACATCCTCTCTCGTGCACGTATGCGTGACTGTCATCCCGTCCAGACTCCTATCGATACCAAACCCAAATTATCTGGTTCTGTTGGCTCTCTCGTCACCGATCCCTCTCTCTACCGGAGCTCTCCAATACGCCACTCTCACTCGTCCCGAAATATCCTATGCCGTTCAACAAGTTTGTCTTCATATGCATGATCCTAAGGAGCCTCACTTCCAACTTATTAAACGCATTCTTAGATACCTCAAAGGTACTCTCCATCATGGTCTTCTTATACATTCTAGTTCATCCCATTCTCTCACTGCCTACTCGGATGCCGATTGGGCTGGATGCCCGGACACCAGACGTTCGACGTCGGGTTTTTGCATGTTCCTTGGTGATAACCTTATATCTTGGTCCTCACGTCGCCAGACGACGGTGTCACGTTCCAGCGCCGAGGCGGAGTATAGAGCCGTTGCAACGGCAGTGGCCGAATCTTGTTGGGTCCGCCAATTACTACATGAGCTTCGTCGACCTATTGACAGTGCTACCATTGTCTATTGCGACAACGTCAGTGCGGTTTATCTTTCTGCCAATCCGGTTCAACATCGTCGCACGAAGCATATCGAGCTGGACATTCACTTTGTTCGAGAGAAGGTTGCTCTGGGTGCTGTTCGAGTTCTTCACGTCCCCTCGTCCTCTCAGTTTGCGGATATTTTCACGAAAGGACTACCGACAGCATTATTTCATGATTTTCGGTCCAGTCTTCACGTCGCTGCTCTCCCAGGTTCAGACTGCGGGGGCGTGTTAGAGTATGACAGTACGGGTGTATCCGGCTGTTCCGATTCTTCCATATCAGGCGCACCGGCCGCTGCTCATCTTGGTGTTCACGCCAAGACTTCCTCCTTGATGAGATCACGTGTAGATGGCATGACATCTTCCGTATATGGTAGTTGCTATGTAACCTGATTGTAATCAGCTCACGACATGTAATCCTGTACTATATATAAATGAGAATATGAGAGGGACGAGGCTAGCTATCGAGCAGCCCGTTCCTTCCAATTAGCAAATACTCCGTAAATTTAACAGGACCATAATTGTCTGAAAAATAGGACCATAATCCACAAGCAACACATACAGTAGAAAATCGATCAATCTAGCATGTATTCCAGACAAGAAAAGAACTTGTGAACAAAAGTATACAAGAGTCGAGAAAGGAGGACATGACTGATCCCCAGCAGGTACATAACACCAACAGAGAGATAAGCCAAAATCAAAATGCACACATGGTATATTAAGCTCTCGACTCAACCAGTCATGTCAGCAGCTGCTGTCCGCTGCATAGTACCAATAAGCAAAAAAGATCAGCCTGATTCAGGTACAGAACAATGCTGATATTAATCCAAATTTGCTCATATGTTCTCTTGAGAGTAGGCTGATTAATCTTCATGACCAAGCAAGATTTACAATGGGATTTCCTGTATATTCTATCAATTACACTTCCAATCATGCCAAAAGAGAATACAACATTATTGATCATAACTAACCTCTAGTAGCATAATTATCAACAGAAAGGCAAAACGATTGTTAAGCTTCCAGCTCCAGAAGTGTTTTTCTACATAACAGCCTGGTCTTCCATATATAAGTATCAGCTCTCATTTACCTGAGATGCAAAGTGTCAAGAGTCGATGAGTAAAAGCTGTTCTTAACAAGCACCAGGCATCAAGAGGTGTTTGTGCACTCAGGACAATCGATGTATATGGTATTTCCCACGCTAATGAAAGGGAAGTATAGTATAGGTACTGCTGAAAATCAATACGTCTTAGTGGTAACTTATTATGTAAGAAAATTACAAACCAGAATGCATTCTTTTGCAAAACTGTCACAGCTTAGAAGCTAAAATGTTCTTGTGTATAAGACATAGGTAACTGGTGAAGGTAAAAAATGAATTTCTGTGTGGTGCAATTCCAGTTGTCAAAAACAAACTTACCATAGTTCTGCTTTTTCTTTGAGAAGTTATAGAAGGCTTTCACAATGGCACCGTATTTCATTGATTTCAGAGGACCCATATGCCTGGAAAATAAAGAGTAGAGATATTTTCAATGGTGGAAATAGATAGTGATGGTAATTTGTTCAGTCACACTTCAGATGGAATGATGCTAGCACATGACTGAAGAACAGTTTTCTCTGCTCTACTTGTGACACTCAAATTCTGAAGAGATAAATCCTACATGATAGCACCACTTTCAGGGACAGACAACTAAGCACGATCATTTATATAATTTTGGATAGTTACCAGCTATTGTATTAAGCAATATATGGGCTGAATGCATTTCAAGGAAAATCTTAAAAAAAATTTCTTCAGAAACTGCAATCTGAGAAATTTCCTCTGATGCCATAGGTCAATATACATATCTACAGACAAGAGTCTTTTACGTATCTAGGAAGCCTACTAGATGAGGGAACTTACATGATCTCAGTATATCGCAATCTCCATGCAGGAAATCCTAGATGGCATCTGGCAGGACCATACACAAGAAGAAGATCAGGTTCTGGTCCACCACAACCTAACGTACAAAGCAGACACTTAAGTACTCAATATAAAGTTGCAACAATGTAAAATCTGAAATCAAAAGCCCAGGATATATCAGAACATAAATATATCATGCATGAAAGAAAGAGGATAGGGTGTGTTTAAGCGCACCTACGGATTTCAGTGCACTGCCCATGTCAGTTTCTGTATATACTGAATCACATCTATCACCGTTTAAATAAGTTGAGCAAAGTAAGGTGGCTGCTTTAGCAATGCCCTCCTTGCCATCAGAACCAGAAATACACTCCAGCGTCATCTCACTGTGACAACGGTCCAAAGGTTTGATGTTTGCACTGACATCCTACATATTGCCATAACCCGTGATTCATACAAACTATCAAAAACATAACTCATAGTGAATGCAAACACCGTGAGGCTTTAGATAGAAAATAAAGCAAACTCAAGTCTATAACTTACCAAATAATCTCCGGGATTGTCATCTCTTGAGCCATTCTTACTAGGTTCAAACAATTTCTTCAGCACTCCTGTGTTGCAGTATAGAACGATAAGGTATAGCTCTTGCATACTACTAACTGTTCATGCATCAGTATATATCACAAGCTGAAATGTACAAGGCAACATGGCTATTCATTTCAATTGTTCTGGTATGCCCCTGCCCCCCAAACATGATACGGCTATGTATTGCTTCTTAACGTTCTTGATTTCTATAGCGAATGTTTGCACAAAATATGCTGTAATCATGTATGCGGATAAATTTCAGACAGAAGACAATAGTCCCTACAAAGTAGAATAGTGAACTCATGTCGTACCGTCGATGTCATAGAGACATACATACTTGATACCAAGAGTTCTGAGCCAGCATAACAGTTGATTGATCTTCACAGTATTCTTTGCTTCTCTGCTATCTACCACAATAGCCAGGTATTTGACTCTAGACAGTTGGAGATTCCGATACTTTCGTAACAACCCAGATGAAATAAGATAACACTCTAGATTGAACATCAGATGAGAACATAAGCTAAAAATGCTGATTGCTACGTGGATAATGCACCAGAGCAAACCCAAGATGAGCTTTATAATTGTTGACGGTAGAGACATCTGCAGACAGAAATACAACCTTTAGGCTAACTTTTCTCGCCCAGAATGCATTAACCTGATGAGGCGTATATTTACAGAAAGAGAAGTAGCCATCTATGTTAAACGGTTTTGGAACCTAACCCTTAATATACTCTGATAATTTGATGACAGCACGCATGAGCTATTGTAGATATAAGGGAAATGATCGTCTCAATGGTATCACACATATTGTTTACCCATCCTTAATTTATTAATAATTTCCTAACTCTAATTCCCCAAATAAACACATGAAAAGTGAGGACATATATTAGCATAATGCCTAAAGTATTTCAGTAAATAATTAGGGGTTGGGTCAAGCTAAGATGGGGTTGTTACAACAGGCAAGAACTACTACAATGAAGATTGAATCTTGACATGATTGGAATTTGTTGGTATGACTAACACAATTGTGAACTTCAGCTGAGATCATTAAAAATATGGAACTAAATCAACAGTTAAGACTAAGATCATCAGAAATATGGCTATGAGATAACTCACTTGTGCAAAATTAACAGTTAAGCTTAGTCTAACAAAATTAACAGTTAAGGTTTCAGCTCAGATCATAAAAGGTAGGGCAAAGAGACAACTCAGAGTATTTTTTCTAGTAAAGCAAATCGGTTGCAATATAGAAACCAAATACAACTTCTAAAAGAAGCTAAAGTATTGTTTCTGCATACTCCTCCTTTCCCTCACAAGACCAGTGAATAACTTATCGAGAAGGGCATACACTACTCACTGGTGCGTTCCTGCACGATTATATACCTACCCACCACTATTCGCAGCAAGTATTCACTCAACAGAATTAGTATCTCCTCAGAAGAATCACTATAATGAGACAGAAATAGATCTAACAGCAGTTGCAAGAGGAAGAATCGAATTCACCAGTTTAAATACATGCGGAGGAGGCTTATTCAGGATTAGGGGGTTATCATCGGCCACAAACGCCTCCCTGCACAACAGCCACCAGATTAATGTTTCTCGAGAAAAATGGAAGAAAAGGACATCGTACATACAACGACCTATGCAATGAACAGTTGTGGAAGTTCAAAGAAGGAAGAAGAGGACAACGTGCATACAACGACCTATGCAATAATGCAAAGAACAATCTGGAAGTTCAAAGAAGGAATAAGTGGACATAGTACATACAGCGACCAATGCAAATAATAATTTTGGAAGTTAAACTAAAATTTATTCTTTCTGAACAAGGAGTGATTATGTAACATGGGTTCGAAGCCAAATGGCACAGGGGAAATGAAGTAGGCAGAAGGGTTTGCTGCAAGAAAATGAGAAGATAGCAAGGCAAGCAAAGAAATCTGACATGGCCTTGGTACCCATGGTATGATGGCAGCGCAGCTGGGCTGAGAGAGATGGGGAGGCAACCGCCGAAGAATCAAGAACCACGAGTACGCTATCAAATTGGAGAACCGAATTTGTAGCCAGAAAGGCAAGAACTATGATCACAAGAAAAGTTGGATGTGTCCTATCAATGGCGACTTATCACGTATACTGATTCTGATGTCGACTTGACTTGTCCTTTTGCTAGGAGATAATAATTTCCTAAGAAATACACAGAACCATTCCTCTCTGCTTTGTAGTAAAAGTTTATTCGAAGCTTCAGCCTGTCCGGCTACGTGCCGACGCAGTACAATAATTCAAAGGCGAGTACAGTACTTTGATTCGTCAAGTGGACGGCGCAGAGAGTACTGCAGGTGAGGTGGCATGCGAGGTGAGAATAAAGAAGTAGGGGTTTCTTGCCACGCATTTGCACGAACACCTACCATGTGGCCCACGAGAAGCATACCCACGCGTCCCACACCGGTAGGTCTCCCAGTTTCCACGGGGAGGAGAGATGGAAGGATGAGAAAGTGAGACCTGCCTCAGCTGCTCGAAGCGAGCGACGCGCCGTTGCGGCGCTGCCGCGCTTCTCCCAGGCTTGGCGGCGTCACAGCCGCATCGGCACCGTGATGCGGGGCGGATGGATGCGACTACGGCGGCCGGGTAAAGAGCGTAGTAGTCGCCAATTCTGAATTCACGATCTGGACTCGCCAAAGTCGAAAGGTGGAAGAAGAGCAGCGACCGAATTTTGACCTGAAATAATCAATGTAATGGGCCGTAACCTGACGAAGCCTTCCCCGAAGATGCAGCTGGCGCCCGGCCGACCACACGGACAAATGGACTGATCGGTTTGGAACTTTAAAACTTCTTCCAGCCCATAAGCTTTTTTTTTCGGTAAAGGCCCATAAGCTTTCTGTCAGAAACTTAAGCTTTATAAATCTATAAAATAAGGTAACTTAAGCTTTGGTCAACCCTGCGGTGCTCCATCTGATTTTATTTTGAATGAACAGAGTACATGTACATAGTACAAAACTCCAATGAACGGAGCGGTCATGAAAGTGCTTTGCTACGACACAAATTGATAGATCAGAAGATTTGATCAGATTTAATCAAAAGAGTGAGAAAGACTACAGAAGGAGATCATGCGATAACTCCGATGTGCAACCACAACCATAGTCTTTGAGTGCCTCAGAATGTGTGCTCCCCAATAGTATCTCGACCAGTGGCGGAGCTAGAACATCCGGAACCAGGGTGCACACATGGTGCCACAACACATTTAAAACATCTTTGGGGGTGCATATGTGGTAAAAATTTGCTAATTTATAAAGAAATTTCCCTCCTCCCGGTGTCCTGTGCACCCGGCTGGGTCAAGGTGGATCCGCCAGTTATCTCGACAGCTCTCCCAGCTATCTGATTGACATGTGCACCTAGTGTTGAAAAGAAACTGAGCTAAAGATTTATCACATGCTTCACGAGCTCGATAGCGATGTGTCCTTTCTATTGATTCTATTGATACAATTTAGTGGATCTGACATGAGTGTATAAATAGGGGTTCAACGGCATAATCCCATACTGGATTATACTATCATGTACGCATGTGCTCCACAATATCATTTTGTATAACGTTGTACCCACCTCAATGCACAAGTTATTGATAGGGGTGCAATGGATTCGAGTTTAAGCGGTCGCGATGAAGGTCGGTTCAGCTCATATCATACAAAGAGCGAGATCGATTTGGCTCGAGTTAGAATTCGAGTTGTAGAGGTCAATCATACTTGGCTTGTAGCGGTCTTGAGTCAGCCTCAAGCCACTTTCGAGCTAGATGAAAATACTATGCATTGCAGACTGGGGCATAGCCAGTGGCAAGGAGGTGCTCATGCATTCCCATCGACCTGAGTTCCAATCCTTACACTCGCTAATTTTAAGTTTAACAATTCTTCTTAACATAATATCAAAGTTCTAGTGACATAGACATCCAATCATCAATTATATATGTCTGATTACATGTATATCACTGCAAAGAATCACACCTACAAAAAAAGGTGACGCCTTTTTCATTCCACAATATAGAAGATAAAATGTTATTCTAATTTCATTCCATATATAAAAAATTCAGTAACATCTATGCTACTTCAAGTTATGTCGGGTCAAAATTGAGTGAGCCATCCTTTGCTCAGATTCGGCCCATAGTTCTACCGAACTACAAAAAAAACTCATACTCAATTCATTTCTTTTCGAGTCGATCTTGAACAACTACAAGCCCCATCATTTCTTCCATAAGCACTTTTTCACGGCACTCCTTGGAAACTTCTTTCATTCTCTTCCTAAACTTGTTTTGCGTACCATGGGCAAGGAGGGAATCGAATGTGATGCAAGATTTGCACTGTTGCAAAATATCATGTGTGGGCGTGTGGCCTTGTCCGATAGCACCTACACAATGCAGAAAGGGAACAACACACTTTTGGTAAGCACAAGTGTGTTAGTTGTACCTACATAATGCTCAAAGCAAACAAAGATACAACTTTTCAGAAGCAGAAATCTGTCGGTCAGGCGGTGCAGGTGCATAGTAGTAACCTGGCCTTCATGAATAAAGTTTTCAAGCCAGGTTGATATTGAGAGTTCCTTGCAACTTCTAACTGGGACTGTGAGGTAATAACATTTTCTAAGTTAAGCTTTTATTCCATAAACTAAAAAAATGTTTACCACGTTGCTTATGCCCTGTCGTTCAATTGATGCCACTACTGTCCACCAGATTTTTGACAGGGATGCATTTTTGTAATGAAATAGACATATGAAATTGGACAATTTTGAAAGTTCTGCCACCGAGAATGACACCTCGGCTGCTCCAAACACTGAAAGAAACTGGACGCGTACAACAGACAGCAAAGGCTATTCGCTCACCTTGTCAAACAGTAACACTGTTGCATTCAGGCGTTAAGAGCAGCCGTAGAAGGGAAGATACATAGGTAGCGACAGTACGTTCAGTGACACTGAAATGACAGCATTGTTGCCTTCTTCTACAGGTATGCGTAAACAACGGTGGTGCCGAGCCTTAGCATTAGAGTCTTCATTAAAACAGACTTCACATCTCTATTAATCAATTCCCTAAATTAGCTAAGAAAAGCAGCTAAGGTAATTGGTAAAGCAAAGCGTGTGCCATAGTTCGTTGCTCTCCATGGCATCTCACGAGCGCGCAGGCGTGTCCATGTCGTATAGGGCCGGCGGCCAATCTTTTCGCTCGCACGTCTTTCTGCCTGCACCGAGCTTAGTTTACAATTACGCCCAATGGCGCCGCAGTTTATTGCAGGATCCACCCACTCGGCTAGGCGGCCGGCGAGATCGATCGCTATCCGGCCGCTCCTCTCGCCGGAGACTTTTGGCGGCGGCTGCCTCGAACTTAACCAGAGCATGCACCCGATAGATCGGAAGGTAGGCGAACTGATTGATCGGCCGATCGCAACAGCAGGTCGACGTGAGTGAGTGGATGGGCGGTTTAAGTTTTGGCAATGGTGGCACCCTTTTGATTTTCTTTCCGACGAACTAGCAAAGGAAGCTTCGCTGAGCACGCGGAGTGGCCGAACGTTCCATCCATCCATGTCGTGACCAGCTTTAGGCCGCGCCTTTCCACGGTAGGATCGGATTAGTTTTCAACAGGATATATCATGTTCCCGAATCCCGAGTAATGCCGTGATCTGATCGCTCCTAATTGCGCGCGGGCTCCGCCATTTAATTACTTCTTGGTGCGAGGCGCATGCATCGCGTGGTACAGTAGCCTTGGTGGCCGGTCGAGTGCTAATGCTGAGTTGCTGACGATCCACAAGCGTAATGTGTCGAGCTCGGTACGGCCACTCCCATTACAACCAGGTTTACAGTTTTACTTGAGAGGAAGCTAGGAGCTCATCGACCAATACATTCAGTTTTATAGTTATAGCAAAATCTAGCTATGTCATGCATAGCTCCATTTGCTTCTCGTCGGCAATACATACTTGAACTCGACCTTTCCAATCGCCGTCATCTTTACAATCATCCACCTTAGTGCGTTCTGTTGTTTGTCACTGGGACCCTCTGTTGTTTGTCATCTTTACAAAATCTAGTTTCATCACCGGACACCGCAAGCACATGTTTCCATATATCAGCAGCAAAAGGGGGATATATGACTATATCAACATACTACCTTGATGATTGCTTACACGCAGCAAACTAAGCAAAAGGTTCAGAGCGGTATTGAAGAAACATGATCGAATGAAGAAAAACGTTGAGCAATCGGAACATCTTTCTTGCTCATCCTTATGCTCTTTATGTACATGGTACATCATGTCACATCTGCGGTGCTGGAAATTCATTTTGCTTCTTGGCAATCTAGATTAGGGTTCAAAATTTCAACAAAAGTTTATTTCTGTGGATACCGAAATATATTTATCTTGAAATCTTCGTACTGGATTCATAAGCAGTTCATTGAAATTCAAACTTTGCTTAAATTTCATTTAAATTTGACAAAATTAGACGAAACTATTCCAAAATAATTTTCTAAAATTCCATGTTTTCCAGAATTTAGGAGATTTTGGTAGGTCTCGAAATTTCTCTCATGCCGAAATGCCCACGAGCCCACCCACGTCCTTTTCTTTTTTCAGAGAGAAAGAGGCTCGCGAACAAGAGAAGAGGTACATATGGATTAGGGCTCGTGGCCCTAGCGAGCAGTGGAGGCCTCAAAGGTAGTAAAGGAGGACTAGGCATGGGAGAGAGGGATGAGACAATCGTGAATTTATGATGGAAGATGGGTGTACACATGGAGCAAAAGTCCATGCTAGTGAGCTCCGAGATGATGTCGGGACTGCAGGGTATGGATCCTAGGCTAGTCGATTTTGGATCTGCAGTAGTGAGCTCGAATAGGCAGAAGTCGGTGCCTCATATGTGGGCATAAGAGATATGTGAAATCAAAATTTCTTTATATTGCCTAGGTAGTTTTGGCATTTGCAATTGCAATCATGCATGTTATTTGTTGCGTACATATGAACAAAATGTTCCGCAGGATTTGGGGCCTATTGTGAAAATTTGAATCTTGTTGCAATGTGTTTCTTGGTTTACTTGGCATGGGGTTTATTGTCTTAATGGACGTCCTTGGTTTACATCTTAGAGTAGGTCGGATGATACAAAGGTGGCCGGTCGGGAATTTTCTATCTCCAGGGCCGGTCCAAACATATTTTGGACCCGAGCAAATTATACTAAAATTTTATACTGATTTGTGAATTATACTAAAGTTTTCTATCAATTAGTTGTAATAGTAAACCACATTTGAATGTTGCTAATATTAAATGTATCATTCTATATTATCTTCTTCCAATGTCTATCAATTAATTTTGTGTCATGATAATTTAAACCTTTTTATAAAAAAAATCTCCATGAATTATTTTCATATTTACATAATTTGGTGTTTATTTTTATATGTGTATACATGCATGTGTGTTCAACTCTATTTTAATATCCTTAATATCATGGTAGGGACCTCTAAAGTGTACGGTCTAATAAATAAATATATGAATAGTAGTTTCTCCTGTATGATTAGGTAAGCACATTTGTATAAACTTTAGAATATAAACTGAAATATCATCAATAGTCTTGCAAATTTGATTCGGCGATAAGTTGAAATTATACACATGTTCTGTACTGTTGAGATGTCATCGATCGCAAATTCTATTTTACATATGATGCAGTTTGGAAAATCAGGCAGCCATGTTGATCTGTGACGTGTCGTGTGACAGGTGGATCTAGCTCTAGAAGATTAAAGGAAAGAAAAAAGAAAGCAAATCCACGTGAATAAAGAATTGGTTGCTGCTGTTGTTTTTCTCTTTGGGCTTCCTCGTCCGTGGCATGTCTTTTCACAGAGAGCGTTAAGAGTGAGCCTTGCACTCATCGATTTCCATATACTGCTAAAATGCGTCCTTGGTTAGAAAAGGCTGATCATCATATCCATATGGTTGGGATTTGCCATCCCATTTTTAAGTAGAAGTGATTCAGGATCCTACTACGTAGTACCGTCCAAACTCTCAAGCCCATCAGCTCCAACTTTGTGGTTACGCCACTCAGGCACCAAGAGAAAAGACCGTAGCTTAAATCGACTGGACATATACAGGTGATCCGTCTCATCGGTTAAAATCTAAAATGGCTAGCTAGCTCTATCTGAATTCGCTCTATCTACCCCAAAGTCCACAGAAGAGAGGCTCGTCGTTCTGTCTTGCCAATCTTTTCTTAACCGCAATGAGAAGAATTTTTGGTGTTCTTCTACAAGAATCGATGAGAAGATGTTCACTGTGCTCTCATAAAGAAACCAAAAAGATGTTCGTTGTGCTTCTCGGAAAAAGAAAAGAAGGTTGTTATTTTGTGCAGACCCGGCTAAATCATTTCACCACAGTAGCTCCTAGTCCCTTCGGTTCAGATCCCCATCCTGGCACAGGCGGTCCTCCCAAGATATTTTCGATCGATAATGGTGCTCCATGTCCTTGATCGATCACCAGAAAAATATCAGCGTACGCCATTAGTCTGTCTACTCACGATGGAGGCCGGACGGATGCCTCGGTACCGAAGTAGGGCCGTGTTGCACGACGACATGAGGCGATTGGCAGAGCAGCGGCATCGGATCGGATAGCCAAAGTTCGTTTCATAATCAGCACCGCAGAGGTATATTATACCTGCATTCATTGGACAAAAAAACTACATGTAGAGGCTGAGTGAAAGAGGCTGAGTGTAATGGTTAAACTCTTATTAAATAACAAGAAGGAGGTGGACAGACATGTCCTTTGGGCATATGGTAACCGCCAAAGCGGTTCTAAACTATTCCTAACACTCCCCCTTGCACAAAGCTACGTCTTGTATGTCTTGTATGACTTGATTCTTTGTATAATCTTGAGAATATTGATCTTGATCACGAGTGTATATTATCTTGGATAACTCCTCCAAAAACCATGTGGGGAAATATGAGGAGAGTATTGTGTAGGATATGTTGCTAAAACTCTTTTAAACCCAACAGGATAATAAGGAGAAAATGGTGCAACATATATTGATTATTGTCTCTTTTGTAACTCATATAAGAAAACCTTAATAAAGGAAAAACCCATATGTGAGTTTAGAGAACAATAAATATGTCTTGTGTACTTCCTTTAAAAACCCAAGTGGGGAAAACAGAAAGTATGACATATGTTATTCGAAGTTGATTATTTCTCCCCCAAAAACCCTTTGGGAAAAATGTGAGGAGAGTAGTATTTGATATGTTGTTAAAACTCCTTTAAAACCCAGTGGGAAAAGTAAGGAGAAATGATACAACATATAATGATCATTGTCTCTTTTATAACTTATATGAGAAAACCTTGAAAGGATAAAACTCATTGGTAAGTTTAGAGAACAATTAATATGCCTTGTATACATCCGTTGAAAACCCCGATGGGGAAAATAGGACATATGACATATATTCTTGTGTTGACATTACCACATTAAAAACCTTGATGAGAATCTTGAGAGTAAATTCATAAAGGGAAAAAGAGTGTAATATAATGTTTGAGTAGGTTATAATTCAGGAAGAGACTCCCCTGATCCTTGCAATATAGGGGCAATATGCTTAGTGATATTGCTTTTGTATAACCTGTTTGCATTTGAGCAACACAAGCATTATTATCTTGTAGATAATAGTTGGTGATTAAATAGAACCACTAGAACATGAATGTTGAATGTGGTTTATCATTCTGTAAATACACACATCGATGTGAATCCTTGTATTTTAGAATGATAGGTGGTTGTAGCTAGCCATTAGAGTCTGTTTGGAAGACATCAATAGAATGGCAAGCCCACCATGTAGGTACATGAAGCCCTTATGTGATATAGCTTTGTGGGGATCATATAAGTTGCTAGTATCAACACATCCGATGATATTGGAGTTTAAATTTCTTTGAAATAACAAATAGGTCAAGATAATTGGTGTGTTGGAGATATCGAAATATTCTCTTGAATCAATCCACTAGAGTTAGGTCCAATGGTACTGAGATTTGAAACATTATGTTCCAACATCACTTCTCCATCTTCCATGATTTGATTGTATGTTTCTCTACGTCTAGAGATTGAACAACCATGGAGTTTAGATGGATATGACTTGTCCATATTTGAATATCTCCAATAATTTCTGGATATAGGCAAAATGGTGTACCATATTTCTTGAGTGAAGGTGCTCGAATTGTAGCTAAAGCAAAGTTTGATTTTTGCTTATATCCTTCATCTAATTCCGTCTCTTAGATGACTACGTGCTTCATCAATATCTTGTGTGTTGCGAGTGATGTTATAATCATCAACATACACTGATTTTATGAATACCCTTTCGAGGATTTCTTGATGAACACGTGTGAGCAATCATCATTGTTAGAGTAATCCTTTTGTATAAGGAACTCATTAAGTCGGTAGTACCAGATTTGTTTCAACTATTGTAAGTCATGTAGTGACTTTTTGAGTTTACACTATGCATGTTGCGATTTGTATTTGGATTCAAAATTGGGATTCCCATGGGAACTTATATGTCTGAATCAAGTGACACGTGAATATATGGTCACTACATCTATCAAATGCATAAATATATGATTTGTACTGCCATTGAGACAAGTTATCGGAAATTGATTCCACTTGTATCCAGAGAATGTATTTTGGGTATCTGCGTGAACCCTTATGCTACATGCCTTGCTATTGACTCACCACCTTGTTGTTCTCATTCCGTTCTTGGACAAAAACTGGTGTAGGTATTTCTTTTGTGTATACCTTCCTTTATTGAGCAAGGCTATTTCTTCTTGGATTGCATCCTTTTGATTGAGTCCAGTCCAAGCGAGTGTTTTGAACTCTGCCATGGCCATGGTCTTTGGATCCGGATCATTGTAAAGGTTGTTTGCAATCATTCTTGAGAAATATATGTCGACAATTGTAGGCTTTCATTTATAAGATTCTCCAGAATGTATGAGGTTTGGTGGAAATCTTGTTTACCTTTGATGACTCTTCGTGATTTCCCAATACGGTCAAGTCTAGGTATTCCGATATCCCAGTCATTGTGTGCACTATTGAGCTAGGTTATGATGGTTTTCCATCCACGGGGTGTATACTACCCATTTTGTGTCTATCAACGTGAAGTTGACTTGCATTTACTGATTCTGAGGGTTTCTTCCTCAGTTTCCTTTGTTGCTTGCAAGAAGCTGAATCCTGCTATGTGGTTGTACTTCTACCCCTCTTGTTTTGAACAAGGAGTTCAGTGGTTTTGTTGGTATACCTCCACGCTTTCGGGTACACTTGTTGCAGGATTTTGTGATATGTTTGTAGCCAGTAAATGGATTTGGCAGGTTATTTGCAATCTGTTGCAAATTAGTGATTTTCTGAACGCGAAGTTCAGTGTCTTGAGTACGTGAATTTGAGGCAGAAATGTGTTGAACATTCCAATTGATTTCCTGGCTTTCTTTTTGGTACTTAAAATCTCCCCCTATTGCCTGGAAATTGTCCTCACTAAGCATACTAGCCTTGAATAACTCCCCCGACAGGGGCATGAGGTATTTGTAGTTGACGGAAATACAGTTATTCCTCACATAGATCCCGAATTTTCTGTGAGGGGCCATTGATGTATGCCGTGGTGGTGATATCGGTATGTAACCGAATTATCGCAGATGGGAAATACTTTTGATTTGCACGTACTAATTTTAGAGGGAAGGTACTACAATATGTAGTCCACTGCAATTGAATTATGTCAGCGGGGTGTAAATTTGCATGACTCCAATGCAAGGTTGGTATTTGCAATTCATTAGTAAGAGATATGCTATGAGCTTAATTCTCTCTTTATTAGAGATTCAACCAAGCCATTTTGAGTGTGGATATACGGGACCGAGTGCTGATCTTCAATCCCTAGTGCCATGAAATAATCACTGAAGGTACGTGTGGAGAATTCAACAGCATTGTCCATTCGAATCAATTTAATTCGATTTTTTGAATAGTGAGAGCTTGTAGTTTAATAGCTTGTCTCATTATTATGGAAAATACATTGTTACGTGTGGATGATAATGCACACATGAGACCATCATGGAAATGTGTCTATTAGAACCATGAAATTATTAAAGTCCAGACGCAATGGTTGGATCTACCCACAAATTGCAGAGGTTGAGGAAATTTAGCATCAGTTAGATCACTACCAATGAAATTGATGATAATTTTCCGCATCATCTCTATGCTGGGATGACCAAGGTGATCATGCCAAGTTTGGAATGCATCGGCATTCTGAAAAATTACCATGTTCGCAACATGTGTTACAGGTTTAATGAATGTGTAGTGCAATCCTGAGAATAATGAGAGAATTATGCATTTAAATGCTTGTCATAACCGTTGTTTTGGTAAAAAGGAGATACTCCTCTTTGTTGTCATCATGGGTTTCGATATGGAAACCATTCTGGCGGATATCTCTACATCTTGTAGGGTACGAACTTAATCAAGATACTATAAAGCGTTCTCGATTAATATGTAAGTACCCATAGGGAGTGTAACTGTGGTACTAACATAACCATAATTACAACATCGCGTCTAGCAATGAAAATATATTGGTATCTCTTAGTAAGAGTTTTGAATATATATTTCCCCATGTATAGAGTTTGTGGTTCATTGTCCATAATGAACGTTTCCTCTTTCATAAGATTGACTCCCGTAAAATTCTATATATAGAATTGAAGATTTTTCAGTATGAAGATCTTTATCAGATATATAGAACACATACAAAGTTTTTTTTTGTATCATGAGTGCTGATACATTATATCATGATTTGTTGTATTTGATGACAACTTCATGTTTATTAAGACAATAGATAGACGTTGATAAGGAGTTGGGAGACTAGTCAAGTCTCCAAACAGGTCATTTGAAGCATATTCAACAACCATGTTCTCCTTGTTCATGGTATTTGTGACATTGGGAGAGCGTGTTGTTACATGATATGAACAACTATCTTCCTAGGTATTATCATATTGAAGATTGAAGCGTGCTTCATATCTTTATCCCATGAGTAGGTCAGATGCGTCTCACGGAATATTGGTACAAATTGACCGGATACCGTGGAGTGCGGGAAGTGTGACTATCATTCCATGTGATGCAGGGTTGACCTCACCGTCCATCGCCCATGTAGACCGTCAGAACCAAGCTCATGGAATTCTGGCCATCTTAAATCACATGGGGTTTGAACAATAGATTTGTTCAATTTACTTGTGTGTAAATTTAGAAGTCGTCGTGGTAATGTCGTAATAAAGTTGCAAAATTTTTTGCGAACTCAAGTGAAGACTTAAGTGTAGACTTCAAACATCTATCATAACACTTTGGAGATATCATCATTTTTATGAAGTCCGTCTCGCATGGAGATATCAACATTTTTATGGAGTCCGTCTCGCAGCACTGAGAAGCATAATCTGATCGAAATCAGTAGATGTCTTGATCTTAGTACCTTATGTTATGATTTGATTTAAATATATGGGAGAGCACATTGAAGGTAGTCATAATGTCAATCTTGACAAAATGTAGATCTTACAATAAGCGTGGATAATCTGCACATTTTGCAGTAGATGCCACATTACCTTGTGGTACCATATATAAATTTGAGATAGTCACGTCACAACTTTTGCAGATCAATTCAATTCGAATTAAGTCAATTTTGTGCCGTTTAGGCATTTTTGGACTTAATTGATGGTGAGCTGATATTTAATTTTGGAAGAAAAACTAATCTCAATTGCAAAAATAATATTATTGTACCATTTGTATATGTTATAGGGATTGCAAATTGCAAACACATTGAACATATAATCATTTATAGACAATATGGTCTAAATCATTATGCATTATAATGGAGTACAACATGTAATTATTCAGAAATACACGGTTTCAAACCTGACAAGTACTTAATAGAGTACTAGTTTTTGGACATGAATGTAAAATCTGAATAATACGAGGGCTACAGCATACTGTAATAAGCATGAGGGCTGAAAAGATAATTGTACAGCCTTATCTGTAAGCAACAGTAAGTAGAAGCACTAAAACGAAATATCCAAATGGATAAGGTATGGCTCATCTCCTCCCGTGCGGTGAGATATTTTCAATCGGAAGTTGAAAATTTCCCCAAAAATCACGGTTCAGGAGAAGTCGCCCGGTGCTCGCACGATGCGGCCGTGAGGATGCAGTGGCAAAGCGCCGCTGCTGCTCGGCGTGGTGTCGCGCCCGGGGATGCCGCCGATGAGGAGGCTCCGCATAGTCGCGTACCGAGGGCAAGGACCTCGCCGGGTTCGATGGCTGCCGTCTGCCGCATCGCCCGCCATCTCGGGGCCGTGGTCCACGGCCGCGTATAGGCTGGGGTGCGGCCGAAGATGCCGCCATCGCCGTGTCGCGTGCTGCTGGCCGTGAAGACCAAGTGCGTCGCCACAGCGTGCTCCGCACTGGAAACTGCCTTCGGCGACCTCGTCGGGAGAAGCCGTGGATGCGGGGATCAACTCCAGGAGGGCCTTGTCGCGGGCGCTGCCGCGATGATGCAGGCCGAGGGCCGGCGCTGCCGCATCGCCCGCCTCCGCCTCTGGCCGGTTTGATGTCGGAGCCGTCTCCGCTGTGGAGGTCGAGGAGCTTGTCCGTCGTCCGGTGTCCACAAGGTGGTAAGAACATCTTGAATCGAAAAAGAATATTTCGGTTGCTCACCTTAAGTTCTTCGATTCTCTATTTTTCTTACCAATTAGCACAGTTATATGCCTCTGTTCTTTTTTTGAACGATGGAGGCATTCCCTGTTCTTCCTTTTTTCTTCTAGTGCTTCTCTGTTTGATCCGTTTGTGTGGCCTATTGCTCTGATGTAGAGCGAAAGTGTCTGATAACTGATGCATGTAAAATGCATACATGAACTTTACATTTTATTACATGTTATTCCATGTTATTTGCATCATATAAGGGTTATATTCATGATTTATATTGAGTTTTGGGGATAATTAACAACTTCCCCATTTTTCTGGAATTAACCCTGCGCTGTCAGAAAACCCTTTTTCTATATTTTGATGTTTCAGGGACCCAAACGACGTCCAAATGACCTGAGATTTTACGGGGATCACTTTTTTGGAAGGAACGAAACGTAGGCGCAAAGGAATCGAAGAAACGGAGACCAGAAGGCCGAAAGGGGTGGGCCCACGCGGCCAGATTCCCTGACCGCGTGGGACCCACCATGGCCCTCGGGCCTCCGCTGCCGTCGATCTTTCTTCCCGAAGCTTCGTCTTGACCTAAAAACGACTATATATAGACCCCCCAGGGCTTTCGCGAAAGGGAGCGCCGCCGAAACAAGAAACCACGAAACAGAGACCTGGAGCTGAAGATTGGAGGGGGAAAACTCCGGCGGGGCGCTGCCGGTGTGGTCTCCTTCCCTCCAACAACATCTCCACCGACACCATGATGAAGAGGGAGTAGTCCACCCCTGGACTATGGGTTTGTGGAAGTAACTTATGTATCTCTCCTCTCTATGAGCTTCACTAATTAGTACCGTATGAGCTGCTGAACATGATTACGGTCATCTATGTAATTCCTTTGTGGTGGATCTTTATTATGAGTTAATACATGTTTGAGATTGCAATGGTTTTGTTTCAGTTATGAAAGTAGATGCATATTATGTACCCCGTTCTTATTTACTTGTCATGATCAAGCATGTTTATGAGAGCATGTGAGGGGGAACGTGTGCATTAGTTGGAGTAACGGGGGGTGGCTAGTGCAGTGAACGTGAGAGAAGTTCTGCGATCCACTTGGGTTTTCTACCTTACTTTGTTGCCTCACTAGGGATAAACAAAAATACCATGCTACCGGAGAGTGGATGTGACCTTGGCCACTATCTCCATGACTAGATCTAGCATGTTCTTATTTTAACTTCATGTCATTGAACTTATTGCTATGCTCTGATTTATCTTAATTACTAAGGTGTTATGATTTAGTTCGCATCTTGGTGGAGCATAAGAGAGAGAACAACTTATACTTGAGATCTCTATGTTAGGACGTGATGCCCATATTATTAATAACTTGTCAAACCATGTCTTGCCATCTTACATGTTAATTTTAGTGTTCCATTGTCTACCACGTTATCAAGAGAGAGTGCATTTGTGAAACCATGAACCCCGGTCCATTTTTAATCATAAGAAACACCTTTCCAACACTTTTATCACCACTTTTGTTTGCTGCCATTATTAAATCCGAAAATACAAAAACACTTTTACATCTTGCATTCATCATAAAAAACCCAAAAATATCATTTATCATTACTACCATCATCCTTGCATATTTATTTTACCATCATTGCATATTTACTACTGTTTGCATATTTATTTTATTATCATTCTCACACCTTGTGCTTGACAACCACTTGGTGAGGTTGAGGGCACAAAACAATTTATTTTGTTGCAGGTTCTCAAGAGAAGGATAAGGAGATAACACCTGAAATACTGGTTCCCCGAGAGTTCGATATTAAACCCTCGAGTCACCCCTCGTGGGGAAAACTGTCTTCCACTACTACATACACTCTGCACTTGGAGTCTCAACCTAACCCATTTACTTTTCACGCAGGTAACCACACGAAGGGCTCAAGACGTTTTCTGGCGCCGTTGTGGGGTAACTACGTGAAGGGCCATCAAGACGTTTTCTGGCGCCGTTGCCGGGGAACCATAGCTGAAAGGTTTATCCAAGGATCACTCACATCAAGTCAACTTCATCACCAACTTGTGTAACAACCTAAGCTTGGGGAGTTGCACCTACGTGAGCATCATCTTATCCATCTTTACCTACAATCATTTTATTTTGTTTTGTTCTTGTCTTGCATATCATCTTTATATTTCGGTTTGCATTTTATATTCAGTTTTGCATTTTTGTGTTGCATTTGTTATTTCGAGTTGCATTAGTGTCATTTTACTTTCAGTTTTGCATAAAAAATTAAAAACACATAAAAACTTGTTAAAATGGGAGATAGAACTAAATTGTGTGACTACACAAACACTCCTAATGATCAATTTATTGCTAAGCCTATCACCACACCTGAGATTACTGCTGAGAGCTATGAAGTTAGTCCTAGTTTGTTAAACTTGATAACTAGGGAACAATTTGGTGGTAGTGCTGTTGAGGATGCCTCTATGCATCTTCATGATTTTATTGAAATCTGTGACATGCAAAAGTTTAAAAATGTTGAAAGTAATGTCTTAAAACTGAAGTTATTTCCTTTCTCACTTAGAGGAAAAGCTAAAGAGTGGCTACATTCATTACCTACTGGTAGTATTAATTCTTGGGATGATTTAAAAGAAGCTTTCATTAAGAAATATTATCCCCCTGTTAAAATACTGCAAAATAGAAACAATATCCTCTCTTTTAGGCAAAATGAAAATGAACATGTTGCCATGGCTTGGGATAGGATTAAACTCATGCTTAGAACTTGTCCATCACATGGGGTTAATGAATGGACCATTTTACACTCTTTTTACAATGGTCTAAATTACATGTCTAGAAATATACTTGATTCAGCTGCTGGAGGTGCTTTCATGGGAAAAACTTATTAGAAGCTAAGAACATTTTGGAAAGTATCTTGCAAAATTATAGTCAATGGCATACTGATAGAGCACCTAGTTCATCTAAGAAAGTGAACTCTATAGAAGAAACAAATGATTTGTCATCTAAAATGGACACCATTCTTGCTTTTATTAATAAACAAAATTTTGAAAATATGCCTTTGCAAGAACTAGTTGGTAATAATCCTGAAAATGTTGATGTCAACTTCATTAGGAACTATGGTAATAATGGGTATGGTAACAACAATTATAACTCTTATAATAAACCCCCATATGTTCCTAACAACCGTCCTTTAGTGCCATATCCTAATGCTAATGATAAATGGAAGCCTATGTCATCAAGCAATGATAATTTCGAAGCAAATAAAATTCTTATTGAACAAGTTGCTAGTCATAATACCATGATACAAGAGTTGAATAAATCTGTTGCTTCTATTAGTTCTGATATTAGAGGTTTACAACTCCAAGCTGCAGGACTAGACAAAGCCTTGTCAAAACTAGCTGATAATCAAGCCACTTTATTGAGTATGTCTGCAGGGAAACCACAAGCACCACCCACGGTTGGGATGAATTCTATTAATATTGCTGAAAGTGTCCCTTCTACTTTGGAGGGAACTCTTAATGAACTGCTTGAATATCCTGAATATTTGTTGCCATTTATGTCTCAACTTGTTGGTTTAAAGGAAGAAGTTAATGAAACTAAAAATGATGAATCTCTTATGTTAGTAGTTAGAAAAAAAGTTGAGGAAGTTAAAATGCTTAGTGAAGTTAAGGAACCATTTGTTGATTTAGAGAAGTGTAGCTTGCATGAATTAATTTCTATCTTACAAAAATTTGCAAGTGATCCTTCTGTTAATATTAACCAGGCTGGTTTTGGTTCCTATATTGCTAATCATGTCTTAAAAGAAAAGATTGCTAGGTACAATCAAGAAGCTATGATACCACCTAAGCTTGGGGATATCTGGATCCCTAAGGTACTAGTAACCATTGGAAAAGAGACACACCATGCCATTTTAGATCTAGGATCTAGTGTCTCTATATTATCTAAAGAACTATATGAAGTCCTTGAACTTAAAAATATTGAGAAATGCTCTATTGAACTTGCACTTGCTGATGATTCCATTAGACATGCTCTAGGAAAAGTAAGTGATGTTATGGTAGAGTTACACATGACTTTTGTGCCTGTTGATTTTCTAATCATGGACATGGGGAATAAAACCTCTAGTCCTATTATTTTGGGAAGACCTTTTCTTCGTACTACAGGTGCCATTATTGATTCAAAGGAAGGGAATGTGAAGTTTCAGTTTCCACACAAGAAGAGCATGGAACACTTCCCAAGGAAGAGGGACACACCAAGGTTCAAGCTCCCTCATGAGCTACGTCCCCTTTGATTATCAAGTAAGTAAGCCTAGCTATATGGCTATAAAGAAAGCGCTTTACGGGAGGCAACCCGGTTGTTTTTGTTTGAGATTTTCTTTGAGTCCTCTTGCTGTAACAAGAGAGTAGTTTGTTAGTTTTGTTTCTGGGATTTTTAATAAAGAACCAAGTTTTACCTATTTTGGGTTTGAAAAGTTGCTATTCATTTTCGGAGAGTTTTCTGCCTGCACGAAGTCTGTGCACGGTTTGATTTTTCATTTTTTATCTGTAACTCCGATTGAGCTGTAATTTGAACTGTAGCTTCAACTTTTCATCCTCTGTATACGTGATTTTTTCAGATTTTTCTGACGAGTTTAAGTAGGGTAGAAAAATGCGTTTTGCTGCTGCTGTTTTTCTGGACAGATTCTGTCTTGATATTGTTTGATGCATTCTTTGAGCTTTTTGCTTGAATCTTTTTGATTCAATTGAGTTTATGAGTAGGCATACAACATTATATACTCTCTGGACATTCATATGAATTTTTGCCTAAGGATTTTATGCAGCAAGGAACCTATTTGTTTATCACTACTAATATCACCCCACAGAAAAGAAATGGGAGAAACGGTGTTTTGAAGTTTTTTCACAGGGATTAGAGGAGCTGCACCAAGAGCTATCCAAGGATGGTGAAGACCATAAGCTTGGGGATGTCAAGACAACCCCACTAGACCAACACACTCTCGGTTTGCACACGTCTAACTTCTGTTTTTCGATCAAAGCACTTTATCGTATAAACTTGGAGCGTCTGTTTTTTTTGCTTTTGTTATTTCGGTTTGTTAATAAGACCACCACTATCATTTATATATGAGAGAGCTACTGGAAGTTTGGGTTGAATTATGTTGGATGCTATTAAATATATTGGGATAGGGATGTTTGAGTTGATTTTAAAAGATACATATAGTTGCATAATTCATGTGCTTTGAATGAATGTTAATTTGCAAGTGTGTTGTCAAGAGCTATCTTTTACCATGTTTAGATGTTGAATTTTAACTTTACTTGGTTTAACATGGATTGATTAGTTCTATGGACACTTATGCATGCATTTAGATGGTCAACTTTCTCCCTATTGCTAGCCCAAAAATTACAACAAGTAAAAAGCTTGTTTCCCAACACCTTCAACCAAAGTTTTTCCAGTGAGTCCACCATATCTACCTATTAGCTTTATGCTATTCCAAGTATGTTTATCATGTTATATTGTGTTATCTACATTTCTGAATTTAAATGCTTATGTTATTGATTGTCATGGGAAAAATTGGTTAAAAGCTCTCACGAACTTGATGCACAATTTACTTTTATTGCATTTAATAAGCATGAACCATTGTGATTAAAATTATGAAGTTGTGGGCTTGACAATGTTTTGGTTGGGAGTTAGCCCATATGTGCTGTCACATGGCAAGCTTTCAACATTGCACTTATTTATATTTAGTTGATGTCATGTACTTTTGTTTATGGATGCCTATCATGGGTGAAATGAATGTGGATACTTAGTAAGTTCAAAGAGTTTGTATAAATGGTTAGAGAAATGCCTGGGCCGCTAATCTAAGCCATGCATCATTCATGGTGGAAATTTACAGCATAACCATAATGTTCATTCAGTGATGCACCTCATAATAAAAAGCTATACCCATAGTAAATAAAAGAGTGCTGAGATTGTTCATTGTCTGTTTGTCTTGTTGTTTTGACATGGGCTTGTTCATGTCAAGGGGCAAGAGGTACCCCAGTGCAGTTCTTGATGATACTATTATTACTTGCAATGACCTTTATTTGAATTTACTTTGTGGACCAAAGTGAGTAACACATGGTGTAGGTACTTGTATTCAAGGGACATGAGACATTCAACCAATACATTGTCAAGCACACCACTCATATTTGCTTTCACTTTAAACATTAATCATTCAAGATGCTATGATAGGGGTAATGAGAGCTCCACACCAATGACTACCACATTGCAAGCATTAACTTAAGTAGAAGTGTTTGGAAGTTAGATGAAACTTATTCATGCTTTACCTCTACTTATTTATCTATCCAAAGTGTCCACCTTTTATATTCAGTTTTCATAAGAAGTACTCTATGACCACCATAGGATGTTTTTACTTTTCATTATGCATACATTTGGTCCATAGTACTTTCTTCTATATTACACTTTGTGAATTTATCATTGAACATCTTTACATTGAGTATTTGATATCACTTCATAATTTATCTTGCATATTGTTATTCCTTTGAAGAATGAATCATTTGACTCTATGTAGCAATAGTAATCACCTTTGATATCCATTGATAGTATTAAAATGCAAAGTCCATGTTAGTTTTATCACCTTCATACTCGGGACGAGCATGGGTTAAGCTTGGGGATGTTGATGCATGTAAAATGCATACATGAACTTTACATTTTATTACATGTTATTTGCATCATATAAGGGTTATATTCATGATTTATATTGAGTTTTGGGGATAATTAACAACTTCCCCATTTTTCTGGAATTAACCCTGCGCTGTCAGAAAACCCCTTTTTCTATATTTTGATGTTTCAGGGACCCAAACGACGTCCAAATGACCTGAATTTTACGGGGATCACTTTTTTGGAAGGAACGAAACGTAGGCGCAAAGGAATCGAAGAAACGGAGACCAGAAGGCCGAAAGGGGTGGGCCCACGCGGCCAGATTCCCTGACCGCGTGGGACCCACCTGGCCCTCGGGCCTCCGCTGCCGTCGATCTTTCTTCCCGAAGCTTCGTCTTGACCTAAAAACGACTATATATAGACCCCCCAGGGCTTTCGCGAAAGGGAGCGCCGCCGAAACACAGAAACCACGAAACAGAGACCTGGAGCTGAAGATTGGAGGGGGAAAACTCCGGCGGGGCGCTGCCGGTGTGGTCTCCTTCCCCTCCAACAACATCTCCACCGACACCATGATGAAGAGGGAGTAGTCCACCCTGGACTATGGGTTTGTGGAAGTAACTTATGTATCTCTCCTCTCTATGAGCTTCACTAATTAGTACCGTATGAGCTGCTGAACATGATTACGGTCATCTATGTAATTCCTTTGTGGTGGATCTTTATTATGAGTTAATACATGTTTGAGATTGCAATGGTTTTGTTTCAGTTATGAAAGTAGATGCATATTATGTACCCCGTTCTTATTTACTTGTCATGATCAAGCATGTTTATGAGAGCATGTGAGGGGGAACGTGTGCATTAGTTGGAGTAACGGGGGTGGCTAGTGCAGTGAACGTGAGAGAAAGTTCTGCGATCCACTTGGGTTTTCTACCTTACTTTGTTGCCTCACTAGGGATAAACAAAAATACCATGCTACCGGAGAGTGGATGTGACCTTGGCCACTATCTCCATGACTAGATCTAGCATGTTCTTATTTTAACTTCATGTCATTGAACTTATTGCTATGCTCTGATTTATCTTAATTACTAAGGTGTTATGATTTAGTTCGCATCTTGGTGGAGCATAAGAGAGAGAACAACTTATACTTGAGATCTCTATGTTAGGACGTGATGCCCATATTATTAATAACTTGTCAAACCATGTCTTGCCATCTTACATGTTAATTTTAGTGTTCCATTGTCTACCACGTTATCAAGAGAGAGTGCATTTGTGAAACCATGAACCCCGGTCCATTTTTAATCATAAGAAACACCTTTCCAACACTTTTATCACCACTTTTGTTTGCTGCCATTATTAAATCCGAAAATACAAAAACACTTTTACATCTTGCATTCATCATAAAAAACCCAAAAATATCATTTATCATTACTACCATCATCCTTGCATATTTATTTTACCATCATTGCATATTTACTACTGTTTGCATATTTATTTTATTATCATTCTCACACCTTGTGCTTGACAACCACTTGGTGAGGTTGAGGGCACAAAACAATTTATTTTGTTGCAGGTTCTCAAGAGAAGGATAAGGAGATAACACCTGAAATACTGGTTCCCCGAGAGTTCGATATTAAACCCTCGAGTCACCCCTCGTGGGGAAAACTGTCTTCCACTACTACATACACTCTGCACTTGGAGTCTCAACCTAACCCATTTACTTTTCACGCAGGTAATCACACGAAGGGCCGTCAAGACGTTTTCTGGCGCCGTTGTGGGGTAACTACGTGAAGGGCCATCAATAACGTGTTAGAGTGAAACGAGAAGTAGAGAATGAAGTGAAACTTGTGTCATTCATTGATCAAGAACTTGGGTATTTATACAAGGTTTTGCCGACTCTTGGGAATGTCGGTTCTCTACAAGACGTCGGTTACAGGAAGACGCGACGGTTCGGAATGAGTAAGTGCCTATACAAGAAGGAGGTGGACAGACATGTCCTTTGGGCATATGGTAACCGCCAAAGCGGTTCTAAACTATTCCTAACAAATTGAAATTAGGAAAAGTGCATTTGAATTGTTCGCACATTTTGAGAAAATTTGAATTTTTTTTTGTAACAAAAGTAGTTTGCTTGTATTTTTCTGTTTGTTTTGATATATTCCCTGCATTTTTGCAGTGGATATATTCAGGGACATCGATTTTTCGACGATGCCAACATTTAATTGAAATTAGGAAAATTACATTTGAATTGTTCGCACATTTTAACAAAATTTGCATATTCAATGTTTTATTTGTAGCATAAGTGGTTTGAATGTATTTTTCTATTTGTTTTTATATATTACCTGTATTTTTGCAGTGGATGTATGTAGGGACATTAATTTTTCGATGTTCTCTTTTGGTCTATTTTTTATGTTCAATGGGCCTACATTTTATTTGTTTGTGCATTTTTTTATATGTTTGGTCGAATATTTAAATTTTTAGTAGTTTGAAATTTTCAAATATTCACCAATTAAATATGTTCCAACATTTTTTGTTCCCTGCAAATAGTTGGTTTTTTTTGTGAGCATGCTTATATATTTTACAGTATCTCCATTTTTGAAGCAATTTGAAATGTTCAAAAATTGTTAAGTTTTAATGTAAGTCTATAATGGGTGGAAATGCACATTTTTTCCATTTGGATTTCATAGGTAGAGATTTTTTCTAAATTCAACTTTATATAATTGGAGCAAGTGTACGTAGAATTTTTCTAATTTTTTACAGAATTGAGATGTGTAAATATGTTTTCATGTTGGTATAATTTATTAAAGTTGGAAATGTGAACATGGTAATATTGTTGAGCATCTTCGTGTATTGTAGAGCACCTCTAAATGGCAAGGAAATTGGAATGGTTGTGCATGTTTGTATGTTGTGGAAATATTTATTTAAGTTTCATAATCAGAGGATGTACAGTACATGAGCATCAGTTAAAGTCAATACATAATTAGAGGAAATTCATTTGAATGTTGTACTAACATTCTTCAAATTAGAGTGGTGAAATGCCATAAATATTTTTTTAACTCCATAATTAGGGAGAATGCAATTTGTGAGATATATTTTAGAGTGTCTGCAATTCTGTAGCAATTCGAAATGTTTAGACGTGCTGTTTTTTTTTTAACATTTATTTCAAATGTGTTTTTTTTTTGAAATACTTTTCAAATTAGAGTAGTGAAAGGCCATAAATATTTATTTTGAACTCCATAATTAGGGAGAATGCAATATGTTAGATAATATGTGAGATAGATATATTTTAGAGTATCTTTATTTTTTTTTAGCAAATTGAATTTTTCAGGTGTGTTGCATGTATTTTTTGTGAGAATTATGATATATTTATCGTAAAGGAAGCAATTTGTCATATTGAGTATTTTCAGATATTTAGAAAGTTGGAATGTTTGGATATATTTGAAGCATCTTTATTTGTAAGTTGTGTAGATTTGAATTTTGAATCTGTTGAAATTTGGAAGAAAAGTTTGCAGTTAGTGAAATCTTTTAGTGAGGCCTTATGTACTATTTGAAATTTGTAAGATTCGAATTTTATTTGGGGAAGTTCCAAAGTATTTGAAATGTAGATTTTGGTTTTAATTTTTTTGTAGAAATTGGTTTGAAAATAGAAAAGGAAACAGGGCAAATTGAATTTTTCAGATATGTTGCATGTATTTTTTGTGAGAATTATGATATATTTTATCGTAAAGGAAGCAATTTGTCATATCGAGTATTTTCAGATATTTAGAAAGTTGGAATGTTTGGATATATTTGAAGCATCTTTGTTTGTAAGTTGTGTAGATTTGAATTTTGAATTTGTTGGAATTTGGAAGAAAAGTTTGCAGTTAGAGAATTCTTTTAGTGAGGCCTTATGTACTATTTGAATTTTGTAAGATTCGAATTTTATTTGGGGAAGTTCCAAAGTATTTGAAATCTAGATTTTGGTTTTAAATTTTTTGTAGAAATTGGTTTGAAAATAGAAAAAGAAAACAGGGAAAAAAAAAGGCCGAGCAGGCGCAAAGCAAGCGGCCCAGCCCAGCAGGAAGCCCATCTCGGCAGCCCAGGCCATACGTGACGACGTCACTCCGGCCGGAGCTGCTGTAACATCCTGAAATTTGGCCTTTCAAAAATTTTTCCTTAAAGATTTATTATTGGATTTTGGAATTTAAATTCCTTTGGATTTCTGCTGCTCTTTTAAAATTCCCAAACACTTACCAAACCTTGTCCAAGTTTGGGATCTTATGTTTTGGATTCCCTCCCACTTGGTAAACATGTTGCTGGCTCTTTTCACCCAAAATATTATTTCTATAGTTTCCTTTATTTTAATTACCAAAACCCCTTTATTGTGACTTTACAAAGGAAGTACCCTAAATATCTTTCCTAAAATTCTGCAAAAATTAGGGGATGACCCCTGGGCAATATATAGCCCAAATATGCAAAAATATTTGGTATGCACTTAGGGTTTCACCACCCATTTCTCTGATTTAAGAATCTGCCCCAAACTTCATAATTTCAAAGTTGTTCATGAAATGTTTTCAATAAATTTCACCCAGCCCAGTATAGGTTCACCTTGAGACCCTCTACCTCAGGAACATCAAATTGGACCAAGCCCATTTCTATTTCCTTTCCAAAACATCCTCTAAAGATTTGACCAGTATTGTTTTCCAAGTTTTACACAGAACAAGTTTCGAATTTTGAAAAACTTTAGTCAGCAAAGTTGCCGCTCCTGCCATAGCCAGCACAGTGGTCACCACTGTCGAGCACGCAGCAGACGGCGCCGCCGCGTTCTGCGCGTCGCCGTGCGGTCTCCCTCGCCTCTCCCCGTGCCCAGACGCTCCCCTGACCTTCCCCAGGCCACTCCACTTCCTCCCCGATGCCGACATCGCTTAGTGTATTATACCTTCCGATGTATCGCGTGCTTGAATAATGTAGTGGTAGGGTTGTATCCTGCATCTTGTACCGAGTGCTTTGTATCTCGCATCTTGTATCATGTATCCTGTACGGGTAGCTTGTACCTTTACTTTGCATCTTTTGTAAAATAGCGAGTGCTTGGATCTTGTAACTCCCCATCCATTGTATAACCCCATACTTGTTGTTGTTTTTGCAAACCGTGTTACCATTTGGTTTTTCTTGGATGTTACACTTTCCCCCATGTGGATGCTCATGATACGCGCCACCACGTTCAACTATTCAGGATGAGGCCCAATAGCGGTGCAAGTGGCAGCCAAGAAACCCCGGTTCGTCGTTCCGCACGACAAGCGGCGAGGACCCGCGCCCCCGCAACCACCTCCTCCACCAGCTCAGGAACCAAGCCCAAGTCAGTTCATGATGATGATGGATGAACGTCACAACCAGCATCTGACCCAGATCATGAGAGAGTTTGGCACGTACATGCAAGCCCAAGGTGCCCCCACGCTGGCCGCTCAAAGCTGCAAGACTTCCAGCGTGCTCAACCCCCAAAGTTCTCATATGCTGACGACCCACTTGAGGCTGATGATTGGCTCCGTACTATGGGAAAGAAACTGGAGCTCGCTCGCGTGGACGAGCAGGACAAGGTGCCCTTCGCCACCCACTACCTTGAGGGCCCCGCCAGCGTTTGGTGGGACAACCAAAAGGACGCCAGAGGCGATGGACCCCCTGTCACTTGGGCAGAATTTCAGGAAGCATTCCGCAGGGCCTACATCCCCTCAAGCCTCATAAAAATGAAACAGCAGGAATTTCTGGCACTTACTCAAGGCAGCAAGTCCATCAGCGAATATCTGACCAAGTTCAACAACCTTGCTCGCTATGCACCTGAGGACATCAACACAGAAGAAAAGAAGAAAGACAGGTTCCTTCATGGGATGCATCAGACCATAAAAACTCAGCTCAGTGTTCTGCAGTTTCCAGATTTCAGTCCATGATCAACACAGCACTGATTTCAGAGAAGGAGCACCGCTCAATCTATGACTCCCACAAGCGGAAGTTCGAGCCACGCAAGAACCAGCATGATGGTGCTACCTCCAAGCCACGCACCTGGCAGCCCAACAACCGGTTCTCAACACCTCAGAACACCTGGAATCAACCCAGGAAGGAAGGATACCCCGGGAAGGATTCTACCACAAGCGCCCACTCGTGGATGATTGTAAGAGGGAGAACTCATGCTTCAAGTGCGCAAGACGGACACTACATCAAGGATTGCCCCCTCCACAACGGCAACAATAACAACTCCGGCAACAACACCCTGCTGCGATCAAGCCACCTCAAGTTGCCCGTGTCCACCACATGTCGCGGAAGAAGCTACGAAGCTTCAGATGTAGTGCTTGGTACGTGTACTATCAACACTAAACCCGCGCTGATTTTATTCGATTCTGGAGCTTCCCATTCTTTCATCTCGAAGGATTTTGTTGCCAAACACCGTTTTCCGTTTCCCCTTTGGGCCATCTTTTGGTGATACAAACCCCCGCCTCGAGATGAAAACAAACACCATGTGTCAAGATCTGACAATCAGCATCAATCAAGTGAAATTTCCCGCTCAGCTTAGCACTCTCAATGTGCCCGGCCTCGACGCCATCCTGGGTATGGATTGGTTAGTTCAGCATGCAGCTCAGATCGACTGTGCAACCAGGGCAGTTACTCTCACCAACCCGGAAGGCATACGAACCACTTATGTGCCAAATAAGCCTCACCAGATAAATGCGAAGATGTTTCTTGCTCAAGCCCCGGAGATAGGGGAAGTGTATGTGGTCAGTGAATACCCGGATGTTTTTCCAGATGAATTACCCGGAATGCCCCCTGACCGTGATATTGAGTTTGCCATTGAAGTGGTACCGGGAACAAACCCAATATTCAAGAAACATTACCGTATGACAAGTCCCGAGCTAGTGGAATTGAAGAAACAGCTTGACGAGTTAATTCGGAAGAAGTTCATTCGCCCGAGCATTTCACCTGGGGATCACCAGTTTTGTTTGCAAAGAAAGCGACGGTACACTCCGATTATGTATCGACTATCGTGCACTCAATGATGTCACCATCAAGAACAAGTACCCACTCCCAAGAATCAATGATCTATTTGACCAACTCCGTGGTGCCCGAGTATTCTCCAAGATTGATCTCCGCACGGGTTATTACCAGCTGAAGATTCGAGAGAGTGATATTCCCAAGACCGCTTTCACCACCAGATATGGATTGTATGAGTGCACGTTATGTCCTTCGGCCTAACAAATGCACCGCCTACTTCATGGGCATGATGAACAAGGTATTCATGGAGTACCTCGACAAGTTTGTTGTGTGTTCATCGACGACATCCTCATCTACTCCAAAAATGAGGAGGAGCACGCCGAACACCTCAGAATGGTTCTTGGAAGAATGCGTGAGCAACAACTTTATGCCAAGTACAGCAAATGCCAGTTCTGGTTAAAGGAGTGGAATTCCTAGGACATGTATTATCTGGAGCCGGTGTGGCTGTAAACCCCAACAAGATCTCCGATGTGTTAAACTGGAAGACTCCCACCAATGTGTCAGAAATCAGGAGCTTCCTAGGGTTGGCTGGTTACTACCGAAGATTTATTGAAAACTTTTCCAAGATAGCCAAGCCCATGACGGAATTATTGAAGAAGAACCGCAAGTATGCCTGGACAGATGAGTGTGAGGAAAGTTTCAACGAGTTAAAGACCCGGTTAACCACCGCCCCGATTCTGGTGTTGCCTGATGATGCCAAGGATTTTACCGTATACTGTGATGCCTGCAGAAATGGGCTAGGGGCCGTACTCATGCAAGAAGGAAAGGTCATCGCATATGTGTCAAGGCAACTCAAGACCCACGAGCTCAACTATCCCACCCACGACTTGGAATTAGCCGCCGTCATACTCGCCCTGAAGACTTGGCGACACCACCTTATTGGTCGAAGATGCGAGATTACACGGACCACAAAAGCTTGAAGTATATCTTCACCCAGCCTGACCTCAATCTGAGGCAAAGGAGGTGGCTTGAAGTAATCAAGGACTACGACCTTGGGATTCATTATCACCCCGGGAAGGCCAACGTGGTAGCAGATGCTCTGAGCAGGAAGCCCCCTAAGATGCGACCAAGTTTGGAGAAAGAGTTCGCAAAGCTAAACTTGTGCGTGGGAAACAAGGCCTATTAAGCACCTGGAAGTAAAGCCAGACCTGGAGGAAGAAATAAAACCGAGCAGGCCAACGACCCCGGCCTAAGCAGATCAAGGCCAAGATACCGCTGGGTCAGGCCAAGGAATTTTCCCTGGACAACCAAGGAGTACTCCGCTTCGGTACCCGCCTTTGTGTACCCTACAAGACCACACTAATACAGCAGATCCTCAGGGAAGCCCACGAGTCTGCCTATTCCATTCACCCGGGAAGCACCAAGATGTACCAAGACTTGAAGCAAACATTTGGTGGTCCGGTATGAAGAAGGATATCGCCTACTATGTCGCATGCTGCAATGTATGCAACCTGGTAAAGGCCGAGCATCAGAAACCCGCCGGTACCTCCAACCCCTTAAGATACCGAGTGGAAATGGGACAACATAAGTATGGATTTCATTGTCGGACTTCCCAAATCCAGCCGAGGGAATGATTCTATCTGGGTCATTGTCGACCGCTTGACGAAGGTATCTCACTTTATCCCCGTCAAGACAACATACCGCTCGGACCAGCTGGCACAGCTCTATGTGAACAGGATTGTCAAACTCCATGGAGTCCCGAAGACCATTGTGTCGGATAGAGGTACCCAATTTACCTCCAAATTTTGGACGAGCCTGCATCATGCCATGGGGACAAAGTTATCCTTCAGCACAGCCTACCACCCCCAGACAGACGGTCAAACCGAGCGAGTCAATCAAATATTAGAAGACATGCTCCGCTCGTGTGTGCTCGCCTACGGAGCAGGTTGGGAGGATAGCTTACCATATGCAGAGTTCTCATACAACAACAGCTACCAAGGCAGCCTAAAAATGTCACCCTTTGAAGCACTGTATGGTAGGAAATGCCGAACCCCACTCAACTGGTCCGAAGTTGGAGACCGCAAGATCTTTAGGCCCGATGATTTGTTGGAGGCAGAAAAGCAAGTACGTCTGATACGAGACCGGCTCAAGGCAGCACAGTCCCGCCAGAAAAGTTATTACGACCGCAAACACCGTCAAATCCAGTTCGAAGAAAATGACTATGTCTATCTTCGTGTGACACCCCTCAAGGGCCTGCAAAGATTCCACATGAAAGGGAAGCTGGCCCCAAGATTCATTGGACCTTTCAAGATCCTAGCCAGGAAAGGGACGGTAGCCTACCAGCTGGAACTGCCAGAGGAACTAGATGGGGTACATGATGTTTTCCACGTATCTCAGCTACGGAAGTGTATCTCACCGCCAACCAAGCAGGCTGACTTTAAGGAACTGAATTGAGCAGCGAACTGACTTACGAGGAACACCCCGTCAGAATCTTGGATGAGTCAGAACGCCGTACTCGCAGCAGGGTCACAAAGTTCTACAAAGTACAATGGGACAAGCACACGGAGGATGAAGCTACATGGGAACGAGAGGATTTGCTAAGGACAGAATACCCGTATCTATTCAGCGAGCAACAGGAATCTCGAGGACGAGATTCATCTTAAGGGGGAAGGTCTGTAACATCCTGAAATTTGGCCTTTCAAAAATTTTCCTTAAAGATTTATTATTGGATTTTGGAATTTAAATTCCTTTGATTTCTGCTGCTCTTTTAAAATTCCCAAACACTTACCAAACCTTGTCCAAGTTTGGGATCTTATGTTTTGGATTCCCTCCCACTTGGTAAACATGTTGCTGGCTCTTTTCACCCAAAAATATTATTTCTATAGTTTCCTTTATTTTAATTACCAAAACCCCTTTATTGTGACTTTACAAAGGAAGTACCCTAAATATCTTTCCTAAAATTCTGCAAAAATTAGGGGATGACCCTGGGCAATATATAGCCCAAATATGCAAAAATATTTGGTATGCACTTAGGGTTTCACCACCCATTTCTCTGATTTAAGAATCTGCCCCAAACTTCATAATTTCAAAGTTGTTCATGAAATGTTTTCAATAAATTTCACCCAGCCCAGTAAGGTTCACCTTGAGACCCTCTACCTCAGGAACATCAAATTGGACCAAGCCCATTTCTATTTCCTTTCCAAAACATCCTTAAGTTTTGACCAGTATTGTTTTTCCAAAATTTTACACAGAACAAGTTTCGAATTTTGAAAAACTTTAGTCAGCAAAGTTGCCGCATTTTGCGTTTGGCACACAAAGATCAAAACCCCACTTCATTTGGAGCACTGAGCTGGGAGATAGACGCCGATGCCGCTCCTGCCATAGCCAGCACAGTGGTCACCACTGTCGAGCACGCAGCAGACGGCGCCGCCGCGTTCTGCGCGTCGCCGTGCGGTCTCCCCTCGCCTCTCCCCGTGCCCAGACGCTCCCCTGACCTTCCCCAGGCCACTCCACTTCCTCCCCGACGCCGGCAACGCCCCCCGCCGCACCCTTCCAAGCACGCCAGGACGCGCCGCACGCCACTGTCGCCGCCAGCTGTCGCCACCTCCATGCCGTCCCCCCTCCCCTGCCTTCCCGTGCTTGCTCCTTCCTCTGCGAGCTCATGAATGCGCGAGGACGCACGCAGAGGCCACCAGCGCCGCGACGCACCGCCCAGCAGCCACGGCGAGCAGTGCCGCCATGGCCCCGCTTGCCAGTCTCTCCACCGACCACCCATGCCACTCCTCCCCCCTCTCCGCAAACCTCGTCGTCCAGCAGGTGCTCCACACGCACGACGCCGCACCGACGCTACACCGACGACGCCGAGTCCGCTCCGCCACATCTCCGGGACACCGCATCCATGCCCGTGACGGCCACCACCTCCTCCCTCGCTATAAGTAGGCTACCCCGGCAACCCAGAGCACCACGCCACCTCCCTCTCACTCCCAGTCGCCCTCCCCTCGAGTCTCGCATCCCGTAGAGCAGCCCATCGCCGGAATCAACCTCGCCCGAGCCGCACGGGCTCCGTTCAAATTCTCCACCGTAGAGGCTCCCCTGATCGATTCCTCCCACCCACAGCCCCCTTAGATCATGGCGAACCTCGAGCCGCTCTCGCCGGAGTGATTGGCGGCCGGAGTCGCCGCAACCATCATCGACAGGACGCCGGAGCCGCTGTCGACGAAGCTCTGCGCTGCCCCGACCTCCCCAGCATCGACAAGTACGCCGACGAGCTTCGCCAAGCCTCCCCGAGCCGCCCAGCACTCTCTCCCTCGCCTCCCGTGCCCCCTAGCCGCCAGAAACCATCGCCGGAGAGCTCGCCGCCGGTGAACAGTACGTCTTTTCTTTTTCCAGAGAAATAACGTTTCGTGCACAGTAACTGTGGGTCCCACTGTCAGGTTTTTAAACTTTTAGGGTTTTTCTATTTTCTGTTTTAATAAATGGCAGAACTTTAAAAGCCCAAATCTCACTCAAAAATTATCAAAAAATATGAATCTTTTTTTGATAGCTTTGTTTTCAAAATGTCTGTCAAATGACGTCAAAAGTATTTCATTTGGAGTTCATTTGCTTGATCGTTTGTTCGATGCCGTAGGAAGAGTTTTAATACCGTTTTATTCTTTAAATAGATCCAAACTTCTCCAACGAAGTTGCAGTCGAACCTGAACCCTACCCCTCTACTGAAGGCAAGCCACCAACTCAATTTCAAACTTGGTCGAACTTAGGAAATATTTGGACTGTTGAATTAATATCTGTTGCACCTCACATGCCATATTGCATTTTAAATTGTTGCACTACCTTATAGTTGCTTATCTGTGCATCACTCCCGTTCCCTAGACAATGGCCGGAGGAACCGCCTCAGTCAAAGGAATGGGGGAAATATTACAACTGTGCGTCTCGCGCTTGCGGGGCTTTGTTTGCTTTTTCCTCTTCGCCGAGGTGAGGAGCGGACGAATGTCGTCTTATGATCCTCGGAGTTGGGGGCATTTGCCAAAAGAGTTATTTGCTTCTTGTCCCTCCGTCAAACGTGGTTGGCGTAAGCCACCTGGACTGCGACGCTTGGGACGCTGACTTTCCATTTGGTTCTTTTTGCCGAGATTGCTGACACCACGTCAAATAACCCTCGAGTGGAATGGATGCTCTCTCATTCTTATGAGTGCTTTTCGGTTCATCTTTACGGTGACCACCGGCTGGAGGAACCGCCACGGTTATCCGTTTGAAACACTATGTATTTATTCTGTGAACACTAACCCCTGGTGACACCGGCTGGAGGAACCGCCATAGTCACCGGGTATTATTATTGTTGTTACCTGCAAGTGATATGTTTATTCTGTGCTGTTATTGTTATGTGGTTACCTTGTGTTACTTTGTTAATGTTGATGTCTGTAATCAAACAAAATGACTAAGAAGATAATCACCTCCCTCGACTAGATTGAGTCACGTAGTGCCACTCACCAAACACAACTAGCACAACCATGCGTCGTCGTGTGGGCGGACCATGGCCGGGTATTTTATCAGCCTCCTTTGATGCCACCTCTTTGGCAAGTCTAGTCGGTTACCATAGTTGGTCGGGGCTAGGCTTGCGAAGGTTCCGGAGCTAGGCGTCGCTCATGGGTTGGGGACGTGCCGGATTCACTTCTGCATAAGGCATAGAGTTATGTCGGTGGCTATACAGGGAGTGTCTCGGTAGAGTAAACGTCTGTGGAAGTATGGGTTTGTGCTGCCGCCACGGTTGGTTCTAGTACTTCGGTACCGGCGGTACAAGCCTAGACTTCAGCGTGTGGATAAAAGTTGCAACCTCTCGAGAGTGTAAATCTGGATGTCTAGCCTTGTCCCTGGGTTATGGGACGATGTTTGGGTCAAGTCACACTATGAGTCAGTCCAGTCGAACTTGGAGAAATAATTTAAGTTGAGACCAACGAACACAGGAACTGTTGGGAGTCAAGCCAGAGTTGGCTAAGGACTCGGGAAGTTGTGAATTAAGCCAGAGTTGGCTAGAGGCTTGGTAGCCTAGTTATGGTTACGAGTTGTTGAGTGAGAAACGTGATCTCACTTGATGACATAAAATGTCCCTACCAAGGTAAGTAGGTAAGTTTTGTCCAACCGTTAAGCTTGGACTCTCCCTCGCACCCGAACTCATGCCATGATACTTTCTGAACTATGCCATGCCATATAGATAGACTTTGTTTGTTTTTGGGCTGATGTCTTGCGAGTACATTCCAGTACTCACCTGGCTTTTCATGTGGCCAGACCCTGCTGCACCGTCGCCGACTACCCGCTCTATGAGAACTAGGAACCCGTATTCCAGGCAGGACCCTGTGGAATAAGGCCGCTATCGCCACGCTACTATCTTCGCTTCCGCTACGACTTCCGCTAGAGGCTCGATGTTAGAAAAATAATGTACATACTGTTGTGTGCGCCTGTTGCGCAAGAGCTGGAGCCTCACCCGTGTTGTAACTTTGTAATGGTTCGAACTCGAAGCCTTATGAATATATTTGGTTTTGCCTTTGTTTATCAAGCTGTCATATATCCAGTGTTTCTGGGACTGGTATATGGGGTAACTCGATCATCTGGATCGGGGTGCCACAGAGCTTGGTATCAGAGCCTAACTGACTGTAGGATACCCTAGTTCTTGGACGACGTAGGATAGAACTTGTTGTGTTGCCAACTTCTTCACTGTTTCTCTGTCTGTTTGTGCTTTTAAAATTAACACTCACTTTGTTTGAATTCTGTCTCTGTCACAGATGGCAGAGTTGCTCGCTCAGACTACCGCCGTGCACATCCCCGGTTTTCCGCAGTTTCTGAGGGAGATCTGGGACCACCTCTACCCAGGCGCACCTCCCCCGACTACCACGTGTACCACAACCGTCTCGACAGGGTCACCTCGGAGTTCACCGCCACCGTCCACCTGCGCCCGGAGCCCGTGTCCGCAGGGATCGAGCACGGCCTCACTTCCGGTGTCTGTACACAGGCGTCTCGAGCCATACAGGAGGTTGCAGGAGATGCCATCCTCTTCCTTCGCACCTTCGATCCCGTCATGAAGCAGTGCACCCGTTACGCCTACTTCCCGAGGTTAGCTTTAGACAACGGGGACATCCTCTTTCCCAACCCAGGAGACCCCAGCTCACCCTCTCCGCCATTCTTCAGTACACCACCCTCCTCCACCAGTACCTCCACGCCACTTCTCCAGCTTGCCTCGCTTCGCGCCAACGTGGCCTTGGCCGAGATGACGCGAGCCTCTGGAGCTGGTACGTCCCGCCACCCACCTCGTCTCCCCACCTTTACCCACAGCTCCCTCGAGCAGATCAGGAGGGAATCGCCCGTGTCCCGCACCTCGCGTTTCGTCGCCACCTCCCCGTACCCGTAGCAGCGCCACTCACTACTACGCGCGCTTCACCCCTGTTCGGTCTCAGCGTCGTCGCGTCCAGGCCGAGCCACCCGCTTACTCCGGAGACTCCCGTGACGGCCGCGCTTCACCCGACTACAGCCCCGCGGAGGAGCCCCTCGACACCGCCACGCCAGCGACCCCCTCGAGATGGAGTTCTAGACGCTCGGAGACGACATCGCTTAGTGTATATACCTTCCGATGTATCGCGTGCTTGAATAATGTAGTGGTAGGGTTGTATCCTGCATCTTGTACCGAGTGCTTTGTATCTCGCATCTTGTATCATGTATCCTGTACGGGTAGCTTGTACTTTACTTTGCATCTTTTGTAAAATAGCGAGTGCTTGATCTTGTAACTCCCCATCCATTGTATAACCCCATACTTGTTGTTGTTTTTGCAAACCGTGTTACCATTTGGTTTTTCTTGGATGTTACACTTTTCCCCATGTGGATGCTCATGATACGCGCCACCACGTTCAACTATTCAGGATGAGGCCCAATAGCGGTGCAAGTGGCAGCCAAGAAACCCCGGTTCGTCGTTCCGCACGACAAGCGGGCGAGGATCCCGCCCGCCGCAACCACCTCCTCCTCCACCAAATCAGGAACCAAGCCCAAGTCAGTTCATGATGATGATGGATGAACGTCACAACCAGCATCTGACCAGATCATGAGAGAGTTTGGCACGTACATGCAAGCCCAATGCCCCCACCTGGCCGCTCAAAGCTGCAAGACTTCCAGCGCTCAACCCCCAAGTTCTCATATGCTGATGACCCACTTGAGGCTGATGATTGGCTCCGCTATGGGAAAGAAACTGGAGCTCGCTCGCGTGGACGAGCAGACCAGGTGCCCTTCGCCACCCACTACCTTGAGGGCCCCGCCAGCGTTTGGTGGGACAACCAAAAGGACGCCAGAGGCGATGGACCCCCTGTCACTTGGGCAGAATTTCAGGAAGCATTCCGCAGGGCCTACATCCCTCAAGCCTCATAAAAATGAAACAGCAGGAATTTCTGGCACTTACTCAAGGCAGCAAGTCCATCAGCGAATATCTGACCAAGTTCAACAACCTTGCTCGCTATGCACCTGAGGACATCAACACAGAAGAAAAGAAGAAAGACAGGTTCCTTCATGGGATGCATCAGACCATAAAAACTCAGCTCAGTGTTCTGCAGTTTCCAGATTTCAGTCCATGATCAACACACTGATTTCAGAGAAGGAGCACCGCTCAATCTATGACTCCCACAAGCGGAAGTTCGAGCCACGCAAGAACCAGCATGAGGTGCTACCTCCACCACGCCCATGGCAGCCCAACAACCGGATCTCAACACCTCAGAACACCTGGAATCAACCCAGGAAGGAAGGATACCCCGGGAAGGATTCTACCACAAGCGCCCACTCGTGGATGATTGTAAGAGGGAGAACTCCTGCTTCAAGTGCGGCAAGACAGGACACTACATCAAGGATTGCCCCTCCACAACGGCAACAATAACAACTCCGGCAACAACCACCCTGCTGCGATCAAGCCACCTCAAGTTGCCCGTGTCCACCACATGTCAGCAGAGGAAGCATATGAAGCTTCAGATAGTGCTTGGTACGTGTACTATCAACACTAAACCCGCGCTGATTTTATTCGATTCTGGAGCTTCCCATTCTTTCATCTCGAAGGATTTTGTTGCCAAACACCGTTTTCCGTTTCCCCTTTGGGCCATCTTTTGGTGATACAAACCCCCGCCTCGAGATGAAAACAAACACCATGTGTCAAGATCTGACAATCAGCATCAATCAAGTGAAATTTCCCGCTCAGCTTAGCACTCTCAATGTGCCCGGCCTCGACGCCATCCTGGGTATGGATTGGTTAGTTCAGCATGCAGCTCAGATCGACTGTGCAACCAGGGCAGTTACTCTCACCAACCCGGAAGGCATACGAACCACTTATGTGCCAAATAAGCCTCACCAGATAAATGCGAAGATGTTTCTTGCTCAAGCCCCGGAGATAGGGGAAGTGTATGTGGTCAGTGAATACCCGGATGTTTTTCCAGATGAATTACCCGGAATGCCCCCTGACCGTGATATTGAATTTGCATTGAAGTGTACCGGGAACAAACCCAATATTCAAGAAACACTACCGTATGACAAGTCCCGAGCTAGTGGAACTGAAGAAACAGCTTGACGAATTGATTCAGAAAAAGTTCATCCGCCCAAGCATTTCACCTGGGGATCACCGTTTTGTTTGCAAAGAAGAGCGATGGTACCTCCGATTATGTATCGACTATCGTGCACTCAATGATGTCACCATCAAGAACAAGTACCCACTCCCAGAATCAATGATTATTTGACCAACTCCGTGGTGCCCGAGTATTCTCCAAGATTGATCTCCGCACGGGTTATTACCAGCTGAAGATTCGAGAAAGTGATATCCCAAGACCGCTTTCACCACCAGATATGGATTGTATGAGTGCACAGTTATGTCCTTCGGCCTAACAAATGCTCCAGCCTACTTCATGGGCATGATGAACAAGGTATTCATGGAGTACCTCGACAAGTTTGTTGTGGTTTATCGACGACATCCTCATCTACTCCAAAAATGAGGAGGAGCACGCCGAACACCTCAGAATGGTTCTTGGAAGAATGCGTGAGCAACAACTTTATGCCAAGTACAGCAAATGCCAGTTCTGGTTAAAGGAGGTGGAATTCCTAGGACATGTATTATCTGGAGCCGGTGTGGCTGTAAACCCCAACAAGATCTCCGATGTGTTAAACTGGAAGACTCCCACCAATGTGTCAGAAATCAGGAGCTTCCTAGGGTTGGCTGGTTACTACCGAAGATTTATTGAAAACTTTTCCAAGATAGCCAAGCCCATGACGGAATTATTGAAGAAGAACCGCAAGTATGCCTGGACAGATGAGTGTGAGGAAAGTTTCAACGAGTTAAAGACCCGGTTAACCACCGCCCCGATTCTGGTGTTGCCTGATGATGCCAAGGATTTTACCGTATACTGTGATGCCTGCAGAAATGGGCTAGGGGCCGTACTCATGCAAGAAGGAAAGGTCATCGCATATGTGTCAAGGCAACTCAAGACCCACGAGCTCAACTATCCCACCCACGACTTGGAATTAGCCGCCGTCATACTCGCCCTGAAGACTTGGCGACACCACCTTATTGGTCGAAGATGCGAGATTACACGACCACAAAAGCTTGAAGTATATCTTCACCCAGCCTGACCTCAATCTGAGGCAAAGGAGGTGGCTGAAGTAATCAAGGACTACGACCTTGGGATTCATTATCATCCCGGGAAGGCCAACGTGGTAGCAGATGCTCTGAGCAGGAAGCCCCCTAAGATGCGGCCAAGTTGGAGAAAGAGTTCGCAAAGCTAAACTTGTGCGTGGGAAACAAGGCCTATCTAAGCACCTGGAGTAAAGCCAGACCTGGAGGAAGAAATAAAAACCGAGCAGGCCAACGACCCCGGCCTAAGCAAGATCAAGGCCAAGATACCGCTGGGTCAGGCCAAGGAATTTTCCCTGGACAACCAAGGAGTACTCCGCTTCGGTACCCGCCTTTGTGTACCCTACAAGACCACACTAATACAGCAGATCCTCAGGGAAGCCCACGAGTCTGCCTATTCCATTCACCCGGGAAGCACCAAGATGTACCAAGACTTGAAGCAAACATTCTGGTGGTCCGGTATGAAGAAGGATATCGCCTACTATGTCGCATGCTGCAATGTATGCAACCTGGTGAAGGCCGAGCATCAGAAACCCGCCGGATACCTCCAACCCCTTAAGATACCCGAGTGGAAATGGGACAACATAAGTATGGATTTCATTGTCGGACTTCCCAAATCCAGCCGAGGGAATGATTCTATCTGGGTCATTGTCGACCGTTTGACGAAGGTATCTCACTTTATCCCCGTCAAGACACATACCGCTCGGACCAGCTGGCACAGCTCTATGTGAACAGGATTGTCAAACTCCATGGAGTCCCGAAGACCATTGTGTCGGATAGAGGTACCCAATTTACCTCCAAATTTTGGACGAGCCTGCATCATGCCATGGGGACAAAGTTATCCTTCAGCACAGCCTATCACCCCAGACAGACGGTCAAACCGAGCGAGTCAATCAAATATTAGAAGACATGCTCCGCTCGTGTGTGCTCGCCTACGGAGCAGGTTGGGAAGATAGCTTACCATATGCAGAGTTCTCATACAACAACAGCTACCAAGGCAGCCTAAAAATGTCACCCTTTGAAGCACTGTATGGTAGGAAATGCCGAACCCCACTCAACTGGTCCGAAGTTGGAGACCGCAAGATCTTTAGGCCCGATGATTTGTTGGAGGCAGAAAAGCAAGTACGTCTGATTCGAGACCGGCTCAAGGCAGCACAGTCCCGCCAGAAAAGTTATTACGACCGCAACACCGTCAAATCCAGTTCGAAGAAAATGACTATGTCTATCTTCGTGTGACACCCCTCAAGGGCCTGCAAAGATTCCACATGAAAGGGAAGCTGGCCCCAAGATTCATTGGACCTTTCAAGATCCTAGCCAGGAAAGGGACGGTAGCCTACCAGCTGGAACTGCCAGAGGAACTAGATGGGGTACATGATGTTTTCCACGTATCTCAGCTACGGAAGTGTATCTCACCGCCAACCAAGCAGGCTGACTTTAAGGAATTGAAGAGCAGCGAACTGACTTACGAGGAACACCCCGTCAGAATCTTGGATGAGTCAGAACGCCGTACTCGCAGCAGGGTCACAAAGTTCTACAAGTACAATGGGACAAGCACACGGAGGATGAAGCTACATGGGAACGAGAGGATTTGCTAAGGACAGAATACCCGTATCTATTCAGCGAGCAACAGGAATCTCGAGGACGAGATTCATCTTAAGGGGGGAAGGTCTGTAACATCCTGAAATTTGGCCTTTCAAAAATTTCTTTAAAGATTTATTATTGGATTTTGGAATTTAAATTCCTTTGATTTCTTGCTCTTTTAAAATTCCCAAACACTTACCAAACCTTGTCCAAGTTTGGGATCTTATGTTTTGGATTCCTCCCACTTGGTAAACATGTTGCTGGCTCTTTTCACCCAAAAATATTATTTCTATAGTTTCCTTTATTTTAATTACCAAAACCCTTTATTGTGACTTTACAAAGGAAGTACCCTAAATATCTTTCCTAAAATTCTGCAAAAATTAGGGGATGACCCTGGGCAATATATAGCCCAAATATGCAAAAATATTTGGTATGCACTTAGGGTTTCACCACCCATTTCTCTGATTTAAGAATCTGCCCCAAACTTCATAATTTCAAAGTTGTTCATGAAATGTTTTCAATAAATTTCACCCAGCCCAGTATAGGTTCACCTTGAGACCCTCTACCTCAGGAACATCAAATTGGACCAAGCCCATTTCTATTTCCTTTCCAAAACATCCACTTAAGTTTTGACCAGTATTGTTTTTCCAAAATTTTACACAGAACAAGTTTCGAATTTTGAAAAACTTTAGTCAGCAAAGTTGCCGCATTTTGCGTTTGGCACACAAAGATCAAAACCCCACTTCATTTGGAGCACTGAGCTGGGAGATAGACACCGATGCCGCTCCTGCCATAGCCAGCACAGTGGTCACCACTGTCGAGCACGCAGCAGACGGCGCCGCCGCGTTCTGCGCGTCGCCGTGCGGTCTCCCCTCGCCTCTCCCCGTGCCCAGACGCTCCCCTGACCTTCCCCAGGCCACTCCACTTCCTCCCCGACGCCGGCAACGCCCCCGCCGCACCCTTCCAAGCACGCCAGGACGCGCCGCACGCCACTGTCGCCGCCAGCTGTCGCCACCTCCATGCCGTCCCCCCTCCCCTGCCTTCCCGTGCTTGCTCCTTCCTCTGCGAGCTCATGAATGCGCGAGGACGCACGCAGAGGCCACCAGCGCCGCGACGCACCGCCCAGTAGCCACGGCGAGCAGTGCCGCCATGGCCCCGCTTGCCAGCCTCTCCACCGACCACCCATGCCACTCCTCCCCCTCTCCGCAAACCTCGTCGTCCAGCAGGTGCTCCACACGCACGACGCCGCACCGACGCTACACCGACGACGCCGAGTCCGCTCCGCCACATCTCCGGGACACCGCATCCATGCCCGTGACGGCCACCACCTCCTCCCCTCGCTATAAGTAGGCTACCCCGGCAACCCAGAGCACCACGCCACCTCCCTCTCAGTCCCAGTCGCCCTCCCCTCGAGTCTCGCATCCCGTAGAGCAGCCCATCGCCGGAATCAACCTCGCCCGAGCCGCACGGGCTCCGTTCAAATTCTCCACCGTAGAGGCTCCCCTGATCGATTCCTCCCACCCACAACCCCCTTAGATCATGGCGAACCTCGAGCCGCTCTCGCCGGAGTGATTGGCGGCCGGAGTCCCGCAACCATCATCGACAGGACGCCGGAGCCGCTGTCGACGAAGCTCTGCGCTACCCCGACCTCCCCAGCATCGACAAGTACGCCGACGAGCTTCGCCAAGCCTCCCGAGCCGCCCAGCACTCTCTCCCTCGCCTCCCGTGCCCCCTAGCCGCCAGAAACCATCGCCGGAGAGCTCGCCGCCGGTGAACAGTACGTCTTTTCTTTTTCCAGAGAGAATAACGTTTCGTGCACAGTAACTGTGGGTCCCACTGTCAGGTTTTTAAACTTTTAGGGTTTTTCTATTTTCTGTTTTAATAAATGGCAGAACTTTAAAAGCCCATATCTCACTCAAAAATTATCAAAAAAATATGAATCTTTTTTTGATAGCTTTGTTTTCAAAATGTCTGTCAAATGACGTCAAAAGTATTTCATTTGGAGTTCATTTGCTTGATCGTTTGTTCGATGCCATAGGAAGAGTTTTAATACCGTTTTATTCTTTAAATAGATCCAAACTTCTCCAACGAAGTTGCAGTCGAACCCGAACCCTACCCCTCTACTGAAGGCAAGCCACCAACTCAATTTCAAACTTGGTCGAACTTAGTAAATATTTGGACTGTTGAATTAATATCTGTTGCACCTCACATGCCATATTGCATTTTAAATTGTTGCACTACCTTATAGTTGCTTATCTGTGCATCACTCCCGTTCCCTAGACAATGGCCGGAGGAACCGCCTCAGTCAAAGGAATGGGGGAAATATTACAACTGTGCGTCTCGCGCTTGCGGGGCTTTGTTTGCTTTTTTCCTCTTCGCCGAGGTGAGGAGCGGACGAATGTCGTCTTATGATCCTCGGAGCTGGGGGCATTTGCCAAAAGAGTTATTTGCTTCTTGTCCCTCCGTCAAACGTGGTTGGCGTAAGCCACCTGGACTGCGACGCTTGGGACGCTGACTTTCCATTTGGTTCTTTTTGCCGAGATTGCTGACACCACATCGAAATAACCCTCGAGTGGAATGGATGCTCTCTCATTCTTATGAGTGCTTTTCGGTTCACTCTTTACGGTGACCACCGGCTGGAGGAACCGCCACGGTTATCCGTTTGAAACACTATGTCATTTATTCTGTGAACACTAACCCCTGGCGACACCGGCTGGAGGAACCGCCATAGTCACCGGGTATTATTATTGTTGCGTTACCTGCAAGTCATATGTTTATTCTGTGCTGTTATTGTTATGTGGTTACCTTGTGTTACTTTGTTAATGTTGATGTCTGTAATCAAAAAAATGACTAAGAAGATAATCACCTCTCTCGACTAGATTGAGTCACGTAGTGCCACTCACCAAACACAACTAGCACAACCATGCGTCGTCCGTGTGGGCGGACCATGGCCGGGTATTTTATCAGCCTCCTTTGATGCCACCTCTTTGGCAAGTCTAGTCGGTTACCATAGTTGGTTGGGGCTAGGCTTGCGAAGGTTCCGGAGCTAGGCGTCGCTCATGGGTTGGGGATGTGCCGGATTCACTTCTGCATAAGGCATAGAGTTATGTCGGTGGCTATACAGGGAGTGTCTCGGTAGAGTAAACGTCTGTGAAAGTATGGGTTTGTGCTGCCGCCACGGTTGGTTCTAGTACTTCAGTACCGGCGGTACAAGCCTAGACTTCAGCGTGTGGGTAAAAGTTGCAACCTCTCGAGAGTGTAAATCTGGATGTCAAGCCTTGTCCCTGGGTTATGGGACGATGTTTGGGTCAAGTCACACTATGAGTCAGTTCAGTCGAACTTGGAGAAATAATTTAAGTTGAGACTAACGAACACAGGAACTGTTGGGAGTCAAGCCAGAGTTGGCTAAGGACTCGGGAAGTTGTGAATTAAGCCAGATTTGGCTAGAGGCTTGGTAGCCTAGTTATGGTTACGAGTTGTTGAGTGAGAAACGTGATCTCACTTGATGACATAAAATGTCCCTACCAAGGTAAGTAGGTAAGTTTTGTCCAACCGTTAAGCTTGGACTCTCCCTCGCACCCGAACTCCTGCCATGATACTTTCTGAACTATGCCATGCCATATAGATAGACTTTGTTTGTTTTTGGGCTGATGTCTTGCGAGTACATTCCATGTACTCACCTGGCTTTTCATGTGGCCAGACCCTGCTACACCCGTCGCCGAGTACCCGCTCTATGAGAACTAGGAACCCATATTCCAGGCAGGACCCTGTGGAATAAGGCCGCTATCGCCACGCTACTATCTTCGATTCCGCTACACTTCCGCTAGAGGCTCGATGTTAGAAAAATAATGTACATACTGTTGTGTGCGCCTGTTGCGCAAGAGCTGGAGCCTCACCCGTGTTGTAACTTTGTAATGGTTCGAACTCGAAGCCTTATGAATATATTTGGTTTTGCCTTTGTTTATCAAGCTGTCATATATCCAGTGTTTCTGGGACTGGTATATGGGGTAACTCGATCATCTGGATCGGGGTGCCACAGCTGCCGCGGCGGCAGCGACCGCGCCGGCGGCGCATCCGCGCTTGTGGGATGCGCGGCTGAGCGCTGCGACTGCGCGTGGACGCGCGCTGCCCGAAGCGGCGGCGCCGCTCCTTGTTGGTCGCCGGAGCGGCCGCGCCGGCCAGGGAACGCGACGGCGGAAGCGAGCGTACGGGCGCGACGATTCCGGCCTATCCCGGACGTCCCAGCAGGCGAGACTCGCCGGAGACGAAGAGGAGGCGGCGGCATAGTCCGTGGTGCCGTTTGATCTGACGGGGGAGCACCGGAGCGGCGGGGCGGCGCGTCGGCGCCGCGGCGAACTGCGGCGCCGCGCGGGAGAGAGGGGGAAGGAGGGAAGTGGCGACGGTTTTTCAGGAAGCCCCTTCAAGTTTTCCCAAATTACAGTTACGGCCTTCGCAGCGTGAAGTTTTGGACTGCGGGTTGATGTTTCGATACGTGGGGGTTTTTTTTTAAAAAAACGTCACGACCGTGGCGTACGGCCGTCCGATCGCCAGGCAACGGCGCGGATCGAAACACTGTTCAACACTGTTCATATGGACAGTGATGAACAGTAAACGATCGCTCACAGCTCGCGATTTCGGCCAGCTTTTATATAGTTAGTAATATGAACAGTGATGAACAGTAGATGGATCGCTCACAGCTCGCGATTTCGGCCAGCTTTTATATAGTTAGTAATAAAATGCGCTTTATCAAAAAAAATCATGCAGATGATAGGGGTTCGCTGATGTCGTTATTCTGCATGATAGTGGTCACTCTGTAGGTGAAACTTACAACGGATGATAGGGTTTGGCTGATGTAGGACTTCGTGTTTGAAGCGTTTGTATTTCTATCCTTGTGGTTGTGTGGTCTCATGCTTTGGGAGTAGTCCGCGTGGAGTTGTAGCTTAGTTGCTTTTCGTGTCCTAGTCTGTAACGGTTTTCTTCAGATTTTCTAGAAATTAGTTGTGTAACTCTTTTCTTCTTAATTAATGGATGTGCCAAATATTTTGCCTCCGTTTCAAAAAAAAATAAATTACAAACATTAAGTGAAAATAGTGCGGATCAACGACCCAATACAATCATATTTACTTACAAGTATAGAAAAAATCTTGCTGCGTCATGCGCAGCTCCATTTGCTTTTTGTGGGAAACTAAAACTTGATCTTCCCAATCACCGTCATCTTTACAATCATGCACCATAGTGTGTTCTGTTGTTTGTGAATGAGAACCTCTGTTTTAGTCGAGTGTGGACAGCCAGTTTCATCACCGGACACCACAAGCACATCCTTCCATATATCAACAACAAAGGAATCTGTATCAGTACAGAAAGTACTACCATGATGATTGCTTGCACGCAGCAAGTAAGCAAAATGTTCAGAGCGATCTTGAAGAAACATGATTAAATGAGGAAAAACGTTGAACAATCAGAACATCTTTCTTGCTCATCCTGATGATGTTTCCGTATGTTGTACATCATGTCACATCAGAAGTACTGAAAAATCATGTTGCTTCTTGGCAATCTTTTATTTCAGTGGGTTCTAAAACATATTTATCTTGATTTTTTTACTAGATTCAGATGAAGCTCAATGAAATTCAAACTCAGTAAAGTTTCATTTAAATTCGACAAAATTAGATGAAACAATTACAAAAAAAAAAAAATCAAATTTTTCCGCGTTTTCCAAAACTTCGGAGATTTTGATAGGTACAAAAATATTCCATATAGAAATGCCCAGAGCCCGAGTCCCTTTTCTTTCTTTTTTTCAGAGAGAAAGAGGCTCGTGAACAAGAAAAAGGTACATATGGATTAGGGCTCGCGGCTCCAGCGAGTAGTGGAGGCTTCAAAGGTAGCAAAGGAGGATTAGGTGTGGGAGAGGGACGAGACAATCATGAATTCATGATGGACAACCGACGCACGCATGGAGCTAGAGTTCACGCTAGTGAGCTCCGAGAAGATATCGGTACTGCAGGGTATGGGCCCTAGGCCATCCTATTTGGGATTTGCAGCGGTGAGCTCGAATAGGCGGAGTCAGTGTCTCATATGTTGGCTCAAGATGTATTTGAAATCAAAATTTCTTGATATTGCCTAAGTTGTTTCAACATTTGTAACTGCAAGGGTCCATGTTATTGGTTGCGTACACATGAGTAACATTTTGCAAGGAATTTAGAGCCTATTGTGAATAATTGAATTTTGTTGCAATGTGTTTCCTCGTTTCTTTTATTATTACAACGGAATTCTTGTCGTGTTGGTTGTGTGTACATGTTCCAGCAATCCTTTATGGTATCATAGGATTGCACGGATGTTGCATACACATAAAAATATAGCATGGGGTTTTCTTTTATGCAATAATGGACGTCCTTGGTTTACATCTTTGAGTAGGTCTGGTGGTACAAAGGTTGCCGGTTAGGAATTTTCTATCACCCCACTGATGCCTAGGCAACACATAAAAAAAAAAGATCTCCTGTTAGGAAAGTCACGCAGACAGGTTGATATCTGATGTGTCGTGTGACAGGTGGATCTAGCTGAAGATGAAAGGAAATAAAACGGAAAGCAAATCCACGTGAAGAAAGAATTGGTGGCCGATGCTGTCTCTCTTTGGGCCTCCTCATCCATGGTACTTGTATGTCTTTTCACAAATAGCGTTGGAGTGAGCCCTGCACTCGTCGATTTCCACATATTAGAAAGCGTCCTAGTTCGGTTAAAAAGGCTGATCATCATATCCATTTAGTTGGGCCGGGTCCGATCATACACCCTTGATTATTGATTCAGGGGATCAAGCTCACTTAGGAAATAAATCGGCCTTCTCGTTTGAACTATCTTGGTTGAGACATGATGGTTTCTATGAGAAGATATGTGAGGAATGGAACTCCACAAACGCTGGTTCTTCACCGATTGAAAGGTGGCAGAATAAAATACGTCATATTCGCCAATTCTTAAGGGGATGGGCAAAGAACATTAGTGGAGAGTACAAAAAGTTAAAAGAAAAACTTCAGCTATTAATTGATGAGTTGGATATCAAAGCAGAAACTAAACTTCTGTCTGTAGCTGAGAGAGCTGCAAAGAAAGAGGCAGATGATTGTATGACTAAGTTAAGGCGTGACGAAGAGTCTAAATGGGCTCAACGCGCGAAAGTTAAGCACGTACAGGAAGGGGGCAATAATACTAGATATTTCATCTTATTGCCAATGGTAAACATCGGAAAAAAAGAATTTTCCAACTTGAGCAAGACGAAGGAACTATTGTGGGACAAAATAACTTAAAAGTGTTTATATCAGAGTATTACAAGCGCCTTTTTGGGGCGCCCGATACCTGTAATTTTTCCATGGATGAGTCCCGTACAGATGATCTACCGCGGATTTCACCACAAGAGAATAGTATCTTAACTTCTAATTTTACTGAAAAAGAAGTTTTCGAGGCTATTTCTCAGATGGAACATAATAAAGCTCCCGGACCGGATGGGTTCTCGGCGGAGTTTTACCAAAAAATTTGGAATGTCATCAAGGGTGATTTGATGGCTATGTTCTATCAACTTCAAAGTAGCGACCTTCCTCTTTTTAGATTAAATTTTGGGGTAATCACTTTATTACCCAAAAAAGAGGATGCGAGTAGAATTGAACAGTACAGACCTATTTGTTTACTTAATGTGAGCTTTAAGATTTTCACAAAAGTAGGCACGAACCGTGTTTCTTCGGTTGCGAGTAAGGTGATTAGACCTACCCAGACCGCGTTCATTCCAGGTAGGAATATTCTAGAGGGAGTGGTGATCTTGCATGAAACAATCCATGAGCTTCAAAAGAAAAAGCTGGATGGGGTACTTTTCAAAATTGATTTCGAAAAGGCCTACGATAAAGTTAAATGGTCCTTTCTACAGCAAGCTCTGCGCATGAAGGGTTTCGATCCTAAGTGGTGCGAATGGGTAGGACGTTTTATTCAGGGTGGAAGTGTAGGGATTCGGGTGAATGATGACATTGGTCATTACTTTCAAACCCTTAAAGGCCTTCGACAAGGGGATCCTTTGTCGCCGGTCCTTTTTAATATTGTTGCGGATATGCTCGCGGTTCTCATTGCACGTGCTAAAGAGGATGGCCAAGTAGGTGCCCTCATTCCTGATCTTGTTGACGGAGGAGTGTCTATTCTACAGTATGCCGACGATACTATTTGTTTCTTGAGCATGACACGGAAAAGGCGGTAAACATGAAATTGATACTTTCTATGTTTGAGCAACTATCCGGCTTAAGATAAATTTTCATAAGAGTGAGTTATATTGCTTTGGAAAAGCCAAAGAGGTACAAAATGAGTACTGCCACATTTTTGGATGTAAAGTAGGCTCATTGCCTTTTAAGTATTTGGGAATCCCTATACACTACCGAAAGCTTTTGAATAAGGAGTGGAAAATGATAGAGGATAGATCTGAGGAAAAACTTGGGTGTTGGGCTGGCAAAATGCTTTCATATGGGGACCGTCTAGTATTGATCAATTCGGTTCTATCTAGCCTACCAATGTTCTTACTTCCTTTCTTCCAAATTCCAATTGGAGTAAGGAAAAGACTGGATTATTTTCGCTCTAGTTTTTTTGGCAGAGTGATCAGCATAAAAGAAAGTATAGGCTAGCTAAATGGAACATTATATGTCGCCCAAACGACCAAGGAGGGTTGGGTATCGAAGTATAGGTTATTCTTACGAAAGACAATTTAATCAAAAGGAACTGGGTCGGATGTAAAAAGTGTGTCTTTTGTTCGACGGATGAGTTGGTTGAACACCTTTCATATCTTGCCCTTTTGTCAAAGACATATGGCGGCTTCTTCACTTCACTTTAACATATATCCTCCCACTAGCATAGCTAATATGTTTGGCCATTGGTTAGATGGGGTAGATAAAGACACGAAGGCACGTATTCGCATTGGTGTATGCGTCTTTTTATGGTCAGTTTGGAATTGTCGAATGATGTTGTGTTTAACAAAACAAGAGATGCTCATTTTTTGCAGGTCGTCCACCGTGCTACATACTGGATCCAGTTGTGGTCCTTTCTACTGCCGCTACAGCAGCGGGCTCCCATGGAGGCTGGATGTTCTCGCCTTATGGCGGTTCTCCGAGCTATCTTCAGTCGTGGGGGGTGGCAGCATTCTAGAATACTTCAACATGTGTAGTCTTTCTTGTTTGGCTGTTTTTCGTTGGTTGATATTTGAGGCTACTATGGCCGATCCTTGAGTTGTAATAATTGGATAATACTACTTTGCTACTTTTATTTTAATATAAAAGCCGTGTGCATCATCGCGATGCAGAGGCTGGGTTTCCCTTTTCAAAAAAAAAATCCATTTAGTTGGGATTTGCCATCCCATTTTTAAGTAGAGAAGAGGTTCAGGATCCTACTACGTAGTACCGTCCAAACTCTCAAGCCCATCAACTTCAACTTTGTGGTTACGCCACTCAGGCACCAAGAGAAAAGACTGTAAGAGCTTAAATCGACTGGATGCAGCGGGTATATCATACAGGTGATCCATCTCATCGATTAAAAATCTGAGATGGCTCTATCGACCCCCAAAGTCCACAGAAGAGAGGTTCACCGTTATGTCTTACTCCTCCGATCCGAAAAAACAGTCGGAACGTATACCTAATGGTTGTACTGCTTGGGATGTCCTCGTACGACTCTTTTAATGGACTGGAGGGAGTAGCATTTTCTTAACCACAATGAAAAGTAGGGATGCGAAAACGGGACCCATTTGTCCCACTTTTCTCCTATTTTGTGCATAGCTAGTACAAAAAATTGGTCTTAAATTTTGTACTAGCTATGCATAAAATGAAAGAAAAGTGGAACAAACGGGTCTCGTTATCGCATCCTAATAAAAAGGAGTTTTGGTGTGCTTTTACCATAATCGTTGAGAAGATTGCTCACTGTGCTCCTAAAGAAACATGAAAAGATGTTCAGTGCTTCTCGGAAGAGAAAAATAAGGAGGGGGCAAAATAAGTTATTTTGGATCAATGGTGCTCCCTGTCCTTGATCGTTCAGTAGAAAAATATCAGCGTTGTGTGGTTGGCGTCCTCAACAGCCATCAGTCTGTCTACTCGCGATGGAGGACGGAGACGGATACCTCGGTACTGAAGTAGGGCCGTGTTGCACGACGACAAGAGGCGATTGGCAGAGCAGCGGCATCCGATCGGATAGCAAAGGCTCCGATGATCAGCACCACAGAGGTACATAACTACATATATTATACCTGAATCATTGGATAAGAAAACTACTCTACGTACTTAGTGCATCGGGGATTCGTGGGTGGAGTATGATGGTGTTAAAGCGAGCTAAAACACACTGGAAAAGAAGAATAAATTCTCCCTGCTAATGGTAAAAGGATACGATGCTAAAGTCGATGCTGATACTGCATTTCGTTAGCTACGTGTACGGGAGCAACCGGTGCAGACTCAGCGCAGGGCCCCAAGATACGTACTCCTCCATTGTTTTCTTGGAGTCTATGGTGAGAGTCTGAGAGACATGAGACGAGACGCGTTAGGTAAGCGCTCACTAGCTAGACCTGTACGCCGATGCAACGGGGTTAATGGAAGTCCTGCCTTCAGTGGCAAGATTCTAGCCAGGACTAGGAGGCGTCGAGATCGAACTGGTGCAGTGTGACCGTGGCTACAAAGCTAGCAGGATCCTGGCCGTGTCAATCGCGATCTGGTGAGATCCCCGTGAAAATAATGGAAGTAAAAGCAATGTGGTACTAGCAAAGATGGGGCAGAAGGCTCCGGTTCGAAGAGATCCATGTCTTTCTCTGGGCCGCCGGGTTTGTCTCGTCTCTTTCGACCGCCGGCGCAGGAAGTCTACAGTGCCTGACATGGACACCCCGTCGCTGCAGTTCCATGGACCACCCTCTCGCCGTCGATCTCCGCTGTCCACAGCCTCTTGCTTCCGGCCAGTTCCACCAGTCTGAGCACGGCCGTCTGTCTACACACGTGCTTTCACGGTGCCTGTGCTTGTCACAGAAATAATACCTGCACCCAACACCGAGCTGAAGACTTGAAGTCCTGGACAAGTTCATTCTGGCCATGGAAATTCTGGGTACCTCGTTGATGAATGATGAAGACGACCATCTATCGGTCCCGATTAATTACTCGTCTTAATTGATCGACGATCAAGTGCAGCCGCTAGATCGATCTCAAACCGATCGGCAAGCTCATGAACGAACAGAAATGAGCGTGGCGCTCCGGGTTTCCACAAGTATCCGGAGGTAGATCCGCGTGAACGGGCACATGTAATTCCACGAGATCCTCATCACTCGATAAGTCCGGCCGGCCGTATGGACCTAATGAAGTCGTGGAGATCGCGTTTGGACGGACAAGTATGTGATAGATCGATCAATCTGTGGTAGCAAAGCATGAGAAGATATAGAAAGATGGTAGCCGATCTAGGTAGGATGCAACAGGCTACGCTAGGTGTGTGTTCTAGCGTCGCGATCTACATTACGATAAGTAAAAAATGGTACCGCGGTCTCGATCGATCCCCCAAGGCAGACAAGGCAAATTAAATGTCTAGTGTAGAGCAGTCTCGTTCACTTGGAAATACGGGATGGATTGCCGTACGTACGTGACGTACAAACTCCTAAGATTCTATCGAGCCGCCATAACAGTACACATAAATTTCTCTCTCAAGCTACGGGGTTCTTCAAGTTGAAGACGGCCTGTATTTAACGACGGGTCAGGCTCTGGGCTATGAGATGGTGGTAGCAAACGTGAGGTTAGACATGGTCCTAGCCAAGTGTATATATGTATCCGTGACGCCGGGTTGATGCAGTGGGAGCAATTGCCCGCGCGATGGTAACCTGACGAGAAGGTTCTGTGCGCAGGTGAGATGAGGACCCGATGCTGCCTTGTGGGAGGCTGCACTGGGGGACAACGTCGACAATCAGGATTGTACACAGAAAACGTGGTGTCCTCAACACCAGGTATGCGTTGCAGTCCCCTTCCTCTCTGCTCTCCCTTATTCTCTCTGGTTCACTTGTAAGGGCAACTCCAACGGACCAATCCAAACGGATATAAAACGTGTCCGCTTCCGATCCGCTTAATTAGTTGGGTAGGCAGATACACAATGTTCGCTTGTGTCCGCCGCTTGGGATACGAGGTCGATGAATGCTGGAGGCGACCATGACCACGTTGGGTGGTGCCAGTGGCCCTGTCGTCGTTGGTGTCGGCGCGTGGTGGCGTACATGGCCCACCCTTCTCCTCCTCTGGCTCCGGGGGAGAGAACGGAGAGGGGAGGGGAGTGGGCTCCGATGGGAACCCCGTCAACGCGTGGATTATTACAAAGGATCGGAGTGGGGAGGCCATGGGTCGACGCAAATCCAGCCCAAATTTGGAGGGGAAATGGGTCTAACTAGACAGCAAAACGAACATCGCTCCGTTTGTGTTGTCGCGTTGAGTCGTGATTTCTACCCCGAAAGAAACATAAATGGCCAGACAAAATGTGCCGCGCCATTGGAGTTGCCTAAGGCCCACACACTTTCAACATACCTTTAATAAAAATAACGAAAAATATATTTAAGTATTTAGATTGGATCGTTAGAAATTATATGAACATTATGGTTTAATCTAATTTTTTTTAAACACGACATGAGTTCCGCCATTTTATTGATTAAGAAGGAGTAAACATGTTGTCGAACCGGAAAAAAAAGGTCACAAGACCGACGTAAAAAAGAAAGCAAGGCGCCTCAAGGCGCTAAGTGTTTTGCTCCCGCTGTAATCCAAGACTGGCGTTCTTCCTTGATTTTCCCCAAAACGACAAATGGTAAGGAGGAGATGTTGCTGGGAACTCTACCATTTCTCTCCTTCGAGATCTCCCAACAGACTAGGGTGACCACCATCATTAGGTCTTTGGAGCTCACGCGTTGAATGCCTAGTGAACGCCTCATAGATTCCATCCACACATTGACAACATGTGTGGTCACTATAGAAAGATAAATGTTGCCAACCGGGAGGGTGGTGCCTGCCTAGATTCATTTAGAGCAGCGACAATTGAAAAACATGTAAGCGGCCGATTCAGCCATTCAGGCACTGATTTGTAGCGCTGACAAGAGTAGTGAGGCCAACCTCGAGAGGCAACATTTAGTTCACCGAAAACAAGTACTCCTGGCGGATGTTTGAATGCAGCTCATCCGATCGAATTTAGAAGGGAACTTAACGGGAATAAATGGGACCAGTGGCAACATTTAGTTCACCGATTAATGGATATTGTAATCTCAGATGATCAGGACATTTTTCGATGGAGTTAAACTGCTTCGGTAGCTTTACCGTCAAATCCTTTTATCTTGACTTATTAAACAGAAATACTATGTTCCTTAGTAAGTATATCTGGAATATATAGGTACCACTGAAAATCAAGATCTTCATGTGGTTTCTTCACCGTAAAGTAATTCTTATTAAGAACAATTTGGGAAAAAGGAATTGGCAGGGTAACAAAAAATGTTATTTTTGTGGTCAAGAGGAAACAATACAACATGTTTTCTTTCGTTTCATGTCCTTTTGCTAAGATCATTTGGCGTGTCATTTCTATGACATTTAATATAGCGCCACCAGCAAATGTCAAAAATCTATTTGGGAATTGGTTGCGGGGTGTAGCTAAGAAAGATAAGGTTCAAATTCGAGTGGGAGTTTGTGATTTACTTTGGGCTATGTGGAATGTTTGAAACGATCATGTTTTTAATAAGACATGAATACCATCTTTTTGTGTAGGTTATTATTTTGAGTATGTACCTGGTCCGTACGTGGTCCTGTCTCCAGCTGACGGAGCACGTGCAAGACATGAATTCTGGCTGTAAGAGCATCTCCAGCCATCTCCACAAGAGCCCCCCCCCCCCCCCCCACCAGAGGCCCTTTTTTAACGTCGGCCGGCGATGCAAAGAGGGTGAAAAATGGCCCAGTCGTGCCCCCATAGCCCCCCCCCCCCCCCCCCCCCCCCGCCAACACTTAGAAATAGCACCGATGAACCCAGCCCAAACCCAGCGCGCTGGGGGGGCTATTGGGGGCGCCGGCGGAAGCAACAATCAATCGTTTTCCCCCACGCGTCCTTTTTCTTGGCCCACCCAATCACCTTTTGTCCACGATTGCCATGGGGACACCAACGGCTGGGAAGATGTACTCGTGTTTTATCCGGCGGAAGCCTTTTTTTGCCCCGCAGGACATGTCATTTTTTGTCCGGCGATTGTCCTAGGGGGCACCAACGGCTAGAGATGCCCTAACCGTTTGGAAACGGTTTCACATGACTTATTCAACCTATTCGGCTGGCCGTCTAGTAGCAAAATCGCCTATTGATGGAGCAGCTTATTATGAGTTTTGTCTTTTTTTTGGTGGTTGATTCATGTAGCAAACCTTTGTGATCCGTGAATTGTATTCTGCCTGAACCTTAATAAAATACTCCATCCGTATCAAAATATAAGACTTTCTAACCTTTGTATGCATACATGTATATAGACATGTTTTAGTGCAAGCACATGAATCTTGCACTAAAACATGTCTACATACATGTATGCATGTAAAGGCTAGAAAGTCTTATATTTGATACAGAGGGAGTAATAAAAAGGCTATATGAATTATACATTTTTTTTTTTTGAAGTCACTAGCTAGTTTATGACAGAAAAACAATGCTCTACGTACAGGTACAGTGTACATATTTGAGAACGGCAATTAATCCATATCATTTTCCATTCGTATACGTAAATTTGCCGCCACAGCGAACGTGCACTTATTGCTTTAGCTTTCCTCGTTTCAATGATCACTAGCAGCTCCTTGTATAAAAGCGGGCCGTGCACAAGCCAGTTCCCACACAACATCTCGTATAGGTAGCTAGCAGTGAGGAGTGAGGACTGAGGAGTGAAGCTGCCACGCCCATTCGCTGGAGACCTATAGTACAAACAATTATAGAGCAGCTAGGGCCAGAAGTGAGCAGTAGGACGGCAGGTCAAGACGCCACAAATACATCATCTTCAAGCTGACCCCGCGCCATGACGAGCTCGGCGACGGACGCCGTGCCGGTGGCCGTGGCAATGGCGCCGGCAAAGCGCCCTTCCATCAACAAGTACGCCTTCGGGTGCGCCCTTCTCGCCTCCATGAACTCCGCCCTCCTCGGATATGGTACGTCGTCGTCACGTGCGCGCATTTCCACTTGTAACTACCACGACGTCCATGCAAGGTCGATGCTAGCTTAGCTAGGAGTGACATATTATGTTCTTGATGTCTGTGCGCGCGTTTGAGCAGACATCTCGGTGATGAGCGGCGCTCAGTTGTTCATGAAGGAGGACCTGAAGATCACGGACACGCAGATCGAGATCCTGGCCGGCATCATCAGCATTTACTCGCTCCTCGGCTCGCTGGCGGCGGGTGTGACGTCCGACTGGCTGGGCCGGCGGTACACCATGGTGCTCGCCGCCGCCATCTTCTTCACGGGCGCTCTCATCATGGGCCTCGCTCCCAACTACGCCTTCCTCATGGCCGGCCGCTTCGTTGCCGGGATCGGCGTCGGCTACGCGCTCATGATCGCGCCCGTGTATACCGCCGAGGTGGCGCCCACCTCCTCCCGCGGCTTCCTCACCACCTTCCCCGAGGTGTTCAACAACTTCGGCATCCTCCTGGGCTATGTCTCCAACTTCGCCTTCGCGCGCCTCCCCATCCACCTCAGCTGGCGCGCCATGTTCCTCGTCGGCGCCGTGCCGCCCGTCTTCCTCGGCTTCGCGGTGCTCGCCATGCCGGAGTCCCCCCGTTGGCTTGTCATGCGCGGCCGCATCGACGACGCGCGCCACGTCCTCCGGAGGACCTCCGATTCGGACGACGAGGCGGAGGAGCGGCTTCTCGACATCAAGAGGGTCGTCGGCATCCCCGAGGACGTGACCGACGCCGACGAAGTTGTCGCCATCGTGCGCGCGAACGAGGCCGCGCGGGGGCAGGGGGTGTGGAAGGAGCTTCTCATCAACCCAAGCCGGCCCGTGCGACGCATGCTGGTGGCCGGCCTGGGTCTCATGTTCATTCAGCAGGCCACGGGCGTGGACTGCGTGGTGATGTACAGCCCGCGGGTGTTCTCGACTGCCGGCATCAAGTCCACGACCAACTCGGTGGGGTTGTCCATGTTGGTGGGCGCGTGCAAGACCTTCTTTATCCCGATCGCGACGCTCCTCCTCGACCGCGTCGGCCGGAGGCCGCTGCTGCTCGCCAGCGGCGGCGGGATGGCCATCTTCCTCTTCACGCTCGCCACGTCTCTGCTCATGCTGGACCGTCGGCCGGAGTCAGAGTCCAAGGCGCTGGGCGCAGTGAGCATCGCGGCGATGCTGTCGTTCGTGGCGTCGTTCGCGTCGGGGCTGGGCCCCGTGGCGTGGGTGTACTGCTCGGAGATCTACCCGCTGCGGCTGCGCGCGCAGGCCGCCGCCCTCGGCACGGGGCTGAACCGGCTCATGGGCGGGGCCACCACCATGTCCTTCCTCTCGCTCTCCAACAGAATCACCATCGCCGGGGCGTTCTACCTCTACGCCTGCGTCGCCGCCGCAGGGTGGGTGTTCATGTACTTCTTCCTGCCGGAGACGATGGGCCAGAGCCTGGAGGACACCGGGAAGCTCTTCGGCAAGGACACAGACGACGACGTCGACGGTGGCGCCACCGTCGTGCGCCACGAGCGTAAGAAGTCCACTGAGCTCATCAGCGCTCCACAGTAACAGCGAGTAAGCTATGCCGTACGTCCGTACACTTGTGGTGCGTGCTTGTTGTTGTGTGCTACCTCTAGATTTTGGACACGTTGTTTAGATTCCCAAGCTTTTGGACTTGATGCAGAGTGGTCACCCAGTGCTTTACGGGGAGAAAGATCACATGAAATTCCAATTTGCGCACGCGCGCGTGATGAATCCACGTAGCAAGGTCAGGTTCACCGGCCGTTGTGGTGCGCACTGACTGCGCAGCCTGAGAGCCCGTGACCGGATCTTTTCACCGGGTAGAGTGTACGAGTATCTAGGGATCGATGTACTGACCTGTGTTATACTATATGACTGAGTCATCTGTGTACTTTAATTTGTGTCATTTGTTGATTGTAGTTGCTTGTTTTTCATCTTTGTTACTGTACTGTAGCTAAACTGAAATAGTAGTAGTTAGGTAAATGGACACGTAGCCAAATAGAAATAGAATATACGACAAAACAGAAGAGGGCGATTTGGGGGTGGATACCCTGGTGGTTCCCACCGAGGTCAAAACTCCGAACACTAACGAACTTTCGAGTCCGCCATCCCGACATCTAGCTACTCCGCCACACGTAGAGCAAACCGCCAATGGCACCATTCGGGACCGCCGCATCGACATACCATCTCTCGCGCTTGAGCCACATTCCGCCAACACCTGCTGCCCAAGCTCCACAAGACAAACCACACATAGACAACATCTAGGGTCGCCGCCCTGAATTATATGGCAATTGCCTTCGCTTAGACGCGTTATTGAGTCGACAATCTCGTCGCACTAGCAACATAAAGGTTATTGTCCAAAGCCATGCCAAGCAACTGCAGTGCCCCATGAAACTACCGCCCACCATATGACTTTCGGGGATGCCCCTCGATGTCCAAACATTGTCTACTCGGGGTCGCTGCCTCGACATCTCGTCGATGTGCAAGCAGCGACCAGATCAGTGCAAGGCTCTCGATCAAAACTACCCCATTCCATCGAAGGATGATGAAAACTGGACAAAACACAGAGACCTCATGCTCCAATGCCAAAAATCACCACCTTTGGCCAGTCGATCTATGATTAGGCTCCAGATCTACCTACCATGACCACCTAGCCGACGACAGTCGCTAAGACCACCCTAGGGCCGCACCGGCAACATCCAACGTAACCGAAGTACACCACCGTCCAGGGCATTCGTGCATGTCCACCCTCCCCGAGTAGCACACAATCGAGCCCAAGGCCCGCTGAACCTCTGCGACGGGCACGCCTCCGCGCCACAACACCGTTCCATCCCCGCTGCCACGTCTAGAGACGTGCCTCGCCAAAAAATAGCGATCGCATTAGAACGATTGTGCCGCCATCGACGTCGTGTGGGCTTTGCCCATAGTGCTCTCTGACTGTAGCGAGGGAGGGGTGGAGGTGGCGGCTAGAGTTAGGGCTAGGGCCCATGTCTCTTTGCGGGATCTACATGGGAAATTTTATTACTACACTTGGACATCAGAGAGTTTTTTCGTATTGTATACTCGCATCCATTCATAAAATATAAGATATTTTAGTTTTTTGCAGATTCATATGTATTTAGATTTATTTTAGTGTGTTGGTTCACTCATTTCAGTCCGTATTTAGCCCACATGTAAATAGTCAAAACTCTTATTATATGGAACGGAGGGAGTACATGTGTAGTCTTGATTGTATGCCTACCGATAAACACACACCGAAGCTCAGATTTAATCTACCTTTTTGTGTGCAGTTCTTCCAATAATCTGTTGCTCTTTCCGGATATAATGTTAACTGTCTGCTGGAATTTCCTCTCGTGGTGAAACGAAGAGAGAGAGAACTGTGAACAATAGAGCCCCCGTAAACAATAAGCAAGGCAACTCAAACAGAAACCTGGAACATTAGCGAAAACCATGTGATCCTGCCTGTGCAAATCCGCAAGGATGTATTTTCAAGATAAACCATCAGATCTGACCCGGAGTACAGTAGTCTAAGCAGGAGCTCCATCAATTCAGTGTCAAGCGTAAGACAGGTCTAAGCAGCCAGGCCGCAGGTAGGCATGACATTCGGAGCCCTAGTACGTACGGATCACCTATTCTTCAGTATTCATGCCGACGATTGATTGCAACACTGAAGCTACATCCTACCTACTCGATTGGTACACAACGAGGCTGATGGGAGGGCATGATACACCTTCCTGAAAACACAGGCATCAAATTCTACATTTGTACGCTGCATCAGTTTTGACCATATGCAAAACTACCACATCCAGTTCTAGGATCATCGGCGGAGACGTTTTTCAAAAACATTATCAGTCCTCTACTGAGGCAAGATCTCAAGTATTGAGGTCTGCTTTCCGGGTGCACATAACACAAATGTTATCCGGTGGAAGAAATAGAGCCTGTGTCTAGCAATCATATGCTTATTGACACAATGACACGACACATAGAGTTGGTGCACCAAGCAAAATTTAATTTTACACGAAAATATGTTATAATTAACTTGAACTAGAATTCTATTCACAAAACATGTGCGGCGAGGCGGGTGTTTGAGGAGTGTGGGTGAATCTCTCCGCTTCTCACCCATGTAATGGATATTAGAAAAGCATCCCTTATGTGGTTAAACTCTCAACCCCTTATAAGACATGCAAATATGATGAACATTTTCTAGGATTTAGCAGACTAAATAGATACTAGCCCATAAAATCCAACACAACACTTATGTTTTTATAGACCGTTGCGAGAGTATGATGCACTCCCACGTGTGGAGTAATCTCGATACTGCCAAGTCATTTTGTCTATCAAAAATTGCAGAAAATTATGAGGAAAAACACACCATTTATACTACGTGCAAGCTATGTGGCGAAACTTGAAATCCACATTCATTATGTAGCTTGCCAAAAATATAAAGCCGGTCGACTGTAGACTGACAATATTCATAGCTAGATTTGGTCTTTTCATTATGCGTATCTTACGTTTTGATTTTTTGCAAAATAATAAATGTATGGTCTATCTGTGTTACTATTTTTTTTCTTCTTATTTTCATAACTTTAGAGCAACGATTTTCAACGTCGGGCCCAGGAGCGCCTATAGAGCGCGTTACGCGATGGTTGCTTACCATCGCGTATCGCTCCATCCCCGCTGCGCGCTAATGGGCCTGGCACAGTTCGCTGTCTCTTGCTTCTTTCTTTTTCGCTGTATTTTTCGTTTCCTTCGCGCCGAAATTTCGTTCGATTCTTCAGTACGCTAGGTTATCGCGCCGAAATTTAAAAAATGATTCCATTTTTAAATGGATCAATTATGAAGTTGAAACCAATTTTAAAAAATGGAACCATTTTGAAAATGAACCAATTTTCAAAAAGGAACCAATTTTCATAATGGAACCATAATGGAACCATTTTAAAAATCGAGACCATTTTTTAAAATCGGGAACCATTTTAAAAATCGGAACATTTTTAAAGTCGGAACCATTTTTAAAAATCAGAACCATTTTCAAAAATAGGGAACCATTTTTAAAATCGGAACCATTTTCAAAAACTGGAACCATTTTTTGAAAACCGGAACCATTTTTTAAAATAGGAACCATTTTCAAAATTCGGGAACCATTTTTAATAATGGAACCATTTTCAAAACCCGGAACCATTTTTCACCATTTTTATAAATCGGGAAGCATTTTTTAAAATCGTAACCATTTTTTAAGCCGGAACAATTTTTAGAAAATCGGAACCATTTTTTAAAATCGGAACCATTTTTTAAAATCGGAACCATTTTCAAAAATCAGGAACCATTTTTAAAAACAAGAACCATTTTGCACCATTTTCAAAAAATCGGTAACAATTTTTCAAAATCGGAACCATTTAAAAAACAAAACCATTTTTTAAAATCGAAACCTTTTCTAAAAATCAGAACTATTTAAAAAAATCGGGAACCATTTTTAAAAATCGAGAACCATTTAAAAAAATTAGGAACCATTTTTTAACATTAAGAACCATTTTCAAAAAATTGGGAACAATTTTAAATCGAAACCATTTTTTAAGTCGTAACAATTTTTCACCTTTTTCAAATATCGGGAACCATTTTTAAATCAGAACCATAATCGAGAACCATTTTTTTTATGTCCGAACCATTTTGAAAAATGGTACATTTTTCGAAAATCGAAACCATTTTCAATAACCGGAACCATTTTCGCCATTTTAAAAAGTCAGGAACCATTTTTTTAAAATCGGAACCATTTTAAAAAATCGAAACGACTTTGAAAAATCGGAACCATATTTTAAAATCGGGAACCATTTTTAAAAATCAGAACATTTTTTAAGTCGGAACCATTTTTAAAATTCAAAAACATTTTTATAATCGGAACCATTTTCAAAAACTGGAACCATTTTTTGAAAACCGGAACCATTTTTAAAAATCGGGTACCATTTTCAAAAATAGAACCATTTTCAAAAACCGGAACCATTTTTCACCATTTTGGCATTTTCATAAAATCGGAAAGCATTTTTTAAAATCGGAACCATTTTTAAGTCGGAACAATTTTCAAAAACTGGAACTTTATTTGAAAACCGGAACCATTTTTTAAAATCGGAACCATGTTCAAAAAAAGGGAACCATTTTCCACCATTTTCAAAAAATCGGTAACAATTTTTCAAAATCGGAACCACTTTTAATGAGCAGGGAAACAAAAAATGAAAATAGCAAACAAAGAATAAAAGAAAACACGAGAAAAGTGCATGGAAACAGTACGTGAAGTAATTTGTTTTAATGGCAGCACATACGTGAATGAATTAAACAGGGAAGCGGGTGCAAATGGGCCCGGCCCAGAAACGAAAGAAGGGTACGCGAAGCGATACAAGTTCCGCGGTACGCGATGTATAGGTATTCGCGTCGGGCCCTGCTGGACGATACGACTCCACCTTGGTTAATACGGGCTGTTCAGGCCTCTACTGGGCTGCAAAATAAAATGCTGTTGCACCTGAGCGGTCAAATTTTGGCCCACGTACAGTCGAGATGGATCGCATTGCTTTTTCATTTCTCCGGCGCCGTGGCGTGTGGAAGCGGCAAGAACAAGCCCCCTCGCCGGAGATGTTGTCGCGGAAGATTTCCAACCAAGAAACGATGGATCGCAACAGTCAGTAACTAAAATTCATTCCCTTCATTTTCACCTTTAAACTCTGCTGCACTAGGTAGCTAGCCCCCGTGGTGCCCGTCGCCGTACATTTCCCAGTCAGCACTCACTACTGACGAGGACATAGGCTGGAAATATCCACATGTATATCTGTGTGCCAGAAAGGTTTCCCTGTCATTTTGGTTCCGTATGATCTTGCGCGGCACCACCAGCACGAACCGCTCATACAGTTTGGAGGGAAATTCACCTTCCTTATAGCAGAGAAGAGATGTGCATCATCACGACTAAATGCCCGGACGGAACCTGCAACTATGGCATTGGCATGGTAGACGGTGCCGGAGATGTAGTAGTAGATGGTTTCAGCAATTACCAAATGGTTCGCCGACTCAAAGCCACGTCAGGATATCCCAGAGGTGACAGGCGCGTGAGCTCTCGCGACCGCTAGGGTTCCGCGCCGCCGCCGCTGCCCAGTCCCTCTCCTCCCCTCCGCGCCGTCGCCGGCGGCGACCGCCGGGGCCTCCCCTCCCCCAGCCCCTCTCCCCTCCCCTCTTCCCGCTCGCGCTCCCACCGCCTCCCGTGGCGGCGGAGCGCGCCCCACCCGGCTCAGCTCAGCCCTTCCCGTGCTCTTCCCCGTCGCCGCCGCCGGCAGGGCTGCCGGGCGTTGCCTGTGTGGCGCCAGCGGCGGCATGTCTCTCCCCGCGCCAATCTAGGGTGAAGACGGGGTTCCCCTTCGTTGGCGGCGGTGCTTCTCGGGCGGCGGCGGCCCGGCTTCGGCGGGTGGTGGCGCTAGGGAGCCGACGCGCGAAAGCCTGCGGGGCGGCGCAGTGCTTCCGGTGACGGTGTGCAGCGGCGTTGACCGGCCAGCCTTGGCGGCCCAGATCTGGACCCGGCGGGCCCCATCTGGGTTGGGCGGGCCGGCCTGACCTGAGGCACTCTTTGCAGCTCGAAGTGAGACGGCGGATGCAGGGGACAGCGGTGACGGCGGCCAGCCTGTTGCAGCGTGGCGGCGAACTACACGGGCCCGATCTGGGCCCGGCCGGACCCTATTAGGACTGGTGTGCCCCGTGTGGGCTTTACGGGCCCGCTGGGCCCGGCCGGACCTGACGGGGACTGGTGTGTTTGTGGCCACGTCCGGTCGACTACCGTCCACGGCGGTGGAGGTTGGTCCCTCCCGCCGGCCGGCCGAAACTGCTGACCCCAGGTCATTCTTGTCCTCACCTTCGTCTTGCAGACCTCGTGACAGCTACTTCGGTGAGACGACGTCGGTGGCTTCGGTATCGTGTTGGCGCATGACTGGTGGGCGGCTAGTCTGGTGGTATCGAGGATCGTCCTCGCGGGGCTCCTGTGCTACCGATTGTCCGGGGTTGTGGATGGGGTTTCGGGAGAAATCCTTGTCGGTTAGTTCGACACCGACGCAGTGCCGCCTCCGGGTGGCATCATTCCTTCCTTAAGGGCGTCGGGGCTACCCTTCGCTTCCCTCCGTGCCCGGGGAAACCCTAGGACCAGTGTCCTGGTCCGGGCAGCAGCGTGGCGTCCCTTCTTGAAGGTGCTGCTTGGTACTCGTCGATTCGGTGCTAGGAGCGTGGTGGTACTCTGTTGGAGAGTGCGCAGCGGTTGCGGGTCACCTTTGTTTAGTCGATCCGCCTATGTCTCCATTTTTTTCTTTTTTTTCTTTGGGTGTATGTTTGCTGCCGCCCCAGCAGTGTTTTTCTGTTGGTTGTATCGGGTGTTTGCTATATTTATATAACGGGGCTACGGTCGGGACTCGGTCGGGACTCAAAGCCACGTGCACCGTGTGATCACTTTCACCACGGCAAATGACGTTGCGGTCCAACAAGGAAGATTCTAAGTCAAATTTCTGATGCAAGAGGAGAAAGAAGTGGGATCCTTCCAAGACTCATCTGCTACTTAGAAATGGCAGTTGCCAACCCAGCAACAAAAATAACAAAGAATAGTTGCTGCAAAGACTGAAACTGATTGGCTTTGACCCAAATCACAATCAGGCAACGTAAAGAGAACAAGTGGTAGCTCGTAAGAGCCAGGCATCGTTAGTTATTAGCAAATGGACAAACCTGCAAGTTAAACACAGGGAAGTTTTTTCCATGTCGTTTCTGTACCGGTGTACTACGCCGTAGCTTTCAATCTTTCATTGACGCATGCCGAGTCAAGGTGTGCTGCTTTCCTGATATCCTTACGGTTCCCGTCCTCGTCTCCTCGTCAGTGATTCAGTTGGACCCGTCTTGCTCGCGCGTCATGGGGCTGCCATGGAGTCATGGGTGCTTGTCACGTAGAAAATTGCGAAAATTGATGTTATGGACTTGGGTAAATGTCTTCCTACTTGCCACACTCCATATGACAATTTTGTGGTCATCACTTCTACGTGCAACATCAACTTTTTTTAGATACGTGCAACATCACCTTTTTCAGACACGTTCAACTTCAGCTGGGACCTGCCGTTGGCCCGGAAGATTTTCAACCAAGAAACGATTGATCGCAACAGTCAGTAACTAAAATTCATTTCCCTTCATTTTCAGCTTTAAACTCTGCTGCACTATTTTTCTCAGTGGTGGCCGTCAGTGGCGGATCCACTAAGGGCCACCTGGGTGCACAGGACATCGGGTAGCAAATATTTTCTTTGTAAAGTAACATTTTTTCACCATGTATGCACCCCTTAAATATGATTTTAATGTGTTGTAGCACCCTTTGTGCACCCTGGTTTCAGATCGTGTAGCTCTGCCACTGGTGGCCGTCGCCGTACATTTCCCAGTCAGCGCTCACTACTGACCAGGACATAAGCTGCGAATATCCACATGAATATCTATGTTCCTCCTGATATATTTTCCTGTGTGCTCGAAAGGTTTTCCTGTCATTTTGGTCTCGGATGACCGCGGCATCAGTAGTCCAGCACGAACCGCTCATATATATAGTCTGGACTCTGGAGGGAAACTCGCCGTCGTTGAGCAGAGAAGAGATCTGCATCATCACGACTTAATGCCCGGACGGAACCTAGAACTGTGGCATTGGCATGGTAGGCGGTGCCGGAGATGTAGTCGATAGATTCAGCAATCAACAAATCTGTCGCCGACTCAAAGCCACGTGCACCATATGTATACTTAGTATCACTTTCAGACACCTCTAATACCCCGGCAAATGACGTTGCGGTCCAACAAGGCAGGTTCTAAGTCAAGTTTCTGATGCAAGAGGAGAAGAAAATGGGATCTTTCCAAGACTCATCTGTTATTTAGAAATGGCAGCTTCCCAATCAACAACAAAAATAACAAAGAATAGTTTGTGCAAAGACTGAAACTGATTGCTTTGACCCATATCACAATCAGGCAACGTAAAGAAACCAAGTACTAGCTCGTAAGAGGCATCGTTAAACATTAGCAAATGGACAAACCTGCAAGTTAAACACAGCGAGGTTTTCCATGCCGTAGCTTTCATTGACGCCTGCCGAGTCTATCTATAGTCAAGATGTGCTGCTGTCCTGATATCCTTACTGCTCCCGTCATGGTCGCCTGCACGATCGATCTCACTGGACACTAGTAGTAGTCAGTGATTCAGTTGGACCCGTCTTGCGCGCGCGTCATGGGGCTGCCATGCATGGTGCTTGTCGCGTAGAGAATTTCGAAAATTCATATGGCCTCTGTAGATCCGTAAGTGGATGGGCCAAATAAATGTTATGTATGACGATGCTGCCATGTAAAATGTTTTAAATATTACACATGTTGTCTAGATACATACACAAATGAGTGAACATACACATGAAATGTGTGTCTAGATATATTTGTGTACATGTGTATGTGGACAAAGTCTAAAACATCTTATATTTAAAACGCAGAGAGTACACACTAAATCATGTCTAGATAAATGCAAATTTGAAATAGGTTGAGACATCCTTTTGTGAACGGAGGGAGTACATAGTAATGCACACAACTGGATCCTACTACTATTCAAACTGCTTTTTAGCCACGTGAATTTGATCTAGGTTTTTTTCTACTTCTAAAAGACAGCTCTTGTGGTCGACCGACGACCGTCATGACACTACTACGAGGCATGGTTATCGGTTGTGTGACGATGTTCACGTCAAGACCATGTGTGCGCGTATGCGAGTCTCTGAAGTGTGTATGTCATGTACAGTGGCGGATCCCGTCCCGAGCGACGCCACGGGCCACCGTACTGCTATAGGCATCGGAAGCATGTGCGCCGCCACCGTGCCATGGGCCACGACCCCGGTTGCCGGTCGTGTAAATCCGCCCTGGCCATGTATGCCTATCCAGGTTCGTCGCATGTCCATCCGAGAACTTGGCTCGAAGGTCGGACTTTAGACTATGGCGGTCCGTGTAAGAGCGATTGGTTTAAATTCGGTTTTGTCGAGGCTAGAATGTATGGAGGTGGTGGTCGGAAGTGGAGGCATCGACACATTGTGAATGATGCTTGGTCGTACTCATCAATATTGGGTGTTGACCTCTAGGGTGAACATCACTTGGTCTGATGTTTGTTGGTTGTACCTGACAATGCCTATGTTTAGGCATTGTTACCTTACTGAAGGCGTGCGTGGCAATTTCTCAGACCTACTCTACAGGTACCTGGTCTTTATTTACTCGATTCGGCGACGGTGAAGCACATGAGTCACTCTACCTGAAGGTGTTGTTTCTGGAGAACCTTTCTCACGGCTCATGTGTTGCATGGTACAGTGGTTTGATGTCGTTCATGCCCGTTCCTTTTTTCTTTTAAGCATCACTTCGCTATTATGTTTTTTTCTTTCAGGTTCGTAGTAACTCGTATGACACTTTTTTCAGGATTATACATGTGTGGTCTCAATTTGATAGGTGCACTGGTATGGTATGGTCATATCAAAGTTTGGGAGGCAACCCTTCCGGCTCCTCAAATAGAGCTTTTTGTATTCCTGAATTTGTTTATGAATTCTAGGTGGTGTTGAATACACATGTTGTTTCACTGCATAAATTTGTACTAAATACAACAAAGCATCGATTTGCTAAATAAGCTATTCAATTGAGCTTGAGTCAGAGGAATACAAAGTGTTTGAACTGATGTCATAGACATTATACTTCAAGTTTTGCTTAATCATGTCCAACTTAAGAGGGCCATGAGGTTGCAATAATTAAATCCCCAAAATTACATCATAGCAATGTAATGGAATTTTTTTCACATTAACGCAAAATGCAACACCTTGATAGAACCAATGACGAAGAGGTATCAGAGTTGTACCTTGCTGAATTTTCCATTAGCCACTTTAATTCTCATAGGATTTTCCATGGTGATCACATTTGTTGGTGATAGATTAGTGATGAAACTGCCCGATGAGCCAGAATCAATGAGGATCAAATCTTTTTGATCTTGAATAATCGGTTGTAGACTGAAAAAATATTTTTTTTCTAAGACAGGGACAATAGTTCCCGATCGTAGTCACCTTCTCGACCAACCAATATAGTGACATAGACAAGGCTCTCTAATACTTCTAACAGTTCAATTAGCTCTTCCACCACATGCAGCTTCACAGTGGTACGTAGGACACTGGTGCCGGGTCCCCCATTTTATCACCACACTTGAAACACAAAGCCTGTGGCTCTTATGTAGGATTCAAAAGTTGCAAGTTTCCGTGAGCCTTTATTAGCTCGAGCTACTCCAATCCCTCGTTTACCTTCAGACATTTGTCCCAACAGAGGTTTCATGTCATCAGTTGTAGGAATAGAAAAGGCCTCTTTAGAGTTGACACTATACATGTTAGTTGTCTTCCGAATGGGTGAAAATTGTCAGTATCTTCACCAATTTCTTCCTTCAATAAGGAAAAAAGAAACAACTATATTCAAGTCATCAGGTCTCTGAATCAAAACAGTAGCTCTAGTCTCTCTATACCAACCCATCGATAAAATGAGTGGTAAGGAAAGTGTGATCCAAGTTGGGTTCGCCACCGTGTGATGCAAAAATTATTAAAGCGTTCAATGAAAGTCTCTAATGGAACTATAATGATTTTTTTTTGAAAGCTTGGTGATATAACAACTAATACTGATCAAAAAACTTATTGATCGTGCACAAATATGTCCAATACACTTATCCCAACTGATCCTCAACACTTTGGAACCATAAGGTTTCATTTCCCAAGGCATAGTAGCACATTCCACCTAAAATTATTTACTGACACTGTAAATGCAAAAAAAATCTTTGCAAGCCTTTTTTCCAGAGTCTAGGATTTTCTCCAGCAAACTTGTGAAATTATCAATGCTAAGGAAGATTACTGACAATAACACGAGAAAAACTAGCATCCAAATCAAACCCGACAACACAGTAAATTGGTTATTGACCTATGACCGGGGTGGGTTACAGAGGAGTTGAATCCTCCACCAACACGCACTGGTGGAGTTGTGACTTGTGGTGCCCGTCTGACCCAAAGTGTTCCCCCGAAGACGGCGCAACCAACAGAGATGTGCACGCTCGGGTGAGGTGCGGCAACTGGTGGTGCCTCAGCGCGCTCACTCACACTCCTCTCGCGATGTGATCCACTTGACTATTCAAACCCCGCACCGCCTCACCCATATGGCCAACCCTGGACTCCATGCATGACCTCTAGGTTTGATTTTGTCTCCTTAGTATCCGGCTTCAAGGTCTCGACCGAGCTCTTGATGAAATCAATTTCCGGCACTATTATATCGAGCGTTCCCTTGATGGCCTACATCTACATGTATGTGGGCATGAACTTCTCGGACTTCCGAATCAACGCTACTAGAGCATCGAGCTTGGATTCCATGGAGTCGATGTGTTTGGAAGTATCCTTGCGTGTTTGTGCTTTATCAGTCTCCAACTTGAGTGTGCCCTTCTGCATAACACTATTCCTTCATCATCGTCGGATTCAAAAGGTCCAATCAGGACCGCTAAAGCGTTTAGAATGTCTTCTCTCCCTCTTGGATTTTCATATGGTTGCTCCTAGGGTACATCACTTCAGTAGATCTCGCTCACTTGGGTGTCACAAAGCGTACGTCTTGAAATAGATAAGGGACACTCGACTATCTTAGGCCGGGGGTCCGCCTTACCTTTAGAAAAACTAGTTTCATGGATAGAGTAACCATGAGTATGTACCAGATATAGGTTAGCCATAACCGTATCATACAGTTTGGTTATAACCGTAGATGGAATATATTAAGAAATTCATGATTCACCTCGGACACCGGTCTTGGCCCGTGTTGAGGTGTCGACGCTGGAGATTCGGCAAAGTGCTCGGCTGGGAGACAAACCGAAGATGCACACCATGGATAAAGTTACCCGCGTGCTGAACAAAAAGATGAGCATTCAAGTTGCAGATGATGCCCCTCTGGAGCAGGCTCGGAAGCAGTTTGTGGATAGCTACAAGACACAGATGTCTGACTCGGCTTTGCAGGGTCTCGCTCGTCTTTTCAAGCTCAACATCCCGAGCCTTGCCGCTGTTGACGACGCGCTCTTGGGCCTAGCTGGTCCAGGGGGTGTGGAATTTGCGCCTTCCGCCGAGTAGGAGGCTTACGTCTTGTTCTTCTGCCCTTTCCAGCGTGTGCTGGACCGTGTCGAGGGCCGAGTTGTAAAAGTTATGATGGCTGAGTTTTTTGCTCTGGCCGGTTTTGTATCTTCTTTTCATTTTGGCCTAGGCCTCTGTTGTTTACTCATTCTATATCAATATAAAAGGCAAAGCTTTTGCCTTGTTTCAAAAAAAAAAATCATGATTGTTAATTATTTGCAATGCATATTTCATAAAGATAAAGAAAGCATTTGTCGGACGGTTTACAAGTCAGGTTACACACCATATACTCCTATGTATGAGATGAATAAATGTGGTAATTTCATGGTTGTTGGAAAAAAAACACAGGAGTGGCAGCTTTGGGAGGCTCCAGGATCGTTGTGAGCTCGACGCAATTGGTAGGAGTTTGCAGCAGGATCACTCGTCACATGGGACTATGCCAATTCCGACAATTCAAGTGTAAAGTTGTATCTTTCTTTCTTGAAAACGACATAAATTAGCTATTACAGCACACTAAGTACGTTTTTCAAACTACAAATGCAATTGTACACGAATCCACCCACAAATTAGCGAAAATTAGAGCATATACGATGGCATTACCAAATTTGCTCCCAATACTAAAACTGTTTTTTTTTCATTGGGAGCAAAAACTTTTTCCTACAACATTAGCATATGTAGTCCTGGATCAAAAAGATTGGCTAGCTTGCCAAATTGTCTTGGCAATCCTCATTCCAATTGCCAAAACATTGAAAATCAGGCGAGAGACGGAACCAACCACTTTGGCAATCCTCCATCGGATAGCAATGTGGTGATACCACACCTAGTGGGTATCCACCAACTATCATTACCGTCGAATTTGCATCTAATGAATGATATTATTCTTACTAATTGATGTACTGAAAAAACAAAAGATCGTATTAATGCGTGAGTTTTTGCATGCATGTCCATAAATTTCTTATTAGTATATGAATCTAAAAAAATATCTAAATCCAAAAGTTATTATTAATGCATTGATATTTGACTTTTTTAAAGCATGTGGGAGTTACATTTTCCCTCCAATAACACACACTTAGATGGAGAAATCGAAGGCGGTGCTCCATTTGAGCGATGCATGCATGCTGCGCTAATGTCAGTGTTTAACTTGAAGTCAGAAGTTCCGTCTGTCGCTCGCGTCCCTCGCGTCGCCCGCTCCGGGCGACACGGGGAAACTTAGCCCGCCGCCGCAAAGCTCCCCAGCGCCAGCTCTCCTCCGCCGCTGCCGCTGGCCTCGCCGCGGTGGCGGCGGCTCCCGCTGCCAAAGGTGGATGGGGGAGACCCGCGGTGGACGCGAAAACGGACGGCGTCTCGCTTCTCTCCGGCGCGCGCGGCGGCCCGACGGCGGCGCTGCGTGATGGGCGACAGGTTGCAGCGGCGACGGGCGGCGTGGTGCTGCAGATGGCGGCGGCGGCCCCTCGGCTCGGCTACCGGCAGCAGCAGCGCGGCCTGGGCCCGATCTGGGCCCGGATGGGCCGGGCGGGCTGAAGCTGTGTGTGGCGGCTCCCGCTCTTTGCGCCTCTGGTGCGATGCGCGGTGGTGTCCGGCTTTCGTGTGGCTGCGCGTGTGGAGGCTGCAACGCGGTCGGTGGGAGGTAGAGGCGTCCCGGCGGCTTCCCTTTGACGGCACGTCGCGTCGGATTCGGGAACGGCAGCGCGCGAGCGTGGCTGGGCGTGCAGCTGTCCTGCAGCACTTGGACGCCGGGGCGGCGGCGTCGAGTTGAGCTAGGAGGTGGCTCAGCGCGAGGCGGACCTAGGCCCCGACGCCTAGCTCTGTTTGGTGGCCGTGGATCGTCGGGCGCGCGGGGCTGACTGTGTCTGCGTGCGGGTCTGCGATGGTGGGCTGGTCGGTCCCCGTGTGGGCGGGTGGGCGGTTCGTGTTTCTCCGCCAGGTGAAAACCTTGCCCTGGTCGTCGACCAGGACAGGCGACGCTGACACCCTCGGGCGCCACTTCCTTCTTGAAGGCGTCGTCATGGCGGTGCTCTCACTCCTCCGCCCGGAAACTTCTGGGGGAAATCTCAGATCCTCCATGGATCGGGCGAGGGCGGCGCTTCGGCGTCGTATTCCCCCTGGGGCCTCGTCTTGGATGTTTCGTCGGCCAGAGGGACCCGTGGATGTTTGGTGATCAGCGACGACGATTTTCTCGTCTTCGGCTAGGTGGTGCGTGGCCCTGGGGCCGGCGTGGATGTCGGAGCGGCGGCTCCGATCTCGCCTCCGTTGCGTCGCGTTGAGGTGCGTGGGTGTCGACTTTTCCTGCTTGGGCGGTTTCGTCGTCGACCTGTGTGGAGCGTGGCCCGTGGCCAGCGTGGATGTCGGAGCGGCGGCTCCGGGTTTCGCCTCCGCTGTTGCGTTGAGGGCCTCCGCTGTTGCGTTGAGGGGTGTCGGCCTTGGCCGCTTGGGCGGTTAGGCTGTCGATTTGTGTGGTGCGTGGCCTCGGGGCCGGCGTGGTGCGTTGTGTTGTTGTATCCGGTTTTCGGCCAGTTTTCCTTATAAACTGGCCATTTCACTTTTTCTATATCAATGAAAAGGCAAGCCTCTTGTCCGGTTTCAAAAAAATTAACTTGAAGTCCTCTCGTTCCACATCAAAACATAAACTACCATAAAACAAGGCGCTGATAGACCACAAGAAGAGTCCAAGATTATTTCGTAGATTCGGACAAGATTTTCTACTCAAATGATAGCGATGCCCTCAGTCCTCGCAGGGTATTAATTCGAGGAGAAGACCAGTCATAAGAGCGTGGGAGGAGGCAGTGGCTCGGCAGGAGCAGGACACGGCGAGTGTAGCTGAGAGACACATCATACACAAGCTTCGTCCCCGCGCCTCCCCTCCGTTCCACCATGTCGAAGGACGCCTCCGCCGACATCCCCGTCGCCGAGGCGCCGGCGAAACGCGCCCCCCTGAACAAGTACGCCGTCGCCTGCGCTGTTCTCGCCTCCATGAATTCCATCCTCCTCGGCTATGGTTCGTGCACCTCTCACTGATTCATACAAGTACGCAGCTTTTGAATTGTACTCCGTACTAGTCAGTGTGTAACAAGTCTTGTGCTATGCCGGTACGTGCGCGCTCGAGCAGATGTCTCGGTGATGAGCGGAGCGCAGATATTCATGAAGAGAGACCTGAAGATCACGGATATGCAGATCGAGCTCCTGGCCGGCATCATCAACATCTTCTCCCTCGTCGGCTCGCTCGCGGCGGGTCGGACGTCGGACTGGATCGGCAGGCGGTACACCATGGTCCTCGCGGCGGCCATCTTCTTCGCGGGCGCCCTCATCGAGGGCCTTGCACCAAACTACGCGGTCCTCATGATCGGCCGCTTCGTCGCCGGCGTCGGCGTCGGCTACGCGCTCATGATCGCGCCCGTGTACACGGCCGAGGTCGCGCCCACCTCGGCACGCGGCCTGCTCACGTCCTTCCCGGAGGTGTTCATCAACACCGGGGTGCTCCTCGGCTACATCTCCAACTACGCCTTCCACAGCCTCCCCGTGCACATCAGTTGGCGCGCCATGTTTCTAGCTGGCGCGGTGCCGCCGGTCTTCCTGGCATTCGGTGTCCTCGCCATGCCGGAGTCGCCGCGCTGGCTCGTCATGCAGGGGCGCATCGGCGACGCGCGCCGCGTCCTACAGAAGACCTCCGACTCCCCTGAGGAGGCCGTGGAGCGGCTCGCCGACATCATGAGCGCCGTCGGCATCCCCGAGGGAATCTCCGACGACAAGGACGAGGTGCTCGCCATCGTCCGCAAGAACAAGGGCACCCACGGCGAGGGCGTCCTGAGGGACCTGCTGCTTCACCCGACGCCGCCAGTGCGCCGCATACTGATCGCCTGCCTCGGCCTCCAGTTCTTCCAGCAAGCGTCCGGTATAGACTCCGTGGTGCTGTACAGCCCCAAGGTGTTCGAGGCGGCCGGGATAAAGTCCGACGCGAACTCACTTGGAGCCACCATTTCTGTGGGCGCCACCAAGACGCTCTTCATATTGGTGGCCACGTTCCTCCTCGACCGCGTCGGCCGGAGGCCTCTGCTCCTCACCAGCGCCGGAGGGATGGTGGTCTCGCTCGTGACGCTGGCCTCGGCGCTGCACGTTATCACCGGTCGGGTTGCGCCGGCGGACGGGGGGACGGCGCTGTCGGCTCTGAGCATCGCGTCGGTGCTGGCGTTCGTGGCGTCCTTCTCGATCGGGATGGGGCCCATCGCGTGGGTGTACAGCTCGGAGATCTTCCCGCTGCGGCTTCGCGCGCAGGGCTGCGCGCTCGGCACGGCGATGAACCGGATCATGAGCGGGGCTATCACCATGTCCTTCTACTCGCTCTCTGACAAAATCACGCTCGCCGGGAGCTTCTACCTGTACGCTAGTGTTGCCGCCGCCGGGTGGGTGTTCATGTTCTGCTTCCTGCCGGAGACGAGGGGCAGGAGCCTGGAGGACACCGAGAGGCTCTTTGGTGGTGGCAATGGCGGGGAGAAGGAAGATGGCCATGGGCAGAACAAGTCCACGGAGTTGACTGCTCAGTAGTGACTAGTGAGTACTCCCTCCGTTCCAAATTATTTGACTTTGGTTTGTCCAAATACGGATGTATCTAGACACTAAATAAGTATAGATACATCCATTTTTGTACAAACACAAGTCAAGTAATTTGGAACGGAGGGAGTACCTACGTACACAACACTGATAGTGGTCGTGTTTTAGTCCAAATGGTCCAGTAACTACCTAGCTGGATATTCATACTGGTCAGTTTGGAGTCTGCCAGTGAAACATGTAGACACGCATGGAATGAGCACATGATCAAAGTCCGCGACAATTTCGAAGTTACAAATACATAGTAAGAGTTTGCAACATACACCTTGTCCAAATTGTCAAACTTGTTCAAAAAAATTTTGTCAAACTTTATCCACGATGAAAGGAAAAATCGTAGATGTGCAAGGTAGATTGTGAGAAGTTCGATGGTGTTGTCTGGTGTAATAATCTTGACTTCCCCCACAGATGTGTGAATCTCAAGGCGGAGGCAACGATAATTCAAGGTCGACTTAGAATTATCTCAGATGATTCATGCTTAGCAAAATCGTTATAAAAAGAGTGGTTCTTGTGGTATATATTATGATTGTGCCATGTCGTATGCACATTTTCTCAATTTGGATCCGAAGTGGAATTATTTTTCTGTTCATTAAAGCATTCACAATGGTGCGATGCTTAACTAGACGCTTAAGCAATAAAAAAATAAAAAATAAAATAGATATTGAAGGCTCGCCCTACAATGCTGGACTCTTGTTTGAGGCGCTACCAGATGTGTCCTGTTTAGTTTTAAAAAAAATGATGTGTCCTGTTTCCACGCGCCAGCCAAAAAATCACTACCGTCGCGCGACAGGTTTTGCGCCCATGATCAACTGGCCTAACTACCGATTGAGCAGGATCAAAATCCTGGTGCGCCTGTCAAAGTGTCGCGTTGTGGATGCTCTTAGAATCTCTACGACATATAATCGGGCTAGAATCTCTAGCCTCTCGTGCGTCCACGGGGTGGACCCACGGGTCGGTGGCACATGATTCTGCGCTTTCTCGTTGCTGTTTACGTGTGCAGTTGGTGTTGGGCGCGTGGTGGGCCTGCAGTTCAGCGTTAGATGGATCACGTGCCTTCTCGTGCGTCTTGCCTCGTGCCCACTGAAGTCGGTTTGCTCACTTTTCGCTGGCAGGAAGTGTCTCGTGCTGTAGATGGATTTGACATGGAGAAACAACGAGTAGGAGGAGCTAGGGTTCCCCTACACCTGCCACCGCCGCCGGCCCGCCGCAACTGCTCTGCCTCCATCTCGAGCTCTCCGCTCTGCCGCCGCACCCTCCGCCCCTCCCCACGAAGCTCGTCGACAGCAGTCGTCGTTGCAGCTCTTCGAGCACCCACCGCCGTAGGGTCAAGATCTCGTGCAGGCTCGCGGAAGGCGGCGCGGTGACGGTGGTGGGGTGCCCAAGCATGGGGCGGCCTGGACCCGGGTGGAGATGGTGCAAGGAGCCGGCGAGGTGGTGTCGTGCTTCAATGTGAACCTGGGGCTGCTAGGATCGCCGCGCCGCCGAAGAGGACGCGTTGCAACGCCGTGCGGCGGCGCTGTCCGTGCTCCGTTGACTCCCTCGATCCTGGCGCTCTCAACTAGGCTGCAACCCTCCCACCGTCCGCCTCTCTCTCTCGCCTGATTCATGTTTCGCTTTTGAAGCAAACTTTGGGTGATTTTCCCCCTATTGTTGTTCGTTCATGCTCCCACCATGCAATGTGCCTAGATGTGGGATGGATGTAGATGATGGCATCAATATTTTGCGTAATGCTCTGACTGAGTTTTAAACGATATGCAGATATACGAAATTTGCAGTTCTTATTGATCTAACATGGTATGGACTAGAATCTATAGAATTCCAGTGAGAAAATAAGAGTTTTGTCTGAAAACACCATTGATTCATCTTATTTTTCCATCTTCAATCCTGGACGATGATGGAGAGTTGTTTATACTTCTGAACTGGCCACAAGGTTTTTCTTTTAATGCCATTCAGATTTTCAGATGGATTTTATGCATCGGAATAATGCAGCAGTTCCAGTGATGGTAACCTGACATTCTGACAAGATCAGTAATAAATATTACCCAAGTAACTTGGATTAATGAAAGAGTAATAGCATCTACATGATGTACAATCGTATATTCTCCAGATAGGCTAACCGGCAAGGAAGACTGGTCATGAACGGTTACTGTTTCCTGCATGATCTTCAGTTGAGCAGAAAACTCCTGCCTACCATCTAACTCTATGACACTAAACTGCATGCATGATAGTGTCCCTTTTCAAGTATCCATAAAACGATTAACTGGTATAGATCAAAGTTCAGATATGACACAACATCAGAACCTGAATTGCTACAAACCTGGCCAACTAACCACCATGAAAGAATTGTCAGCTTGCATAGCAGAATTTTTATGAAGGTACCTATGCAAACTACTCTGCATTATATGCAGCTCTAGGCAAACTGGCAGACTGACGGGCAGGGTCTCCGACCTGAAGCAACCACATAGTCCAGTTTCCAGGGGGCTTAGAGGTTGTAGGGTTTTATGGTGTGTCTATCTAACTGTTGGATGCTGGCAAAAGTTTTAATATTCGTGCAGTTCTTGTGTGCTCAGAGGAAGTAGTAGATAAAAATTAGTTTACAAACTGAAAGCCTCCGTTGTTAGCTTTAGTACCATGAATTCGTCATGTCACATGTGCTTCTGGACTCTTGTTCAGTAATGTAGAGTATATTTTTTACTGCATGTACTTGCGCCAATGATGAATGATGAAGAAAGGCTAAGAATTAGGTCCATGAGTTCAAACCCTGGGCTACACAGTTAATAAAACATACATTAAAAACACTAAGCTGGATTATTTTTCCTTGGTTGAAGTTGATGGTATCTGGCTACAAAAGGTGGTGGAAAAAATATGAGGCACATGAGACCACGTTTTGAACTGGTTATGAAACTATGTGTGCCACCATTATTTCTCATACATAGCATCTTAATGGTAGATGATTTCGAAAAAAATATATTACTCCCTCTGTAACATAATATAAGATGCTTTAAGTATTTCAGTATGGCTACACATGGAGTAAAATGAGTGAATGTACACAATAAAATACATCTATGTACATCCGTATATAGTCCGTAGTGGAATACCTAACACGTCTTATATTATGGCTTATGGTACAGAGGTAGTATGTTGCAGGTTTTTGACATTATTCGAACTGGATGCTGAGAAGTTGCATATAAACCCAAGGACACAACTCTATATTCTGTAATTCTTGTTCTCAGGGAGACATTTGACAACCGAGGTATTTCTCCTTATATGGAAAACTACCTTGATGTGTAGCCGGATGTTCTGTTTGGTGCTTTGTTTGCTTGGGTGAAGCTATAGTGTCAATGCTTAATTCCTTCTTTCGTAACTCTTAGCAACTCAAAATCTACATGAATTTCAAATGCTACGCGGAATACACTTTTTTAGAATTTAACAAGCTCAATTAGTTAGGCCTTGTCAAACTTGTGGACATGATGTTTGCCCATCATGTGTTGTGTATTGCTGTATGCATAATCATTATTCCTTTAATGTAATAGCCTTGAATTGATGAATCATAATTAGGAAATCTTGAGTATGTAGTACCCTTGAATTGATGAATCATGATTCGGAAATTTTGAGTATGTAGTTTACAGATGTTGTTACATTGTTTCCTTTAACTTCTGTCAACACCTTCTACAGTTCAACTCACAGTGCATGCACGCACAAGTCAGATTTTCTTATTTTGCTGAATGGGAAAATTAATATACTCCATTCAGGTCAGATATAAAGGAGATGTTGTCCATTGTACTTGGCGATCTTGGGTTTACAACAGCAGTAGTACATCAGGTTTCTCTTTGCTCCCGGTCATCTAGCATTTAACATTTACTTCCTTTTATATTCTAATGCAAGATTATTGTTCTCCATTTGCAATTGCTAAGCAACCAGTTGGATTGTTCATCACAAAATGGGACTTTTTTTTTGATAATTTGGGTAACTTTATTTCAAGGGTGGTGCGATATTGTTCTTAACAATGAGATTATTGTACTAGGCTAACCACTAAATAGCTGTACTACATGTCAATATATATTTTTTTACATTGGATTCATTTCTTAAAGGTGTATATTGTGTACATGTAAATAAGCTCATTTTGTTTTTATAGAGAAAAGGACAAAAGAGGAGCAGCTCCTTTTCCCTGGCGTATTCTCTCCTCTCTCTCCTCTCCCTCTCGCGCCGCCCCCGCGCGGCGGCCGGGAGGGAACCCTAGCCGCCGCCCACACCTCCCCCACCCTCACTCTCCCCTTCCGCCGCCGCCAGAGGGCGCGGCCGGGCAAAGCCTGGCCGGCGTCGGCGGCGGCGGGATCTAATCCATCCCTTTGCCCACAGGAGGCGGCGCGGGTGGCGTCCTCGGGCCGGGCGTGGCGCAGCCGCCTGCGCCACGGCGTGGCTGCTCCTGCGGCGGCGTGACGGTGGCGTGGTGGTCTTCTCCGGGCGGATCGGCGGCGAGGTGCGGTGACCAGATCTTGGCCATCTCGGTGGTCGATGGATCTTGGAGTTCGGCCGGTGCAAGCCGGGCTTTGCCGACGATTGCGGCGCCTTTGGGTGTCGTCGCCTTGTTGAAGGGATCGTCGCCGAGATTCACCAACTTTTCGCACAAAGTTCCGGGGGAAACCCTAGATCTGGGCTACCAGATCGGACGATGGCTGCACCCGCGGTGTAGTTTCACCCTCTTGGGGGCTCGTTTTAGAACACGTGATGCCCGGGGGTTTGCTGGTGAAGCGGAGTCTCATCTACAACGACGACGATGACGGGTTATGGCGGCGTGGTGCAGCGAGGATCCGACACCGGTCGTGACATGGTGAACTCGCGCAGGGTGGGTGCGCGGCCTGGTGTCTTGGTGGCATCGGCCGTAGGCCTGGCGAGAGTTTTGCTTCGAGCTACACGCTGAAGTTGGGTTGACGGAAGAAGTTGGAGGCGATTTCCAGAGCGGATGCACAAGGCGCTGTCTCGGAGAGTTAGCCAGGGAGCCGGCGACGGTTGTGGCCGGGGTACAAGGCCCCGTTTTCCTCTGTCGTTTGTGCTAGTTGTGGTGTTTTCACTTTTGGTGGGTTCAGCTTGTATGTTTCGTTGTAAGGCTTCTGCCAGCTATGTTGAATAAAAGAAATAAAGCGGCCGTATGCATCTCTTCGATGCAGAGGCTGGGGTGACCCTTTTCTAAAAAAAATTAGGAAGTAATACCAAAAAAGAGAATTGAGATGTCTCATGAAGAAAGATCCATCTATAGTTATATGGTATTTTAAATTCTCTTCTGTTCCGGTTGATGAAATACCCTTTTATTTACATGTGTACAAAAGTGTATGGTTTGGAAGAGTTCTTTCAACTGAAAAAATAGGTGATCCACTGTATATGGCACGACCAAATCGCCTTGTCTTATAAGTTTGACATGACTGATCAGTTTTACTCCTTATATCACGGTCTGATCGTTTGAGAAAAGTAGAAAACTAAGTTAGCTATGTTGCATGTTAAAACAAAAATGGAGAGGTAGATGGTCAGAGACAGTTTAATTAGTTGAGTATCTAATCTAAAAAAAAAAAAATAGTTGAGTATCTTGCCATCAGACATTAGAGGCCATTTCTATAAAAAAAATAGTCTTAGTATTCATACATGCATACCTATAAGATGGCACACTCGGCTGCTACAGAAAAAAAAACAGGAGGTCCACCACGCTTTCCCGCACCATAGTGATTGCCACACACTCACACAAGTTCCTGAAGTAACGTGCCTCATTTGATTTGCTTGCCTGAAATGTATGTTTTTTTGTGTTAATGGTCCGAGTTTTGTATTCGATTGGAATGCTCGGTGACCGTGTGGACACTGGATCAATGTATTGCTGATTTTGACACAATCTCGACAAGCTCTTAGGTGCTCAAACTCGAGAGTGGCCCATATTTCAACCAGATGGATCTTTGTAATTTGCAAGTATCTGCTGCTGCATTATCACATCATGTCAGGTGTTTGTAAGTGCTGATTATTATGGTCTTTAGTTGTCATTACTGAATTTTAGTGGTTTTCTGAAGTTCGGTCAATGATGATATGTAAATGATTTAGTAACATTTCTCCCCACAACGAAGATATTGATGTGGTCGGTAATCTTTGATGAAAATAACATATAGTTTGCGTGCTTGGCTAAATTGAAAAGGCTCCTCAGCCAATGTCTAGGGTAACAAATAATGCTACCGGCCAATGTCTCGAGTAACAAATAATGCTACCGGTCAAGGTGTAAGAGATGGCCCAGATTGCAAGATGTTATGAGATTTTCTCAAGGCTAATTCTTGCTCTTTGGCAATATGATTGGTTATATTATACAATTATATTTTGGATTCATGACTTGTAAAGTTATTGCCCTCAACATCCAGGTAAAACTGACTCCCCGCTATCCGACGATCTCTTTAATCCACCCCTCTTACTTACATACACTTGTGAACTGGGTACTGTATTGAACTCATCGAACAGGAGGCGGATGGCACCACACACGATGCTTCCCTGCTCCCACAGCACCTGGTACCTCGACCACCTGGCTACAAAACAAAAGATATGTGCTTCACTTCAATCCAAGTCACAACTACACTCCCACCAAAAATCAAAGATAGATGATATTTAACGCAAAAAAACCAAACGGGCGCGGCAAAGCGCGCCCTCTCCTTCTAGTAATATACATCTCTGGACACAAACTATTGAATTGATTTTTCCACGCGATCCCCACGGGATCAAATTTCATTACCATCAGATAACGAAATTACAAAGCATCCTTATTGTAGGTGCAAGCAAGCCAAACATAAACTAAACCTACAGCCAACTAGAGTCAAGACGAAAACGGGCCGACAGCACACAGCGCGCAGGCTGGTGAAAGATGATCAAACTTCAGAGTTTTTTTGGTAAACTCGCGCAAGACGCAGCCAAAGGCCACCTCGGATCAAAGACATGACCAGAGAAAGAGTTACAGGACAAAGGGAAGGAGAAAGAACAGGAATAGCTCAGAAATTCTCACAAACCATTGAAATGTGTAGGGGATAACTATGAATCGAATTGGGGCAAAATTAACTATTAAAATATCTAGGCAACCCAAGTTAGAGCGTCTCGAATGTTGAAACAAGGCCGGTCTTAAGACTTCAAAGGTCGACCTTAGATAACCTTACACGTTGTGAGGGTCTAAGATCAGAAAATTTGAGGTCGCCCTTCTCATTGTGGCCCGTCCATAAGCAATAGAATAACACTTTCTCTACCTAATGACACTCGATTTAGAGAAAAACTAATGTTACCTATGAACAAACCCTTTTGTTATATTTTGATTTGTAGGAGCGTTAAAATAGAGTGTTAATGTTTCATCTCGTTGTGAGACCACATCCATTCGAGTTGACCCCCATGACTGGGTTATGTCCCGCATACATGGACTGTTTTGATTAGGTTGGCAGACTTGTGGTATCTTTAATTGTGCTCGAGCCTCTTTAAGTTATTGTTTATGTATTGTGCTCGAGCCTATTTAAGTTATTGTTTATGTATTTCAGTATAAGATGAAAATGAATGGAAACAAGACCCCGACGCCATTTGAACTTAAATTGAATTTGATATCATTAAAATTATGAACATAATTAAACATAAAAAAGACATCATGCTTTAGACTCAAATTTAATAAAATTACTATATATTCGGCCCCGATATTTTCTCCTCCTCTTCGGCCTCTGCTATGAGCGTGCAGCGGCACCAATTTCTGTGAAGGCTAAACACTCTAGTGGCGGTGGTGGCATGGGTGGCCATGTTGAAAGCGAAATGCCCCTAATTATATTTTTATTAAGACGACACTCGATTTAGAGAAGAACTAATGTTACCTATGAAGATTCTACTTGGGTTTTAGTCCTTTATCGATGATGGATGGAGGTCCCTGATACGTCTCAAACATATCTATAATTTTTGATGTTCCATACTTGTTTTATACCAAATGTCACTTGTTTATGTTCTAGTTTTATATCATTTTATGTATTTTCTAGACTAACCTATTAACAAGATGCCCAATGCCAGTTTCTGTTTATTATGTATCTGTATTGCAGAAAAGGTCCAAAAATCAAAGTGCTCAGAAAAATCTGGAACAATTACAGAAATTCTACTTCGCCAGAAAACTCCGTGAGCCAGAAGGACAAGTCCGGGGGAGGCCCACAGCCGCCAGATGACACCTGGGCGCGGCAGAGAGGGGGGGTGGGGCCGAGGTGGTGTCTGGTTGACTCGTGCACCGCGTTGCGTCGCCTCTTCGCCTATAAAGACCCTCCTGACCTAAAACTCACGAGCCTCGAAGGATTTTCCCAAATACGACTCCGAGCTCCGCCGCCACCAAAAATCCTAATTTGGGGGACAGAAGTCTCTGTTCCGGAACTCTGCCGGGATGGGGAATTGCCCCCGGAGCCATCTTCATCGCTGTCGCTATCTCCCATGATGCGGCGGGAGTAGTTCTTCATCGGGGCTGAGGGCTCATGCCAGTAGCTATGTGGTTTATCTCTCTCCCATGGCGTGATCTTTATGTGATCATGAGCATTGTAATCTAGTTGAATTCATAGATGTTTCCCCTTCATTATGTTATGGATATGCTACTCAATTGGTTTTATCTATTATAATTTCCGGAGTCACCTTTGTCCCACGGTGCGAAGAGGACAGTGTGCGCACCGTGTGTGACCCTATGGATAATAGATTAGAGGGATACTTACCATGAGCTGTTCTTTGTGTTGGATGTCACTATAAAATCGTGGTGTTTGTTTACTCAGACTTTAAGGTGTGCTTTTGTAGCCCTACGCAGTAGTAATGGTGTTCGTTATCCAACACGAGAATAGTTCCGAGTAGCATCTAAGTTTCATATTGAATAGGAAGTTTTATTCTTGTGTTCAACTTTATTACAATTGTTGGGAGTGACCACTAGTGAAAATATGATCCTTAGGCCTTGTTTCCAAGCATTGAAACACCGTTTACTCTCAATTTTGTGCATGTTTGCTTGCTGCCACTTTTATTTCAGATTACAAATACCACTTGTAATCATACATATCACTTGCATTTCACCATATCTTCGCCGAACTAGTGCACCTATACACCTGACAAGTGTATTAGGTGTGTTGGGGACACAAGAGATTTCTTGTATATTAATTGCAGGGTTGCTTGAGAGGGATACCTTTGACCTCTACCTCACTGAGTTCGATACACCTTGGGTTACTCACTTAAGGGAAATTTGCTGCTGTCCTACAAACCTCTGCACTTGGAGGCCCAACACTGTCTACAAGAATAGAAGCGTGCGTAGACATCAAGCTCTTTTCTGGCGCCGTTGCCGGGGAGGTGAGCGCTTGAAGGTATCTTTTTTTAGATCCTGTAGTTTTATCTTTTTGTTTCTTGTTTTTATTTTCACTAGTTAGGCTTAATGGAAAAACAACAACAAAAAATAGAGAGCTCTATGGAATTTATCTTGAGTTGGGACATGATGTGTTTGAAGAGAAAATTAAAAAACATATGGAACTTTATGTGCATGATGGTAGCAATGTTATTACTATGAATTCTTTGAACGCCATTATTGCCAATGCTATGGAAGACTCTAAGCTTGGGGAGGTCGGTTTTGATGAAAATGATCTTTTTAGTCCCCGGGTATTGAGGAGAAAGTTTATGTTGATTATGATATGCCTCCTATATATGATGTTTACAATGATGAATATGATATTTTTAGTCCATCTACTATTGAGAATAAAATTCATTATGATTATTCTATGCCTCCAATTTATGATGATTATAATGATGGATGTGCTAGTTTTACTCCCACTATTACTAATGAAATTGATTATGCTTGTGTGGAGAGTAATGATACTTTTATGCATGTGGATCATGATAAGAATGCTTTATGTGACAGCTATATTGTTGAGTCTATTCATGATGCTACTGAAAATTATTTTGAGAGAGGAAAATATGGTTATAGAAATCTTCATGTTATTAAATTTCCTCTCTTTATGATGAAAGTTTTGAGCTTTATCTGGTGTTGCTTTTATATGTTGGTTGCTTTAAGACCTAATGGTCAGTATGAGAGAGGGAGACACGGTTTTATATCTCAATAATATTATGTCTCCTCTCTTTATGTTAAAAGTTTTGAAGTTGCACTTGTTTTGTCTTTCTATGCTAGTAGCTTCATGCTTCAATAATTTATTTTCTTACAAGATTCCTTTGCATAGGAAGTGGGTTAGATTTAAATGTGCTTTAAATATGCTTCTTGATGCTCTCTTATATTTTCAATTCTTACTCTTATGTGAGCATCATTAAAATCACTATGCCTAGCTAAAAGGCGTTAAAGAAAAGCGCTCATGGGAGGCAACCCACGTTATTTTTGCTTTCAGTTTTCTTTTGCTTTTTCAGTGAAGGATGTTGTTACCTCTGTAACATCTCCTTTGTATCTTTTTATTTTCGTTTTGTTGTGCCAAGAGTAGCCTCTAATGATAGGAAAGTGCAAAAGTTGGGTTTTCTGCGTAGAAACATATTTTTATGCTCGGCTGTACGAAATTCTGAAAAATTCCAGAACGGTATTTTGATCTGCCTATTTTTGTGCATAAACCCGAAGTTTTTATCTACCTTTAATTAGTTTTTAGTTTTATGATTGGAGTTACGTAAGTGCCTCGAACAATTTCATCTTTACTGGTTGTTCTGTTTTTGACAGATTCTGTCTTTATTATCATTGTCTCTTATACGAATTTTCTTTGGGGTTTCTTTTTGTGGAAAGGTGCTACAAAGACCTAGTATACAGTAGCTAATGTTAGAATGAGTTCTTGCAATGTGTCCTTACAGAAACAAAGTGGATTAAATGTTTTGAGTACTAACCCTCTAATGAAGTTTATGAGAAGTTTTTGTGTGAAGGAAGTTTTCAAGTGTCAAGAGAGAGGATGATGAAAGAAGATCAAGAAGGGACAAAATCTCAAGCTTGAGGATGCCCATGGCACCCCTCTGCAATTTTCAAGAAGTCACAAGCATTTAAGCTTGGGGATGCCCAAGGCATCCCTTCTTCATCAACAAATTATCAGGTCATATCTAGTGAGACTATATTTTTATTGCTTCACATATTAAGTGCTATTCTTGGAGTGTCTTGTGTGTTTTATTTTCTGTTTTGTTTTTTTGTTTGCTGGTCATTACTATGCTTGATCACAACATTCTTGTTTGGGAGAGTGACACGCTCCGCTTTTTCATAGAATACTCTTGTTCTTCACTTATACTTGTTGAGTATTCTGTTTGCTCTGCTAGCTTCTAGCTCTTGTTTTTCATGTATCTCTTGTTCAGAGCTATTAGTTTTTTTTATAGAAAGTACTCTCTTGCTTCACTTATATTTATTTGGAGAGTTGGTTAATGTGTTGGTTCAGCAAATGTTATGCATGTGGTAGTGGTATAATGAAAAACTTGCATAGTCTTGTAGATCATTGAACTTTGATAACTTGATTCCTTGCAAATGTTTTGAGGTATTAAATGAATCTGGTTACTTAAGTTAAAACTTATTAGTGGTTGTTGCCTTAAAGCTTGTTCGTACTACAAACTCTACTAAAATTGTTGAAGGTGTAGTTGGTCTTGATAGCTTTTCATGTCTAAAAGTAATTCGTAATTAACATAGTTGTGTGCTAAGGTCGAGGGATCTAACGGGGTACTTGTGCCGCCGTGAACAGCCCTCCTTGGAGTAAATTTTAATCATGCTCTTAATGTCGAACCTGCTTGTCGTTTGCAATAAACTTATGAGTTCTTTTTGACTAATGTTAAGTTACGGTTTTGGCACTTCCACCGTCCAAATTTTGCTAGCCTCTTCGGTGTTGTGCATTGCCCTCTTCTCGCATTGAGAGTTGATGCATACTTTTCTAGTACATCCAAACCCCGTGGGAGAACTTCCTCTTGTTCTCCTACACATAAGCCCGTAGATCTTCCTCAAAATAGCCACCATACCTACCTATCACAGCATTTCCATACCTGTTCCGAGATATATTGCCATGCAACTTCCATCTTACATTACATGACTTGTTGTCATTCATCATTGTTATATTGCTTTGCATGATTCTATACAGCTGACGTGTGGTTTACCCATGTTACGTTAGATCATTGCACATCCTGCTACACTGGCAGAGACATTCAGTTTCATACATCATGTCATGTTTATTATGAGTTATTTGTACAAAAAGTGTGTTATCATATTAGAATGTTGCCCCTACCAGTGAGGGAGAGAAAAGTGAAAAGTGCCACGTAGGCCATCGAAAAGAGAAACAGAAAAAGAAAAAAAGTGAAAAAGAGAAAAAGAAAATAAAGAAATAAAGAGAGAGGGGGCAACATTACTATCCATTATTCACACTTGTGCTCATGTTTAGCACCTACTTCATTTGAGAGAGTTCTCATGTTTCATTAGTATAACTATGTGGGGAATTTTCATTATAGAACTTGGGTTGTATATTCCAATGATGAGCCTCCTCAAGTGCTCTAGGTCTTCGTGAGCAACCAAGTTGGATGCACCCCCACTAGTTCCATTGGAGAGCTTTCATACACATATAGCTCTATGTGCATCCGTTGCATGGCAATCACTACTCCCCGCATAGTTTCGATTATAAGACTTCCTCTTGTCTAATGATCACTTACAACTTTCTTTCTTCCGTTGGCCTTCCAAACCCCCATTATTATTCTCTTTGCCATAACATCCTGGTGCCAAAACCAAATGTTTACGCTCACCGGTTGAGTAAAACTTCGAAATAGTTGATTCATGACGTTCATGTTTATTTTTACTTGACTGGATCCTTTCTATGTTGTGAAAAATTGCTTGATGCTTGAATTGAAGGATAGAACTTCTACTCTGAATACTTAAATCATCTCTAATGAATCTTGTACGGTTTCATGTCTCCAAAGCATCATTCATGAAAGGTTTAGCTTGTTTAACTATCTTGCTTTATCATTGTTTGTTTAATATCAATTATAGACGATTACTTTGAATGATTTGATCTCAGTTCACATGTTGTACATTACTATTTGATCAAGAGTATGTTGGTAGCATGTCACTTCAAAAATTATCTTTGTTATCATTTACCTACTCGAGAACGAGCAGGAATTAAGATTGGGGATGTTGATACGTCTCAAACGTATCTATAATTTTTTATGTTCCATGCTTGTTTTATACCAAATGCCACATGTTTATGTTCTACTTTTATTATTTTATGCATTTTCTGGACTAACCTATTAACAAGATGTCCAGTGCCAGTTTCTGTTTATTATGTCTGTGCATTGCCGAAAAGGTCCAAAAATCAAAGTGCTCAAAAAAATCTGAAAAAATTACAGAAATTCTACTTCGCCAGAAAACTCTGTGAGGCAGAAGGACAAGTCCGGGGGAGGACCACAGCCGCCAGATAACACCTGGGCGCGGCAGAGAGGGGGTGGCGCCGAGGTGGTGTCTGGTTGACTCGTGCACCGCCTCACGTCGCCTCTTCGCCTATAAAGATCCTCCTGACCTAAAACTCACGAGCCCCAGAGGATTTTCCCAAATACGACTCCGAGCTCCGCCGCCACCAAAAACCCTAATTTGGGGGACAGAAGTCTCTGTTCCGGAACTCTGCCGGGACGAGGAATTGCCCCCGGAGCCATCTTCATCGATGTCGATGTCTCCCATGATGCGGCGGGAGTAGTTCTTCATCGGGGTTGAGGGCTCATGCCAGTAGCTATGTGGTTTATCTCTCTCCCATGGTGTGATCTTTATGTGATCATGAGCATTGCAATCTAGTTGAATTCATAGATGTTTCCCCTTCATTATGTTATGGATATGCTGCTCAATTGGTTTTATCTATTATAATTTCCGGAGTCACCTTTGTCCCACGGTGCGAAGAGGACAGTGTGTGCACCGTGTGTGACCCTATGGATAATAGATTAGAGGGATACTTACCATGAGCTATTTTTTGTGTTGGATGTCACTATAAAATCGTGGTGTTTGTTTATGTGAGGACCCCGGATTAGCTATCCGAGATACTCGTTATGTTTCCTGCGACAATCCCATGATCAGTCTGTTGTTGCACATAACTCGAATTGGCATCACAGAACACCCATAAATGCCGAATGAATTACTTACTTGATTGAAGTCATAACTTCATCAGGTACTTGCAGCGGAAATCACCCAACAACGTGGAGGCCAAGTCACTTGCCAACCCTACAGGCAGCTGACTGGGAAGCGCCCTAGTTCGCAATGACGTCAGTGAATGCCCTTTTTCTCTTCGAGCGGCTCTTCTTCAAAATCTGGCTAAGACAATAGCCAGGGACGAAACCAATATGAGTACATTTGAATGTACTCGCAAACTACCCCCGAAATGAGCATGCATTACTCTTTTTATTGTTTAAATAAACTTTCTTTGCTTTGAAAACTCTACATCCTTATTGAAAAAGAGAAGGATAGACTTTTGTTTAATAAACCTTTGTTTGAAATTCCTATAACTTTATTTGGAAAAGGAAAGAAGGCTTTAGAACTTTTTCCCATAAATCTGTCTTTGTAAGAAGTCTCTTTTAAAACTTTTTCTCGAAAATACCTCTTTGCTGAAAAAGGTAAGAAGTCTCTTTTATAAACATTTTCCCAAAAAAATCACCATTTGGTTTATTTCTCCAAAACTCCTCCTTTTTCGACCATAACCCTTCATGGTCAATCAATCCCAACAACCTCATGCCGACCCGTTGGCATAGTTGCATACAACATCCTCCACTTCATTTTCTTTTTAAATCTCAAATCTTTCCAAAACTTGCACATGGTCAAAGTAGGGCCTCCCAACTGTCCATATCCGAGGACTCGGCTATTCGAATAGTTTTTACACTCTGCAGAGTTAGCACGCTTTTCCCACATCCATCCGGCAACTCATCGTGTCTGCCACGTCTCGTCATACAAGGTGTATGCGAAGTAAGCCTCCGATCCTAGCCTGTCCTTTGCTCATGCTAGTATAGGACCCTGCCCATATGACACTTCCATCAACACTTAACCCAGCCCGTCGGAATCTAAGTGTGAGGACTCATAAGTTTTGCTCGGCGGTTTATGGTGGAACCTTCAATCCTCCTCCTTGTCTTTCCATAGAGTTTGAGCGAGGACCCGGGTCATGGGTAGATCAACACACTATCCCCTCATGCATAACGGAGTCATCTCCGTCGATGAGGCATCCCATACTAATATGAGCAAATTATATGACTAAGCCCTTTCCCATATGTGGGTAAATGTGGTCGCACAGGGTATCGGCTAGTTGACGTAAGTACAAGGACACACTGTGCATTTTTCATAAACATCTCCATTCTCCATTTCTCCATTTCAACACCGACATCTCGGTATTCCATAATCACACAAATATTTTCAAAGGAATTTTGAATAAACATCATTTGTTTTTCCCATCCTATAATTTTGACATAACTATCTTATATCTCTACATAGGTGGCAAAATAATTTCCATATATGTTTTGAAAAGGTTTTATAAATCTTTGCTTTAAGAGTAGATCATGATATCAAAATACATGCATATATTTGTGGTGCAAGCTCAGAGATTAGCTTGCCTGATTCCAGCATAATGTCCCTGGACTTCTCCTCACTGATCAAAGAAATAAACTCTGATTCCTCTTCAATAAATCCTCTCCAAATACCATTCCGGTAGCGTTTATCTCTAGCGTCGCAAACATGAAAATAAAACAACACTCAATAAGCAACCAAACCACAAGTGGTATACAAACAAGGAATCATAACAAAAACATAGTACTAATTTAATCAAGCAACAAACTAAGATCTATATTTACAAGGGCATTATACTCACAGGAGTATAACACCAAACACATGCTAAAAACATAGAGCACCCAGACATCTTCTATTAAAGGTACTTAACAACCATTTCCCCTAAACAGGAAATACTTCAGACAAAAGTTAGGTCACCAATTAATCTCTGTAAACGAAAACATCACACCAAGCTAGGGTAGGTACATTAACAAGATACCTAAGCTAGTACTCAACTTAAGACAATCAAGTTCATCAAGCAAGGCAAACATTTTACGCACACCAACATGTCTAACAAATACCACTAACAGTACTAACATATTATAACCTGCTAAACAATAATAACATGTAAGCACAGTACCACAACAATCATTAACAAGCAAGGCATACATTTTAATCACAGACAATATTCTCCTATCAAAATAAACAAGCTTGACAAATTCCTAACTATTAGGAGAAAGCTATATAGGGAATAAAACCCTAACAAATACATGACTCAAAAGTAGTTCTCCTAACATGCTAGTAAAATAAGGAAACATGCCACAACAGTGGGTTACCACCCTACACATGCTAGGAAACACATTTGTAACAATAAAGTTATAACACAACAATTAATAAAGGCCTAATAAACAGAAAAGGTCTAAAGCTTATAATTATCACCACAGTTAATCAGTGTGTCCTAAATTCAAACCAAGCTAGGGATATGTTCTCCTACACATATAGAAGACAACCCAATTGGATTTACTCCAAAAATCATCTCACAAAAGTCTACAAAAATCACCAAAGTGCCACTGGTGTGTTTACAAGAATGAATAGAACTTTTTATTTTAGGTTTCATTTGCATACAAGACCAACAGTTCTGGAAAGGTATCACTTCAAGCTTTCCCTAGAATTTCAGTTTGCAATTTTTGGAGTTGTAAAACTCTAGATAATAAATATTTAGTGAAAAAGATACTTTTGACAAGATTTAATCTAGACAACATTTTAAATTATATTTTTGCAAACAGCCAGTTCTAGCTAATTAAGAAAACACATAGGAACTCCACAAAATTTGAATCACTCAAACATCTATCACAGATCTACCACAATCGAATTAAAGCTACACTGCAATTTAACAGGAAATAAGAACAGAGAATAGATTTATTAAAGAAAAACATGAATGGGCCAGATCTGGCCCAGATCTTGCCGTGCAGCACAGGGCGCGGCCCAGCCAACGGCCCAAGCCCGACGCGAAGCGGTACGAGGCCTTCGTCTTCCTCCCGAACGAGCACGACAGAGCGAGGCGAGCTGGAGCTCCGGGTGAGGACGGCGTCGGCGTCTCCGGCGTTCCTAAAAGAAATAGCGATGTCCACGAGTTAGCTCACGAGAAGGGGATCTCAGGGAGAAAAGAATGGCGTGGAATGGTGGACGGAGCTGCTCGTGAGCTTCCCGGCAAGGTGGCGGCCGGGCGGAAGAGGATGAGCTCGGAGGGGACGAATCCGGGCGCCCCTTCTCGATTCCTTGGACGGGTATGCAGAGGACGACGAGGCGGTGTCGATGGCGGTCCTAGAATTGCTCGGGGAGGCTCCAATCGCCGGCGATGTGCGACGGCAGCCCGAGCTAGGGTTCGGCCATGGAGAGAAACAGAGGGAGAGGGAGAGAGCAGGAGGGCGAGTGAGAGATGAAGGAGAGCAGAGCGTCGTGGTGGGGGGCCTCTTTATCCTTCTTCGACGCGGCAGGAGAGCGTGAGGGGGGGTCCGGGCGCACGGCGACAGGCGGTCGACACGGACGGCGAGCAGCACGTCGCTCGGTCGCGCTACAGGAGGGCGACGATGTTTTTTCTGAAAACCCCCTTGGACTTCTTTTCCCATTTACATCTAGGTCCTTTTCAGCTCTGGAATAAATAACAACACTAGTTTTTGAATTATTTGGGACACTTAAACATTTTACAAAATTATGCGAAAAATCAAGTAGCCTCCCCAATACTTGTAGAAGTTCCACAAAAATTGGGGTGTCAAAATAAAATGTTTTGAACCACATTTGTTCATAAGGTTTAAATCAGGCATTTTTCTTAAATACAATTTTATAATCCTTTAGAAATTTTAAAGCAAGTTCAAAATATTAATTTTGAACTCTTGGAACTTCCTTGACAAATATATTAACTTCAAATAGTTTTTATTTTCATAGAGAAAATATTTGTTCGAAGGAAATAGATAGTTAAGTAGGGAAAGTAATTTATTAAGATCATTTCTTTAATTCATGATCTTAATTTCCATTTGTTGAATAATTTGAGGAGTTTGCTTTAAATTTAAGTCACATTCCAAATTTGTGACCAGTGGGTTTCCCACTTAACACTCAAGTATATTGGTCTAATTATTTCCCCAAGCAGCAATAAAACAAGAATTAACAATCAATACAACCATAAGTCCAACAAGCAAACAATCACAACAAGATCAACATCACATCCAAGACCACACAAATCAAACCACAAGAATTAATCACACTACCACCTCCACAATGCTATCTTGTGGAAAAGTGACCACTCCTAATTATGACAAGTTAAAGTTTAGGAAAAAGTGTCAACTCCTAACTTAATAGTTTTCAAAAATGTTTGAGAATGGAAATATGTGGGGTAACATATTTCCCACTAGGGTTATTTTCAATTGGAGTGGAAATCAGAGTTTATAAAATGGGAGTTGCATACACATGCAAAAATATCAAGGTTGAAAGATAGATAGGAGATAGCATATAGATCTCCATATTTTTGGGGACACATGGTTTTGGAAATACTTTTACTTTCTCAAATAATGGGTATTAATTTTGGTTGTTGCTAAACCAAGTATCATTGAAATGGACTTTAGCCAGAAATAAGAATGGAAAGATATATGGAATATTTTCTTGTCATAACATGATCACCAAAGTTAAATATACTTTTATCTTGGTGTGGTCTTTAGGTTAATATTTAGTGGTCAAACAACTTCAACATCAAGTCTCACAAGGTCAGACAGAGCAATGGGAAGAAAAATACAATCATTACAACAAAAGTTTTTGTTGGCCCTCAATTTTGGGTTAATAATTCTTATTATAAATTTGGGATGTTACAGTTTACTCAGACTTTAAGGTGTGCTTTTGTAGCCCTACGCAATAGTAATGGTGTTCGTTATCCAACACGAGAATAGTTCCGAGTAGCATCTAAGTTTCATATTGAAGAGGAAGTTTTATTCTTGTGTTCAACTTTATTACAATTGTTGGGAGTGACCACTAGTGAAAGTATGATCCCTAGGCCTTGTTTCCAAGCATTGAAACACCGTTTACTCTCAGTTTTGTGCATGTTTGCTTGCTGCCATTTTTATTTCAGATTACAAATACCACTTGTAATCATACATATCACTTGCATTTCACCATCTCTTCGCCGAACTAGTGCACCTATACATCTGACAAGTGTATTGGGTGTGTTGGGGACACAAGAGACTTCTTGTATATTAATTGTAGGGTTGCTTGAGAGGGCTACCTTTGACCTCTGCCTCCCTGAGTTCGATAAACCTTGGGTTACTCACTTAAGGGAAATTTGCTGCTGTCCTGCAAACGTCTGCACTTGGAGGCCCAACACTGTCTACAAGAATAGAAGCGTGCGTAGACATCAGCCCCTCATTTTTAACATGATCGAGTATCGGTGGTTTTCTCTTTATTGCCTCTTGATATTTCTTGAGTCAATAGGAACACTGCACTATTAAGAGGGGTAATCTAGATGAGCTTGATGGGATGGACATCCTACCACCATATTGACCTTTGGGGAAAAGGTTATTCGAAAATACACTTTTGGAGTTGTTTTTCATGTTCGTCCCAGCGTCGGTTGACCGGCCACATGACCTATATGAATAGCTAATACCGATCAGGGAGCCGATGCTTAACTAACCTCGGTTAGGTATCGGTCCCTGGATCGATCGATCGAGCCATCTCAGTTCAAGTGAAGGACCACTGAAGATTCTATACGCGCCAAAAAGCTTCAATGGTTTGATTTTTTATTAACCATATAAATATCTACCCTTCTTCCCCAATGGGAGGTTAACCAGCTCATATTTATTTTTTATCTCCCTCTCTCTCACCTCCATTGTTGAGCACACCAAGTTGGAGATCTCCCATTTTCTCTAAAAGAATTCAAATCCATTTGAGAGAAAGCAAGAGGATGTCCGGGTCTACGTTTTCACTTAGTCAAAAACTTCGGGTTATTGATTGTGTTTCGGAAATATTTGTGAGGGTTTGCAGGTCACCTTAACGCTCTACCATTTGCTCATATTACCTTGCTGGATTTTTTTATGAAACCGACAAAAGTAAGATTTAACACGTAAAAACTATGGCAAAACACTGCTAAAACCATCCTTATGCAATATTAGGCATCGAAACTACTTTAAAGAAAAATCTGAAATTGGCGTGGATGGTCAATATTTAAGTCACCAGGTTTAGCAAAAATACACAAATGTAGGTCGTAATTCAGAAAAAGTAATTGTGGGGTGGAGGAGACACATGCAAGTAGTGATTCACTAAAAGGAATCAAAAACATATTGGCATATTGATAGACCGAAATAGGACACTTAAGGGGCACGATTTAAAAGAAAATACTTGGTTAAGTTTGGCAGGAAGAATAAAATGCCAAACTTCACCCCAACCTTTCGGGAATCAGGGGCAACACATGTCGAACAAATTCTAGGTCCTTGGTTGGGCCATTTCATGGGCATTTTGATCGACTGGCTGTATTCACATAAATATTGACCTCAAATTTTAGTGATTTATTTAGAATGGATTCTATATTGTTGCTCAAAATTTTAAAAGGTCTACTTTAGGCTAATAAAAGTTAGATAGAAGAATGCAATGGTATATAAAATAGAGTAAATATTTTAAAATGACATAAGAAAATAAGTTTGATGTTCATGTTATTATTATCACTAATCCCGCTAACATTTATTAGCATGTTTTATTTCAGCCACCCAATTTTACACATCATCATTTGACCATCTATCCGTGCAACCTATCAACATCATCTGCTAATTTAGCAATTTAATTATTCACATCATCCTTTTCTAACACCACAATTATTTTAGTTTTTAATCGATTCAATCAACAAAGCTAATTTTCTGCATACTTTTTCATTATGAAAAACACATGTAACTATTAAGTGCTGCTCTTTTATATGTAACCATTTAAGCAGTTTCCAAAAACTTTGCGGGGAACATGCATAGCATATCTTGAAGCAATCTATTGACATTATCGTTTTCTTTGACCCATTAATTTCATCTTATCTACGGTTCTAACTAATTTACATGCAACATCAAATTTAATCTGTCAAACACACAAACATTTCACGTCAAAATTTGGCCTCACAACTGTTAACACAAAAAAATCTTGCATGTCATATAGATAACTTCATGTATGATACATCTTATACGCTTTCATTCACAAGAGATACCCACTGCAACGCGCGGGGTATCCTTGATACGTCGAAAACGTATCTATAATTTTTTTGATGTTCCATGCCTGTTATATATTAAATACCACATGTTTTATTTACACTTTATATCATTTTTATGCATTTTCTGGGACTAACCTATTAACAAGATAACACAGTGCCAGTTCCTGTTTTCTGCTGTATTTTTGTTTCAGAAATTCTCTTCTGGAAATATTCTCGAAAAGGCACGCCAATTTACCTGATTTATTTCTGCACGGGGACGAAGCCACAGCCCGAAGGAGAGGCCCAGAAGGCAGCCCAAGAAGGGAGGCGGGCCCACGGCGCAGCCAGGGGTGGCCCCGCGCCGCCACCCCGCCTGGTCCCCTGGTGCCCTTCTGACGTCGCCCCTTCGCCTATAAATTACATCTATTCGGGAAACCGTAAGTACCCGATCAAAAAATCCACGAAAAGTTTCGTCGCCGCCGCCGTCGTCAACCCTAGTTCGGGAGGGTTCTGGAGCTCTTCCCGGCACCTTGCCGGAGGGGAAATCATCACCGGAGGGCTCTTCATCACCATGCCTACCTCCGGAGTGATGCGTGAGTAGTTATTCACGGGACTACGGGTTTATAGAAGTAGCTAGTTGGTAGTCTATCTACCTTGTGCTACATGTTTAGATCTTGTGAGCTGCCTAACATGATCAAGATCATCTTTATGCAATGATATATGTTGTGTTTGCTGGGATCCGATTAATTGTGAAGTTATGATCAAGTTTGTTCATCTATTTATATCCATGTTTTATCTATGTTCCTGCATGCTCTCCGTTGTTAGTGGATGCTTTGGCCAAGTTGATGCTAATGACTGCAAGAGGGAGTATTTATGCTAGATAGTGGGTTCATGCCTCTGGTAGCCTGGGCTCGAGATGACAGAAACGACTAAGCTGTAGATGTGCTGTTGCCACTAGAGAGAAAACAACTTTGCTTGTGTTTATATGTCATATGCATTGTTTACATTACACACTTTGCTTAATGTTTTTATCTGTTGCTTGCAACTTAATACTCACGGGAGACACAGAGCTATCCCGGGGGTGGATTATTAGTCATAGATGCAGCTAGTAAGCGGTTATGTATATTGATGTAATGCCCAATAGATCTAACAATGAACATGTTCTTATCATATTTGCATTGTCATGCATTTGCACTTTGTCAATTGCCCAGCTGTAATTTGTTTACCCAGCATATTTATCTGTTTTATGGAGAGACACCACTAGTCAACTGTGTACCGCAGTCCTTTATTCCACACTGATAAAAACATTGTTTCCACCACTTTGCACTTATTTACTCGTTGTTCCTTTTTTGCACTCATCATTATTTCCACACCACACGTTTAATCCTTTGTATTCAGCAAGCCGGGGAGATTGACAACCTTCCTGTTTCGTTGGGGCAAAGTATTTTGATTGTGTTGTGTGCAGGTCCACGTCACACCATATTTCCTGACGTCGTTGACACCGAGTTGAAGCTCTTCAATTCCTACTGGTTCGATAACCTTGGTAGATTTCAAGGAAAATTGCTGCTACACTACATCATACCTTCCTCTTGGGGTCTCCCAATGAACGTGTGTTTCCACGTCATCAAGCATATTTTCTGGCGCCGTTGCCGGGGAATTGGAAGCTACAGCAAGGGGAGTTACACACCACAATCTCATTACTTTTTTTTGTCTTGCTTGTTTTATTTTTATTTTATCTTGTTTGCATTAAAAATCAAAAACCACAAAAAAAAAATTTAGCACTAGTTTTTTCGGTTTTTTATTATGTCTAGTTCTTTATTTGCTATCTATGGTTCTTCTTTGAAACTATTTATTGGCAAGGTGGTTCACGGAGGATCAACAAAAATATTATAAGGAATACCGCTTGTCACAAAAAGGGAAATATTTATGGGAACAAATAGATAATTGAAAAGTCTTGCTAGAAACTTGTGCTCTACATATGATGAATCCTGGTGCTTTAATGAATCTTTTTGCTGTAGGAGGCATAAACACTCCCTTTCCAGTGCGATTATAATGATGATGAGACCTTGGCTTCTTATGCCAAAGGAAACTATGACTTTGATAATCTTGAACAAATTGAAGAATTTGTTGTTTTTAAGGGTGCCTATGAAATTACTGCTTTGCTTAAGAATACTTATGATGCTCCTTATAAATCTGAGAATTTTGCTATACTTGGATATTGCCTTGAATATTACAATGATAATCCTTATATTACTGAATTTCTTGAGAAAACTTATCCTCCAAAAGAAGAAACTGATGTCTTGCAGGAACCTATGGAAGAAGAAATTGCTGAAACTGAAAGCTCATTGGATGAAAAAGAGGAAGAGAGTGATGAACAAAAGGAGGATCTACCTTCTAATGATAGTAACTCTTTAACTCTTACATTATATGATTACCCTCCATGCCTACCTAAGGAGGAAGAATGCTATATTGTTGAATGTTATGATTCTATTGAAATATCTCCTTTTGATAAATTTGAAGTAACAAATTCCTTGACTCAAGAAAAGAAGAAATAACAGAAAGTAAAAATGTGCTCCCTACTGTTATATATGATAATGCTCTTGATGATGGTCCTATATTGCCTGATGATATTAATTATACTGCTATTGTCAAAAGTGGGTTTAATGACCCCACTTTTTTGAGCTTAATAAAAACTATGTGTTTGTAGATCATGAAAAGCATGCTTTATGTGATAGTTATATTGTTGAGTTTGTTCATGATGCTACTGAAAGTTATTATGAGAGAGGAAAATATGGTTGTAAAAGTTTTCAAGTCACTAAAACACCTCTCTTTATGTTGAAAGTTTTGAAGTTGCATTTGTTTCATCTTCCTATGCTAGTTGCTTTATGCTTCAATAATTTATTTTATTACAAGATTCCTTTGCATAGGAAGTGGGTTAGACTTAAATGTGTTTGATATTTGCCTCTTGATGCTCTCTTTGTTTTTCAACTCTTATTCTTATGAGAGCATCATTAAAATCTTCTAGCCTAGCTAAAAGGCATTAAAGAAAGCGCTTTTGGGAGGCAACCCATTATCTTTTGTTTTCTTAGTCAAGGATGTTGCTTACTTCTGTAACAACTCCTTTGTATCCTTTTTGTTTTGTTTTTGTGCCAAGAAAAGCCTCTAATGCAAGAAAGTGTTAAAGTTTGGTTTGCTGTCCAGAAACAGATTTATGTTCTTTACTGTACAAAAATCCAAAAATCACGAACGTGATCTTAATCTGCAATTTTTGAGCAGAAGCCTGAGCTTTATATCTATCTTTCGTTAGTTAACCGTTTTCTGATTTGAGCAGGAAGTACTCGAAAAATTCGTCTTTACGGACTGTTCTGGTTTTAACAGATTCTGTTTTTGTTTTGCATTGTCTCTTTTGCAAGTATTGATTTACGTTCTTCGGGGGGAGACCAGGATCTTGCTTAGTAACAGTAGCTAATGTTTAAAATGAAATTATGCAATGTGTCTTTACAGAACCAAGTGAGCTTATGTTTTGATGTACTAACCCCTAATGAAGTCTACGAGTTGTCTTTGTGTGAAGGAAGTTTTCAAGTATCAAGAGAGGAGGATGATACAAGAAGATCAAGAAGAGAGAAAAGCTTAAGCTTGGGGAAGCTCCCATGGATCTCCCCTGCATATATCAAGAAGACTCAAGCGTCTAAGCTTGGGGATGCCCAAGGCATCCCCTTCTTCATCAACAAATTATCAGGTCATCTCTAGTGAGACTATATTTTTATTGCTTCACATGTGTGTGTTGTTCTTGGAGCGTCTGTGTGTTTTTATTTTTTTTTTTTGTTTTGTTTTCTGATCATAACTAAGTTGGATCCTAGCATTCTTGTGTGGGAGAGAGACACGCTCCGCTTTTTCTTAGAATACTCTTGTTCTTCACTTATATTGTTGAGTATTCTGTTTATTTTGTTAGCTTCTAGCTCTCGTTTTTCATGTACCTCTTGTTCAGAGCTATTAGTTCTTTTGTAGAAAGTACTCTCTTGCTTCACTTATATTTGTTTGGAGAGTTGTTTAAATAAGTTGATTGGCATCTGGTTGGAACAGAAAATGCTAAGTGTGTGGTAGTTGTATAACGGAAAAATTTGCATAGTCTTGTAGATCATTGAACTTTGATAACTTGATTCCTTGCAAATGTTTTGAGATATTAAGAAATTAGATGTTAATGCTTGCTGGTTACTTAAGTTAAAATTTATTAGTGGTTGTGTTATTAAAGCTTGTACCGTACTACAAACTCTACTAAAATTGTTGAAGGTGTAGTTGGTCTTGATAGCTGTTCATGTCTGAAAAGTAATTCGTAATAACATAGTTGTGTGCTAAGGTCGAGGGATCTAACGGGTACTTGTGCCGTGAACGGCCCTCCTTGGAGTAAATTTAATCATGCTCTTAATGTTGAACCTGCTAGTTGTTTGCAATAAGCTTGTGAGTTCTTTTTGACTAATGTTGAGCTACGGTTTTTGGCACTTCGGTGTTGTGCTTTGCTTTCTGCTCACATTGAGAGTTGTGCATACTTCGCCAGTACATCCAAACTCCGTGGGAGAACTTCCTCTTGTTCTCCTACACATAAGCCAAACATCTTCCTCAAAACAGCCACCATAACTACCTATCACAGCATTTCCATAGCTGTTCCGAGATATATTGCCATGCAACTTCCATCTTACATTACATGACTTGTTGTCATTCATCATTGTTATATATTGCTTTGCATGATTCTATACAGCTGATGTGTGTTTTACCCATGTTACGCTAGATCATTGCACATCCTGCTACACTGGCAGAGGCACTCAGTTTCATACATCATGTTTTGTTCATTATGAGTTATTTGTACCAAAAATGTGTTGTCATATTAGGATGTTGCCCCTACAGTGAGGGAGAGAAAAGTGAAAAGAGCCATGGAGGCCATCGAAAAGAGAAACAGAAAAAGAAAAAAATAGAAAAAGAGAAAAAGAAAAAAAGAAATAAGAAGAGGGGGCAACATTACTATCCTTTATCCACACTTGTGCTCATGTTTAGCACCTGCAGTTTCATAGTCATCATTTGTGCTCATGTTTAGCACCTATACTCCATGAGAGAGAGTTTTCATGTTTTACTAGTATAACTATGTGGGAATTTTCATTATAGAACTTGGGTTGTATATTCCAATGATGAGCCTCCTCAAAAGTGCTCTAGGTCTTCGTGAGCAACCAAGTTGGATGCACCCCCACTAGTTCCATTGGAGAGCTTTCATACACTTATAGCTCTATGTGCATCCGTTGCATGGCAATCACTACTCCTTGCATAGCTTCGATTATAAGACTTCCTCTTGTCTAATGATCACTTACAACTTTCTTTCTTCCGTTGGCCTTCCAAACCCCCATTATTATTCTCTTTGCCATAACATCCTGGTGCCAAAACCAAATGTTTACGCTCACCGGTTGAGTAAAACTTCGAAACAGTTGATTCATGACGTTCATGTTTGCTTTTACTTGACTGGATCCTTTCTGTGTTGTGAAAAATTGCTTGATGCTTGAGTAGAAGGATAGAACTTCTACACTGAATACTTAAATCATCTATAATGAACTTTGTACGGTTTCATGTCTTTAGAGCATCATCCATGAAAGATTTTGACTTGTTTAACTGTCTTGCTTTATCATATGTTGTTTAATATCAATTATAGACATTTACTTTGAATGATTTGATCTCAGTTCACATGCTTTACATTACTATTTGATCAAGATTATGTTGGTAGCATGTCACTTCAAAAAATTATCTTTGTTATCGTTTACCTACTCGAGGACGAGCAGGAACTAAGCTTGGGGATGCTTGATACGTCTAAAACATATCTATAATTTCTGATGTTTCATGCCTATTATATATTAAATACCACATGTTTTATTTACACTTTATATCATTTTTATGCATTTTCAGGGACTAAGCTATTAACAAGATGCCACAGTGCCAGTTCCTGTTTTCTGCGGTCTTTTTGTTTCAGAAATTCTCTTCAGGAAATATTCTCGAAAAGGCACGCCAATTTACCTGATTTATTTCTGCACGGGAACGAAGCCACAGCCCAAAGGAGAGGCCCGGAAGGCAGCCCAAGGAGGGAGGCGGGTCCACGGCGCGGCCAGGGGTGGCCCCGCGCCGCCACCCCGCTTGGCCCCCCTGGGGCCCTTCTGACGTCGCCCCTTCGCCTATAAATTACATCTATTCGGGAAACACTAAGTACCCGATCAATAAATCCACGAAAAGTTGAAAGTGCATGTGTTGCCCCATGCGTGGTTTTGGTAATTAATGGCAATCCTTATGGACTAATGTTTGCATTAAGATATTCTTGTAGATCTTGTCCATAGGAAAAGATTGGAGTTCATGTGTTGGACTCTAGAAAATTACATGATGACCAAGGTTCTATCCAAGGGTTTATATGAAGAATGGTCTTGTGAAGAGTTGAGCTTATTGCAACCATGGCTTGGAAAAGAAGATTGAGTGAACTTTCATGTTATCTCCAAGCCATCATATATATCAAGAGAAGAAGATGAAGTGCAAGTCCAATATGATCCATCTCGGAAGATATCATTTGATTGAAGCTTGCAATCAAGACATGAAGACGGAGCTAAGCGAGGCTATCCCATAATGGTGTATGGGGGGAGTATTTGGAGAAGTCTTCATCAAGCATGTGCCAGCAAGCACAATCAAGAAAGGTGTTCCAACTTGAGAGAGTCAAGATCGTCATCATCTAGCTCAAGTGGAATGCGCAAGGCAAAGGTATGATCTTGATAGGGTTTCTATTTTACCGGTCTCGTGGTGTTAGTGGGAGACCGGGTTATAGGATAGACGGCGTACTATCAAGAGGGGCTCTCAAGTGAGTAACTTGATCGCATCTTTGTGGAGAGCTCAAACCTTTGCATACTTGGCATATCATCTTTCTTGGTTCTTATTTGGCTTTTATCCATGTGAGAATTTAGAGCTTGTGTTCATCTCCATACCAAGCTCTAGTTCACCGAAAACGGATTTCGTATGGAAAACTTGTTGCGTTTTCGGTTTTGGAGGTTTTGCCGGTTCATCTTTTATAGAGAGGTTTTACCTTTCTACATTTGGATTCCTCCTCACATGATGGACTATGATGTTTCTCTGCATAATCTTGAAGGGCTCTTCGTTGCGATTCCAACGAGCCCAAGATCATCGAAATCGGAGTCCGGATGAAAAAGTTATTGCAGTTTTCGTATCGATGTTTCTGTCAGTTTTCTGCAGACCGGATATTCTGGCCTAAATCAGACCGAAATATCCGGCCCCCCAGAAAATTGGCGAAAACTCGATTTTGCGTCGCTTTGTGCGGCTCTCTGTAGTCCTCCGGAGATTTGGGCCGGATATTTCGAAAGGGGGGCCAGATATTCCGGTGCTGACTTAAGCCGGAATATCCGGCCTCCAAGTCTGCAACGGCTAGTTTTCGTGGAGGGGTATAAATACCCCTCCCCTTCTTCTTCCTTGGAGCTGCATGTTTTTCCCCTCTCTCTCCTCCATTGTTGACCTTGGAAAAGCTTGCCCCCTCTCAATTCCTCCCATGATTCTTGCATATCTTTGAGAGAAAAGTGAGAGGAGATCTAGATCTACAATTCCCCCAATCCATCTCTCCTCTAAGTGAGGGGAACCTAGTAGATCTTGATCTTGGAGTTCTTGGTGTTTCTCCTACTTTGTTCTTCCTCTCTTCTCCCCCCATAAGCATTAGTTACTTTTGGTGGGAATTGAGAGTGAAGGATTTGAGCACTTGTGCTCTTGCCATTGCTTTGTGCATCGGTTTGTGCTCTCCACGAGGATTCTTGGAAGTTGAAAGCTTGTGAACTTGTTACTCTTTGGTCTTTGGACCCTAGACGCCTTTGTGGTGGTTGAGACCTTTTGTGGTCACTTGTAGCTGTTCGGGAGCCCCCAATTCGGTTGTAGGTGTGTGCCCCGGATCGTTGTTGTAAAGGCTCCGGTTTTCGCCTAGAAGGATTCCGATAGTGGAAGGTGAACCAAACCTTTGTGGTGCGGTTCATCGAAGAAGAAGGTGAAACCTTTGTGGTTGTTGAACCATTGTATTGGTTCACACCTCTCCAACGAGACGTACTCCCCTAAAAAGGAGGAACTCGGGATTACATCCTCGTCTCCACGTGCCTCGGTTATTTCTATACCCGAGCTCTTTACTTATGCACTTTATATTGTGATAGCCTTCGTGCTTGAAGTATTCTATTGCTATCACCTTGTTGCTTGTCTTGCTTAGCATAAGTTGTTGGTGCACATAGGTGAACCTAGTTTATTTAGGTTGTTAGCTTGTTAATTTAAACACCTAGTTTTATTCCGCAATTATCAAGCCTAATCCGGAAAAGTTTTAATCGCCTATTCACCCCCCCCCCCTCTTCTAGGCGACATCCTTGTCCTTTCAAAAGTTTCGTCGCCGTCGTCAACCCTAGTTCGGGAGGGTTCTGGAGTTCTTCCTGGCACCTTGCTGAAGGGGAAATCATGACCGGAGGGCTCTTCATCACCATACCTGCCTCCGGAGTGATGCGTGAGTAGTTCTTCACAGAACTACGGGTCCATAGCAGTAGCTAGTTGGTAGTCTCTTCACCTTGTGCTATCATGTTTAGATCTTGTGAGCTGCCTAACATGATCAAGATCATCTTTATGTAATGCTATATGTTGTGTTTGCTGGGATCCGATGAATTGTGAAGTTATGATCAAGTTTGTTCATCTATTTATATCCATGTTTTATCTATGTTCCTACATGCTCTCCGTTGTTAGTAGATGATTTGGCCAAGTTGATGCTACTGACTGCAAGAGGGAGTATTTATGCTAGATAGTGGGTTCATGCCTCTGGTAGCCTGGACTCGAGATGACAGAAACGACTAAGGCTGTAGATGTGATGTTGCCACTAGGAAGAAAACAACTTTGCTTGTGTCTATATGTCATATGCATTGTTTACATTACACACTTTGCTTAATATTTTTATCTGTTGCTTGCAACTTAATATTCACGGGAGACATGGATGCTATCCCGGGGGTGGATTATTAGTCATAGATACAGCTAGCAAGCGGTCTATGTATATTGATGTAATGCCCAATAGATCTAACAATGAACATGTTCTTATCATAATTTGCATTGTCATGCATTTGCACTTTGTCAATTGTCCAGCTGTAATTTGTTTACCCAACATATTTATCTGTTTTATGGAGAGACACCACTAGTGAACTGTGGACCCCGGTCCTTTATTCCACACTGATAAAAACACCATTTCCACCACGTTCTGCACTCATTTACTCGTTGTTCCTTTTTTGCACTCAATATTATTTTCCACACCATATGTTTAATCCTTTGTATTCAGCAAGCCGGTGAGATTGACAACCTTCTTGTTTCGTTGGGGCAAAGTACTTTGATTGTGTTGTGTGCAGGTCCACGTCACACGCCATATTTTCTGACGCCGTTGACACCGAGTTGAAACTCTTCCAATTCCTACTGGTTCGATAACCTTGTTAGATTTTAAGGGAAATTGCTGATGCACTAAATCATACCTTCCTCTTGGGGTCTCCCAACGAACGTGTGTTTCTACGTCATCAATCCTATAGTTCTAAATTTCAACCATCACAAGGATAACACAATCTGTAAATATCTGTACATTAGTAATTATGAGAGAAAAATCTTCACAAATACCCTCGCCCATCGCGTAGAGGGTCCCTTGTTGTCGCCACAACCTTAGATTGAATCTTATCATTGCTCTCAAGATCAAGTGCATCCACACCTCGCTATGGCCCTGCCGCCACTATCGTCTTACGGATTTTTTTTTCTTACAACGCCATCCACTGAACCGCTAGGCTCCATGGTGCGGCCTATTTAAGCCACATGGGATGGAACAGTTTTGTCTTCATCTCACCTCTCTTTAAGTGAAAAGCCCATAAAATCGGACGCATCACGAAAAGAGTAATTTGTTTACACATGCCAATTTAAGTAATGTTCTATGTCTGAACAAAATCTATATTAAGTGAATATACTGTAAGTTACAAGCGCCAATCAGTTTTACAAATACTGCAAAACATTATTATTTTTTAGACTAGTATTTTTTTTGACACAAAGACAGTAGGGAAAATCCCCTACCGTGTCAAATTTTCAATTAGTAAGGTGGGGGGATAATTACATGATACAGGCCATAAGGTCTTATTCAAGACAGTTCATAAAGTGTCTAACCAGGATTGCATTCCCTCTTTTAAGCTAGACCTAGATCTATGCATCGATAAATATAGGAGGTATTTAAATCTAGCTAGGCATCTGTCAACAGTTGGATCTAGTCCTTTGAATATAGAACCATTTCTTTGTTCCCAAAGGCTCCAGCATCCTCTAATTAAGATTTCCATAAGGAAATTAAATGTATATCCTGTTCCAGCTTCCTGAATCATATTATGCAGATCATAGTCAGCATTCCATTCTATTCCAATCGCCCACCAGAAGCTTTGACTGAAGTTGCATTCAAAGAATAAATGTAGGAGTGTTTCTTCTGGGCAGGTGTCACAAAGGATGCAGTCCGAGAATTCCACATAGAAGTTCTTCTTCTTCATTAACTCTTTTGTATTTAGCCTGCCATGTAGGAGGAGCCATGTAAAAAAATTATGTCTTGGGATACAGCAGGTCTTCCATATGTTCAGTATAGGTTGTGGAGTGTCATGTTCTCTCATAAGTAATCTATAAACTCTCCAGGTTGAGTATTTAGTATCTGAATTAGATACAATCCATCTGTCATGATCTTCATTTAGATTGATAGCCATTAGCTCTTCTCTTAGCTCGAGTAGTTGTTCATGTGCTACAGTCTACAGAGGTAACTAAAAAAATTGTAAATATTTGCATTCGTTGTGTTCCATGCCTCTGCAAGAGATATCTTCTCATTTGATGCAAATGAGAAAAGATGAGAATATTTGTCTTCTCTTATTCCCCCAGCTGTCTTTCCATAATATAATTGTCTACCATTATTGGGTGAGCATGAGGCAAGTTCCTTATACTGATCAAACAGTGATAAGCAATCTCTACACGAGAAGGAACCCTTAGGATTAGAGGCATGAGGGATAATGCTATTACTGGAGTGTGCGTTCCATATTAATTTGACCCATGGAATATCCATATTGTTGTAGAATTTGTGGAGATTATTCATCAGTAGAGCTTTGTTCTGTATTCTCAGATTTAGAACACCTAATCCACCTTGGTCCTTTGGTCTAAAACTAGTTCCCAATTGGAAAGGCACTTTCCATGCTTTTTAGTTTCTTTTCCTGCCCATGGAAATTGTCTACAACTTCTCTCAAAGTGAATGAAAATAGTGATAGGGATCTTGAGTGAGCACATAGCAAACATTGGCAACGACTGGATCAGTGAGTTTAATAGTGTAAGTTTGCCAGTATATGTCATTAGAGAATTTGTTCCAGATAGCCTCTTGTCAATTTTTGACACCATGGGCATTAGATCCGCAATACACGGCCTAATAGTGCCTAGAGGCATACCTAGATAGGTGAAAGGAAGGCTTTCAACTTTGCATCCAAATACATTTGCAAGATTATTGGCTTCAGCAATGTCAATGTTGATGGGCACTAGAGAAGTCTTTTGATAATTAACATGTAATCCGGGAATTAGGGATGGCTCCCTCTCCCACCCCACGTCTCCCTGGCGACCACGGTGGCGATCTCCCTCTCCATGGCGTTTGATCCAAGATCCTTCGGTGTTATTGATCAAGATGATGGCGGATCCCTTCCAAGACCCCTCCTCCCTTGCTCATCGTTTGGATTTCTCGATTGGTCATGCTTTTAGGGCCAAGGTTCGTAACCTCTTCTCCATCCCCGTCAACCCCATCTCATCATCGTATGGATTCTCTCTTGTGGTTTCCTTTGAGAGATCTACGTTCGATCTGTCTCCTCTCAACGTCAGCCTAGCACTCTCTGCATGTTTGAGTGCACAATTTGATTGCCTGCGAGTTTCTCCTCTACGAGGAAGGGTTTTCCTGTTTGATGTTGGTTCCAAATCTGTGGGTTTTTTTATCAACGATCTGAGATCTGTCAAATGCAAAGATTTTGTCTGCTATTTCCATCTCTGGGGATTTGGTGGACCAAACTGGAAACGTGAGGAATTACAGTGGTATGCTGAACAAGACAGAGAATGGACTCATGTGAAATCTCACAAATCCTATCAGCCTAGACGGCAGATCTATCGCAAAGTTCAGCCTACACAAATTTATCGGCAGGTTCCTCCATTGGAGACTAACACCACCCTAACTGGTGCCAACACTGTCCCTCTTGGTAATCCTAGATCTTCAGATCATGCACATTTCCACGATGCGGTTTCACCTAGATCGATCATGCAGAATGATCGTGATTTGCGTGATCAGTTGGGCGGCAATTCAATTTTGAATGAACCAGATCCTACTGTTGCGGAACAGCCAGCCCAGCGCACTACCGGCCCGATTGAGTCGGCACCAGTCTCACCACATCTGCCCAACTCTGCGACTTCGGCACGATTTTTCTGTTCAAGATGCGTATCATCTAATCATCCTAGGAGATCTTGTAGAAGCCAGATCAGATGCAAAAGTTGTTATTTGTTCGGTCACGTTGCGGTTAAATGCTTATCTAAAAAGAAAAGAGAGAGATTTTGTTGGAAACCAGTTGAGAAACGACCTGAATCTTCTCCGGAATCCAATCGTCAGAGTGAGTATATTAACGGGGTCACCTCGTCTACTCGATATGAAACTAGTTGCTCCCACGTATCGGAAACACCGCCAACCTCAGCAGAGCATGTTGATCTAGACCCACCTACACCACCGCAACAGCCACAAGAAGCAGAGCAAACTTCCCCAATTGAGGCACTCAAGAAGCTGATTGAGAATCTGGTGGAAAATGCAAATGAGATCTTGCCTATGCTTGGTGGTGCACACATCACGGATGCTTGTTGCAGTATTGTGGACTCTGTTGGACCTGCAGGTGCAGTGCGCAAGTGTACGCTTCAAATCAATACTCTGAAACCTGTGCCTGTTGCGGGACAGAACATTTCATCTGTTGAAATCACTAAGATTCATGAGGAGGATGATGAAGCTTTAGTTGACAAAGCTGCTGAGGAAAATATTGTGAACCCTATGACAATTGTTGATCAGCTGCTTGTGTTGGCTCCTCGTGCCAAGAGGCAGAAAAAGAATAATATAAAGACTGTTGACAAGGTTCGTCGCAGCAGCAGACTTGCTGCTATCAAAGGTGGCTTCAAGGACAAGGAGAGTGCTGATGCGGCAAAAGAGAGGCTGGGCGTCAATCTAACTCCTGAGTTCGATGCTGTTGTCATTGATGGTACTGAACTCCCTCTTGAAACACTTCAGGCGATCGGTACCAAGCACTGCAAGATGCCCCCTGCGGCGGTATCTTCATCTGTTCTTCAGCACGAAAGTTTTTAATGGATAGAAACAGAAATTGGAGTATTCTGGACTGGAACATTAGAGGAATAAACTCACAGGATAGATGGGACGATATTGGCAATAAAATCACCGAAAGTAACTGCAATATTCTTTGTTTACAAGAAACAAAAAGGGAAAATTTTGACAGTGCATATCTCAGAAAGTTCTGTCCGAGAAGACTAAATCAATTTGTTTATCAACCGTCTGTGGGAAATTCAGGTGGTTTGATTATTATTTGGAATGGAAATTAATTCACTGGGACTGTGATCAGTCAATCTTTCTTCCAGATTACGGTTGAGCTAAAGTGCAACTTCTCTAGTCATAAGTGGTATATTACCAATGTTTATGCTCCATGCACTAATGAAGGTAGAGCCGAATTTGCTGACTGGTTTCTGCAGCTGGACTCCACAGAATATGATTTATGGATGATAATGGGTGATTTTAACATGATTAGAAGTGCAGCTGACAGAAATAGGCCTGGTGGAAATGCAAACAATATGCTTCTATTTAACTCCATTATTCAGTTCCATGATCTTGAGGAAATCCCTCTAAAAGGGAGAGTATATACATGGAGTAACATGCAAAGCATCCCATTATTGGAGAAGCTTGACTGGATTTTCACTTCACATAATTGGTCTACTCATTTCCCAAATACCCTGGCTACCCCCATGGCAAGATTGGGTTCAGATCATGTGCCCATTTTAATCCAGATTGGTACTGATATCCCAAGGTCACAAATCTTCAGATTCGAGGAATACTGGTTGGAATTTGATGGACTGCAAGAAGTTGTTGAGACTTCATGGGATAACAGGGGTGTTTATAAAAATGTTGCACAAGACATCACAGCCAGATTTAAATCCATCCGACATGCTGTGAAAAAATGGAGTAAGAACCTCTCACAACTATCTGTTATTATTGATAACTGCAGCTACGTTCTTGCTATGCTAGATGGTATTGAGGAGCAGAGACAGCTCTCTATTATAGAAAGCAATTTCAGAGTGGCACTTAAAGCTCATCAAATAAAACTTTTAGAATCTAAAAGAATATATTGGAGGAAAAGAGCCAACATAAGATGGGCAAGACTTGGTGATGAGAACACGAAATTTTTCCATGCAATAGCTACCAGAAATTACCGACACAATTACATCACAAGTTTAAAGGCAGATGACGGAAGAGATATTGTTGATCATAATCAGAAGGCAGCCATTCTATGGAATTCTTTTAAAGGCAGACTTGGTGAATCTGTTCAAATTGATATGCCTTTTGATCTTGATAGTCTAATTACTCCACGAGATTTGAGCAGTCTAGAACTTCCGTTTACTACTCAGGAGATTGATGATATTATAAAGCACATGGCACCTGATAAATCTCCTGGGCCGGATGGTTTTAATGGTATGTTCATGAAGAAATTTTGGAATATGATCAAACATCAGTTTTATAATTTGTGCAAAAGTTTCTACAATGGATCGTTGGATCTCCAGAGTATCAACACAGCCTATATTGCTCTCATTCCTAAGATTCCTAATCCTGAGTCTGCTTCGGATTTTAGACCAATCTCTTTGGTAAGTATGGCCATGAAAATTGTCACAAAGTTATTGGCAAATAGAGTGCAGAAAGAAATTATACCCTTGCTTCACAAAAATCAATATGGTTTTATTAAATCAAAGTCTATTCATGACTGCATTGCTTGGGCTTTTGAGTATCTGCACATTTGCCATAAATCTAAAAAGGAAATTGTGATCATCAATTTAGATTTCGAAAAGGCTTTCGATATGGTGGAATATAAGGCAATTCTTACTATGCTTAAACATCTTGGTTTCGGGGAGAAATTTTTAGTATGGATCAGAAGTATCTTGTACAGCGCCACCACTTCGGTCATTCTTAATGGTGTTCCTGGCAAAGTTATACATTGCAAACGAGGTGTGAGGCAGGGTGATCCGTTGTCACCACTTCTATTTGTGTCGACTGCAGAATTGCTCCAGGTTGTGGTTATTGATGCTTGGCGCAATGGTCAAATTAATCTGCCTTTGGAGGAATCTTATGGGCAAGGTTACCCGATTTTGCAGTATGCAGATGACACACTTCTGATTATGCCAGCTGATGAAACCCAAGTTCTGAATTTGAAAAATCTGCTCAATGATTTCACTAAAGCGACAGGGCTAAGAATTAACTTCCACAAATCATCTATGGTTCCCATCAACCTTTCGCAGGACAGATGCAATCATCTGGCGAATGTTTTCGGATGTAAGATGAAGACCATGCCGTTTACATATTTGGCTCTTCCTATGGGAACCACTAGACCAAAAATGGATGATCTGTTGCCCGTGATATATAAGATTGATAAGAGAGTTTCGGGGATTGCCAATCTCTTGTCACACTGCTCTAGGCTGGAACTTATCAGATCAGTGATTTCAGCAATGCCTAATTATATTATGTGTGCTTTGAAAGTACACTATGGACACACTGATCATATAGAAAAATCAATGAGAGTCTTTCTATGGCATGGCAAGGAAATTGATAAGCATGGAAAATGTCTTGTTAAGTGGGAAAAGGTATGCCTTCCAAAATCAGAAGGAGGTCTCGGAGTACTGAGCTTGTGGGAACAAAATAAAGCTCTGTTAATAAAGAACTTATTCAAGTTCTATAACCATCATGATATTCCTTGGGTAGATCTAATTTGGAAGGCTTATTATGCGAATAATGTTGTGCCTGAAATTAATAGCAGCAAAGGTTCTTTTTGGTGGAGAAATTGCCTATCATTTCTGGACACATTTAAAGAACTCACATCATGCTCAGTTGCTAATGGGGAAAGTGTGCTTTTATGGCAAGATAAATGGCGCGGTGAACCTTTTACGAATCAATTCCCAGAGCTATACTCTTTTGCCAAGAATAAATCCATAACAGTTGCAGCTACAGTAGCCATAAATGAGGATGATATATATGATCTTTTCCACCTGCCTCTCTCCTTGATTGCTAATGATCAGGTCAACCAGATCAGAGACTCGATTTTGGCGTCAGAAGTTTCAATTGATAATGATAAATGGAGTTTCCCATGGGGAGATGGTAAATACTCTACTAAAAAGGTCTACCTTGCAATCAGAAATGCGCAGCCGGTTCCACCTCCTTTTAAATGGATATGGAAATCCCCCTGCCTACCAAAGCACAAGTTCTTTTTCTGGCTTATGATCCAAGACAGAATCAATACAAAAGATCTGATGACAAGGAAACATTTCTATGTGGAATCATCTGACTGTGTTCTCTGTGATGATGGAATAAATGAGAGCAGAACGCATCTTTTATATTCATGCCCCTTTAGTCAGAGTTTTTGGTTGAAATTGGGACAGACTTGGAATGATGATATGCAGTTTTTTGATATGCTCATGGACGCCAACCGCAGATAAAATAATCCTTTTTTCAAGGTGGCTATGATTGCCGGTTGTTGGAGCCTTTGGAATCACCGGAATAAAATTATTTTTGATAATAATCCGAGGTGTATGGACACCTGTTTTGCTTTTTTCAAGGAAAGTGTTGGTTTAATAAGGTTTAGAGTTAAGCCTAGTTTGGAGCAAGGAATGCAGGATTGGTTAGACTTGTTGTAATTTTACTTTCGAACATTTGGACTTGGGTTTGTAATTATTCTTTGTATATGAGAAAATGAGAAAATGACGCAGTGGGGGCCTTCCCCACTGTCCTTATGCGTCAAAAAAAACATGTAATCCGGTTGAGGCACTGAAGGAAGCAAGTAAATCTTTTAAATGCATAATCTGGGTTGGATGTGCAGGCATAATCATAATTGTATCATCAGCATATTGTGCAATTGGATACTTCTGCCCATAGTAATTTGAAATTGGTAGGCTCAGGTTTCCTCTGTGCCAAGCATCATTAACCACACTTTGTAACAGATCTGCAGTATTCACAATTTGAATAGGAGATAGTGGGTCTCCTTGTTGAACTCCTCTTTTACATAGAATTTTTTCCCTGGTACTCCATTAAGGAGTGAGGTAGATGCTGAATTGAGGATGTTATGCACCATAGAAATCCATCTTGGGGCAAAACCTTTAGCTTTGAGCATAATGATAATTGCACTGTACTCAACTTTATCAAATGCTTTTTCAAAATCTATTTTGAGAATGATGATGGGCTTCTTGGAGTGATGACATATGTGGAGATACTCGAATGCCCAGCCAAGAGAGTCTTGGATGGTTTTTCCTTTAATTAATAAATCCATATTGGTTCTCATGTACAATAGGGATTATTATTTTTTGCATTCTGTTTGCCATTAGTTCGGTGATGAACTTCATTGGCAAACTAACTAGAGATATGGGCCTATAGTCATTCATATTTTCTGGGTCTGATATCTTTAGAATAAGTGTGATGAAAGCAGTGTTAATGTTGTCAAGGTTAAATTTTCCATCATAGAAATCCTTCACAAGGTTGTAGAATTCCTTTTTCACAAGAGGCCGACATTTTTCTGGAAAAGTCCATCAAATTCATCTGGACCAGGAGCTCTGTCTGTAGGCATTTCTTTGACAACTTGTTCAATTTCTTCAGCTGAAAATGGTGCATCAAGATGCAGAAGGTCATGTGATTCCACTAAGTTGTCCAGTTGAAATTGCATAGATGTGTGTTCTGATGTACCAAGTTTGTTCTTGTATGAATTCCAAATGATTGCAGCCTTGTGATCATGATTATATATAGTAGAGCCATCCTCTGCTTTGATGGAAGTAATCATGTTCTTTTTGTAACTCTGTGTTGCAACTGTGTGAAAGAACTTGGTATTTTCCTCGCCCAGTTTCGCCCATCTAATTTATTTCATGACCGCTATTTTAAAACTTTGGTTTTCGAAAACTCTCGCATTGACTCTTTATCACTTACATCGAAACGGAGTATGAGATCTTTTCGTCAGCTTCCAACTTATATCTAGCATTGGTTGGATGGAAACGAGCCAAACCGAACCGGCTCGTGGATGGCTTGACTGAGCTTGTCAAATTTCGAGCCGGGTCTAGTTTGGCTTGTCATCTGGAAAAAAATTAAAACAGGGTCTGGCCTTGACTTGGTCGAGCCTCGAGCCGAGCTTGGTTAGCCTAGCATCAAAAACTAGTATATATGTTTTTGTTCGAGAAAACAACATATATATTGAAATATTTTATTTTTTAGCTAATATAATAATTGTTTAGTTATTGGTGTGACCAAAATGACATCAAAGTAACTAATGTTGGCACACTACACTAACGAAAAAAACATGTCAACCAAGTGGCCGTTATGTGATAACTACTTGTTGACTATACAATTGTAATTATTAGTTTTTTTAGTAAAGGTTATGTCAAAAAAATTCAGGAGACTTCAACCCGGCTTAAGAGATTTATCGAGCCCGCTTATGCAGCTTAGCCCGTATGCTTGTTCGACCTTCCAGACGAGGCGAGACTCGAGCATTGTATGCACCCCTGGTGCTGTTTCGAATGCCGTTCGAACAGATGTGAAATTTCACTCTAGAAATCCAACTCGAAGACTCGTCAGCTCCAATAAGTTCTGGAATTAGCAAGACACGATGACAGCCGCAATTTCATTTCGCGTGCGCGCCAGAGGATATAGATCACCCTGCACGTGCAGTCCAGTACTCCACCTCACTGGCCACCGCTGCCACGCGGGCCAAGTGGCTAAGATAAGACACACATCGCGGAGCTCAGCACCACCTCGAGCCATCGGGCCACCCACCCTCTTCGTCGCGACCAGGGGCACGTCGCGCCCATGCACGCAGCGGCCTCCCACGTAGCTCACGGCTCACGCCACGCAGCACCACTTCGCCAGCTTAGCATCGTCGTCTACATATGAGGCGCCGAATCCTCCCGTTCGATTCACAGACCGCGCGCGCGAGGTCGAGAGGGAGAAAGAAAAACAAAGACTTGCAAATATGGCGGTGGCGACAGCTCGGTGGATCGTCCTGTTTCTGTCAGTGTCGGCAGCCGTATGGGCGTCGGCGGCCGCGGCGCACGAGAAGCAATGGAAGGCCGGCGGTGCGCTGGGCGGCCAGGTCGTGCAGAAGGAGAAGCGGAGGATGGTCGATGCCAGCGAGGCCGGCACGGTCACGGCCGCCGACGTCGCCGACGCGGCGGGCACGGTGTACCGGCTGCAGTTCATCACCATGGATCCCGGCGCCCTGTTCCTCCCCGTGCAGCTGCACGCCGACATGGTGTTCTACGTGCACAGCGGTGAGTATTTACACGGTTGAACACTACCATATCAGGAAGCGTAAGTGTTCGTATCTGACTAATTATAATGTCGTGATTTCTGGTGGCTGCAGGGAGGGGTAAGGTGACTTACATCCAAGAAGGGGCCAGTGAAGCAAGCTCACTGGAAGTGGAGCGAGGAGACGTGTACAACTTCGAGCAGGGTAGCATCATGTACATCCAGAGCTATCCCAACGCCACGAGAGAGCGCCTTCGGATCTACGCCATTTTCACTAGCAACGCCATCAGCTCCGATGACCCCTCGGTACGTACAAGTACAAACCACTTCTGTGTTGGGTGATCTACTTGTTCATTAGGCTTGTGATACTGACGACGGGTACTCTGCCCCAATATTGCAGCATCCTACATCAGAAGCATACTCCAGCGTCAGTAACCTACTGAAAGGTTTTGATGAAGAAATTCTTCGGCTGGGATTTGGGGTAAGTAAAGCAGTGTATCTCAAACGTCAATTAAGTATGGAAATGCCTTGCCATCAAGAAATAACATCGGTTACATGAACTGTTCATCTTGTGAGGTTTCCCCTGACGTGGTGGAGGCAATCAAATCGGCGAAGAGCCCGCCGTCGATCATAGCATGCAACCCAGATCAAGAAAAGAAGAAGGAAGATGAGTCGAATTGGGCGGAGGAAATATTCGATGCGCTGTGGGGAGTCGACCCGCTGAACAAGAAGAAGGAGAAGGACAAGGACAAGAAGTCCAAGACATTCAACTTCTACTCCGGCAAGCCGGACGTCGAGAACTGCTACGGATGGAGCAAAACCATGACCAACAAAGACCTCCAGAACCTCAAGGGGTCCGACATTGGCATGTTCATGGTGAACCTGACCACGGTGAGTGCCTCTCGCTGTTGCATTCAGTAGTTTTCAGTTCTCGCGCTACGACTGAAGTTTTTGAATTGAACAATTTGCAGGGATCTATGATGGGGCCTCATTGGAACCCGAAAGCGACGGAGATCGCCATAGTGACCTACGGATCGGGGATCGTGCAGACGGTATGCCCAAGCACTCAGTCGGGCGCCGGTGGCAGGGGCGAGAGAGACCACCACGAGGGCGGCGAGGAAGGCGCCCAGTGCAAGAACTCGGTGTTCAGGGTGAAGGAAGGCGACGTGTTCGTGGTGCCGAGGTTCCACCCGATGGCGCAGATGTCGTTCAACAACGGGTCGTTCGTGTTCGTCGGATTCAGCACCCACATGGGGCAGAACCACCCGCAGTTCCTCGCCGGGAAGCAGTCGGTCCTGCAGGTCATCGGCAAGGACATCCTGGCGCTGTCGCTGGGACAGAAGAACTCGTCCGCCGTGGAGAAGCTGCTGTCGGCGCAGAGCGGCTCGACCATAATGGCGTGCATCTCGTGCGCGGAGGAGCTGGAGAGGAAGGCGGAGCAGGAGGAACAGGAGGGTGGGAAGGGAGAGGGGGGCGGCGAGGAGGAAGAACAGAGGAGACGGGAGGAGGAAGAAAGAGCGAGGAGGGAGGAGGAAGAGAGGGCGAGGAGAGAGGAGAAGGAAAGGAAGCAGAGGGAGGAGGAAGAGCGGAGGCGACGTGAGGAGGAAGAAGCGGCAAGGAGAGAGCAGGAAGAGGAAGAGAGGCGAAGGAGAGAGGAGGAAGAGGGGGGCGGCGGCCAAGGCGGGGGTGGAGACGAACCACCAAGTGAAGAAGAGGAAGAAAGGCGAAGGAGGGAGGAGGAAGAAGGAGGCCCAGGCGGAGGCGGAGGTGATGAGCCGCCGGAAGAGGAGGAAGGCGACTGGGGAGGTGATTCGGCCAAGAACCTGAAGAAACACTACCGTGTTCGCAAGGGCGCCGTGTTCCGGAGCGTCTGAAGATCGAGATTGTTCAGTTCACCACCTCGCATTGCATGGTTTATGCAATCCCGCTCTGCGCTTCACAGGGTTCTAGTAGTAGTACGAATAATGGTGTCTCGCCAAGTCGTGTGGTTTCTGTTCTGTCAAGTTTATCTGCAGTTTTGTTGGGTCCGTTCTGCTGCCACTGTGTGGTGCTGTAGCTGCTAGTAGTACGAATATATAAGAACAGCTTCTGTATTAGGAGTTTGTTTCGTAAATAAAGAAGGATGTTTCGGATATTCATAACGGCTCATGGGTCTAGATGATCCCACTATGTAATTTATTTTTAATTTTTTTTCAGAATGTCAAAAAATTCCGAAAAAAAATCCGGATATAGATTACAGCGTGATGTGTTCGCACAAAAATTGGCAAGGTGAAAAAACTTTTTTAGCAACATGTACAAAAAAGACAAAATTCGGACACGTATATATACGTTTCGGTACGTCCGAATTTGTCTTTTTTGCACAGGTTGCAAAAAAAGTTTTTTCACCATGCCAATTTTTGTGCTGACTTGAAATGTGTTGGACTACATGCAAAAAAAATTTTTTGAATTTTTTGACATTTGGAAAAAAAAAATTGGGACAGCGGGTGCAGCTGCACCCGTGTCCCAAATCGCCGTGTCCGCCTGGATGTTTGCTCGAGCATTGGGTCGTCACCATGAAAGAGTCCAGGAGCAATGGCGTTTTTTTCTTTTTTAGATGGCGGGTCGCAGCAGGCCGTGGGCTGCTGGAGCGGCGCATCAACCATTCGAGCCCGTCCCCTTTACACTTTTTATTCCTCCTGCACTCGGCAGCACTGCTCGCAGTCCCTCCGCTCCACTCTTTAGTCCCACCTCGCTTCTTTACAAACAGCGACACCAGCTTAAATACTCGGCCGAAGGACGGGTAACGCCGAGCTCAGTCACGAGAGCTTGTCATCCATGCGGGGCACTGGATGGTGTGGATGTTTGGTGCGGACTCTGGACCTGGGCCTGTGCTGTAATGGAATGGACAAAAAATTGTCACAGGAGAATCTTGATTAATTATTGCTAAACTTGATTAATTAGCGCGTGACAGTCACCCGTTCCACCCGCATCTCGTGCGAATATTCCCTTCGGAGGAACGACTGCGTTCCATTCCACTCAAAAAACGAACGCAAGGATGGGACCAAGGAACGGAACGGTTCCGTTCCATTCCAGCTTCAACTGTTACTTTCGCTTCAACTGTTACTTTCATTGATCGATTACATGGTATATATATACAGGGACAACCGACTATTCGGTACGTCGGTGACACGAAAAGGCGTCTCTAGGAGGCGACGGTTTGCATGTCGGTTTGGGCATATTACAACCGTTTAAGACGGTTGTTTCTATTCCTAACACTCCCCCTTGCATAAACTATGTCTTGTATGTCTTGTATCCCTTGTATAATCTTGATAATATTCCATGTAGTCTTGATGATCTTTGAAGTTGATAATATCTCCTCCAAAACTCTGTGGGAAAAATATGAGGAGAGTAGTGTGTATGATATGTTGCCAAAACTCCTTAACCTAGTGGGAAATAAGGAGAAAATGATGCAACATATGATGGTTATTGTCTCTTTGATAACTCATATGGGAAAACCTTCAAAAAGGGAAAACCCATAGCGAGTTTAGAGAGCAATAAATATGCCTTGTATACTTCCTTCAAAAACCCCGATGGGGAAACAGGAAGTATGACATATTATGTTTGAGTTCTCCCCAAAACCCTTTGGGAAAAATGTGAGGAGAATTGTACTGGATATGTTGTTAAAACTCCTTTAAAACCCAGTGGGAAAAGTAAGGAGAAAATGATACAACATATAATGATTATTGTCTCTATTAACTCAATATGAATGAAATCCATAAATTTTTAGAGGACAATAAATATGTCGTGTATACTTTCCTAAAAACCCGGTGGGGAAAACAGAAAGTATGACATATGATCTCATGTTGATACTACCTCATTAAAAACCTTGATGAGAACCTGAAAAGTAAACTCATAAAGGGAAAAAGAGTGTAATATGATGCTTTGAACAGGAATAGTTCAGGAAGATACTCCCCCTGACTCTTGCAAATCCCGAAGCCGTCGCATACCAATCCTATGAAACATTTCTGGAACGTTATAGTTGGTAGAGACTTGGTGAATAGATCAGCGAGGATATCGCATGATTTTAATTGCAAGATGTTTATTCCCGACTCGTCATGAGTTTATGGGGATAAAACAATTTAGCGCAATATGCTTAAGGATATTGCTCTTTACGTAACCTGTTTTGCATATATGCAACATAAGCAACATTATCTGTGCAGATAATGATAGGTGATTCGAGAGAACCAACACCACATGACTAATGTATGCGGTTTGTCATTCCGTGAAGCCACACGTGTTAACATGAAGCATTGTATCTTAGAATGATCGTGGTAGTATAGTCACCAGAGTCTATTTGAAGACATCAATGGAGTGACAGATCTACCATGTATGTACACATTGTAGGATCATGTAAGTAGCCAATACCAGTGTTTAAATTGGAGTTCAGATTTCTCTGAAATTGATAAAATATGTCAAGATATTTGGTGCCCTTGGAGATATCGAAAGATATTCTTGATCCCCCAACCAATTTTGTTGGTAGGTCCAATGGCATTGAGATATGGAATATTATGTGCCAACATCTCTTCTCCATCTTCCTATGGATCTTTCTCTACGTCTAGAGATCGAGCAATCCCTAGGAGATGGACATGACTTGTCTATATCAAGTTTCTCCAATTTTCTGGATATAGGCATCTTGGTGTACCATAATACTTGAGTGAAGGTGCTCGAGTTGTAGTCCCAAGCACTATTTGGGTTTATCCAGATTCTTCATCTCAAATCCGTCTGTTAGATGATCACGTGGTTTGTCATTTAGGAGTTATCCTTATATATGACATACACGCACGGGTAATCATCATGGTAGGAGTAAGCCTTGTCGATAAGGAACTCACTACATCGGTTGTACCAAAATATACCGATAACAATAAGACTTGGAGTGACTTATTGATTTTTACACAATACATGTTGCATTTCCGTTTTGATTCGGACAGAGATTCCATTGGGAACCATACATGTCGGAATCTAGTGATCCACATGGATATGTTGTCACTACACCTATCAACTGCACAGATAGATGATTTTGTACTGCCAATGATATATCTGTCGGAACGAGATTTCACTCATGTCTGGAGAGTAGGTCTCGGATCTCTGCGGAAACCCGACCTTATGCTACAAGCCTTGCTTTCTCACCACCTTGCATTTCTCATTCCGTTTCCGGAAGAAAAACACATTGAATAATCCCATAGGGAATTCATTTGGAAGAGCGAGGCTATATCTGCTTGGATTGCATCCTTTAATGAGTTCAGTCCTAGCAAGTGTGTTCACACTCTGCCCTGGCCATGGTCTTTGGATCTGAATCATTGTGAAGGTTGTTTGCAATCATACAAGAGATGTTTGTCGACAGTTGTAGGCTTTGGTTATATGATTCTCCAGAATCGATATAGTTGGAGCAAATATCATGCACCCATGATGACTCTTCGTGATTTCCCTTCCACTGGGTGTATACTACCCATTAGGTGTTCATCAACGCAAGGTTGACTTGCATTTACTGATTTAGAGGAATTATCCTCGATTTCGTTTTGTTGCTTTGCGAAAAGTTGGATCCTGGTTAGAGGCCGTACTACTCCTCCTCTATTTATAAAACAGGGTGTTGAATGGTTTTTGTTGGTACCTCCACTCTTTCGGGCGCATTTCTAACCGGATTGAAGGATTTTGTAACACCTTTGAGATCAGTAAATGAATCTGGCAGGTTATTTGCATGTATTGCAAATTTATGAATCGAACATAGAGTCCCGATTCTTGAGTACGTGGGTATGAGGAGGAACGTGAAGTCTCAATTGATTTCCTGGCATTTGATGTGGTACTTGAAATCTCCCCCTAATGCCTGGAAATAATCCTCCTTAAATATAAGCAATCAACGTACTAAGCTATGAATACATCCCTTATGAGGGGTTTCAAGGTACTGGGTTATCGACGGATATCTGTACCCCACATAGATCCCTCATATGTGGGCCCATGATGTGCGCTGCGGTGGTGAGATCGGTACGTGTGAAGCGCTTCCGAAATTACGAAGATGGGAAATGCTCGGAGGATTTTCACGTATTAATTGCAGAGGGGAAGTATTGTTATATGCAGTTAGTTAGTAGCAGCGTGTAAAACTGCATGACTCCAACGTAAAGTTGGAAAATTGTAATTCATTAACATGGGTCGTGCAATGAGAAAATTCTTTTGATCAGAGACGACACCAAAAACAATTGTGTATGAACACATAGGACATTGTGCTGAACTTTGATCCTCGGAGCCATGCACTAAATAGTGGAGGCATGTGAAGAGAATTCTGCAACAATATTTGTCCATTCGAATTGCTTTAATTCGATCTTAGTCCAAACAATGGTTGGTTGGGATCACAAATATCACCTTGAATGTGTTCAAGGGACTGAAATAATCCTCTGGCACAATATGTGCAACTAAATCTCATGACTAGAAAAGTTTGGTTCATGCAAAACATGACCGATGGAATTGCATTATATGCAACATGTGCTACGAGTTGGATGTACGTGTAGTACAATCCAGACAATAGAGCGGGTACATTTTCATATACTTGTTCCACATCCATCGGATTGGCACTCGTAGAAATCTATATATAGAATTGAAGAAGTTCCAATATGGAAATCTTTATCAGATATATAGAATGTATGCAATCTTATTTATATCAGAGTGCTGATAGAATATATATGTTCTATTACGACAACACAAATGGACATTAATAGAACGACCACTAAGGAGATAGTGGGACTAGTTTAAGTCTCCAAACACTTTGGTTGAGGCATACTCAACCATCATGTTCTCCGTGCCTGTAGGGTCCTGTGACTTATGGAGAGTTATGGCGTTGCAAGGTCCAGTAGGAACATCTCGCGAACAAGCAGCTCTATTGGTGTCATCTGGAGGAAGGTTGAAGTTGGCTTCAAACCTTTTCCCTTGAGGTGCTTTGCGTCCCTAGGATTGTTGGTACAGAATGGCCAAATGCTTTGGGATCTTGCACTTGTTAGTGGGATGCGTGTAGCAACCACACTTGTCGCATAGCTTGGTTTTGTCAAACTCATGCTTTGCGGTGCCTTTCCCACGGTCTGAGTTTCTAGGCGTCCTGTTCCGGATGCGCTTTCGCTTACCATTGATGTTCGAAGGCTTGCCGTTGAAGGCACCATCAAACTTTCGCCCGTTCGCTACATTCATATGAACTTCAGGCAGGGGTTGAGAATCAACCGAGCGATGAGAGCCATTCTAGGCGAGCACCTCATCATGCTTTTCAGCCTGAAGTAAGATTTGAATAAGGTCGGGATAGACTTGGTAGTCGCGAGCACGGTAGTTCTGCTGGAGGATCATGTCCGATGGGAGCATAGTAAAAAAAGATTTTCTATCTTTTCCGCATCAGTAAGTTCCTTCCCGCAAAAGCGCAGTTTAGAACTGATCATATGAATCTCTTGATTGTACTTCCGACAAACTTGAAGTCCTGGAATCGGAGATGTGTCCAATCATGGAGTGCTTCAGGCATGACAATTGCCTTCTGTTGTTCATACCTCGTTTTGAGGGCCAGAAACAAGGTACTGGGGGATTCTTCCTCCAAGTACTAAGACTTGAGATCTGGATGAACATGGTGCCTATGATGTACAAAGCAGCATTTTTTTTTCATCTGTCAGGGGGGCGTGACTCCAGCCGGGAGTGCAACATCCGGACTCTGGATTACACGCACTAACCCACGGGACGCAAGAGCGTTTTGATGTCCATGACCCATATAGGATAGTTGTGGCTGTTGAGAGCAAGTGCATAAAACTCTCGAGCCATCGTTTATCTATATGGGTAAACCAGAGAATATTGATTTCCATTTGGTAAATTAAAATCCATCATGGTTATGTCGTAATGAACGATGCAAAATACATGAAGTTTCAAGAAGTGGACTTGAACTCATTAGTGTGAACCTCAAATTGTTAAGTATGACACGTTGTAAATAATCTCCAAATGAAATTTTGGAGTAGATCTAGCAGCATTAGCGGAGTATAAGATACTCGCACTTCGAATGCCTTATGTCATAACTTAATTAAAATGCATGGGAGAGCACATTGACAATCATAATGTCAAAAATGACAAAACGTAGGCTTAAACAGTAGTGGTAGATAAATCTACACACCACCTCATGATCCCAAAACATCAATTTGAAGAAACCACTCTGAATTTTGCATCTATATTCGCAAGAAAGTGAAAATCTCAATTGCAAATAGATATATTAATCTCGACATGCGACGAACATGGAAATATATTTATCTTCGAAAGATTCCGGAGTACATCGTACTCGACAGAGAAACCGTACTAAAGAGGTACTGAATTTATATTTGCAAGAAATTAAAAATCTCAATTGCAAATATACGTAATTAATCTCGACACATGATAAACGTGGAAATATATTACATCAACTTAGTATCTGGAATACATCGTACTCAACAGGAAAAAAGATACATTCACTTTGAATTTTCAAATCAATTCTCGCTCGTGTTAAGCCAGTATGGATCAATTAAGATGAATTGATTATTTATTTGCAAGAAGTTAAAATTCTCAATTGCAAATAATAGAGGTAAATTATCTCAACATGTAGTACATGGAAATAATTTACGTCCCAAAATTCCAAAGCATCGGTTTAGAATAATTATTAACAGAATATATATGCCATATAGGGAGATGTGATAGTCTCCAATGCAAATGTGCAATACAGTCGAGGCCGAGTCTGCACTTTAAAGTAAGCAAGAAGGATAAAATGTAAAGTTCTTTTGAGCCTCGTGCTGAATAGATATTTGCAAGGGCATGTGTATAAATTCTGTAAACTGTGAAGACTAAAGTGTAAAACAGCCAAAAGGATAAGGCTGTCTGCCTCGTGCGGTTTTCCAATCGAGAGATTGGTCCGGCCGCCAGCCGCACAGCGAGGAGCGAGCGACCGCTGCGCCGGAGAGCGCTGCAGGTCTCCGCGCGAAGGACTGCCGGGAACAGGGCCCTCCCAGCCACGGGCTGTAGCGCCGGGGCCAGCCGGGCCGAAGCCCGCTGTCGTGGAGGAGCCGCGTCGGCCGGGTCAGTAAGTGTCGTGGGGTAGATAACACGGCAGATGCTACTTTGGGGTAGCTTGAGTTGATGGGCAAGGCGACACTAGCGTCTGGGAGATTGTTTAGCATTGCAGGGACAAAAGGTTTACCCAGGTTCGGCCTCTCCATTGGAGATAAAGACCTACTTCCTGCTATCTTGTTATTGATCTTAGTCTCGATAACCCGGCTACGACAACAGAGCCGGATCTCGATCTAGGTTACAAGGTGGTGTTGTTTCTCTCGGTGGTTCTCTCGCCTAAGCTTGGATCGTAAAGTTCTCTCTCAACTTGGATCGTAATCGTTGCTGCTGCTGACCCGGGGTAAAAGCTGGTGGCACAACCGTTGACGGCGATGCCCCCGCGTTGATTGAAGGAGCAGTGTAAACCGCCACCCTCCTAACCGGGCTTGGAACGGACTCTTGCTCCTCTTCGTCCTCTTCTTCTACTCCATATCCGAACCGGCCCTCGAACAAGGGCAGGATCGATTCTGAATCTGCATAGTCCCCCACATCACCGGGACTGGAGCCGGGTTTCCCGATCTCTCCTCGTGCACGTCCAGGGGCAGCTCTCCTTCAGCCGTACCAACTGATTCTTCTCCATCAGATTGAACAATTGTGGCAGCTCCTGACACAGATTCATAGTCTCCATCACTAGCAGATCTAGTTGCAATCATACCAACAAAAACGTTAAATTTGCCGATTGGAATAACATCACCTGATTCAAGTAGATCTGATTCCGGCCCCCAGCCAAAATCATCAACGATGGGCTCTCCTTGTGAATTGAGGGTGATCTCGCCGAAAACATAGTTCTCTATTCCTTGCTTTGCTTCTCCCATGATGGTGACACCTTTGGACGCGATTCCACAGACGGCGCCAACTGTCGTGGGGTAGATAACACGGCAGATGCTACTTTGGGGTAGCTTGAGTTGATGGGCAAGGCGACACTAGCGTCTGGGAGATTGTTTAGCATTGCAGGGACAAAAGGTTTACCCAGGTTCGGCCTCTCCATTGGAGATAAAGACCTACTTCCTGCTATCTTGTTATTGATCTCGATCTCGATAACCCGGCTACGACAACAGAGCCGGATCTCGATCTAGGTTACAAGGTTGGTGTTTTTCTCTCGGTGGTTCTCTCGCCTAAGCTTGGATCGTAAAGTTCTCTCTCAACTAGGGCTCAGGGACCGGTTTATATAGACTACCGGGTCTCCTGGCACTTTACAATACGAACCCGGGCTCTCCCAGACTCGGAATCCTATTCTAGCTCTTCTAGCCTTCGTATCCTCCAAGTCACGAACCGCCTCTGGTCTTCTAGAAACTTCCCTTCCTGAACCGGGTTACCGCCAAAGCCTCTGGCCCAGCAACATAACCCGGCCCATGCTGATGGTTAGCTGGCCTGGCCGGGCCTCCTGCCTGGCGGGTCATGCTTCCCTCTTCATGGGCCTACCGGGTTATCATCCCCCCATCAGTAGCCCCCAGATTAACCTGGTTGCCAGGTTGGCATGCTCGACTCCTTATTCTTGAATATTGCTTCTTTGAACAGAGCTGGTATCCTGGCCAGCCGGGTTAATCACCTGAAACATAAGACAACAGATAACAAGTCTAACATTAGAGCATGCCCTTTTCTCCTTTACTTGGCCAGTTTCTTTGGCGGTTCACGCCGTAACCCGGTTAACCTTGCCGGGTTCCGACGCCCGGGTTTCACTTTCAACACTTAGCGAAAACTATCTCCCAACTATCCATCCTTATCCATCTTAACCACGATCTTATCATTTAATACTCCGTAATTATCTCATTCCGTTTGTCGTTGACTTTTAGTCAAAGATCCTTATCTCTTCACTTTTTACCACAACACCCCTAGGGTTTTCACTGCGCCTATAAATAGAAGGCCAGGAGACACCACAGTCATTTTTCCCCACCGAGTTCATCTTCTTCCTCGCGCGCGCACTGTAGCAGCTGCGGATCCAATCTCAAATCGAGCTCTTCAATCTCTTGCAAGAAGATCTACAGGTACGTTTATCCCATGCATCCGTGCTCCGCACCTGATTTCAACTTGAATCTTGTCCAGATTTACTTCGCATTTCCTTCTCCGCGTATCCACATCTAGAACTAGGGTTTCACTTCTCCATTGTTGCGCTCAGAGAACCTCAAAGCTTCCCAGCCATGGTGAAGGATAAAGCCAAGGCCGGAGCTCCCCGCGCGGCGAAGAAGCTCGCGAAGAAGCCCCACAGCGCCAGCGCCGGTGCATCTGGCTCCGCCGCCCCTGCTGCTACTCAGGTCAACTGGACCAAATCCACAGTGACGACCTTGATGCTGCAGGAATATGTGAATTGCGGCGAGCTTCCTCCAAAGGATGAGATCCAATGGCGCGCTGCTGGAGAAGAAATCCGCCCCAGCCCCAAGGAAGGTGAAGTGGTGGTTTTCCTCGACCATGTTCAGCGCGGCCTTCGCCCCCCGGGTTCCCTGTTTTTTCGCCGGGTCTTGAAGTACTACGGCCTTAGGCCTCAAGATATCGCGCCCAACTCCATGCTGAACATCAGTAACTATGTGGTGTTCTGCGAAGATTATTTGCAAATGGCTCCGAGCCTCGAGTTGTTCCTTGAGTTTTTCTACTGCAACCCCTCCCGCAAGGATCAAGTACTTCCATATGGGGGAGTTGCAATCCAGCGCCGAAGGGAGTGCGATTTCCCGGCTCTCCTTCTAGCCAGCCACCCCAAGGGGTGGCAAAACACATATTTTTACTGCCAAGACACCTCTCCAGAATCTGATGATGCCCGTTACCCGGCTTTCCGAAACTCGGGTTTAACATATGACGCCAAGATGAACAGTTACGCAAATGACGCCGAGCGGGTCAAGCTCGAGCCCATTCTTCGCCGGGCCAGAGCTTTACTCGCCCATGGTCTCAAGGGAACAGATCTGGTCAAGTGCTGGATCGGTTGGTTCATCCAGCCACTCAGCATCAGGACCCGGCTAATTTGCCAGTACACTGACGAAACCACAGACAATATGCGTTATTCAGAGATGACGCTCACTGATGATCAACTTGTGAAGAATGCCAAGAGACTACTTGGCGAGAAGAAAGACGCCATTGCACTGAACGGGCTTGCCCCATTTAGTGCCAAGAACAAACCCCCCACGGTAAAACTAACACTCAATCCATCTTGTTTACTTTAACCCGGCAAACTCATCCATAGACTGTTATTTACGTGACTGCTTTTTCTCAGGACTCCAAATGGTGGAGCGTGGATTTTACCCCAACATCCTCTCCTGACGGAGAGGACACAGAAAGTGAAGACGATGAACAAGAAGAAGAAGGTGAGCTTGACTCCGTAGGCCGGCTCTTCCTCCAGCTGATTAACAACGAAGTCCCCAACAAGGACACCTCTACTGACAACTCAGCAAATTTTATTCCAGGCCCCACAGACCCGGCTTCTGACGTAGCGCCGGGTCCCCAAGTTACTGCAGCTCCAACTCAGAAGAGGACCCGGGCCACCATTGCCAAGGTACCACACTCTTTTCTCAATCTTCATGATGAACTCATCTTAAACTTAAGCACAACCACAGGAAAAGGAGGCTGAGAAGGAGGCTGAGGCGAACAAGAGACGCCGAACCCGGTCTTCTACAAGCGAAGCTTCCCTGAGCCCAGGTATCCCTCAACGCTCTTTATCAAGCTGGGCCAAATCCATCCAGAAGACGCCCAGCAAACAGTTCCCTTTAGCTGGCAAGATCCGGGTTCCTAAACCATCTCGTTTGTCAGATTCTTCCTCGGATGGTGTTAGCACACCCGAGGATTTCCCGATCAACACCGGGTTAGAAATACTTCTCATATCTTTTCCATACCTCTATACTTCACTGTCCCATTCTTTTTTAACTAAGACATTATTTTGTTCCAGTGCCGGGCTTTTATGGAAGAAGACCCGGAGTCTCCTCCCGCGGCATCCCCTCCTCCAGCAACCACAGAACCTTCTCCAATGGAGGCACACATAGAAGAAACAGAGGACAAGGACGAACCAAGGGAGAAGCAACCCCCGTGGCTTCTCCAAAAATGTTGTTGACCCGGTGCCAGAATCCTCGCCAGCAGCTCCTCACCCGGGTTAGGTTCTGGGACAAAAGAAGATGAAGTGCAGGTTACTGGAACCCGGCATGTTCCAGTACAAAGTGCTCCTGAGACTCTGGCCAAGGTGCCAGCCCCAGATGCTAACCCGGCAACTCCTGCCAAGAACAAGAACCCGGCTTCCTCCTCAAACTCACCGGCTCTGAACACCATGTCTGTTCCAGCACTTTGCGATGAATATTTTTCTCGCCTAGCTCAACACAAGACCCTGGAGACAGAACTGGTCGCCCTGATCCAAAAACGATATGAGGTACCCATTTTTACTTCTTGCATAACTATACCCTGAGTAGCCCCCAAGCTCTAAGTTCATCACTTGTGATGAGCTTGGTGCTTTCAATACGCATTCCTTAGGAAAAAACTTCAAACCTGTAGCCCCCAAGTGCCGGGTTGTCTGTTTACAGCAACCTGGGACTAAAAACTTCCATCACTTAAAACTTACTCACTTTCACATCAAAACTTTGAACACTGTAGCCCCCAAGTGCCGGGTTGTGTGCCTGCAGCAACCTGGGACTTCTTTATTACGTTGAACAATTGAACTTCAAATTGAGTAGCCCCCAAGTGCCGGGTTGCACGCCTGCGGCGACCTGGGACTAAAAATTTTTTGCATCTTAACAGGAAGACCAAGCCAAGGCCCAAGCTGAGATTACCCGGCTTGCTAACGCTGCCAAGACTGAATCTGAGACCCGGGCTAATCACTCAGCTCAACTCCAGGCCTTGGAGGAAAAGATTACTGCCTTGACACAAGAAAACTCCGATCTGAAGAAGGACATGCAGGAGAACGAGGAGAACTTCCAGGAGCAACAGGAGACCCTGCAGAAGCAGCTATGAAACCAACAACGAGCTGACCCGGCTAAAAAGAATGATCACCTCAATGGTTGAATCTTTAGTGGGTAAGCACTACTCCTTGAATTTCAACCTAAATGATCAAACAGACCCGGTTTTTGAAATTTCACTGCTCCACTTTTTCTTACACAGGCCCTCGTGATGGTAACCTCCGCAAAACCGCTGCAGAGAAGATCAAATGCATGTACACGCTGACCCGTCAGCTGTACTTTGGCAGCTGCGAGGTCATCAAAGCCGCTAGGCTCTGGGAGAACCCGCCAAGCAAGTACACTGAAGTCCTTGGGCATCTGTCAACAATGCCGCAATGGATCCATCTGCTCAAAGATCAGCTTGCAGGGCCGGGGTGATGCGAGGTCTTGCCTTGGCAAAGGCCTACCATCCCCAGCTAAACCCGGCTCCACTGATGAAGGGCTTTCCTCAGTTTGACACTGATGGCAAGGAGTTTGATAAGAAGTGCTATGCCCGGGTTGTGAAGCAAACCCGGCATGTTGCCACTGTTATTGCCAGCAAGATGAAGCTCACCACCTTACAGCTTGGATATAATGAGAATGATGAAGAGATCATGGATGACGAGCCACAACGCGTCGATCTCCTCCAAAGCTATAAGGATTCTATTGACCCGGCAAAGAATGCTCCTGGTACCTCCACTGCTCCCAGCTCCTCTACGCCAGTTATTCCTCCTCCGTCACGGGCGATAGCTGAAGAAGATGATGAAACCTTCTTCCAGCCACTTCGAAAAATCACCGGCGCAAGACCAAGGCCAAAGAAACTGACGAGACCAAGGAGCCAGAGCTAACCCGGCGGCCGCCGAAGAAGAAGAAGACCCGGCAAAGACCGTCGAAGATCAACCAACCGGCTCTCCTCCCGTGACCCGGCTCCTGAAGCCAAAGCGTGAAAACTTACGCAGATGCTGTTACTCTGCAAGAAAACAATCTCTATTCGGCCCTTTGGGCGCTTATTGTAATAACTTTTGCACTGTCTGCCTATGCCTGTGATGGTGCGCCTATGCACCTGATGAAACTCTTTATGCTATTCTCAAACTTTTGCTATGAAATATGCCTCTTCTGTGGTTTTGATGACCCTTTTGATTTCTTTAACTGTGAGCCGGCTTTCGCATGGATACCCTGTCGCTACTTCTCTGAGAAAAACAGGGTCGAACCAAGTCCCAATGGGCTTCATGGTTGATTGAATTTCCAGGTGAGCAATCAGGCCATAAAATTGCGAGTCACATCAGCTCAACAGCAAGATAACCAAGAATAAACTAGTGGCGTAAAGCCGGGTCTTGGGATTGCAGCTGCAAACTATTGTAGTAGGAGCCCCCAAGACCTGGATCAATGTTTATAAAGTAATGGCTTAACTATGCAACATTACCCCATTGATCCTCATACTGGTGGGACACGCTCTCTGGGCGTCCTCAAAGATAACTATGCACTTATTCTTATGACAAAAACAAACAAATAAAACATAAACTTCTCCTTCATACCTCTGAATCCAAAGTTATGGATACTGCAACGAAAACTGCACAGCCGGGTCACGAAACATCGAGACCCGGATGACCGTGAAAAGCCGGGTCTTGGGGCGAGCCCCCAAGGCCAAACTTAACCATAGAGCTATGCAACACTACTTATCAAACATCAAAAAAGGAACAAAAAGGACACAAATTTCTGTTCAACCTTCACTTTATTGATAGAAAAGGTTAGGTCAGCAAGCCGCCTCATTAAAAACCTTCCAGTCCCCTTAGGTACCCTGGTAAGGAAAAGAGCGCGTCTGAAACCTGCTGCCTGTTACATCGTGTTTTACATCTCATATCTCTTTCTCATGCTAAGTATAATATGGGCGCAGCTGCGCAATATTCCATGGCCTCTCACGCTCTTCCAATGAAAAGGTAGAGTGCGATGTGTCATTGACAGACTCGGACTTTTCTCTTGCATCCACCAAATAATATGAACCATTGTTCAATTTCTTGCTTATGATGAAGGGCCCTTCCCAAGGGGGAGATAGCTTGTGCATCCCTTCTCTGGATTGCACCCATCGTAGCACTAAATCTCCCTCCTGGAAAGTGCGAGTTTTAACCCGGCGACTATGATACCGCCTCAAATCTTGCTGATATACTGCTGATCTCTCCAGTGCTTGTTCTCTATGCTCCTCAAGCAGGTCCACAGCATCCTGCCGGGTCTGCTCATTTTCTGTTTCAACATAAGCCGCCACGCGAGGCGAGTCATGAATTATATCACTTGGCAAAACTGCCTCTGCCCCATACACCATAAAGAAAGGGGTCATCTTTGTGGATCTGTTTGGTGTTGTGTTGATTCCCCAAACTACTGATGGCAACTCCTCAACCCACGCTCCAGCAGCTCTGAGACACGGAACCCGGAGACGTGGTTTCAAACCTCGAAGCAACTCCTGATTTGCTCGTTCTACTTGTCCATTGGCCTGTGGATGAGCAACTGAAGCAACGTCTAAACGTATACCCTGATTTCCACAAAACTTTGCCATCTCACCAAGGGACATGTTAGTACCATTATCTGTGATGATACTATGAGGATACCCAAACCTGTGTATGATCTGCTTCAAAAACTTGACCGCTGTAGCTGCTTCACAATTAGTAACAGGCATCACCTCAACCCACTTTGTAAACTTATCAATGGCAACCAAGAGGTGGGTTTTCTTGCAAGGAGACATGCTAAAAGGACCCACCATATCAAGCCCCCAAACTGCAAAGGGCCAAGTCAAGGTATTGTTCGCAACTCCTGAGCCGGCACATGAATTTGCCGTGCATATCTCTGGCAACCATCACATCTACTCACCAAGCGTTCATCTGCCTGAGCTGTGAGCCAGAAAAGCCGTGTCTGAAAGCTTTTGCTACTAAAGACCTTGTTGAAGCATGATGACCACAATCTCCCTCGTGAATCTCTTTCAAAATTTGCCGGCCCTCCTTTCCAGACACACACTCTGAAATACTCCAGAAACACTTCTCTTATATAACTCGCCATCAATAACTACGTATGCCTTAGCTCGGCGCACAATTTGCCGGGATATAACTTCCTGCTCTGGCAGCTCTCCACGCAAAAGATACGCCAAATAAGGTTCTGTCCACTCTGGAATTTCATGAGTTGCTGCTACCAATTGCGAATCCGGGTCTTCCTGACCCGCCAATTCCTCTACGCCCTGAGGCTTAACTGATGGAGTCCATAGCTCGTCCAAGAAAACATTAGGTGGAACCGGCTCTCTGCGTGAGCCGAGTCTTGACAAAGCATCTGCAGCATCATTTTTCCTGCGGTCAATATGATCCACCTGATAGCCTGAGAAAAACCCGGCTACCCTGTCCACCTCTCTCCTGTAAGCCGCCATTGTTGCATCTTTTCTATCCCATGTTCCTGAAACTTGCTGTGCCACTAGATCTGAATCCCCATAACAATTAATATGCTTGATGCTCATCTCCTTTGCCATACGCAAACCATGTAACAAAGCCTCATATTCCGCCACATTGTTAGAGCAATCAAAGTGAATTTGCAAAACATAGCTCAGTTATCACCCTTGGGAGAGTTAACACAACTCCAGCTCCTGAACCTTGTGCCTGCTTAGACCCGTCAAAGTGCATAACCCAAGGTTTGAGACCCGGCGCAAGAGGTGGTGCACTCAACTGCGTCCAATCATTAAGAAAATCCGCCAATGCCTGCGATTTGATAGCTGTACGAGGCACATAGTCAATGTGGTAAGGCCCCATCTCTATTGCCCACTTGGCAATTCTTCCTGTAGCTTCTGAATTCCTGATAATATCTGCTAAGGGTATTGAACTCACCACTGTGATTGGATGCTCCTGAAAATATGGCTTCAACTTTCTGCTTGCCATGAAAACACCAAATACTAGCTTCTGCCAATGCGGATAGCGCTGCTTTGCTTCTGATAACACCTCACTAACATAATAAACCGGCCTCTGAACCGGGTTTTCCTTGCCTTCCTCCTTACGCTCGACCACCACCACAGCACTCACAGCTTGAGGCCCGGCAGCGACGTATAACAGCATGGGTTCCTTGGGACCCGGGGCCGCCAGAACTGGCGCTTTTGATAATTGTTTCTTCAGAGCTTCAAATGCCTCGTCTGCTTCCTGATTCCACACAAAATTGTCTGTTTTCTTAGTAACTTGTATAAAGGTATTGCTTTTTCTCCGAGCCGGGATATAAACCGGCTTAGCGCAGCCACACATCCTGTCAACTTCTGAACATCTGCCAATTCCTCAGGTTTTTTCAAACTTTGATGGCTCTGATTTTTTCCGGGTTTGCCTCAATTCCACGCTCTGACACAATGAAACCGAGCAATTTTCCCGCTGGAACTCCAAACACGCACTTTGTAGGATTGAGCTTCATCTTGTACTTCCTCAAATTTTTGAATGTTTCTGTAAGGTCGCTGATAAATGACCCGGCTTTTTCTGACTTGATCACCACATCATCCACATAAGCATGCACATTGCGCCCAATCTGATCATGAAAACAATTTTGAATGCACCTCTGATAAGTTGCTCCTGCGTTCTTCAACCCAAAAGTCATGGTTTTGTAGCAAAAAGCACCAAAAGGGGTGATGAACGATGTCTTTTCCCAATCCTGCCTGTTAGCTTGATCTGATGATAACCTGAATATGCGTCCAGAAAACACAAGAGCTCGCTGCCTGCCACTGCGTCAACAATTTGGTCGATGCGCGGCAGTGCGAACGGGTCTTTTGGACAATGTTTGTTGAGACTTGTAAAATCAATACACATCCTCCACTCGTTATTTTTCTTCAGAACCAAAACCGGGTTAGCCAACCACTCTGGGTGGAAAACCTCCATGATAAAGCCGGCTTCCAACAACCGGGCTATCTCCTCTCCTATAGCTTTTCTTCTCTCTGCGTTCATTTTTCTCAAACCTTGTTTCACCGGCCTTGCCTTTGGATCAACATGTAAACGGTGCTCAGCGAGTTCAGTCGGAATGCCTGGCATGTCACTAGGTGTCCACGCAAAAACATCCCGATTCTCACGGATGAACTCGATGAGCGCGCTTTCCTATTTATCAGTTAGGCTGGTCCCTATGGCGAACTGCTTGGAGGAATCCCCAGGCACAAAATCCACCATCTTAGTATCCTTTGCTGCTTTAAACTTTGCCCTGTCATCTTCTGTTGTTGGTTTTTTGAGCGCCTTGTTATCCTGCGGGTCAAGATTAGACCTGTAAGCTTTCAACTCCTCTCTAGCACAAGTTCGCTCTGCCAGGGCTGCATCTCCCTCGTCACATTCTGCTGCAATTTCTCTGTTACCATGAACAGTGATGATCCCCTTGGGACCCGGCATCTTCAACTGCAAGTACACATAACACGGCCTCGCCATGAACTTGGCAAAGGCCGGCCTTCCAAACAACGCATGATAAGGACTTGGAAATTTCACCACCTCAAAGGTGAGCCACTCTGATCTGAAGTTATGGATAGACTCGCCAAAAGCAACCTCTAATGAAATTTTTCCCTCAGGTGTAGCAGACTTCCCAGGAACTATACCATGAAATATTGTTGATGTTTTCTGCAACTGTGACTCCTTCAGACCCATACGCATAAATGTTTCCCAGTACAAATGTTAATGCTACTGCCACCGTCCATCAAAACCTTCTTTAACTCAAAGCCATGAACTTGAGGAGCCACAACTAACGCAAGCAGACCCGGGTGCTCCACCACGTCCGGGTGATCTGCTCTGCTCCAAGTAATAGTATGCTCTGACCATCTCAAATACCTTGGTACCCCTACAGCCACTGAATTAACTGCCCTTTTGACTATCTTTCTTTCTCTCTTGGTCGTGCCACTAGTATATATATGATATTGGCCAAGTTGCCTTGGCTGGTTCGAGAATCCACCCTGATTGCCTGTGTTTTGGCCGGGTCCTGTATTTCCAGTTGGTACCGCGTTTGCTCCAGTTAGAGGTCCCGCAGCCGGGTTAGCACTCGGGCCGGGTCCTCCACTCCTGTTTGCTCCTTGCAGAGCTCGTTGAATCTCATTGTTTTTCCACCTGTTCAAATCCACACACTGGGCCAATGAATGATTGGCAGGTCTGCCGTTCTTGCTATGACGAGGACACGGCATCCTGAAGGCCTCTTCAGTGCTCATTGGGCGTGTTCCTTGATAACTATTTCCACCACCATAACTCCCATTATTTCCCTGATAACCTCTGTTTTCCTGATAACCTCTGTTTTCCTGATAATTCCCATCCATCCTTTGCCTCTGAAACCGGCATTTGCATTTGCAACTAGCTCTGAGTTTCCTTCCTGATGCCCACGCTTGTGCTGGTTCTGATTGCTGTTGTTATTGTTTCCCGGGCCATTGTTCTTTCCTCCATTGTTCGCAGCACCTTTCCCTTTTTCTTCCTCACTATCATCCTGGGTTTTGTCCGTGGCTGCATGTCTGTTGCACGCATCCATCAACTCTGCCATAGTAACGGGCTTAACCCGGTGTCCTTCCTTCATGCGACCCAGCTTCTGCACCAAGGGAGCGTACTTGCAAGTTTTCTCCATCGATGAAATTGCATCCTTGGGCTCGATACCTGATGAAGAGTGCAGGATCTCCGTGACCCGGCCCATCCAGTGACGAGCTGACTCGCCCTTCCTCTGTACGCAACGATCAAGATCTTCAATGGAAAATAAACGCTTGCACGTGCCCTGAAAGTGCTTGATGAAAATTGTTTTCAGCTCATCCCAAGAATTGATAGATTTCTCTGGCAGATTCTTGAACCACAACTTTGCTGCACCATCACTCATCATCAAATACATATACTTTGCACAAACGTTCTCTGTGGCATTGCGTATACACATTGCCATCTCATAACTGCTCAACCAACTCGCCGGGTCTGTGCTCGGCTCATAATTGGCAATCTTGCTTGGCTCCTTGAACTTCTCAGGGAAAGGCTCTGCTCTAATGGCATCTGAAAGACACTTGGGACCCGCCAAAGTGGAAGAACTTGCTAAAAGATTAATGTTACCCGGCGAGCTTGCAGATGCTGCTGGCACGGGACCCGGTCCTCCTTGTGGTGCTCCAGCTGCTGGTACTGCCGGGTTTGCATTAGCTGCACTCCTTCCTGCCCGCGATCTATTGACTATCTGCTGAGCCACAGAAATTGCAGGGGCGGGTTGATACTGCTGATTATTCTGGTTTTGGTTCTGCTGGGGCGGGTTTTGCTGCTGTGCCGCGGCAAACCCGGCCAATGGCGGGTTTCCCCCATGGCGACTCTTGCTACGATACGTTGTAGAGTGAAGCGCACTTTTCTCTTTTGAGTACTGAACTTGCTGAGCAACCGCAGTGCGTAACATATCAATGGCACGCCGAGCTTCAACCTCTGCTGGCGAGTCTCCTAATGGAATACGATCTAGTGCCAAAGTTGCGGCGTATACGTTATCTGCTGGATTGGAATAGTGACCCGCCGGCGTATGAAACCTTGGTGTCCTGGGCGGCAGACCCGGATTTCCCCTGGCTCCCCCAGCGAGAAGACCCGGCGCCGCTGCAACTGCAACCCCAGCTGCTCCTGTTCCTCTGTCTGGTTCTAATTTGCCTACAACTGGAGCCACCTGGGTGACACCAACTGGTTGATCTTCTGGGGTCCTAAACAATACTGCTGGGTTTATAGCGTTTTCTCCAGGGGCCAGCCGGCTCTGGTGCCTCCTCCGGTGCGCCCTGGTCATCTCATTGAGACGATTTTCCTCATCCTCTAATTGCTTTCGCCTAATCTCCATATCTTCTTTTTCTGCCATTGTGTCTCTGCGTACCTGCTCCAAGGCCCGGCGTGCAGTATCCAATTCTATAGCTCTTGCTGCTGCGTTCTCTGGAGTAACAATCCTCGTAAGTGCGGTTGGATCTAAGACCAGGCCATTGTTAAACATGGCCCGGGTCCCAGTTGCATTGTTTCTTTCCTCACCCTGAGCTCGGTTATTGAGAAAACCGAAGCTGTTCCTGTAACGCGCCGTGTTTTCACTTTCCTCTGATACCGAAGCCGGGTCTCCATCAACCCTTTGGCCCGCCAGCTCCAACACTGGTGGCAATTGTTGCTGCTGCTGACCCGGAGTAAAAGCTGGTGGCACAACCGTTGACGGTGATGCCCCCGCGTTGATCGAAGGAGCAGTGTAAACCGCCACCCTCCTAACCGGGCTTGGAACGGACTCTTGCTCCTCTTCGTCCTCTTCTTCTACTCCATATCCGAACCGGCCTCGAACAAGGGCAGGATCGATTCTGAATCTGCATAGTCCCCCACATCACCCGGGACTGGAGCCGGGTTTCCCGATCTCTCCTCGTGCACGTCCAGGGGCAGCTCATCTTCAGCCGTACCAACTGATTCTTCTCCATCAGATTGAACAATTGTGGCAGCTCCTGACACAGATTCATAGTCTCCATCACTAGCAGATCTAGTTGCAATCATACCAACAAAAACGTTAAACTTGCCAATTGGAATAACATCACCTGATTCAAGTAGATCTGATTCCGGCCCCCAGCCAAAATCATCAACGATGGGCTCTCCTTGTGAATTGAGGGTGATCTCGCCGAAAACATAGTTCTCTACTCCTTGCTTTGCTTCTCCCATGATGGTGACACCTTTGGACGCGATTCCCACAGACGGCGCCAACTGTCGTGGGGTAGATAACACGGCAGATGCTACTTTGGGGTAGCTTGAGTTGATGGGCAAGGCGACACTAGCGTCTGGGAGATTGTTTAGCATTGCAGGGACAAAAGGTTTACCCAGGTTCGGCCTCTCCATTGGAGATAAAGACCTACTTCCTGCTATCTTGTTATTGATCTCGATCTCGATAACCCGGCTACGACAACAGAGCCGGATCTCGATCTAGGTTACAAGGTGTGTGTTTCTCTCGGTGGTTCTCTCGCCTAAGCTTGGATCGTAAAGTTCTCTCTCAACTAGGGCTCAGGGACCGGTTTATATAGACTACCGGGTCTCCTGGCACTTTACAATACGAACCCGGGCTCTACCCAGACTCGGAATCCTATTCTAGCTCTTCTAGCCTTCGTATCCTCCAAGTCACGAACCGCCTCTGGTCTTCTAGAAACTTCCCTTCCTGAACCGGGTTACCGCCAAAGCCTCTGGCCCAGCAACATAACCCGGCCCATGCTGATGGTTAGCTGGCCTGGCCGGGCCTCCTGCCTGGCGGGTCATGCTTCCCTCTTCATGGGCCTACCGGGTTATCATCCCCCCATCAGTAAGCGCGCCGGCCGCCACGCCGGGCAAGGCGGGCACCGGCGGGCGTTATCTTCCGCCCTCGAGGGCGGTTTCCGGGCTGCGCACGACGCACCGCCGTCGGAAGTCGCGCCGGGAGGACCGCGAGCGCGGGCGCCACTACGTCGCGAGGATGCGGGCGCGGCCGCGTCGGCCACCGCTCTGATGAGAAGGTGCGGGCACCGCTGCGGCGCCGCGCGTGGGCGTTGTGCCGCGCCGGAGCGACGCCGAGATTTGCTCACCTTGTCGTGAAGAGGAGTCGCCGGTGGTCCACCGTCCGTCGACGGTATGTGCGGGGCGTCTGCCCGCTGTTCGTTTTCCTCCTCTTCTGTTTTTGTTCTCCTCGATCTCGAAATCTCTCTCGCTGCCGAGCAGTGCTGATAACGTGTTGAAAGTAGAATTGAGAGACAAGCGAGAGACAACAAATGATTCAACTGTTACTTTCATTGATCGATTACATGGTATATATATACAGGGACAACCGACTATTCGGTACGTCGGTGACACGAAAAGGCGTCTCTAGGAGGCGACGGTTTGCATGTCGGTCTGGGCATATTACAACCGTTTAAGACGGTTGTTACTATTCCTAACACCAAGTTGCGTAGTGGGCTGAGGGGTTGAGGCGAAGGCTTCGGCTTCTCTGTCCCTGAAGTGGCAGGCACCGCGTGAGGCTGGCTTCACAGAGCAGCGCACACTGCCCTCTTCCAACGGTGGAAGGATAACAGGCCGCTGCAACATCGGTCCGCTCTGGCCCAGGGTCCTTCCATAACAGACCACCATCTTTTTTTCCCGAGGTAGAATTTCTTCTTTTTTTCAGGGATTTCACATCTCTTTTTTTGTTATTTTTCACAAGCTCGCAGCAGTTCCTGGAATATTGTGTGTTGACGAGGATCATTTTAATTCTACCTAATGTTGGCGAGGATTACAAGATAGAGTTGGTGCAATATATGTAATCTATTCCGTTCAAAGGTAATTCATGTGAAAGGACTACACTGTTATTGTAAAGAACGACATCAAATAATTCATGTTGTAAGAGAACACGATTTCAGTCCTTCTACCCTTGGTTCTTTTACATGTATTACTCAAGCAGCTGAGTTTGCTGTTGTACTGAGTTACAAAAACTATGTTTACCTCATCTATTATTGTGTTTATGTTAACATGATTTTTTTTTACATTCTCATAATGTTGTACTGTTGATCTGTACATTCTAACGTCCAGGTCTGTATGGCCATCGTAGACTCCAGTTACTGAAATCAGTAATGCTTTATTGTTGATCTGAACATTCTAAAATCCAGGTCTCTGTGGCCATGGTAAACTCCACAATTACTGAAATCAGTTTGACACGAAAAGCTCTACTGCTGTAGCCATGCATATGTAAGGACTAAATGAATCAGTACGACCAGAGATGGGCAACAACTACCCATCAAGAAACAAAGAACAGCATATCCAAAGCATGCTAAAGTACAAACTACGAGTATATGGCCTTTGTTAAAAAGGAAATTCGTTGCCTGAGTGCTACAGCCCAAATTTTCTTCAAGTAATGCGCTTCTTGAAACCTATTGTACCAACTGAAAACCAGAGCATATAACTGAGAGCATTTTCGACCCAAATTTCACATCAGATCATTGCATAGCAGAATTGGCTCTAGAAGTATTGACAGTACTTCCAACAGCAAAACATTTGTACAAAATGTTAATCCAGGAAGTTCATCAGTGTTGGCGCAGATACCATCTTAGCAACTGGATGGATAAAATCCCTCAGACAGGTATAGCGACCCCCTTGCTCGACAAGCTGTCAAGGATGTCGTTCACTGCTTGGCACAGTCCCGCGATCTGCAGGTGTCAAGTGCGCAAACCATGTTTAGAAATTGATGGATCTGTTTTCTAGACAGTGGTGGTGGTGGTTGTATTACATAGCAGACGCATGTGGAGGGAAATTCGTTGCTGGAACATAAAAATAATGTTTAAACTAAGAAGCAATGCACAGTGCTACATTAACCTGCTGGTCCCACTGCTGCAGCCCTTCAGTGTCATCCTCAAAGTGTATCACAGCTTCAACCTGTGAAACAAAGATGCAGGAATGAATCTTAGATTGATACCACAAAAAAGTTGTTGAGTAACTCTGTTTCAGAATTTCATGATTTAATTAATAGGAAATAGCGAATACCAAGAAAAAGGGGAACTGGTCAAGATACCTGATCAATTGAACCCCGCATTCTATCTTCACAGATCATTCGAGATGCAATCTTCTCAGCCTGACAGTATAGAAATCAACAATAAGAGGATCTAAATTTAAATGGTTACATAGATAAGTCCAGAACTCTACACACTGTATTTCTATACCCGTAAAAACAGACATAAGAACAAGGAACTCGGCCTAATCTATGATTCCATGTTGTGGTTCATGAACTTAATGCGTTCCATGTATTGCTTTACATAGCAGTTTTAAGTTTCCTTTTACAAGTTGTAAGCAAACATGCCAGGTCCAGGTTGCTGGCAGAGTTGAAAGAAGCAGCACGTGAGCAAAGATTATTACCTTCCTAGGGTCAATGCCCAACAATGTTCCAAGCTCATCAAAGCTGCAGAAATAAATTGATGGTCGGTTAGATAGAATCAACCATGATAAATGCGCAAAACTATCTGTGAATACTGACCTGATATTTGTGTAAAGTTTGCTGGCAGCAAGAAGATTATGCTCAATCATCGCCCGGTCAAGCACAGTAGACTTGTCTGGCAGAAGAGCTTTCTGTTGAATGGTCGAAAACTCCAGTCAAGAATACCATAAATGACATCTTATCTGAAAAAAGGTACCGATGATTGAAGGTTCTTACTTGATGCGGCTTCAGCTCCTCTGCAAATGCATCAATTTCTGGTTTCCTCAAAATCCTTTCAAGAAAAACCTGAATATTTGGAGAAAAAATTAGAGACCCTATCAATGAAGAAAACTTATATCCCAAATTTGATGGGAGTATATCAACATCAGGTACCTTCTGCAGTATTGGGTATATCTTGAGCTTCGAGCATCTTTCATCCTGAAAGAGCAAATCAATATAACATCATGCCATAATTCATAGTTTAGGAGTCATTATGTTTAGGAGCAAATCAATATAACATCATGCCATAACACATTTGCAGATAACTATAAAGGTAAGAAAATGTTGGTTCTAGGCAGCGCAGCCAAAAGGCCAAAGAAATCATTCAGATAGAATAAAGATGATGGTTCGAAAAAGTGTAATAATGAAGATGATGCTGGGTCTCCACAATTCCAGGATGCAGTTCAATTTATTTCACGATATATTGTTCTTTCACATAATAACAGAGGAAATATGTTCGATTGGCAAATTAACATTTGCTATCTGCCAAAAAAATACAGAAGAAAAAGGAAAATCCCAAGACCATTGCGATGGTAAGGTAAAGTCACAATAGTAACTTAAACCAGTCAGTCTTAAAACATCAATAAATAAGTGGCGTGGCTACAGAAAGCTGCATTCCATTTGTATCAATGATGCTTGGGATACTGGGTATTAGGAGTAATAGTGTAAATAAAATAGGTGCGGAAACACGGGATGCTACTAGGAGAAATAGGGTACATAAAATAGGTGTGAAAACACAGAAATATTGAGATGCGCCAAGAGCCAATACCTTATACAGTGTAGCAAGAACACGAGAGCGCTGTGGACCAGCACCAGCTAATATTGTGCATGTTATAGCAGCACTAAGAGCTTGATCAAGAGCATTTTCATCAATCTCTCTGAAAAATACACAGGAAAGTTCCATCAAGAATTTTTTTAGATTAAAATATCGAAGCAATATTAGCTCCGAACACGACTTGCCAAATCAACCCAACATAACCAACTACAGTATCTAAATATGGTATCAAGTAGGGCCATTCTATTACGTACAATGAGTAAGAATATTTGCTTGAAAGGTGCTAAACAGAAATTATACTAGCAAGACAACAGATGAACCATACAAACAGAATTCATAAAAGGGGTAAAGAAAAGAAAGGCTTACTCATCCCCAATTTGGCGTTGTTCAATTTGAGAGATACCGTAGTATCGAAGTGCAGCTTCCAAAAATTTACGCTTTAGATCTAAAATTCTCGCATAGCAGACCTTTAAGAGATACAAAGATAAAAAGTGAAGTAAATATTATTGCCTTCAGTTGTAGTAGACAGATAAATTGCTAAACTGTTTCTGCACCAACAAACCCTGTATTGTAAGTTCAGAACTTCCTGGTTGCTGTTTGTGACCAAAAACGAGGCTTTGTTAATAAAAGCTTCAGCGTTCACTGCATCATCATCCTACAAAATGAACAACTACATTAGTCCAGCTGACAATGCAACGACAATAAAAGCTAAAATCACTAACCTCCAAATAGAGTCTTGCAATCTGGACACACTTGGATAATTTGTTAGTATCGTCAAGCATCCTGATATTTGGAAGATGGTCAGAATTCCCTAACTTGGAGAAAAAACCACTCACGTATTTGAAGAGAACAAGATTCCTGAGTCCAAGTCAATGCCACTAAGCATTTGTGCTGCTCTAGACCATTGTTGTTCGGATTCATAGAGTTCTGCAAGCTTCTCTCTAATCACTACTACCTGCATATAAGATAGCCAGCAAAATCATAGATTAAGAATAATGCAGCATTCCTTTATATAACAAGGATCAAACAAAAAAGTTGCTCAAAAAGATTTAATGAGACGTTACAAAACACAGAGACAGATACTAAATAAGTTTTCAGTAATCGAGGAAAAAATGATTTGTATTCTCTAATAGACAATTTATATGCAGATATTGAAATAGCAGTAGCATTATCACATAAAATCACTGCATAATTTATTCCCACAAGATGGCAGGCATGATGTAAGCATTCTGTGTACCTTCTTTCAGCATGGTTATACATCAACCAGCTTCAATCTACAGAATCCTCCAAAACTAGGCATATTTTGTAATAAGAACACTTGTTCCACATTGGTTAACTATCATGGTCGATACTAGCTACTGCCTATCAATGAATAGCCAAGACCTATGACATAATTACCATAGTTTGCAATAACAGAAACCACACTGCCATAATTGCAATAAAAAGAAATCACACTACTCCATAACTGCTCATTCTACTGACTGTTCTCAGTAGCTTTACAAAGTTTAAACCCATGACATTATTAGTTGCAACTTCAACAACACCTCCCAGAAAGGAAGAATAAGAAGTAACCAAGAGAAATCTGAAACGCAATGCATGAGAGACATGATGCATGAAGCTATCTCTACATACTTAGATTTCTCCAGTGAAATCCGCATGAGCATGGCAAAGGTAATTGTCTGTATTCCATTGTAGATTAATAATCTCTACTTGTAGACATGATTATGCAGTATAAACAAAAACTTACACTGCCCACTTTACTGTATACTCCCTCCATCCGCAAATAGGTGGCGTATAAATTGACAAGATATATATAAAGAAATATGAAGATGTAATGTACCAAATTAATATCAATAGATTCACCATAAAGATATATTTTCATAATGTATTCATGAAATGTTATAATTGTTGATATTTTCTTCCATGTATCTAGTCAAACTTCGAAAATGTTGACTGTTAAACTCAGTTTATAAGCCACCTATTTGGGGAGGGAGGTAGTAGTCAGTTATCTGCATACATAGAAATTCGGTGGTCGAGACCAATAGATAGTGCAAGCACATACAAGGTCTCAGACAATACACAAATTCACTAAAAGATGACGCTCATAAAAGTAATTACTTTTATAAGAACATGAACCCCTCAAGAGCAGCAGCATTGCCTTTACCTCCCTGGACTGCTTTAATCAAATTAAAACAATTATTGTAAACCTAGACGGGCAATTTTCCCCCGACTGCTAAATATAGCCTGATGAGCATCTACGAACTAACTTGCTCTGTAATAATCCCCTTCTGCCACCAGTTGCTCGATATATGCAAGTTGAACTAATAGGCTAACGAGCTTTGGGCCATTAACCTCGAGTTCTTTACCAATAATTTTCCAATTCCAGCCAAGTATCGAACTATCGAGAAATTATTCAAAACAAGTTAACCATACGGGCGAATAAGCTTAAGGAATTGGCTGACATGTGGGATACTGTTGGGTAGATGGCATAGCACTAGGTCTTCTTAATGGCTAACAGCCTAAGACAGCTTGTAATAGCCGTGTGGTTGACTGACATAGCTCGACCAAAGCTCTATTTCCATGAAGAGTATGCTAAACGGTAGGGAACACCAACCAGAACTCATAACAGTATCCTCCACTGCATGCCTTTCCGTTCAAAATCTAAGCTTAAACTGGATAAATGAGCTAAGGATGATATCATCTTCAATGCATCCTCTCTTGGAGAAAAATTAGCGAGAACCTAAATTGGTCATTCCAGAGCGAATCCCATAAAAACAACAGTCACTCTATATGTACTAGTAGTTAGTGTGTAAATTCAAAACATTCAGCGCTAGATATGTTGACCAACTGACCAAACAGAAGTGCTGTGACAGCAATTTCCCCAAATATAGCATGGCATTGTATAGCAGGTCTACAGATTGTGCAGTACGGCATACTACAACTACTACAGAGCAATCTGGCAGTTCAAATTAGCCTGCTAGGAATCGAAGGGTGCCTACCTGCTCCTCAAAGGAGACCACGCGAGGCTGGATCTGCGTGAGGGCGTAGTGGGCAACCTCCTTCTGAGAGTCCGGCTCCAGCTTCCCCAGCTCCTGTGCGAAGGTCTGCAGAAGCTGCCGCGACACCACGAGCGGCACCTCGTCCGACACCACTGCGTTCGCACCAATCCCAACCATTAACACACAGATAAAAACAAACACAGGTAAATCTAGGGAGTCAGTGTTCGAGCAGAGCGCGCTTACTGTGGTTAAGGAAGCGCTTGGCCTGGGCGATGTCCGGCGGGGAAGAGGAGAGGACGGAGGCGAGGATGTGGCGGTACTGCTCGATCTTCTGGCGCTGGTCGGCGATTGCCGCCGCGCTCGCGAGGGCGCTGTCCATGGCTTGCTACCGCGGACAGTCGGACGGGTCGGGGTTCTCGCCGGCGTCGGGGATGGAATAGCTAGGGTTTTGGCGTTTGATCTGCGGGGAAGATGAGAGGAAAAGCTAGAACTGGACTCTTGGCTATATTTCTCTGGAGGGTAAGGCAGAAGATGGGCCGGCATGATCTTTCGGCCTAAAGTTTTGTTGCGTGCAGCGAATATTGGTCGACTCGGCCTGTTAAGGTTTTTAGCTACTACTGTATGTAAACCTTTCAAAAACCAGTTTTAGATGGACCGAAATAGTGTCAGATTGGTCAATAGTAAGCCCCGCTCAAAAACAAAAAGTTCAATAATAAGCACCAGCACACCTTAACCTAGCAAATAAAAGCAGTAGCACACCTTTTCGCGAATTTGGACCCTAGGTTCTGCTTAAATAAAGTATCGTAAAAAAGGGAATGGTTTTTGTGCATCATAAACATGGAAGAGTACTGTGCTTGGAGTTTAACTGTCGACAAGTCAAGATTTCTCAACAAATGTTGAAAACCATAGAACATAAGATGGAATTAAATACTTGGATGTTGGCAAGGGAAATGGTTGGATATAGGGGCTAGGACTAACTTGCTCGGTGCTTATCGGCTACCATTATTCTCTATAAGCTATCTCAGTGGGAGTTAGGAAAACATTCGATGCTTTCAGAGGTAGGTTTCTGTGGTGGGAGAATCAAGCATCAGAAAAATCATTTCATAAATTAGGAAAATGTTTGTTCTGCAAAAGACTTGGTGAGTTGGTCCTTATTTAGGATTTGATGAATATTAGTTTGCTTTGAAATATGACTTGGGCATAATAAAATGAAGATGGGGCCTAGAAGCAGATTTTGAAGAAGGGAATACATAAATGATCTTTGTCGCGGGACTCGGATAAATAAGGAATTTTCGGAATTTGGGCTCGAGTGATGAAAGTTAAGTATAATTTGAAACTACGAATCCTAATATGCGCAAACAAAAACCAAATGTTGGGAGGATATCTGAAACGGTAATACATCTTTTGTTGGAGATTATTCTCGATTGTACCGTTTAACCTTTAGCAAGAATGTGAAAATAGATAAAGTCTTTGTCATCCCAAGAGCCCGCCTTTCGTTTAGAAGTTGTGTTGATCTAGACATTTAATGGAGGAAACTACTTGAGATCATCCGAAAAGTGGAACTGAGATGATAACGTGGGATGGAACATGGGTTGAAAAGTTTTTCAATCAAAACCTTACACTATGCATTGAAGACCAGACCTTCTAAAAAAACGTTTGGAACAGTTATGGCTCACAGATGTTGGTTAGAAATAGCTAGATTGGGCAGGGGATATGCTTCCTCTATGTGGACAGATGAACCCCCTGTTTCTATTGTACCTCTTTGGCTAAATGATGTATTCATGATTTCCAATGAATAAAAGAGGTATAAGTTGGTCAAAATAAATTGCTGGCTAAAATAAAGATTTTCTTGTGTCTACTAATGCAGGGGAAACTTTGACTTAACATAATTTAAGGAAAAAAAGGATGGATGGTGCAAAACAGTGCATATACTGTGTTGTTGATGAGAGCATGGACCGTGTTTTCTTTACATGTCATGTTGCTAGACACAAATGAGAATTATCCAGTGTGATTTTGACAGCTCACCACATCCAAGTTCTATTTCAAAACCGGGGTATCGGATTATCAAGTCCTAGCGCGGAAACTGAAGGTGCAAAATGCGCTTCGGAGAGGGGGTTGAGAAGATGAAGACCGATTTAGTTTCAGGCTTGTTGTAGTCTTTTCACGCTTTTCGGATGATTTCACGGCATCTTTTTGTAATCTTGCTTTTACTTTCCACATCAAAACCTTGAGGAGAAACTTGAGTTTCGTTAAGCTTGTATAGGTGCTATACCCTTTGATCAAAACAAGAAAGTAGTGTGCCTGGCTGATGAGTCAGGTGGCATGTGCACGATGATGCGTCAATACAGCGCACCAACCTAAATGGAAAAGTCTATTTTGAACCCTGAATTCGTAGAGGTCCGGCGAAATGAACCCCAACCTCCAAATCCCTGTCGTTTGCACACCGAACTTACGAATCCCGGTCTAAATCAAACCCTGGCGTCGTTTGCCAAACGGGGATTGTCGATGTGGCAAGCTTTGGCTGGGATCGTTGGTTTGGCGTATGGATGGCAATTTTATCCATGGAGCCGGGTATCCATGGATATCCGACCCGGTGGATAAGGGTTTGGAGGGCAGTTTGTGCCCATGGATTTCATGGGGCGGATATCCGCTAACTCATGGGTTGGGCACGGGCAAAGATTTTGCTCCATTGATATCCAATGGATATCCGACTGACATGTGGGACCCACATGCCAGTGAGCTATGTATATTTTTCATACTTGTGATATATATCTTTGCTAAGCGTTGGTGTCTTATTCAATTGTAGGATGCCAATGAATCCATTGTCACTGAAGAATGAGGCTCAAATAATCCAAGATTCAAGACAACATTTCTGCTATTTTTTACTATATCTTTATTCTTTTGAATGCATGAATGTTGTGTTGGAAACTTGTAATAAGAAGTATTGGCTATGTTCCGTGAGATTGAGTTGAGATTTTGTATTTTGTGGTGTGGTTTGTTTGAGATTCTACATATTTTAAGTACTTTGTGGTTGAAATATTGTTGATTTAATACTCCGATGCATTACTCGTGGATATCCATGGATATCCGGATATCCGGCGGGTTTGGAGATGGGACGATATCCATGCCCATGGATACTTTCGTGGGTGGGCCATAGTGATGCTGATGGATTTGGATCTGGTTTTGGTATATCCGCCCAAACCCGACCCGTTGCCATCCTTAGTTTGGCGAGCCGCGCAGGCGGAATAGAGTGGGCTGGCCTATCGAGGGCCTGCTAGTTGTGAACGCCAGCCCAGCTGCGTGTGCATTTGATCCACTTCGTGAGCCCGTTCTGGCTGCCCACCCCGAGCTCTCCGCGTCTCCCTAGCTTCCACCTTTCTCTCCCGCGGTGGCAATGGCGACGGGCGGTTGATCGACGGGGCGGCGAGCAACGTGACGGTGTGGCGAGGCGGAGAACAGGAAGGTAATCGCATCGATTCCCTTGTCACCTGTTAGCCGTAATTTTATCATGCGCCATTGCGTCAATCGGGCTAGGGTTTTTCCGTGATTTTTTGGGGGTTTGGGCGGCCTAAAGTGATGATTTTTTCGTGCGATTTAGCCCTCGATTGTGCTCGTAAATGACATAGTGAGGTTAATTTCGGTCGTATTGTTCTTTATTTCAGTTAAAACCATGGACCCGACTGAGATTTTGGACGTTCGTTTTCACTATGGCGGCGAATTTCTCCGAATTGGTCCTAACTTGGACTATGTAGGGGGAGATGAAGCAATGTCGATGATAGAGAGGGATAAACTGTCGCTGCAGGAGGTGAAGGGATATGTCAAAGATCATATGGATCTAAAGGAATCCATGAAGTTTTATTTTCTGATTCCTGGGCAAGTTATGGTGACTGGTTTGGTGTTTCTCAACGATGACAGCAAGTGTGTGAAGATGGCAGACTATGTTTGTGTTGGTGGAGTTGCAGATGTGTTTGTGGAGTACCATGGAGAGGAAGACAGTGAACAAAGTAGCAGCGGTAGTGATTTTGAGAATGAAATTTGGGAGTTGAGCGATCTGGAGCCTGATGTTGTGCTCACTGCTGCTGAACCTGATGTGCTCATTACTGATGAAACAGGGGTGATAACACAGGTCATTATTAGCCCACATAAGCAGCACAAGGCCAGTAGTTGTTGATCATGCCGAAGTGCCTTTGAAAGCAACTCAAGAACCATTTTCTCAAGTGGTTAATCCAAGCCGAGGTGCATCTGATTCTGCACATTCAGACTCTGATTCAGATAGTGCCACTGAGTACGTTGCTTTCATAGATGACAGTGGAGAGGATTCAGAGGTTGTTGAGCTTAGGAAACATGCTACGAAATTTAAGAAAAGGCTAAAAGACTCGAAGAGTTGGGTTGGCAAAGATGCTTCAGGTCCAGTGCCTCTTGATTTAATTGCCAACATGGAGGAACAGATTGCAGGAGAAGAGGCTGACTGGAATTACGATTCCTCTGATGAAGATTACAATTACGATGAAGATTCGGATGGTCAGTTAGTGAAGAAAAAGAGTACATACCCATGGTAAAACAATGAAACTGAAGTTCCACACTTTGAATTGATCATGGTTTTCAAAAGCAAGAATCAGTTAGTGAAAGCTTTGAAAAGGTATGGTCTAGTTACAAAAAGAAGCATCATATTCAAGAAGTCAGAGAGTGACAGAGTTAGGGCTGTTTGTGGATGGCCTAATTGCCCTTGGCTTTTGTGTGCAGCCAAAACATCGAGAACCTCTAGATTTCAAGTAATAACATTTAATGATGAACACAACTGAGCACATAACAGATGCAACAAATTAGTAACAGCAAAGCTTATTGCACAGAGGTATGAACATTTCATCTTGGCTAATCCTATGTGGAAGATAGAAAGCATGAAAGCAACTGTGCTGGTAGATATGTTTGCAGATGTTTCAACTTCAAAGTGCAAGCATGCAAAAAAAATAGTAATGAATAGGTTGCACTGTGGCATGAACAATGAGTACACTAGGGTATTTGACTATCAGCTTGAGCTTTTAAGAAGCAACCCTGGAAGTACAGTAGCTGTTGGCTTGGATCCAACAAACATGGAGCAGTCGGTTTTCCAAAGTCTTTATGTGTGTTTCAATGCAATGAAGCTCGGATTCAATGCAATGGTGCAAACTGTGAGTCAGTCGACAACAATCTATGCGAGTCATTCAACCATGCCATAGTTGATGCTAGGTTTTATCCTATAATTTCTATGCAAGAGAAAATTAGGAAGAAAATCCTAGTCAGAGTACAAGAACAAAGAGAGAAAGGTAGCAAGTTCACTGGAAAGATATGGCCTGGCATATTTAAGAAGTTAAAGAAAAGCATTGCAAGGACACAGTGGCTAGAGGTGCTCTGGAATGGAGAAGATGGATTTGAAGTGAAGCAAGTTAATGGAAGAGGAAGGCAGTACATAGTTAATCTTGAAAACATAACTTGCTCTTGTGGTTACTTCTAGCTCGCAGGCCTTCCTTGTCACCATGCAATCAGTGCCATCTACAAGTGCAACAGGCAAATTGATGATTACATTGCTCCTTGCTATTATGTTGAAGTGTTCAACAAGATTTATGAGCACTTTTGTTCATCACTCTCCTCATCTTTTTCATCCAATGAGCTTTCAGCTTCAGTAGTAGTTTCTTCTTTTACAGGTTCCTGCAAGACAATGGTCTCTTCTTTTTGAGGATGTCTTTCTCAAGAAATTCAGTAATATAAGGATTATCATTATAATACTCAAGGCAATATCCAAGCATAGCAAAAGTATCAGATCTATAAGGAGCATCATCATCTTGAATATAACCAGCAATTTCATAGGCACCCTTAAAAACAAAAAAATCTTCAATTTGTTCAAGATTAACAAAGTCATAGTTTCCTTTAGCATAAGCAGCCAAGGTTTCATTATCATTATAATCACATTGGAAAGGGAGGTGTTTATGCCTTCTACAACATAATGATTCATTAAAGCAGTATGATTCATCATAAGTAAAGCACAAGTTTTTAGCAAAATAATTCAATCTACTTATTTGTTCCATAAATATTTCCCTTTTTGAGATAAGCGCTATTCCTTATAAAAATTTTGTTGTTCCTCTGTGAACCTACTTAGCCAATAAGATTTCGCTTCAGAGAGACCAGCCATTGATAGCAAGTAAACAACTAGACATAATAACAAACCGAAATAAACTAGATGCAGATAACTAATTTTTTTGTGTTTTTGATAAATAAAGCAAACAAGACAAAATAAAAAGAAAACTAAGCAAGAAAAAAAAACAAAGTAAAGAGATTGGAAGCGTGAAACTCCCCTTACAGAAATCCTCTTGCTCCCCGGCAGCGGCGCCAGAAAAAGAACTTGATTGTGTGGATCACACGTTCGCTGGGAGACCCCAAGAGGAAGGTATGAAGCAGTGTAGCAGCAGTTTCTCTCAGTATGAAACCAAGGTTTAATCGGACCAGTAGGAGCAAGAAATCACTTCTGAAGGTTGTCAGTGGCGCGCTGACGTGAAATCTGCACACAACATAATCAAACTACTTTGCCCCAACGAAACAGTGATGTTGTCAATCTCACCGGCTTGCTGAAAACAAAGGATTAAACGCATGGTGTGGAAAATAGTAGTAAATTGCAGAGGATGAAAAGGAACAGTGTTTGCAGTTGGTTGTATTATCAGTGTAAAAGAATGGACCGGGGTCCACAGTTCACTAGTGGTGTCTCTCCGTAAAAGATAACTAGCATGCTGGGTGAACAAATTACAGCTGGGCAATTGACAAAATATTGAGCGCATGACAATGCATATATATGACATGATGATTAATATCATATTCATGTGGGCATTACGACAAAATACATAGACCGTTATCCAACAGCGTCTATGACTAATAATCCACCGCCAGGTTGTCATCCGAGTTCCCCATTGGTATTAAGTTGCAAGCAACGGATAATTGCATTAAGTAATGTGCGTAATGTAAACAAATGCATTAGACCTAACGGCGCACCCTTAAGCTAAGCATCGGTTATTTTATCCCTAGTGGCAACATCACATCCACAATCTTAGAAGTTATTGTCACTCTCCCAGATTACCGGAGGCATGAACCCACTATCTAGCATAAATACTCACTCTTGGAGTTACAAGCATCTACTTGGCCAAAGCATCTACTAGTAACGGCAAGCATGCAAGATCATAAATAACAGATAAGATAGATTGATAATCAACTTGACATAGTATTCAATATTCATCGGATCCCAGCAAACACAACATGTAGCATTACAATAAGATGATCTTGATCATGATAGGCAGCTCACAAGATCTAAACATGATAGCATAAAGTGGAGAGATAACCATCTAGCTGCTGCCATGGACCCGTAGTCCAAGGATGAACTACTCACGCATCACTCCGGAGGCAGGCATGGTGATGTAGAGCCCTCCGGTGATGATTCCCCTCTCCGGCAGAGTGCCGGGAAGAGCTTCTGAACCCTCCCGAGCTAGGGTTGACGGCGGCGGCGTCTCTGGAACTTTTCCTGGATAATGGCTCGGGTATTTATGATTTTCGCGTCGGGATGAATAAATAGGCGAAAGGGCGGCGGCTGCAGAGCCACGTGGGCCCCACACCACCCACCGACGCGGCAGGGGGGCCCGCGCGGCCCCATGGTGTGGCTGCCACGTGGCTCCCCTCCGTCTCTCCTCTAGACTCCGTGTTCGTGTTGGAAAAATAGGAGGTTCTGTCCAAATTTCGTCCCATTCCGAGAATATTTCCAGACTAGCTTTTCTGGAATACAAAAATAGCAGAAAACAGGAACTGGCACTGTGGCATCTTGTTAATAGGTTAGTCCCAGAAAATGCATAAAAATGCTATGAAGTGTATATAAAACATGTAACAATTGGTATAATATCAACATGGAACATCAGAAATTATAGATACGTTTGAGACGTATCACGCCTCCCGTTGCGAAGTCAACGCTACCGATGGAACCCTAATTTTTCCCCACTCAACTGCTTCTATCCGCTTCAGACTGCGTGATCCAGTTAGGAAGAGCGGCGCCTGGCCCACCTGTCAACGGAATCCCAGCCATCATTTGCCACGTCAGCGTTTTTAGCCTAAATCCACTCCAGGGTTTGATTTAGACCGGGATTCGTAAGTTCGGTGTGCAAACGACAGGGATTTGGACGTTGGGGTTCGTTTCGCCGGACCTCTACGAATTCAGGGTTCGAAATAGACTTTTTCCAACCTAAATCCCACGAATCTCTACTACATAATACGAGTAAGCGACCGTGGTATGGTACGTCGCGTGTTTTGCAATTTAGTCCCTGACAAATTGTCTTATCAACCGCGGTCCATCTAAGTGAAAAATAGGTTTGCAAACCCGCCCGATTCTCTCCCATCGCCGTCGGTCTCCAGAGGGCCTCCTCCCCCAAATTCCCCACGCCGCCGCACCAATTGGGTGGCCTGTCGCCAGTCCCTCCGCTGAGACCGAGGTTCTGGGAGGGTCCCAAGGCTTCGGATCCATCACCCATTCCGATTTCTCTTCAGATTCGGGTCCCGCGTTTCTCTTCCTTCTTCTGGTGTTGGCCATGGCGGCCGGGCTGGGAGCTTCAGCAGGAGGTTGGGCTGGAGTTCGATTCTGGTGCCCTCCCGTGATCCCGTCCGATGGCGTTGTCCTCAACCCATGCCCGATAGTTGGGGCGCGTGGCTGTGAACCTCTTCGATGCCTCTCTTATCCAGCGCGGCTCCGCCCTACTCCTCTCCCGCGAGCTCCAGACACCACAGGCAAGATTTATCACGGTGAATTCAACTGCTCTATTTGCTGCCCTCTGTGCGAGCTGACGTCGTATTCTTCTGGCAGTCATGTCGCCCAATCCTTCGGTGCTGCGATGTTTTCTTTTCAACATGGATGCACACTCAAGTTATGGTTATGCTTGCAAATCTGAGCGTACTAATGCAGGTCGGTCGAACCTGCACACAAGGAATGGGATCGATCTTGTTCACTGTCAAGGGAGAGCGACCATGTTTGACAACCTCTCCCGTCTCACACATGTTGTCAGTTAGCAGACTTACCACCTTGCTACACTCTCCGAGGTACTTCTGCGAACCAACGACAGGTCATACAAGTTGAAGATTGAGAGGCGCAACGACGATGAGAGCTGAGCAAGTGGAGGCTGTGGAGCACGGAAGACGTCAGGTGATGAATTCGTGGGTAACACTGTCAGTGCTGATGAACCTACACTTTCAGACGATGAGGCTGGTAATTCAGCTGCAACGGGAGGTTGCGGAGGCGAGGGAATGCATGATGGCCAGGGATGATGAAGAGACTACGGACGTGTGATAACCCCCAAGAGCAGGGGATCACTGTAGCACCTCTCAATGTGGAAGTAGGGTATCGATCCGCAGGAGCAAGAAGGAAAAGTTATCTATTCCCTACAACTAAAGTGTCACAAGTTTTAGTTGATTATGCACTAAACAAGTTTAAAGAACAAGATGGTTGATTTAATGGATGGAAGTTTAATGTAACAAAACAAGAATGTAAAAGTGTCCAATCCTCTTCAATGCAAGAGAACAAGACAAAGGTTTTCTCATATAGGAACAATGGAAATGGGTTCATGGGTTCACTTAATCCTCTCTCTCCCATCTATGGTGATTATCATGTTATAGATAAAAAGTACACATAATTGTCATGCTTTAATGGTAACTTCTATGACGGCTACATGTCCTAAGACACATAGTTGAAAGAAAATAATCATTTGTGTTGCTAGGGTCACCCTCGTAAGGCTAGCGTGGTTTGTTGTCACTCCCACATCATACTTCTTCCTTTTTACCCCCAGATAAAGGATGTTGGGCTGTATTGTGTCACTCAATACATATGCCGTTGTCACATCGGCCACCCGTACCTACATACATCATACTTCTTAATGGACAATATTCTAAACACTAGTGTAATGATTCATATTTCGTGTGCATGACCACATCTCTCTCATCTATCTACACTTGGTGGTGTCAATCACCTCATGACAAGGATAAACAAGGCATTATGCATAAATCAAACCATCACATGCATCATAGAATATCTCCAAAGTATGACAAGTCATAAAATCTCCAACACAACGGTAAATGCATAACAAATATTATCTCATACCACAATATCCACCATAGGAATTACATAGATAGATCCATACTTATGCAAGGCACATCATATGGACTTCAACAATGATCATACATAGAGAGATTAGATCAAGTTACCACCACAAACCCAAAGTCCAGGGGGTGGACTACCCCCCTTCATCATGGTGATGATGGTGGAGATGTTGGAGAAGATGGAGACCACCCGGCAGCGCCCCGCCGGAGTTTTCCCCCTCCAATCTGCAACTCCAGGTCTTCTGTTTCGTGGTTTTGTGTTTCTGCGGCGCTCCTTTCCGAAGGGCGTCGGGGACTATTTTTATAGTCGTTTTTAGGTCAAGACGGAGGCTCGGGAAAAAAGATCGACGGCAACGGAGCCTCGAGGCCCAAGATGGTGGGTCCCACGCGGCCAAGGAATCTGGCCGCGTGGGCCACCCTATCTTGGCCCTCGGGCCTCCGTTTGTTCGCTTCCTTCGCTCCCACGCTTCGTTCCTTCCAAAAACTGATGCTCGTAAATTTCCAGGTCATTTGGACGTCGTTTGGGTCCCTGAAACATCAAAATATAGAAAATAGGGTTTTCTGCCTGTGCAGGGTTAATTCCAGAAAAATAGGGAAACTATGAAATATTCCCAAAATCAATATAAAACAATGATATAACCCTTATATGATGCAAATATGATTGAAATATAAGTAATACAATGCAAAGTTCATGTATGCATTTTACATGCATCAACATCCCCAAGCTTAACCTATACTCGTCCTCGAGTATGAAGGTGATAAAACTAACATGGACTTTGCATTTTAATACTATCAATGGATATCAAGGATGATTACTATTGCTACATAGAGTCAAATGATTCATTCTTCAAAGGAGTAGCAATATACAAGATGGATTATAAAGTGATATCAAATATTCAATGTAAGGATGTTCAATGATAATTCACAAAGTGTAACATAGAAGAAAGTACTATGGACCAAATGTATGCATAATGAAAAGTAAAAACATCCTATAATGGTCATAGAGTACTCTTATGAAATCTGAATATAAAAGGTGGACACTTTGGAAAGATAGATAAATAAGTAGAGGTAAAACATGCAAAAGTCTCATCTAGCTTCCAAATGCTTCTACTTAAGTTAATGATTGCAATGTGGTATTCATTGGTGTCAAGCTCTCATTACCCCTATCATAGCATCTTGAATGGTTAAGTTGAAAGTGAAAGCAAATATGAGTAATGTGCTTGACAAAGTAAGGGTTGGATGCCTCATGCCCCGTGAATACAAAAGCCTCCCCAACTGGCTACTCAACTCGGGTCACAAAGCAAGTTCAAGTTTTAAAGTCATTGCAAGTAATAAAAGCGTCATCAAGAGCGTCAACTGGGGTACCTCTTGTCTCAGGACATGGAACAAGCCTCATGTCAAAATGACAAGACAAACAAACAAAATGGACAATCTCAGCATTCTTTTATTTACTATGGGTATAGCTTTTTATTGTGAAGTGCTTCACTGAAGGTCCACTATGGCATGTAAGTAAACTTCCACCATGAATGATGCATGGCTTATGTTAGCGGCCCAGGCGTCTCTCTAGCCATTTATACTTACTCCTTAAACTTGCCAAGTTTCCACCTTTATTTCACACAATGTTAGGCATCCATAGACAAAAGTGCATGATATCAACTAAATATAATTAAGAGCACGTTGAAAGCTTGCCATGTGACAGCACATATGGGCTAACTCCCAACCAAGACTCTTGTCAAGCACACAACTTCATAATTTTAATCACAATGGTTCATGTTTATTAAGTGCAGAATAAAAGTAAAGTGTGCATCAAGTTCGTGAGAGCTTTTTAACCAACTTCTCCCATAACAATCAATAACATAAGCATTTTAATTCGGAAACATAGATAATACAATATAACATGATAAACATACTTGGAATAGCATAAAGCTAATAGGTAGATATGGTGGACTCACTGGAAAAACTTTGGTTGAAGGTGTTGGAAAACAAGTTTTTGCTTGTTGGAGTTTTTGGGCTAGCAAGAGGGAGAAAGTTGACCGTCTAAATGCATGCAAAAGTGTCCATAGAACTAATCAATCCATGTTAAACAAAGTAAAGTAACATTCAGCATCAAAACATGAATAAAAGATAGCTCTTGATAAAACACTTGCAAATTAATATTCATTAAAAAGCACATGAATCATGCAACTATATGTATCTTTTTGAATCAACTCAAACATCCCTTTCCCAATCTTTTTAATAGCATCCAACTTAATTCAACCCAAATTTCCAGTAGCTCTCTCATAACATAAATGATAGTGGTGGTCTCAAGACAAACAAACCGAAATAAAAAGTAAATAAAAAGACGCTCCAAGTTTATGCGATAAAGTGCATTGATCGAAAAACAGAAGTTAGACGTGTGCAAACCGAGAGTGTGTTGGTCCAGTGGGGTTGTCTTCACATCCCCAAGCTTATGGTCTTCACCATCCTTGGATAGCTCTTGGTGCATCTCCTCTAATCCCTGTGAAAAAACTTCAAAACACCGTTTCTCCCATTTCTTTTCTGTGGGGTGACATTAGTAGTGATAGACAAATGAATTGCTTGCTGCATATAATCCTTAAACAAAAATTCATATGAATGTCCAGAAAGTGTATAATGTTGTATGCCTACTTATAAACTCAATTGGATCAAAAAGATTCAAGTTAATAGTTTAAAGAATGCATCAAACAAAATGGGACAGAATCTGTCCAGAAAAACAGCAGCAGCAAAACGCATTTTTCTACCCTACTTAATTATGTCAAAAAATCTGAAAAATTCATGCATACAGAGGATGAAAAGTTGCAACTACAGTTCAAATTGCAGCTCATTCGGAGTTACAGAATAGGAATGAAAAATCATACCGTGCACAGACTCGTGCTGGAATAAAATCTCCGAATACAATAAGCAACTTTTTCAAGCCAAAATGGGTAAAACTTGGCACTTTATTAAAAATTCTAGAAACTAAACTAAAAACTAAGTCTCTTGTTACAGCAAGAGGACACAAAGAAAATCAAAAAATAAAAACAACCGGGTTGCCTCCCGTAAAGCGCTTTCTTTATAGCCATATAGCTAGGCTTACTTACTTGTTATCAAGATGGTTGGAGTGAGGTGGCTTGGCATCCCCAAGCTTGAATTCTTGTACTTATTTGATATATGTTGGGTGAGTCTAGGGGTAACATCCCCAAGCTTGAGTGGTTGTCCCTCTTGATCTTTGTTCATCACCCTCAACTCTTCCATTTGAAAAATTCTCTTTACACAAAACTCAACATAAAACTTGATTAGAGGGGTTAGTGTCTCCATAAATTAAATCCTCATAGGTACAGCAAAGACATATCATGAGTTGATTCTAAACATTAGCTACTGTTACTATGGTTGTGCATTGCTCTTTGATCAATAGAACTACACAAAACACAAGTAATGAGAGTAATGCAAAATAAAGACAGAATCTGTCAAAAACTGGACAGCCCGTAAAGAGTGAATTTTCAGAGGCACTTACGTTGCTCAAATCAGAAAATTTTGAACTAATGAAATGTGTATTAATAACTGAAGATTGCTGTCGTAAAATTTCAGGTCAAAATTCCTTTTCTGTGATTTTTAACATTTTTCGCAGTGAAGCTTAGGAATCTGTTTTCTGGACAGCCATGATAGTTTTAATGATGCTCACATAGGAACAAGAATTGAAATGCAAAAGAGAGCATCAAGAGAAAAATATGAAACACTTTTAAGTCTAACCCACTTCCTATGCATTGGGATCTTGTAAGAAAATAAATCATTGAAACACAAAGCAAGTAGCATAGGAAGATAAAACAAGAGCAATTTCAAGACTTTGAACTTAAAGAGAGGAAACGTAATAATATTGAAATGTTTAGAACCATGTTTTCCCCTCTCATAATAACTTTCAGTAGCATCATGAATGAATTCAACAATATAATTATGACATAAAGCATGTCTTTCATGATCTACAAGCATAAAAGTATTAATACTCTCCACATAAGTAAAATCCTTCTTATTAGTGATAGTAGGAGTAAAACATTCATAATCATCATTGTAATCATCATACATAGGAGGCATATCATAATCATAATAAACTTTATCCTCAATAGTAGGTGGACTGAAAATATCACATTCATCATTGTAATCGTCATAAATGGGAGACATAGTATCATCAAAATAATTTTTCTCCTCTACAGTGTAATCAGGAGAATTCAAAGACAAAGTAGGACTCTCATGAGTGAGAGTATTGTCACAAACAGCAAGTATATCATCTTTATCCCCACATAATTTAGTAACAAGTTCTAAACATGGAGGATTATCAAGCAAAATAGGACCATCATCTAGAGCATTATCATATAGAATATCTAAACCAAATTCCTCATCACTTTCAAAGCTATTATCAATAATAATATCATTTTGAATGTGTTGATCATCATCAGAATCAAAATAGCATGGTGAGTAAGGATATGGGCAATCCTCTAATACCTTTTCCCCTTCTCTATATTCTTCTTGTTCCTGCAAGCCATTAGATCTCTCCTTGATAGCAACAAGATTGTTATAATATTCAAGGATATAGGTATTCTTACAAAAGAGTTTCAAGAGTTGTTCAAGTGTTATAGCAAGTCTTGGTGTGAGGCGAGCTTTATCTATATTAAACATAACTATCTCAAGAATTCCCATTACAATAGTAAATTCCTCGGCTGCCTTCATATCAGTGGTCATAATTTCATTATTATGGTAAGAGGCAATTATAGGCATACTCTCAAGCTTGCATTGAAATTTAAGATGCTTAGGATATTGATCTATGCAGCAAGATACATTATACCTATCACATAATGCATGGCCAATTACATTAAATGCTTCCATTATAAACCTTTTTTGATCAACACTAATTGATTCAACCATGGGGGGTTGCATAAGTACGTAACTCATACATTCCACGAACATAACAAATGAACTAATTTTTTGTGTTTTTCAAATAAGGAGAGTATAAACTGATACATAACTAAAAGTAAAGCTAATGAGAAACTCACAACCAAACAAGTTTAAAGGAACCTCCCCAAGCTTAGATGATTGCAAGATATAAAACAAGATAAAAATAAATCTAAAGTCTAGTGCACACAAGAATAGAAACTTAAGCGCTACGCTCCCCGGCAACGGCGCCAGAAAAGTACTTGATAACCCCCAAGAGCAGGGGATCACTGTAGCACCTCTCAATGTGGAAGTAGGGTATCGATCCGCAGGAGCAAGAAGGAAAAGTTATCTATTCCCTACAACTAAAGTGTCACAAGTTTTAGTTGATTATGCACTAAACAAGTTTAAAGAACAAGATGGTTGATTTAATGGATGGAAGTTTAATGTAACAAAACAAGAATGTAAAAGTGTCCCAATCCTCTTCAATGCAAGAGAACAAGACAAAGGTTTTCTCTTATAGGAACAATGGACATGGGTTCATGGGTTCACTTAATCCTCTCTCTCCCATCTATGGTGATTATCATGTTATAGATAAAAAGTACACACAATTATCATGCTTTAATGGTAACCTAAGACACATAGTTGAAAGAAAATAATCATTTGTGTTGCTAGGGTCACCCTCGTAAGGCTAGCGTGGTTTGTTGTCACTCCCACATCATACTTCTTCCTTTTTACCCCCAGATAAAGGATGTTGGGCTGTATTGTGTCACTCAATACATATGCCGTTGTCACATCGGCCACCCCGTACCTACATACATCATACTTCTTAATGACAATATTCTAAACACTAGTGTAATGATTCATATTTCGTGTGCATGACCACATCTCTCTCATCTATCTACACTTGGTGGTGTCAATCACCTCATGACAAGGATAAACAAGGCATTATGCATAAATCAAACCATCACATGCATCATAGAATATCTCCAAAGTATGACAAGTCATAAAAGCTCCAACACAACGGTAAATGCATAACAAATATTATCTCATACCACAATATCCACCATAGGAATTACATAGATAGATCCATACTTATGCAAGGCACATCATATGGACTTCAACAATGATCATACATAGAGAGATTAGATCAAGTTATCACTACAAACCCAAAGTCCAGGGGGTGGACTACTCCCCTTCATCATGGTGATGATGGTGGAGATGTTGGAGACCACCCCGGCAGCGCCCCGCCAGAGTTTTCCCCTCCAATCTGCAGCTCCAGGTCTTCTGTTTCGTGGTTTTGTGTTTCTGCGGCGCTTCTTTCCGAAGGGCGTCGGAGACTATTTTTATAGTCGTTTTTAGGTCAAGACGGAGGCTCGGGAAAAAAGATCGACGGCAACGGAGCCTCGAGGCCCGAGATGGTGGGTCCCACGCGGCCAAGGAATCTGGCCACGTGGGCCACCCTATTGATACGTGCATTTTATATCATCATTTATATAACTTTTAGTATCATACTAGAATGTTATTTGCATGATTATATGATTGTTTCTACATGTTTTAGATGATTTTGGGGACTTTCATACAAAGTCCCTATTTTTGGTATTTAATTTCTGGGAGGCAAAAAACCTCCTTTTTCTTGTCTTTAATGTTTCAGGAGCTACAGGACCTCAAATAATAAAAGGAAAAATACTGCGTCAGTTTTTCATCGGGAGAAAGGCAGAGGGAAGAAGACCGAAGAGAGGAGAGCCACGAGGGCCAAATGGGGGTGGCCCACGCGGCCCATGTACCTGGCCGCGTGGGACCCACCAAAAGGTGCCTCGGGCACCTCCTCGCCTGGGGCTTTTTAGCAACGCCTTCGTCTTGCCCGAAAAGTAACGGCCTAATTTTTTCAAGTCCATCCGAGGTCGCGGCGGCGGCGAAACTCCTGATCCCTTCCGAGGGGGGTCAGATCCTGCTGCTCCGGAACTCCGGGGAAGGGGGAAATCATCGTCATCGTCATCACCTCTCCTCCTTGGCGTGGGAGGAGGCCTCTACATCATCACCCCATCAAGACCAGCACCATCACCATCATCATCACCGTGATCCACTCCGTTCCCCTCGCAGTTTGAGAGTTGCTATACCCTAGATACTTGTCTTGTGCTACTATTCATGTTTGTGATTGAGTACTTGTCATTATTTGGTGGTGAAGTTATAATTTCAGATTGTGTTGTACCACTTATGCCACTGATTATGATCATGTTCGCACGTTGTGAGTAGCTCCCGTATGTTCCTGAGGGCATAGGATGAATTGGCATTGATTTATATATGACATGTGTTGGTATTTTGTCAAGAGTTTATCTTTTATGTGATTCTATGATGGTGTTGTGCGAACGTCGACTGCACAACACTTCACCTATATGGGCTCATAGGAGAACACCGTAGTGTAATGAATTGATGGAGACTTGGGAGGACACGTAAACCTGAGACCGAGTCACGAAGTTATATTATGAGGGTATTAGTATCGGGGACCTTAGAGTGTAATGCTATGATGGGACTTTAGGTCTTAATAATTCTTGTGCAGTCATTTGCTTGGCCACATGATCCATCATAAGGGGTTGTAGTTTATTTAATTAGCTATACCTAATTATGGCTCCGTCCAAAGAGGATTAAAACTTGACAAGATATTCAACGTGTTGTTTAATAAATCTCTATGCCTAGCATCATTCATGTGCCCTCGGGAACGTTTGCCACATATAAGTTACACATCACTTGAGCTTGTCCTTTTGCCACATAAGAGGATTGGGCTTTCTCTCTTTGAGAGCTTTCACTTGCTACTATCTGTTATCTGCTTGCAATTATACAACTGAAAATACCAAAAACACCTGCATCTTTTATTGTTTTATTTATCAATCTTACTAACCAATACCTTCAGCTCCTCGTGGGTTCGACAACCTTTTCTAATTGAAAGGTACTACAATTGATCTCCTGCACTTGGGAGCCATCACCTATCTTGGCCCTCGGGCCTCCGTTTGTTCGCTTCCTTCGCTCCCACACTTCGTTCCTTCCAAAAACTGATGCTCGTAAATTTCCAGGTCATTTGGACGTCGTTTGGGTCCCTGAAACATCAAAATATAGAAAATAGGGTTTTCTGCCTGTGCAGGGTTAATTCCAGAAAAATAAGGAAACTATGAAATATTCCCAAAATCAATATAAAACAATGATATAACCCTTATATGATGCAAATATGATTGAAATATAAGTAATACAATGCAAAGTTCATGTATGCATTTTACATGCATCAACGTGTTCCTGTACAGACCAGCAAGTCTTTTGTCCACAGCTGTAGCTTTGAGGCTGAGCGAGCTTGGTACCATGGTAGCGGTGGGCAAGCTAGGGAACACAGACCTATTCCATGGGGAGCTCAAGCTCAAGATCAGCCGCGAGTTGAGGATGGCCCGTATGAATGAAAGTGCATATTAACTGGGTGGTTAGCAGTGTATATGAGTCGTGCATGATCACTAGCATGTTCAAAACATGACTTTTTGGGTACAGGAACACTATTGTTCGGATGTCTTTAGTGATGTTGTTACACCAGATTATGTGAAATGAAATGTTATGTGAAGGAAAAGTGCAGATTATATAGCTGTCCGGCAAAAGAGGCCTCTCTCCTTATCCCTTCCCTGCTACTGTTTGGGAGAGGCGACCGAGGAGGCGACCAAAGTCCCCAGCTCTCGTCGGCGGATCCGCCGCTCCCCTTCACCTCCGGTCGCCGTTTTGGCGCCGTGAGGTGGAGGGGAGCTCCGGGATCTCGTCCTGCGTGTAGATAGGTAGGGTTAGGTTTCTGTTTCTGTCTCCAAGCGATGCTGTCGAAGACGGTGGCGGCGGTTTCGTCGTGTCGGAGTTTGTCCTCCCCCTCCTTTCCCCGTTCCGGCGTCGGCGCCGGGGAGGTAGTGGAGGTTCGTCGGGTGTGGTTCTGCGCCTCTGCTTCTCCGGCCGGCCTCGGTGGCGAGGGGAGGAGCGGGTGGAGTTCGGCGTTCCTTTTTGTTTGCAGGTGGTTGTGGTGGGTTTCTTCGTCGACGCTTCAGCTCTGGCCGGCCATGGTGGCGAGGGGAGCTGCGTCCGGAGGTGGTGAGGAGTTCGTGGTGGTGGACCTAGGCGGCGCGTCGCCGGCTGGAAGAAGGGTGGTTGCGGGGACCGGCTGCTGCGGCCGTGTTCGTTCAGCGACGCTCGGATCCGTCCTCCAGAGGCGGACAACTGCTGCGGCCTTCTACAAGGTGGGGCGGCTTCTTCCCGGCGGCGAGTGGTACGGCGGCGGCGCCGTCGCCTAGGTTCTTGGGGCATGTTCTGGATCTGATTGTGATCCTTTTAGGCAGCTCGGGGTGCTCCGTGCAAATTTCTGGGTTCTTGTGTTTTTCTTTGTTTCTGTTGGACCTAGCTGTAATTTGTACTGAGTTTCCTGAATTATAAATCAGATCCTTCCTCAAAAAAAAAGTGCAGATTATGACAGTATACCAATTTTTTTCCGGCCGAAAATCAAAACATCAAATCCATTCAAATAATTCAAAAATTGGATTGTTCTTTTCGTCCAAGATTTTCCCAAAAAAATAAAAAAGACAATTTTTTCGCCCATTCCATTCAGGGGCGCTAATAGTCATAGTTTTAAATAGCCGGCTATAGTCTGGCTATAGCTCAGCTATATCTTTTGAGAATCTTGAGGCTAAATGATTTCATGTACAATTTCCGGCTATAGCCCCATTTTGAGGGTCTGGGCTATTTTCTATAGCCGGCTATTTAAAACAACTAATATTTGCAAAACGAGATCGAAAACCTTGGCGCCAGGGACACGCTGAAATTGGGTTTGCCTTTGTGGGTTGTAAAATTGGCTGGTTGTTGTGACACGTCAGCGAGAACTTAATTTGTTTGTTGGCTCTGCCACACCGATTTTCCAACTCCCGTTGCAACGCACGGGCAGTTTGCTAGTCGTAGTAGTACCGTTGCGGAAAGAGACGGGACTTCAAATGCGGAAGGCCAGAGTTCCCATCGAAACAGTACCCATATCCTAGCAGAAATGCAATCAATTTGCAGTACGAACTGGGATCAGGAGGCCTCGCACAGGCACAGTTGCACTCGCGTTGGTCTGGGATAGTCGCCGTTTCCAGTCTCCACGCAAGCGCCAGCAGTATGATGTTCGACGAAGATAGAGAATGGGAATCGGACACGCACTGCACCGCCGTTCCACCTGGTGCTGCGGCAGCTGCATGCAACGCCGATAAAAGCTGCACGCTTCCGTGTCGGGAAGGACTAGGCGTCCCCCGGGGGATCTTTTCGTCCGATCCCCCGGGTCGCCAGGCGTCCGATCGGATCGATAGGAGCCATCAGATCCCGCGCTACCCCCACCAACCCCGCTTTTGCTACCGTGTAGCAAATAATCACCCGCTTTTGCTCCCTATGTAGCACAAAACGGTTCGCCCAGAAAATAGAAAAGAAAAGACCGATTTCGCCGGAGACCTCACCGGACTCGCCGGACCTCACCGGAGACCTCGCCGGAGATCCCGTAGCAAAAAAATGTGCTATTGTAGCAAAATCGATTTCGCCGGAGACATCGACGGAGACCTCGCTGGAAAACATCGTAGCAAAATCTTTATCCTATTGTAGCAAAACACATAACAATAATAGCAAAAAAATTGTTATATTGCAGCATCGTAGCAAAAAGTTCTTCCGGCGAGGTTCTCCTATGAGATTTAAAATTCAAAACAGCAGAACAAATTGTAACAAAAAAATTCTTCTTAGAATGCAAATTTACAGAACGTATGGCGCAAAAAATACAGACATTTGCATTAAAAAGGAGAAAGCTCTTGCTACAAAACTTCCAAACATTTGCATCCAGAGAGTAAATTTTTTGCTACAACCCTTTCCAAAATTTGCACCACACTGAAAAACTGCATCACCTCGTGAAAGAAAAATTGAAGTATGGGAGAAAAGAAAATTGCTACAACAATTTTGTGGATTTGCATTCAAAAGTGAAAAAAATTGCTATAGAGCTTCCAAACATTTGTACCAAAAATCAAGAAAATTTGTACGAACAAAAGAGAATTGCTACAAATGATATGTGGATTTGCATCAAAAGAGAAAAACTTATGCTACAAAGCTTCAAAAAATTTGCACTGGAAGAAGAAAAAGAGGCGCAAATCAGCAAAATTTTGCTCTAGCAGCACCAATGCCGACCTGTGGGAGCACGGCTGCTCGCCATGGCAGCATCGCCGCTGACGTCGACGGGCGGTAGAACCGCCGTCCCCCATGGCAGCACCGCCCCTGAGGTCTGCGGCAGCATCTCCGCGCTCTGCCGGTAGCATCGGTGATGCCTTCGAGCACGGAAGGCAACACCCGTAGCTGTAGAGGAGGCCGTCCATGGCTGATATCGCAGCACTGACGCCTGACTTCACAGCACCATCGCGCCGCCACCGTCGCCTCCCCTTTGCTGTAGATCGACGGCGAATTGCTCCTTCCTCGCCGACCGCACGCAGCGGGGAACCCGAGGAGAAGATGCCTGCATCCAGCGCCCTGCACATCTCCCCGGCCCTCCCCTTGACTGCCTCGACGGGAGGAGCACGGCGAGCTCGGGCTCCTCGGGAATGCCTCCTCCGGCGTCCGTGTGACATCGACCTCGCTAGCCCCGTCCGCGTCGCCCACGGCTGAATCGAGTCGGGCGAACGCCGTGGATGGGTGGCGGCGTCGCGTGGCTTGGAAAGGAAAGGCAGCGGCCCATGGCCTGGAAGATGGGGGCATGAGGTTAGCGAGACGGATGTTTTGTCCATGGCAACGAGGGGGAAAAAGCAGAGAGGAAGACGCTACTGGAAGGGATAAGGCTGTGAGGTGCGGTCGTGGGTGGACCCACAGTAGCCACGCGTCGCTCGCTCGACCCGGGGGACGCGTCGCGTGCGATCCCCCGGGGGACTACAACCCTTTCCCTTCCGTGTCCCAACGTGGAACCGAGCCGCATTAAATCCGCACGGCCCATCACCCAGTCTCGGCAGCAGCAGTCTGCGGCGGGCCGCTTCTTCGCCGTCCAATCGCCACGCCAGTGAGTTCAATGCGTGGCACGACGCGCACACCCACCGGATCAGTTCAGGCGCCACGCCAATGACGACGACAGTAGGAGGGCAGGGCCCTGTTCTGCGATCGCTGATCGGTGACAAGCCGGGCAGGGAGAATTCAAGTGCCGGTGCGGTACGCGCGACACGATCAGAGCGGTACACCGTATCCCCTGCAGCGGCGAACAGTCGCCGCCATCGTGCCTACTAGTCAAGATCTGCACAGCGTCCGTCCATCAGGTGCGCGCCCTCCCATGCATGACGAGGGCGCCAGGGGTCGGCGGCAATGCGCCATCACGGCACGCTCCAGAAGGCCTCGCGTCGCTGGCCCCAGTCGTCCCAACGGTTGATCTCCTCGGCGTGGCCGCCAAGGGACGTACCGATCTAGGTTGCGTTGCAACTGCAAGCCCCACTGGGGTCCTGGCGCTGGTAGGGGGTGAGCTTCCCCCGTAGTGGCGCAGCACCACCGTCCTCCAGTCGCGGTTCGACACGGCGATGCTGCTCACGCTCAGCGCCCAATTCATCGGCGCCTGCATGTCCGGCAAGGTGGGGTAGCCGCTCTCCCGCGGCGTCGTCGCTTGCTCAACAAGGAGCGTGCGTGTCCCAAAGCCGTTACGTGGAGATGGTACGAGAAGTTGTGCCCGCCTAGGGAGCCGATGCCGCCTTCAATGATGGCAAGTGGCCCGTCGACGGTGATCAGGCTAGACGCGTCGGACGTAATATTTGGTCGCGCCGGATAAAAAGGAGTTATTGGCGCCGCGAGTGGACGAAAATTTTCGTCCGGGACGTTCAATAGAAATATTGAAGGGGGTTATTACCGTTGAGTGTGTCAGAAATATAATATATATATTGCACAACCCTTTCCATCAGTTCAGACTTTTGAGATAATTGGCTAGTGTATCAATTTAATAGAGTGGAGATGCTCTAATCTAATCTGTCATGTGGAGTCGCACCAAGGTTTTACTTAGTCGATTTGTGATATCGATTATTGTAGTTTGCCGCGTGAATTTGTTTGGCTTCGCCCATAGCACGCCGAAAAGGACCAGTGACACGAGAATCGTCTACATTGCATTGAGAGCACTGCTATGTACAGGTGCTGGTCAAGATTCGAACCAGTAGCAGTAGGTGAGGCGGTCAAAATATGCGCTGGAGTAGTTCGAGTTGGTAGAGGGAGAGAGTTGGTCGTCATGTTACTACGTACCGGATCGGGCAGCGTTTGAAGCTACTGGCAGTCACGCACTGTATGCAGTGCAGTAGCCTACTGCACTGCATGCACTGTTACTTAATGAGCACATCCAGTCATGCAGATAGGATAATGCATGGCAACGGGAAACGGCACACAAGTGGAAAAAACTTGACAGCCACTGGTCCCCGGCCGGCTCGCTTCCAAGTCCGATCCATTCAAAACTTTGACCAAAACAGCATGCAAAACAATGTCCTCTCTAGCAAGAGACATAGCACAACATTACACAATGGACTGACCACCGACCTGTGGCCTAGCATGCTTGTGCAAATGAAAATGGAACAGGCCCCCAAGTTCCCCCCGTACGTTGTTTAGTAACGAGTCGACACTAAAATGTGCGAATCTTCCTTGTCCATGATATGATGACTTGATATAAGCGGTCTCTTAAATAAAATAAGCAGATAGTGACAAGGTTGGTCTGCAGTTTAAAATAGGCGATACTTTGCACAACCGTACGTGCAATCTATTCGCCCACTGACATTTGGACCCATCGCATGTTTGGTCCCACTCTTCAGAGTTAAACCATGGTCGTAAATCGTAATTAGATGAACTTGAAATGGACGCGATGGGCACCGTATGCATTATCAAATGCCTTAGTCTACTTAGCATACGGTGCCAATCACATTATTCAATGGGCGCGATGATTGTGTGAAAGTTCTGCAAGAATAAACCAATGCAGACTTTATGGTAGTATCAGTCTCGCCCTGTCGATCAGCTTTTTGCGGCCTGCACTTGCTCCAGGCGAGCCGTTTGAAAAGAGGCGTTTTCAAACATATTAAAACCCACCGATTTTTAAATTTTGTAGTTGTCAGACTCTATTTGTATTGCTGTCAAATCGTTAGATCTGTCGCCGTTTTCTCCGATGGCTACTTTTCCTCATAGGGGTATTAACATACGGGACCTCATTTATTAATTGCAATTTGTAATGTATTATTCATCAAAAAGCGCCATATACCACCCCTTTGTAATATTCTACAAGTCATAAAATACTCAAGAAATCAGTGAAAAATACGAACAATCAACGAAAATTGCTAACATATTCATAGAATATTTTGCAAGTCGTAAAATGCTCAACATTCAGGGAAATTCCGAATACTCGAATAAAATTGCAAACTTCATCGAATATTTTTTAACATATTCACATAATATTGTACAAGTCATAAAATGCTCCAAAATCAGGAAATTCCTAACAATCAATTAAATTGCTAACAAATTTACATTATTTTTCCAAGTCATTAAATAATTATAAAAATAAAATCCTAGTATTCACCTAAGATTTCTAATATATTCACATAATATTCTACAAGTCATGAAATACACAAACATTTAGGAAAAATATGTGTCCTTTCTGCATATCTGAAATAATTGCAATCTGTCACCCTGGACCGGTGTTTTTTTGCGAGAAAAAAAAAAATGAAAGTTGGTTGTTTTTTGTGATGATGCTCTGATTTGTGTTGGTTTTTTGCACTTGTCCAAAGCAGAATATACTTAAAGAAATTTATGTTGAAGAAAGCATAAAAGCGCAAGGCACCATCTTGGATTGGGATAGTTACATCATCTTCGCACATATCCGCCTAGGCTGGTTCTTTGTAGTCTGAAAGAAAGCTGCGTCAGCTTTGCTTTCCCCTGGCTGGCGGCGGATGGCATTTTCCGTTTGCCATAACAAGGTTGTGCGTTTGCTTTAGCTGACAAATTTCTTCAGAGGATGCAACCGTTGCAAATGAATGGTCGTTTTCACGTGTTCGTTTCTTCGAAAAAGGAGAGAATGATTGTTCACTGATCAGTTTCAAAAAAAAAAAAAAAATTGTTCACTGATCCGTTTATACGTTTCGAGTAGTCCGACGGCAAGCACAGGAAGATGGCCAAACACAGGAAGATGGCTTTGCATCCCGATGTCTCTCTGACGAGCAAATACCTGCTCCTCTTTTCCATACTGCGAATGCAAGCAACGCCTCCTCCACTGGTCCTAATTATTGGCGCTGTCTCGCTAAAGTCCATCAGCTAATGCGATCCTGACTGTTCCCTCAGTTTCTTTGTTTTCCTTGCTGCTACTGTGGGAGCAACATCTGTAAGACTGTAATCGTGGTGGGAGCAGTAACAGAGTTGAGAGCACATTTTACACCGCTAGATAGTTTCTTAAATCTTGTCGCATACAAGTCCACTGCAGAAGTCAGCTTACTGCAACTACAAGCACAAAATCTCAACCAGGAGCTGGAAAACAAGTGAGTTAGATTAGGCTTGCCCAGAATTCGCGTTCGTCGACACCTGGGCGATATGGGGTTGCTTCAGCTGACATCGTCCGGTCGCCAAGCAGAACGCGATGGAAGCAGAAGAGTGACAGCCTTGCCTGATCCTTCTTTTTCCCAGCAAACAGCGCCCTCCTTTTCTTTATCTTTTCCCTCTTCCTCCCGTCCAAGCCATCCAGCAGCCTATCATCACACCAAAGAGAAAAAAAAGTGGAGGCCCGCAAAAGTCCAAAGGGAATATTAGGCGGGCGCTACGCGACAAGGCGCCTGCCATGCTCTCGGCGCCCCGCTTGAGCCAGATGCCGAGCCCTCCTCCGGCGCCAGCCCCCACGTGTACGACAGCGATCCCTCCGCGTCGCCGTCGTCAGCCCGCCTCCCGTTCCGTTCCACGCGAACTTATAATGCACCGCTCTTGCCTCTTTTTTATACCACTACTCGGCCGGCTCGGTCTGCACTCTACTCTCTTCCTCCCACCATTCTCATCGCCGCACGCCACGACCACGAGCAGCCGCCCCCGTCGCGTCCCCACGACCGGTGGTTTGCCCGCGCCCGCGACTGGCCGGTAGCTCGTTCCGATTGCGCGCGCTTTTATGCTCCAGGCAGCTCGCTCCTTGGACTGTTGTAGTGGTATCAGCGCTAGAGGAGGTGCTCCCTGGCCCGGAAGAAGGAAGATTCTGCCATGGAGGTCCAGACGTCGTCCGCGACAGCAGAGCCTTCAGGCGCGGTGCCGCCGCCCGGCCCGCCTGCCAAGAAGAAGCGTGCCCTCCCCGGCATGCCAGGTGATTACTCTAATCTGCGATTGACCAAGAGAAAGCGCGCCGCCTGCGGCTTGCTCGTGCTGGTTTGTTTGTGGTGGGGGTGACCGATCGATCGTGGTGGTGCGCGCAGATCCCGACGCGGAGGTGATCGCGCTGTCGCCCAAGACGCTCATGGCGACCAACAGGTTCGTGTGCGAGATCTGCCAGAAGGGGTTCCAGCGGGACCAGAACCTGCAGCTGCACCGCCGGGCACAACCTGCCGTGGAAGCTCCGGCAGCGGAGCGGGAAGGAGGTGCGGAAGCGGGTCTACGTGTGCCCGGAGCTCACCTGCGTCCACCACGACCCCTCCCGCGCGCTCGGCGACCTCACCGGGATCAAGAAGCACTTCTGCCGCAAGCACGGCGAGAAGAAGTGGAAGTGCGAAAAGTGCTCCAAGAAGTACGCCGTGCAGTCCGACTGGAAGGCGCACACCAAGACATGCGGCTCCCGCGAGTACCGCTGCGACTGCGGTACCCTCTTCTCCAGGTCCGTCCGAGCTTCGACCGCGCCGCCGCCAATTGCTAGTATACCTTCCCTCCCTAATCAACTGTGCTGACTGACAACAGGAGGGACAGCTTCATCACCCACCGCGCCTTCTGCGACGCGCTGGCCGAGGACGCCAAGGCGCGCGCGCCGCCGGCAGAGGACGGGTGCTCGGCGGCCGGTGCTCCGCTCGCGCTACCGCCACCGCAGGCGCCACTACTAGCCGCACCGACGCCGCTGCAACAGCTTCCGCCAGCGCCGGCCCCGGCGCCCGCGCCGCCGCCGCAACAGGAGGAGCAAGGTTAGTAATGGTCAACGCAAATACTATTCGTCCGTCCATTTTAGCTGCTCTCAACCTCTCATTCAGGTCTCAGAGTCAAAATTCACAGTACTGGTAGTACCACTTCTTTGACGCTTGCGTTGTTTTGGATTGTTATGGTCTTGTCGGTAAAACTGATCTTGCGGTGACACTTGGAACAAGTTACTGTGATGCATTTTTGTCTGTAACTGAGACTGAGAGAGCTCCCAAAAACAAATGCCGCCTTTGGGGTACGCAAATCTCGAAATCCAATTATATTAAACAGGCGTTAAAATACATTATAAGATACTGAGTAGTATGAGATTCAATCTTACTAGACTCGGGGGATTGTTGTTAATTTCTTTTAGGATCGTGTAAAGGTCCTTCTGCGTGCTGATTTACTAGACCTTTGTGATGCAATCCCAGTTGCAGTGGAGAACCTTTCTGGAATCTGAATCATCAGCTGAGAAAGTAGCATGTCCACGAATACACGAAAAAGGCCACCATCATGACTTGGATCCTCTTTGTTGCTTTCTGCGTCTGTCTTGAACGAGCTTTGCAGATAACCAAGTACATATTATAATCGAAAATCTTGCTCCTGATTTGCTGACACTTTGCGTTTCATGCAGAGCGGGAGATCATTGGTGCGCCTGAGCCCGTCGTCCAGTTCACGCCGCCGGCGCCACTGATGCCGTCACCACCATCAGTCAACGGTGCAAATGTCAGTGCCAGCACCAGCAGCGTCTCGGCGAATTCGCAGAGCCTCCTCGGCAGCATGTTCGCACCGTCTTCAGTGGCCCTGCCGCCGCAGTATACAGAGCGCTTGCTTGCCACCAAGCCGCCATCGCTGTGCCTGGCGACAGACGCCTCGTCCTCGGTTTTCTCGGCACCTGTAGCTGACCGGCAGAAGCTTCCGCCGCCGGCGTCCCCGTCGCCGCACATGTCCGCCACGGCTTTGCTTCAGAAGGCCGCCCAGATGGGCGCCACCTCGTCGAGCTCATCCTTCCTCCGTGGGCTGGGCCTCGACGTCTCGTCCTCGTCGACGGTGTCGACTTCATCAGGTCAGCAGCATCACCACCACCAAGAAGCAATGCAGGTGTCGTTCCCGGAGGGTTCGCTGGCGCAGTGGCCGCCGCGGATGGAGCCTGAGCCGGCGCCGATGATGTCGGCCGGGCTCGGCCTCGGGTTGCCGTACGACTCGACCGGAGGCCCGGTCAGCTTCCCGGAGCTGATGATGAGTCCGTCGTCACTGTTCAGCGGGAAGCCAGCCACGTTGGATTTCCTGGGCCTTGGGATGAGCCCGACGGGCGCGACGACGAGCAGGGGCATCTCCGTGTTCATGCAACCCATGGGCGATGCGGTGGGCATGGCCGGGAGTGGCACCGGCGCCCAGGAGACGTTCGGCGCTGCCCGTGGCTCGCAGCCGAAGCCGTGGGAGAGGAATCCGAGTAGCTCGCCAATCCTGTAATGCTACTGGGTAACAACAACACGTAGCAGAAACTGTGAATTGTGCAAAACGAAGGAGGTAGAGAGGACATCGTAGGTTACGTCTTAATTAGCACCTAGTCCTTCCTCCACTCTCGTCTTCTTTTGTAATTTAGCTTAGCACGAAGCTACAAGCTTGTTATTTTGTTTCATTAGCTTAGCAGCACGAAGCCTGCTCCTGAAGTAAGTTTCTTTTGTTCTTCGCCTCCGTCTCTTTCTCTCTTCAGGGTCTTCTCCTCCTTGTCGTGTTGCCTTTGTTTCTCCTCGTTTGCTTGTTCTTGTCATCTTGCTGCCACTGGACCCTGCATTTAAACATAGCAGTAAAGCAGAGTACATAAGTGGAATTAAATCTGGTGCCCACCTGCCTGCCTTCAGCTGGACGAGCTCTTGCAGTGGGTGATCATGAGCATTCAAACTACTACCCAAAAATGATTTTGAGCACAGTAGCGTATCCTCATCAGATTGGAATAATTCTGGACATGATGTTTTGCTTCAAGGGTGCAGATAAACCCGTATGCAAAATGCATTTTTAACGTATTTTAAAATGTCAAAAAAAAATTTTTTTTGGGGTGTTCATATGAAAAATGTCTATCCATACAAAAAGTTTCGCATCGAAAAGACATTTTGTGTGACCGGTATAAAAAAGAGAAAAAATGTTACGTGCAGAGGCATTTTTGAGCGCTGGGATGTCTTTTTTACGCTGGCCGCGCGCTCAAAATGTCTTTTCATACCGATTTTTTTTGTAAATGTCTTTTCATCCGGATTTTTTTGTACGAACATAGAATGTTCATATGTACATCCAAAAATTTTGGTTTGAATTTTTTTGACATTTTAAAATTCGTTTTTTGAATATTAGGTGTAGATCTATGAGCCGAAGTGGATTTCCCATAATTCTCCCGCTCCTTGCAACTCGTAATATTGCTACTTCTGTGGTGCCTCCCTTAAATAGGTTATCTCGCTCTACCTGGTGAAGTATTCTTTCGTGGTGGTTGGCTTCATTGCCTTCATCAACGGCCGACATGATCTTTTGTTTAGTCATGCAGTTTTGCATACTAAATTTTTTTCTCCGGTGACAATGGTATCTTAAACATACTTTGGCGTTCCTAAAAAAAACTTTGTCGTCGAATTTATGAACCTAATTTTAAGTTCCCACTCTTCCCGGTTTATAGGCAGGGATGGAGCCAGGAAGTTGACACAAGGGGTGCCAATTGAACACCAAAATAATTGGAGGGGGCCATGTGGGTAAATATTGTCTAAAATTAAGATCAAATCCACAAATTATATGGGGTATTTCACAAAAAAAATCCATCATGTGGGGGGCCATGGCCCCTGCTTGCCCCCTGCTGGCTCCGTCCCTGTTTATAGGGCCTACGCTTATCTCAGGACTGTGAATTTTACCAATGTAACAAAAAAAAATAAACTCTCTCTCATGGCTAATTGGTGAATTTTACCATTGTATATTCTTCCCGGAGAATACCAAGAAAGTTATAACATTAGAAAATAGAACATCTAAAGTTTATAATGATATACATTTTCGTAATATATACTTCTTGAATGTTCCGTAGAATGAACTTATGGTTTCACGAGTATCACATTACTATGTGGTTAGAGAATAAAACGGTTGTACAATTGTCACAAATCTTATCGTAAGTAACATGTCAGATTTGCGAGTAACATTATTTTTTATCTTAAATTTGTGAATGGAGAATTTCTATGCCATTTGTAAAAAAACACATATACATGTTGTTTGAATCCGATTTTAGATTGGTAAATAAAACTATAGTTTCAGCCGGATTTTGTATGCATGTTTTGACGGCGGCAGTTAAAGTTAAAAAAAAGTTGGTTGCAAGTTTTCGACGTCATATATTTTCAAACTGGTGTAGTATTTTTATATTTTTGGTCTCTGAATCACTCCATGTTATGTACCATGATTGTGTGGCTTGGATGACATAGTTCTAGTCTCTTAATTAGTCGTTAATGTTGTCCCGTCAATGCTATGACATGCTCTCTTAAGTTGTTCTAATTATATCATGGGAAATGCATATAAGAAAATCTGAAATAATAATCATACAAACCAATCAATCTACGTTGGAATTCTAAATATTCAAATTTGTCTTTTTGGTTCTCTTGGTATTTTATTTTTGAGAAAACTGCTTCTATAGACTATATTATTGACAACGCATGAAATGGTGTATTTGGCATTGAACAAAGGCTAGGTGCTTCTATACCGAAGACAAAGCATTTTAATTGCTTCCGTGCCATCAGATTTAACTAGTATCTGGGTAATTTGGATGATGTGCCTTAACATGATATCCGAACCTCATATTCCTTTTCATATATAATAGATGATGCCGCATGACGATGAGTTTTGAAAATCATCGATTAGTTAGACGTCTTCTTCCGGTAGTACAATGTTGTCAATGTAGAAGTAAGCACAGGGAAGCAAATACTCTACAGCGGTAGGTCATGTTCACATGGAATTATTGGTTGTTAGAACAGTGGAATCTAAGATGCCGTGTCACCCTGAAGTTTACGACACAGGATTATCAGCATGTGCTCGATCGACGAAGATGAAAGAAAAGAAAGAGAGAAATGGAGACGCATCCTATACCTACGCTGTCTCGTGTTGCTTGGAATTATTGTCAGGAGCGGGTGTTTGTTGCTCATTTCATTTGGTTCATTTGGTTAGACTAGTTATATTTTGCGTGGCGTCACGCCGCGCGTTTGGTGAGAATATTTATTGTGATAATTTGTGTATTCTGTTTAGGTGTGTTATATGTATTATAAGGAAAGGTGGTAGTTGTAATTAATCTAATGTTCTTAGTTTAAATTCAGTTTGAAATCATTCCGTAATTAAAGGGAACAAATTTATTTTATCGAAATATTTTATGTAGTGAAGTTTTTTTTTTTGGATTGTGAGTACATAATTAGATATATTTAAGTTATATTGCTTGTAAACATGTTAGCTAGATTGAGTGGTCAAATATAGTTCCGTTTTGCCATAATTGTCTTGTTTATTTACCATTTTAATAAGATGGAATATGTTATGGTTATGTCGAAATATTGATTATTTTTTAGCATTTATTGAAGTTATATGCATAATTGGAGAGAGTTTAGTTAAATTACCTCTAAATATTAATCAGTATGAAAGGATGCACAAAATTAGTACTTGGCTTTGGAATTTTAAAATTTCTCCAATTTGGATTTTTTTTTTGTAGTTATTCTTTTGTGTGCATGTTGATATATTTGGCATATTTTGCGGTCATATAGATTTGAAATCGTTGTTGCAGTATAAATTTCGTACGTATGTTTTTTTTTTGCTTAAATAGTAGTCCTTTTTTTTTTTGGTGAAATGACTTTGTTATTGTAAATTGAAAAGTTGCTTATGAAATGTCCACAAAGCTTCCAAAAGTTTTTGTAGAAAACAGAAGGGGGGAAAAATTTGTAAATTGTTTGAAATATTCAAAGTTTGAATTCAACTATTTGTAATGTCCAAAAAAACTTCGACTCTAAATATTAATCTATATGAAAGGATGAAATAAGTTAGTACTTGGCTTTGGAATTTTAAAATTTCTCCAATTTGGATTTTTTTGTGTAGTTATTCTTTTGTGTGCATGTTGATATATGTGGCATATTTTGCGGACATATAGATTTGAAATCGTTGTTGCAGTTTAAATATCGTATGTATATTTTTTTTCCCCGCAAATAGCAGTTTTTTTTTGTTCAAATGACTTTGTTATTATAAATTTAAAAGTTGGTTATGTTTTGTAGACAACTAACTCCATTATTTAGAGAGATGTCGAACGTTTGGATATCTGGGAAAAAAATATGACTCCATTACCATATCAAATTTAGAACATTGCTTAAATAATATCTCATTACCATATCAAATTTAGAACAGTGCTTAAATAATATATTATATGAGAATTTGTGGAATTTAACCTAAATCCATTCCATATTTAGGGGATATGAATTTGTATTCTCTGCAATTATTCACCTAATCAAGTATGTGTGGGGAAAAGTACCTTCATATATTTAGTGGAAGTGCATTTTTTTTTTGTGAATTAGTGACTGCCTTTGGAATTCTGAAGCATATTTGGTTTTTGCCATAAATAGCAATATTTATTTCTTAAGAGTGGCCGGATATGTTATTCAAATTTGTTTAGGTGAATAGATTCAAAAATATTGTCGTTTTGTAACTTTTTTTATTTTATGCAAATTGTGAAGTGCGAGTTGTCGTCTGTTGTTGTTTTTTTTTTGTTGGCATTTGGTTTTTTTTTGGCATTTCGTATGTATGAGTGGAATTGTTGTAATTGGTAATTTAAAATAATCGTTCGCATTTCGTTTTTTTTTTGTTGGCATTTCGTATGTATGAGTGGAATTGTTGTAATTAGTAATTTGAAATAATCGTTTTTTTTAAGAAAGGAAAATGTCATGAGGGAATACCTTTTTTTTTTAAATCGTCTGAAATATCGCATTTTGTTTGAAACTTCCTAAGTAAGCGGATATTTTTAGAGAGTAGAATGCCAGGGGGGTGTACCCTTTTTTTTCTTTGTTGTAAATTGTTTGAAATATTCAAAGTTTGAATTCAAATATTTGAAGTGTCCACAAAGCTTCCAAAAAGTTTTTTTGTAGAAAAGAGAAGGGGGGGGGGGGGGGGAATTTGTAAATTGTTTGAAATATTCAAAGTTTGAATTCAACTATTTGTAATGTCCAAAAAACTTCCAAAAGTTTTTTTAGAAAAAAAAAAATGGACCGACCCAGCTGCGCGGCAGCCAGGCCGGCCCACGTACGGCCCATCTGGAGCCCAAACCCACGTGGGCGTCGCCGTGACGTCAGCGGCGGCCGGAGTCGGCCGCGGCGGCCGCGAGCTCGCCGGAGGCGCGTCCGTGCGCGCTGGGACGCGGCCCGTATCCGGAGCGGCTCGGCGCGGGGAGCCAGTATGTGGCGGCGCCGCCACGATTTGGTGGCCGGGGCGCCGCCGGCGACGGCAAAACGCGGCGGAGGGCTGCGGATACGGCGGCGGCGATTCCCGCGCGTCGGCGGCGCGCCGGCAAGCGGCGCTTGGCGAGGAGGTAGCTGCGCGGGCGGCGGAGCTTCCCGTCACCGTCGATCTGGCGGGGGAGGACTGTGGCGGCGTGATGGGGCGGCGGCGCCGCCGGCGACCCCGCGGTCGCGCGAGAGAAGGAGGAGGGAAGGGGGAGTTCTGGGCTGTTTTGCATGAACGTCCTCGGAGTTGTTTGTAATTTTGTTTAGATCCTTTTGTTCGTAAAACAGTGGATGGCGAGCAATTTCTCGCCCGCGAGGGGTCTTTTTGCAAAATGTTATGGACGGGGACGTGCGAGCCGTCCGATCGACTTAGGATCGCGCGGATTCGTGCACCGTAGAACACTGTAGCAGACTGTAGCTGCTACAGTGCGTGGGGGCTGAGAATTCGCGATTTATTCCAACTTTTATATACTTAGGATTTAATCAGTATGCCTTTTTGATAACCTTTCAGCTAATTGTGATCTTTAAAATAACTTTCACCCACATATGACCCATCCCTAAAACGTCATGGGCTTAGCAGTGGCGGAGCTAGGAGGCTAACCCTGTGGGGTCAGAGCCAAGATTATCACGAATTTCAACTAATTTTAGATTTTTTTTTAGTGTAAAAACGTACATGGATATGAAGGATTTGAGCTGACCCCACAGCTTCAACGTGGATCCGCCACTGGGGCTTAGGCGTTCTGAAAATTGCAGAGAACCCTCAAAATCTCGGAAAACACCCTTCATTTTGGCTTATCCTGAGCCGGAGAAACGCAGAAAATTCTAAATCATTTGAAACAAGAGTCATTTGATATGGCATTCTCAGTGTCAAAGGATTTAAGAATCTCACAATGCGCCATATCAGTTGGCATACTCTGATACTGAAAACGCCCTATTAAATGGCTTATTCCAGATAATACGTGATATCAGTTGGTGTAATTTGAGACTGAAAAACGCCATATTAAATGGCTTATTCCAAATGATCTGTTTTTTTTTTGCATTTTACAGATGAGGATAAACCAAAGTGTATGGTGTTTTCTGAAATTTTCGGAGCGTTTGAGGTTTTCGGAACGTCTAAACTTATGACGCTTTAGGATAAGGACCCTTGTGGCTGAAAGTTATTCAAAATGCCACAATTAGCTGAATGAGCTTAAGGATCATTTACTGTTCTTCGAGTACGTACTTGCTGGGTTCATCGGTGAGGTGAGTTATCAACTTCCCCGTGAGTCTGAGTCTGACTAGCTTTTCGCTCGCATTCCAGTGCCCAGCATGCATGTGACGACGCTCGCTTTTGTACTCGTCTGATGACTTGTGCCTTGTGCTAAAGTCCGAAGAATCCGGAAACCTATAGGCCCAAGTTACATGGACCTCGTTATTTTGAAAATTCGAAAATGATATTTTCGTGTTTTCAAAAATCGTGAAAAAAATCACAGATGTAGATACGGTCGACATCTACAAGCGTGCAAAATTTTACCTTAAAATTCGTTGTATTTTGGTCTGTAAAAAAAGACAAATAAGCGGATCTGGGTGGTGAACAACACACGATTTCAAAAATTTGAATTTTTCTCCGATTTGTCATTTTTGTACAGCCCAAAATACAACATATTTTCAGATCAAATTTGGCACGTTTGTAGATCTAGATATTATCTATATCTGTGAATCCCGCATATGCAACTGCATGCATGACAGCATGAGGATGGACTATGGTCTACGGGTGGCAGAACCAGCAGAGTGTGAAAAGACCGTGTTGCTGAGCGCCGATGATAATTGGCATACATGTGCTTGCTTGCATGATCTGTCCTTGCTTTCCACCCAAGAAACACAGTTGAAAATGGCTTTGTTCTGTTTTCATTCGATGGCCTCTGGCAACTGATCGAGTTACTGGGCTAGCTAGCTGTTGTATGTATCGCTCTAGAGTGCGGCGGTTTGAACCATAGAAGCGCGCGTGCCGCCGTGCGTAACCGCCGTCTAGCAGTTGCCGGAATCTGCGTGCCGTCGCCAGCACGCCCTGTGCCACTCTACACTCTAGAGTGATCAGAAAGCCGGAGTGGTATCATAGCCGCCGGCCTGTCACATGGACTGATGGACATGGACATGCATGTGGCGACAGAGTTCAAGTCCAAGCAAGCAAGCTGGGTCACCCCTGCGGTCTGCTTCCGACGACTGGCGTTGAAGATGTGCGACGCCCCGAGCATGTGCTTGCGTCGCAGCAGTCAAATTTTGTGGCTAGCTGCGGGATTTGGGCGCGCCTCGTCGTTCACACGCGGACAATGGCCGGAATGAGTTTTCCTTTTCCCTTTCTTCTTCTGGTCGATCTGACCTGGTCACCTGGGCTCCGACGATCTCTAGTAACTTGGCTTCCGGCCGGTAGTCGTTCTCATTTTGGCCCGTAGAAACTACAGTCGACGATGATAAAAAACGATACTCGGAGAAAGAATCACACTGCACTAAATCTGTAGCTGCCGGATGCAAGGACAGAATAAGCCGGGTCCAAGGCGACTTAAAGAGCAACAGGAGGACCATATGCCACCGCCGCATATCTGACGCGCAGGACGGCGTCGGTCCCCGCCGAAATAGGCACAGAACAGCCAGCCCGGCATGCCGACGCCGGGCGCACCGTGTTTCCGCGCGCGAGAAGAAGACTTTGGACCCAAGCGAAGGCGTGCGCGGGCTGCACGGCGCACACCATCCCGGACGGAACTGTACGCGATACCCACGCCGCGTTCCCACTCCCACGCGTGCGCGCACGGGCGTTCGCAGGCAGGCAGCCTGCACATGGATCTGTGACGGGCCCTGACTGGCCGGTCAGTCAAACGCGACAGCTCGAATTGAATGCCGTCCCCCCACGTCAGGTCGATGATCGATCGATCCATCCCGGTGGTAGGCGCACGCCACGTAGGAAGTAGCCCTAAATGCCATGCAGCCCCACCTGTTTCGTATTAATGCCCTGTGCGGCCGGCAACCAGGCGGCATGATCGGCGGCGAACCGGCCGGCCATGGGAGATCGACGAAGCGAGTGCGAGTGGTGTCGTCGCTCTGGTCTTCCTCGAACCTGCAGGCGCGCGCTGCATGCGGCGGTGCGTGCCGGCAAGGACGGAACAAAGGTCCGACAATCTTGAGACGCAGATCGCGAACCTCGGTTTTGGCTGGAGCGCATCGTCTCACTTGGCTGAGCACTAGCACGCGCGCGCGGGTGAATTCACTAGCGCAGATTGCGAGTACATTTGCTCGATTTCGATCCATGCCGCCGGACGCCAATTTTACTGACCACGGACATCGATCGCAGCAGGATTGCATTTATTATGCGCGTGTTTGCATCGCATCATGCTTTATCTGCGTACGTGAGCAATTGTGTCACGATACAGAGGACCTAGCTAGCACTTTTGATCTAGGCTCTATAGGTGAACGATTGCACTGATTTTGTTTTTTTTTTGCGAATCGATTGCACTGAAATTCAGGACGATCCGTCGGCTCACGTCCGTGCTTTGCATATGACAGAAGTGACAAGTCTTCTAATCGAGAATCGTCGACGTGCAGTTGACTTCCTTGCATCAATCATCTACGTCACTCTTGCTAGCTATAGCATCATTACCTACTTTCTTGTTTCTTCGATGCGCTCAAAGTTGAAACTTGGACCTGGCGCCCTAACCCTACAAATGAAGCTGAATCTAGTAAGCGTCGTTATCCAGCGGTCGATCCAGGAGTGGGGGTTCCAAACTGAACTCTTGACGGACGGAGCAGGAAACGATGGATCTGAGCTTGGTCGCGCAGTTGTCTACTGATGTAAGCTACTGATAAGAATTAGGTTTCGATTAGCGGGGATAGCTCAGTTGGGAGAGCGTCAGACTGAAGATCTGAAGGTCGCGTGTTCGATCCACGCTCACCGCATTACTTTTTCTATCATTTTAGAATATTGTAAGAGTTCCGTTGTTACGCGGCCCAGCCTTTTTCTTCATCGTAAAAACAGCCGTTGTCCAAGTACTAGCTCGGCCCAGCTAGAATTAGTAGACGGTTGGACCAAGAAAACAAAGTGTCTCCTACTCTCGTGTAGGCACATGTACGAATTGGTCTTCAGACCGATCGGTTTGACTCCTGCCTGTAAACTGTTTCAGTCCAAAATGTTAAAGCCCAAACGAGCCCAGTCCAATCCAATAAAAGGTCGAGCCCAAACCACACCAAACTACACTTCGAATTCAGTCCATACAGACCAAACCAATGAAAATTAATCAGAAAACCAATCCATATATATTGTTTCGATCCGGGATTCCTTATGTACCGTTCTAATGAAATCACTTGTGTAGCCTATCCTATTCAGAGCTCCCTCGATCAGGTCAGCTGCACCGTCTCGTATTGCTTTCTGAAGTACTGCTGTACTGGTAGGCTGTCTCGAATACAGGTGGCAAGCAAGGCCACTACATCGAAGACAGGAGAGACTGGCGCAAAAATTTCTGTTGCCTCCCAATCCTATTCTATGCTTCTGAGAAAATGAGGCTATAAAACCTTCGGAGAATGGAGTGTCCGTTCAAGGTGAGACCCGTGGTGTGTTCGCAATGAGAAAGGTCCTGCTATTGCTTGTTTAAGTAGGCATGGAATCATCTACTCAATTTATTTTAATTGGTAGAGTGTACTATCCTCGCAATTATGAATTTTAGCGATCAAACATTGCGGTGCAAATCAATGGTGGAGATTTAGAAAGTACCCTTTCATTGAACTAGCACCGTGGCCCTCGCAAAACGGATGAGATATAATTGAATACTCTCACATGTAATCACATTTTTGTCAATACGAAATAATGTAGATATATTGTAAATGGTTGGCTAAATAAAATATACCTAGATAAGGAAACCATTTTAGTTAGATTTAATTTAGTCTCAATGCTGATTATGTAATAAAAAACCACATTGATGCCTATATGTGTCATTTCTACTCCCTCCCTTTAGGTATATTGGTCCCCTAATGAATTGTATCGTGGCAAGGTTGGTTTTTACTGGTTCCCATCAATCTTCTTTTTTGTACATGCATTGGTGGCACGGGAATCTTGTGTACATGCCTTGGTTGTTGTGTACATGCACCGGTCATGGTCCACCTATTTATTAGCCTAATTAATTGATTCGGGCCTTATTCCTTATTTGTTTTGCAACAAATAGTTTTTTCATAAAAAGAATCCTAATACACCTAAACGGAGGGAGTACATGACATTAAATGAGCACATCAGATAAACAATATGACATCATTTTATAGATATATGATCTATTGTCTCATGTTTTATGTGATAAATTTTGCATATCTCTCTTTTTATGACCTGTTGTCTACATACTCCCTCCATCTTTAAATACAAGGCCACATCATATTTTTAGGACAAACTTTAATCATTAATTTTGCCAAAAAAAATCAGAGTTATGTACCACAACAAGTTTGCCATTGGATGCACATTTCAATAAACTTTCCAGTGGTATATTTTTTATGAAATATAACTCATATTTTGTTGACCAAAATTAAAAGTCAAAGTTTGACACGAAAAACGAAGTGGACTTGTATATAAAAATGGAGGGAGTATCATTTGTGATTATTTTAATGTGTATGCAAAAAAAAATTGTGGTATACTCAGAAAGATTGCCGGTGTAATGTTTGTTTTTTCATGAAGAATTTCTACCGCGTCCCTTTCTTTTGACCATATAGTGTTTTTAATATATAAAATTTATAGATGTGAGATTTACTAAGATTTATCTCTCGTGAAAATGGACAGTTGCCAATCATTTGATTCTATTATGGTGACCATCACCTTCAACAACGCATTAGGCACCGACATGTGGGGAACCATGAATTCAAGTTTTGTCAGGTAGTTTAGGTACCTTCTTTCTTAGAATTGTATAAGACACGGTGAAACGTTAGAGATGCAAAGGCTAATCTTGGATAGTACTCAATTTAGATTAACTATTTTTTGTGAATTTCATTAAAACCAAAATGATATTCCTGAAGAAAAGTGTAAGACATAGGTTAGACTACAGGGGATGCTTAGGATGTGTTATTAGTTGTGGTCAGTCTAGGCCTTAAAGGCATGCTAGTTGTTCTACGAATTTTTTTCAATATATTTTACTAGGATCGAATCAGGTTCTCCTTGGGATATGCCAGAGAATGGATCGGCTGGACAAAGTTAGTGATATGATCTCCAGGGTTCGAAATTCCATGAGGATAAAGGAGGATGTTCCCTACATGACATTTCACAGGGTTTAGGATGTGCATGTTTTACCAAATGAGCGGAAGACTTGACGCGAGCCAATGAAGCATTGCTAAGGCGCTTCGTCTTTCTGATACGTCTCCAACGTATCCATAATTTCTGCTGTTCCATGCTTATATTATACCATTTGCTACATGTTTTATATACACTTCGTATCACTTTTATGCATTTTCTGGGACTAACCTATTAACAAGATGCCACAGTGCCAGTTCCCTGTTTTCTGCTGTTTTTGGTTTCAGAAAGTTACTTCTGGAAATATTCTCGGAATTGCACGAAACAAAAGGCCAAGTCCCTATTTTTCCAGCACGTACACGGAGTCCGAAGGAGAGACGAAGGAGAGCCACGAGGTGGCCAAACCACACCAGGCGCGGCAGTGGGCCCAGCCGCGCCGCCAGGTGGTTTGGGCCCCTCGGGGGTCCGCCGACATCGCCCCTTCGCCTATTTATTCCCCGAGACGTGAAAACCCTAAAACACCGAGCCTTTCATCCAGAACATATTCGCTGCCGCCGCCGTCGTCAACCCTAACTCGGGGGGTTCTGAAGCTCTTCCCGGCACCCTGCCGGAGAGGGGAATCATCACCGGAGGGCTCTACATCGCCATGCCCGCCTCCGGAGTGATGCGTGAGTAGTTCATCCTTGGACTATGGGTCCATAGCAGTAGCTAGATGGTTGTCTTCTCCACTTGTGCCATCATGTTTAGATCTTGTGAGCTGCCTATCATGATCAAGATCATCTTATTGTAATGCTACATGTTGTGTTTGCTGGGATCTGACTTATATTGATACCTATGTGGAGCTGAATATTATATTATCATGTCTATGTCATTTGTGATCTTGCATGCTCTCCGTTACTTGTTGAAGCCTTGGCCAGTGAATACTTGTAACTCCAAGAGGGGGTATTTATGCATGATAGTTGGGTTCAACCTCTATTTAACCTGGGATAGTGACAGCAAGTTCTAAGGTTGTAGATGTGTTGTTGCCACTAGGGGTAAAACAGCAATGCTTTATTCAAGGATGAATGTATTGTTTACATTACGCACATTACTTAATGCAATTGTCTGTTGCTTGCAACTTAATACTGGAAGGGGTACGGATGTTAACCGGAAAGTGGACTATTTAGGCATAGATGCATGCTGGATAGCGGTCTATGTACTTTGTCGTAATGCCCAAATGAATCTCATAGTAGACACCACAGCTCACACATGCATGTTATATGCACTTATCAATTGTCAATTGCCCAGCTGTAATTTGTTTACCCAGCATGTTAGTTATCTTATTGGAGAGACACCACTAGTGAACTGTGGACCCCGGTCCATTCTTTTACATCTGAAATACAATCTACTGCAATCATTGTTCTCTACTGTTTTATGCAAACAAACATCATTTCCATTCGATACGTTTAACCCTTTGTTTTCAGCAAGCCGGTGAGATTGACAACCTCACTGTTAAGTTGGGGCAAAGTAATTTGATTGTGTTGTGCAGGTTCCACGTTGGCACCGGAATCCCTGGTGTTGCGCCGCACTACACTCCTTCACCAACACCTTCGAAGCAAACCTCGTTTTCCTACTGGTTCGATTAAACCTTGGTTTCATACTGAGGGAAAACTTACTGCTGCACTCATCATACCTTCCTCTTGGGGTTCCCAACTGACGTGTGACGTACAAGCATTGTTTCTGGCACTATTGCCGGGGAGATATTCCCTCGTCAACTTAGAGCACCAACACGTTTTCTGGCGCCGTTGCCGGGGAAAACGAATTGCTTCTGCAAGGGGAGTCTCTCACACCCAATCTCTTTACTTTGTTATTTGTCTTGCTTAGTTTATTTTTATTTAGTCTTGTTTGCTCTCTTTATCAAAAACACAAAAAAATTAGTTACTTGTTTAATTCAGTTTGATTTTGTTTTTCAAAATGAGTACTCCTGAGAACACTAAGTTGTGTGACTTCACTAGCACAAACAACAATGATTTCATATGCACTCCTATTGCTCCACCTGCTTCTACAGCAGAATTTTATGAAATTAAACCTGCTCTATTAAATCTTGTTATGAAAGAGCAATTTTCTGGTGTTAGTACTGATGATGCTGCTGCCCATCTTAATAACTTTGTTGAACTTTGTGAAATGCAAAAGTATAAGGATATGGATGGGGATATTATAAAACTGAAACTTTTTCCTTTCTCCTTGAGAGGAAGAGCTAAAGAATGGTTGCTTTCTTTGCCTAGAAATAGTATTAATTCTTGGACAAAATGCAAAGATGCTTTCATAGGGAAATATTATCCTCCTGCTAAGATTATATCCTTGAGAAGTAGCATTATGAATTTTAAACAACTTGATAATGAACATGTTGCTCAAGCTTGGGAAAGAATGAAATCTTTGGTGAAGAATTGTCCCACTCATGGACTGACTACTTGGATGATCATCCAAACCTTTTATGCAGGATTAAATTTTTCCTCAAGGAACTTATTGGATTCAGCCTCTGGAGGAACCTTTATGTCCATCACTTTAGGTGCAGCAACAAAGCTACTTGATGATATGATGATCAACTATTCCGAATGGCACACCGAAAGAGCTCCTCAAGGTAAGAAGGTAAATTCTGTTGAAGAAACCTCCTCTTTGAGTGATAAGATTGATGCTATTATGTCTATGCTTGTGAATGGTAGATCTCATGTTGATCCTAATAATGTTCCTTTAGCTTCATTGGTTGCTCAAGAAGAGCATGTTGATGTAAACTTCATTAAAAACAACAACTTCAACAACAATGCTTATAGGAATAATTTTGGTAGCAACAATTATAAGCCTTATCCTTCAAATGGTTATGGCAATTCTTATGGTAATTCCTACAGCAACAATAGAAGTGTGTCCTCTGATCTTGAAGCTATGCTTAAAGAATTTATTAGCACACAAAAAGCTTTCAATAAAACTGTTGAGGAAAAGTTTGAAAAAATTGATGATCTTGTCTCTAAAGTTGATAGTCTTGCTCATGATGTTGAAATTCTAAAACTGAAAGTTATGCCTAATGAAGTTAAAGATATTAAGTCATTTGCTACAGCAAATGCCATCCAAGTTCGAATTGATAATAATATTAGGATGTTGGCTGAATTGCATGCTAGGTGGGAAAAAGAGGAAGAACTTGAAAAAGAGAATAGTATAGTTAGAGTTTGTACTATCACCACCACTAGTAATGCTAATGTTTCACATGCTAGTAACCTCCTACTATTGATGGTAATGTTATTGGTGTTGTAATGTCTCTACTACTTCTGCAAAGCGTTTGAAATTGCCTAAAACTGCTGAAACTTTTTCTGATAAAAGTGCTGAAATTTTTCAAACTATTGGAGACAATGGTTCCACCACCATTGACAATAATGATTTTGATTTTGATGATTGTAACATCTCTGAAGTTATTATGTTCTTGCAAAAATTAGCTAGAAGTCCCAATGCTAGCACTATTAATTTGGCTTTTACAAAGCATATTACAAATGCTCTTTTGCAAGCTAGGGAGGAGAAGTTGAAACTTAAAGCTTCTATTCCTAGGAAATTAGAAGATGGTTGGGAACCCATCATTAAGGTAAAGGTGAATGATTTTATTGCAATGCCTTGTGTGATCTTGGTGCAAGTGTTTCGGTTTTGCCCAAGAAGCTTTATGATATTCTTGATTTGCCACCTTTGGAACATTGTTATTTGGATGTTTTTCTCGCTGATAATGCTATGAAGAAACCTTTGGGGCGAGTTAATGATGTTTTTATTACAGTAAACAATAACCTTGTCCCGTTGATTTTATTGTTATGGATATTGAATGCAATGCATCTTGTCCTATTGTTTTGGGAAGACCTTTTCTTCGAACTGTTGGTGCCATCATTGATATGAAAGAAGGTAATATAAGGTACCAATTTCCTCTCAAGAAAGGTATGGAACACTTCCCTAGGAAGAGAATGAAGTTACCTTTTGACTCTATTGTTAGAGCAAGTTATGATGTTGATGCTTCTTCTCTTGACAACACTTGATTTTCACTTTCTGCGCCTAGCTGAAAGGCGTTAAAGAAAAGCGCTTATGGGAGACAACCCATCGTTTTTATTTGCTGTTATTTTTGTTTTCTTTGAGTCAAGGAGTTTTGTTACTTCTGTAGCAACTCCTTTGTATCTTTATTTTATCGCAATGTTGTGCCAAGTAAAGTTCTATATTGAAAGTTGATGCAAGATTTGGATTTCTGCGCAGTGACAGATTTTTAGCTGTCACGGATTTGAGCTTATCTCCCTGTAGAAAATTCAAAAATTCTGAGAAAAATCACGCATATTCCTGAGATATGTACGCAACTTTCATTATTTTAGGCCAGATCCATCTGAGCAACTTAAGTGCCTCGAAAAAATTCGTCATTCCAGACTGTTCTGTTTTTGACAGATTCTGCCTTTTGTTTTGCATTCGCTCTTTTACTGTGTTTGTGTGGATTTCTTTGCTCCACAAAGCATTGGTGGCTGTAGCTAATGTCCAGAAGCTTTGGGATTGATTGTATCATTACAGAATATGAGAATTTTTGATTATGCACTAACCCTCTAATGAGAACTGTCTTGAGTTTGGTGTGAAGGAAGTTTTCAAGGATCAAGCGAGAAGGGTGATATTATGTGATCAAGAAGAGTGAAAAGCCTAAGCTTGGGGATGCCCCCGTGGTTCATCCCAACCATATTCAGAGAGACTCAAGCGTCTAAGCTTGGGGATGCCCAAGGCATCCCCTTCTTCATCAACAAACTTATCAGGTCATCTCTAGTGAAACTATATTTTAATTCTTTCACATCTTATGCGCTTTACTTGGAGCGTCTGTGTGTTTTTATTTTTGTTTTTGTTTGAATAAATTCGGATCCTAGCAATCCTTGTGTGGGAGAGAGACACGCTCCGCTTTTTCATGTGAATACTCATGTTCTTCACTTATATTTGTTGAGTATTCTTAACTAGCTACTGCAGTGCTTTTAGCTCCTGTTTTTCATGCATCTCTTCGAGCTGTTAGCACTTGTTTATAAATACTCTCTTGCTGCATTATATTATCATTTGGAGAGTTTATGTTTAAATAAATTGATTGGTGTTTGTTTGGAAGAAAGAAAATGCTACATGTAGTAGTTGGTATTGGAAAAGACATATGCATTCTTGTAGATCATTGTCTTGTTTTGATGCTTTGCAATTGTTTTGAGCTCTCAAGTAGATCATGTTTAAGCTCTTGCATCATGTAGTTAAAGCCTAGTAGTGGAGAACTACCGTAGAGCTTGTTGAGACTTGGGATGCATATTTGTTCTCTCTAAGGTCTAGATATTTTCTGGTAAAATGTTTGAGCAACAAGGAAGACAGTGTAGAGTCTTATAATACTTGCAATATGTTTTTATGTGATTCTTGCTGTACCGGTTTATACTTGTGTTTGCTTCAAACAACCTTGCTAGCCTAAACTCTGTACTGAGAGGGAATGCTTCTCGTGCATCCAAAACTTGAGCCAAAACCCATGCCATTTGTGTCCACCATACCTACCTACTATGTGGTATTTCCTGCCATTCCAAGTAAATATTTCATGTGCTACCTTTAAACTATTCAAAACTTTATTACTCCTTATTTGTGTCAATGTTTTATAGCTCATGAGGAAGTATGTGGTGTTTTATCTTTCAATCTTGTCATTTACTTCTGACAGACTTTCACCTGGACTAGTGGCATATACATCCGCTTATCCAATAATTTGCAAAAAGAGCTGGCAACGGGGTGCCCAGCCCCAATTAATTACAACTTTCATTAATAATTCTCTTCACATGTTTTGCCCTGATTTATCAGTAAGCAACTTAATTTTGCAATAGACACTCCTCCATGGTATGTGAATGTTGGAAGGCACCCGAGGATTCGGTTAGCCATGGCTTGTGTAAGCAAAAGGTTGGGAGGAGTGTCATCTATAAAGAAACTAAAATACATGTGTAAACAAAAGAGAAGAGGGATGATCTACCTTGCTGGTAGAGATAACGTCCTTCATGGGAGCCGCTCTTGAAAGTCTGGTTGACAAGGGGGTTAGAGTGCCCACTACCATTCGTTGACAACAACAAACACCTCTCAAATACTTATTTTGTGCTCTCTATATGCTTTCGAAAACTTAAAAAGCTCTAGCACATGATTTAATCCCTGCTTCCCTCTGCGAAGGGCCTATCTTTTACTTTATGTTGAGTCAGTTTACCTACTCCTTTCTATCTTAGAAGCAAACACTTGTGTCAACTTTGTGTGCATTGATTCTTACATATTTACTTATTGCACTTGTTATATTGCTTTATGTTGACAACTATCCATGAGATATACATGTTACAAGTTGAAAGCAAATGCTGAAACTTAATCATCCTTTGTGTTGCTTCAATGCCTTTTACTTTGAATCTATTGCTTTATGAGTTACCTCTTATGCAAAACTTTTTGATGCTTGTCTTGAAAGTACTATTCATGAAAAGTTTTTGCTTATATGATTCATTGTTTACTCTTTATCTATTTGTTAGCAAACTATAGATCATTGCTTTGAGTCACTTCATTCATGACATGAGCCTTGCAATATATTGATCAAGATTGTGTGAAAGCATGTCTCCTCAGAAATTATTTGTTGTTATCGTTTTACCTACTCGAGGACGAGTAGAACTAAGCTTGGGGATGCTTGATACGTCTCCAACGTATCCATAATTTCTGCTGTTCCATGCTTATATTATACCATTTGCTACATGTTTTATATACACTTCGTATCACTTTTATGCATTTTCTGGGACTAACCTATTAACAAGATGCCACAGTGCCAGTTCCCTGTTTTCTGCTGTTTTTGGTTTCAGAAAGTTACTTCTGGAAATATTCTCGGAATTGCACGAAACAAAAGGCCAGTCCCTATTTTTCCAGCACGTACACGGAGTCCGAAGGAGAGACGAAGGAGCCACGAGGTGGCCAAACACACCGGCGCGGCAGTGGGCCCAGCCGCGCCCCGGTGGTTTGGGCCCCTCGGGGGTCCGCCGACATCGCCCCTTCGCCTATTTATTCCCCGAGACGCGAAAACCCTAAAACACCGAGCCTTTCATCCAGAACATATTCGCTGCCGCCGCCGTCGTCAACCCTAACTCGGGGGGTTCTGAAGCTCTTCCCGGCACCCTGCCGGAGAGGGGAATCATCACCGGAGGGCTCTACATCGCCATGCCCGCCTCCGGAGTGATGCGTGAGTAGTTCATCCTTGGACTATGGGTCCATAGCAGTAGCTAGATGGTTGTCTTCTCCACTTGTGCCATCATGTTTAGATCTTGTGAGCTGCCTATCATGATCAAGATCATCTTATTGTAATGCTACATGTTGTGTTTGCTGGGATCTGACTTATATTGATACCTATGTGGAGCTGAATATTATATTATCATGTCTATGTCATTTGTGATCTTGCATGCTCTCCGTTACTTGTTGAAGCCTTGGCCAGTGAATACTTGTAACTCCAAGAGGGGGTATTTATGCATGATAGTTGGGTTCAACCTCTATTTAACCTGGGATAGTGACAGCAAGTTCTAAGGTTGTAGATGTGTTGTTGCCACTAGGGGTAAAACAGCAATGCTTTATTCAAGGATGAATGTATTGTTTACATTACGCACATTACTTAATGCAATTGTCTGTTGCTTGCAACTTAATACTGGAAGGGGTACGGATGTTAACCGGAAAGTGGACTATTTAGGCATAGATGCATGCTGGATAGCGGTCTATGTACTTTGTCGTAATGCCCAAATGAATCTCATAGTAGACACCACAGCTCACACATGCATGTTATATGCACTTATCAATTGTCAATTGCCCAGCTGTAATTTGTTTACCCAGCATGTTAGTTATCTTATTGGAGAGACACCACTAGTGAACTGTGGACCCCGGTCCATTCTTTTACATCTGAAATACAATCTACTGCAATCATTGTTCTCTACTGTTTTATGCAAACAAACATCATTTCCATTCGATACGTTTAACCCTTTGTTTTCAGCAAGCCGGTGAGATTGACAACCTCACTGTTAAGTTGGGGCAAAGTAATTTGATTGTGTTGTGCAGGTTCCACGTTGGCACCGGAATCCCTGGTGTTGCGCCGCACTACACTCCTTCACCAACACCTTCGAAGCAAACCTCGTTTTCCTACTGGTCGATTAAACCTTGGTTTCATACTGAGGGAAAACTTACTGCTGCACTCATCATACCTTCCTCTTGGGGTTCCCAACTGACGTGTGACGTACAAGCATTGTTTCTGGCACTATTGCCGGGGAGATATTCCCTCGTCAACTTAGAGCCACCACTTTCCCCTAACGAGTTGCTCTTTTATGACCTTCTAGGTGAGTTCTAGCTTGAGTTGGCATTGTTTTGTTCCACTTGCAGGCCAAGGTTGAGAATCCTTGGCTGGGATGAGAGTCTAAAGTTGTATTTTTCTTCAGTGGAAATCTCCGGGACGTTACCATTTCTCTCCGCTATTCTTCGCCTCTTTTAGTTGGCACGGTAAATATAGCAGATGATAGGTCTAGAGAGAGCTGGCTTTAAAGGTTCGAGGGTAAAAGCTATATCAACAGTTAGCACGCAATCGTCAGGTTCTCACGGGGTTGTATAAGGGTTCATGAGATTATCGGTTGTAAAGCGAGTATAAATATTTACCTTTCCGCTATCTGTACCTAACTCAATGGAAATTACCCATCCCTCGGTCGACACTCGACACGGCAGCCGGCCGGAACAACAGTCTGTGAGCTTGGCATTCTGTTGCATCCAAAGACCAAAACAAGCATGTCGCAAGGTCATGTGTTGCCCGCCATCAAGTCTTCGTCTTCGATCGCCCGATAGGCATGGGCGTATCTAGCGGGTGGGCAGGGGGCCCGTGGCCCACCCAGAATTTTCGGATTTTTTTACTCCCATGTACGCCCATACTTGTTGGCCCATCTTGCGCTCCTGGCCTTTTTTTGACACCGCACAATGTGTAGAATTGGTGTTCTTGTTTGTAGATGAAAATAAATAGCTTATATATGTTGTTCATAAATGGAAAAAACCTGTATTGGTATGTGATACGTCCAAAACATATCTATAATTTTTGATTGTTTCATGCCACTTTTATGCTTTTTAACACTTGTTTTTATGCTAAGTTTATTATCTATTTGGACTAACCTATTAATAGTTGCAAAAGTGCACAATGTTCTTGTTTTACACTTTGATGTGTAGGAATTATCAAAAATACAAGAGGAAATCTTTTTGGAGTCGAATTGGGACTTTCCTGAAATCTGTCTGCAAACGTTTTTTGGAGATGGTCACGTTGCGGCTCGAAGACGACGTCAAACAGCGACCTCACCGAAGACAAAGTTGCTGGCATTTTCCACACGCTTCTTTTAAGCCCAAGATCAGCCCAATCGGAGGTCGGGCGCGGTCTACACGTCCAATTTACTGAAGCCCTAAAAGGGGATGACGGAAATCTGAGAGCCTATATAAAGGGAGAAAACCTAGATCGTGAAGAACACTTCATACCCACGAATTGCAGCCACCAAAGCCACGTTTTTACCTCCCCCATGGATCCCATCTCCATGAGGAGGGCTCCCATGAAGCCATGAAGGAAGGGGGCTAAGGGGCGGCGCTTTCCCTTGATGCCGGTGGCGCGGGAGGAGTTCCCCGCGCCACCGTCGGCGCCGCCCTGCGCTCCTCGCTGCCCCCTCCGTCATCTTCACCGCCATCTCCATCGCCAATTCCTCCTTGTATACAGTGGTTCATCCTCCCACACACCTCTGTACCGCTCTATGTAAACATGGTATTTGATGCTATAAAGTATTATCCTATGATCTATGTCATGTTTGTGTAGTTTCTTTGTTCTTTGATTACATTGTTGAATGTCTTTGGTTCATTAGAGTTGTATTAGAGTTGTATGTTGATATGGTACAGTCATTTGGTGTGCATTATATTTGTGCGCGCATGGATCAAACATCGTAGGATTTGTAGTATGTGTAAAGGAAGGGGGTAGTTCTGTCGGAGTGACAGAATCCTGAGGAATCGAACCGGAATGTTGCACGTATGGGAATAAGAGGACCGTTAACTTAATGCTATGATTGGGAAAACCTTACTGATTGTTAGCATTCGCGGATGCCCGCTAACAATCCAATCATATAGTATGTGTGATCGCAAGTAGTCGAGTGCATGTATATTTAGCCTCTCCCACATGGAAAACTGCATCGAAGACAATGAACCAAATATCTTCACTAATTAATCTTTGACAATTCCATCACACTTTTCACCACTTTTCCACACTCATGGTACTATTTGTTTATGATTATTTAGTATACTTTATTGCTGCAGCAACTAACATTTACTTTCTTGTTATTTATTATCTCGCAAAACTATCTCTCATACCCCCGTATTGCTACTCCAGTTTTATTTCCTAGTTAGAGCAGACGTTTAGTGTCCATAGAGTTGTATCAGTGGTTGATAGAACTTGAGAGAATACTTATCCTACGTTTAGCTCCTCGTTGGTTCGACACTCTTACTTATCGATAAGGTTACACACGATCTCCTACACTTGTGGGTTTATCAGTATGCCACATATGAAACATACATATTGAATTACAATATTTCGAATCGATCGCCTATTTATACTATTCATTTGACAAAAAATCCGCAGTGCGATATTTTTATTGTAGTGTGCGCATCCTCCAATTTTTTCCGGGATCCGCCACCGCCGATACGCCGGCAGCATGTGGTGTGCGTCCTCACGAAGTCATGATACCTATCTATCTTCCAAAAACGAGTTGCTGCACCATGAATCCATCATGTGGTTGCCTCGTCCCTACAGTACATCGTTCCTCGAAATCAAGGGACTTCCGAGAGTGATGTTTTTGTAGTCCAGGCTACATGTTATTTTGGTTATTCAAATAATAAATTTTGAAGTCTTAAAAAATTATGAAAAAAATATGTAGATGTAGCCACGAATATATCCTAGAAGTATGTAAAATCCCAATCCGAAATATGGTGTATTTTAGGCTACATAAAAAAGACAAAATTATAAATCTGGGTGCATGAATAGTTCCCACCAAATCTTGTCAGAATTTGTCTTTTTTACGTACCCGAAATAAAACGAATTTCAGATTAAAATTTTGCATAACTATAGGATATAGTAATGCCTACCTCCAGATTTATTTTGAGATTTTTTTAAACATAAAAATACCGTTTTCGAAAATTAAAAATAGAGGGGTACATGCAAAAGCCTTTTTCGGGGACTTCCATACTTTTGTGCCTTGACGAAACAGGAAAATCACTCTCGCAGCGACCATGGGGTAGTATCAAATGCATGGATGGGTCCCTGAAGTGGCTACAGACACCACTTTGCCACCACTACTGTCACCTCCATGCTTCGGCACGGTTCCGGTGGTAAAGCCATGCCGGCCGGTCCTCTTCACGACCTCACCGTCGTCCCCTGCTCCCGTTGGACACGCATACGAAATGCCAGTGTACTGTCGTACTTTGAGAGGTGGTTCACAGCCCGCAGTTTTTGTTCGTGCAATTTGCCCTCACGAGTTGTGCAACGTCACCGCTAACTAGCAATAACTTAGAATGTGAAATTTTGCTATAAAGGTTACTGCAGCATATAAGCGGGCCACGTAATTTGTTAAGTTCGACAGATATCTACTAACCATGTCGAGTCTTGCCCGCTAAATATACTGTATATCAAAAATCTTGGTTGTTCATTCTGAAGTACTAGTAGCAGAGCATGAATGTACAAATAGTCTGGTCGCAGCTCACATTTATCTTTTTAGTTTTTTTATTATCAAAGGTGCAAAACCCCAGCTTGATTAACGAAATGTAAGAATTTGTTCTACGGAGTTTTTCACTCAATACAAAATGTAACTGCTCAAATCGAGATAACATATACTCCCTCCGTTTCAAATTAGATGACTTCCATTTGCCCACATGTAGATGTATCTAGACATGTTAGAAGTATAGATGCATCCATATTTGGACAAATGAAAGTCATCTAATTTAGAACGGAGGGAGTAATAATGTGTGGAAAAATGCAAAAGAACTCAACAAACAACATCACCCAACTCCTTTCTTCAACCTGAGCAAAGCTGTCTGCACACATTAGTTCGAAGCCTGTCCACTGCCTAGCCTTCGACATGTCGCAAACTCGCAGCCTTCAGTTTCTCGCAGTGAAAAATCCAATTCACTCCAATAGTTAATCAAGTGAAAAAAACAGACAAACAACATTATAGGGATCATTCGGCATAATTTTATCAAAGCAAGTTTTATTTCTTGTTTTCTGAATAGACCAGAAAATAGTTGCAATTTTTTTTGTAAGGATATATCCAAACAGACTTAGCTGTTTTAAGGAGATGCCAAGCAGCTAATTACAACACATTTAGACACAGACGCCATAACCGCCACCCACCGAAAGCGAAAAAAAGGAACCACTCACCAACCCTCCACTTCTACACAGGATTCAGGCTAAATAACCTAAGCGCTCGCCAGAGATCCGCTTCGGCTTCTACCATCCCGATGGCTCGTTCTATCGATGGTCCGTGACTTTCAAAGACCACACCGTTCCTATGTCTCCAAAGACACCATCAAATCTAGGTGATCGTCGTCCACAGGTCCCTCACCCGGCCCCTCTGTGTCTTCGACGGTAGCCAGTCCACGAGCCGGTCATCGTGGCTAGGGACCCTAACCACCCTACCCCCCACCTGTTCAGGAAAGAAGACTACAAAGAAGACCACACACCCCCTCGACATGACGCAGCCAAGCTGCGAAACAAATTTTGACTGCCATACTATCATGTCCTTTGAAATTCAGGACATCTTTCATTTTAGATGTGGCAACTCATATGTTTCTAACAGCTCCACTGCTCATCGCTCCAATACTGTGAGAATTTAGGGCACCTCCAACGGCAGGCGCATACGGACCAGCCCAGTCCTCTTTTGTCCGAACGACAAAAGAGGGGCTCCAACGGCCAGGCGCATACGGGCTGGTGTCCGCCCGGACACCAGTTTCCGACCCAAACTCGGCCCAAGTTTGGGGCGGCTTTGGGGCAGGACGGACAGCGACTCTGTCCTCCTCTTTGTCCTCCCTGTCCGCGTCGGGCCCAAGGTCCAGCCACACAAATCCCTCCCCCAAACCCTCGCTCGGCCGCCATTCCCCTCCCCAGCCGCCGCCCTCGCCGCCGCCGCCCCCGCCGTTCATGGAGGACGGACTGTCCAGATCGACGGCCGGTACCGGCGCCGCCCTCCTCGCGGTGAAGAAGGAGCCGAAGCCGGCCTCCATCAAGAGACAAGGCCGGAGGGAGCGGACTCGCTCGAAGAAGGCAGAGGAGAAGGCCGCCCTCGAGGCGGCCAAGGAGAAGGAGAGGTTCGCCGCCATCGCGCAGCAGGCCAACTCCGACCTCATCGCCGCCAAGGCCGCCGCCCGAGCCGTCCTTCTCCTCAAAGGTGAGGTCTTTGCAGGGGTCTTTGCTGCCGCCTCCGGCCTCTCCCCCGACGCGGTTCCGTCCGTGGAGAGCTCGGTCTCCTCCGCCAAAGGAAGGCCGCCGAAAATCGCGTCCCCTGGCCTATCGACGCCGTCTCCGGCCGCCGCCAACCACCCAGTGTCGCGGCTGGGTTCCCGCGAGGAGTCGCCGGAGATATCGTCCGTCCCGGCCGAGCCGAAGTCCCTCGACCTCAACCTGACCCCGACTGCCGTCGAGGGCCGGCGTGGCAAGTCGAAGCCGATGGTGGGTGGCAGGATAGAGATGCCCGAGGCCCGTGCCCTCATGTTCGAGGGGTGCGACGGGTGCGAGCTCCCGCCGCCGATGCCTGCCAACCCGGCGTACTTCGCCGAGGATGCCATGGACGACATGATCAACGGCCGCACCCCGTTTGATCCCGCCGAGGCCGAGACACAAGAGGCCAACACATACTTCGACCCGGCCTACCTCAACACCCAAGACCCCGACGCGAGCATGCCCGAGATGGAGCCCGATGTGGTCGACATTGAGGATGAGCCACTCGATGTCGACCATGAACACGCCCTCATCGCGGCAAGCCTCAAGCGGAAGAACATCCGCACGGCCTCCTACACGGACAAGGAAGACAAGGTGCTATGCGAGTCATGGATGACTTGTGGGCAAAATGCAAAGTGGGGTGCCCAACAAAGGGGCATCGCATTTTGGTTTAGGGTGCACAAGCATTTCCATGAGCAAAGGAAGTTGCCACCCTACCGAATTGAGAGTGATCGCAACGAAGGATCACTCACAAAAAGGTGGCAACACATCTCGGCCGAGTGCTTCAAGTTCCAAGCGGCCTACGAGCATGTCAAGAACCGGCCGGTGAGCGGCTACGGTGTTGACGACAAGATGAACCAAGCCTTGGAGTACTACAAGGTGGCCTTCAAGACCAAGTTCTCGGCGCAAGACATGAAGCGTGAGGCGGCACAAGTCCAATTGGAGGAGACCTTGAAGACGTTGATCGCCGGCAAGGAGGAGTCCACCGCCGCTAGGTACGAGGAGAAGCGCAAGGACAAGGAGGAAGTCATGGCAAGGTACGTGGAGATGCAAAAGAAGAAGCTCGAGATCGAGCAAGAGAAGATGAAGGCCGAGGAGACCCGGCTCATGCTCGAGGCCAAGGCGGAGGAGAATCGCGTGAAGCTTGCGTTGCTCGCCGAAGAGAACCGGATCATGATGGCCGACTTGACCATCATGAACCCGGAGCAACGGGCATGGATCCTCAAGAAGCAGAAAATGATCCGTGAGCGCGAGGACATGTGATGTCCTTGTTTATTTCAATTTATTAGGTGTTAAACTATTTAAATTTTGAACAATTTGTATTGTAATCTATTTGTGTTGAACAATTTAAATTTATTTAGATGTTTCTACATTTTTGGGCCTTTTTTTGCGCCAGGCCGTTGGGGGCACCCCAACCTCAAACGGACAAAGGCCCAAAATGTGTGCGCTGTCCGCCCCCAAAGGGACAAATGCGGACCATTTTGGCTGTCCGTATGCGCCTGCCCGTTGGAGGTGCCCTTAGAGCAGGCTGTGCATTAACCGTAACGTTGTACGTATATATCAATGAATTACGTATACTGGACCAAGGAGAGACACCTAGACAGATCGGTAGACAGAGATAAAGTCAACGAGGATAAAGCAGCTCAATTTTGAATTCGTATATATTCAGCCGTTGTAAACTTAGGTCAAGCTCATGGGGTGCGCGTGCATGCAGTAATGTCACGAGTACGTGGACATAATTGTTTGATCGGTACCTGAAAAAATATGACAGTTCTACTTCACCAGCGCTGTTATTTCGGAGAGACAAACCGGGAGGCAAGAGGTTATCAGCACTATTTGGTTTGCCTTTAAACTTGCAATTAAAAATTTGGACGAAGACATGCATTCTTTGAAAATGAACAAATCTTTATCTGACCGGATGTCATTTTGCTGACAAGAAAAGATGAGACTACTCAAGCGCGACGGTAACGCAGAACTCTAGGTCAAAGGGCGCGTGGATAAAGACGCTTTGAGATCTTCAAACGCTACGCTCAGGGTACAGAGACCAGACTCTGGTCGCATCAAATCAACTGTTTGCTTTCTTTTTCGGGAGATTGGATGTGATCCCTTGTTCTGGATAATGTTCACGCAGATGCAGTGGTCAGACTTGGTTACAAGCTTGATCAATCAAGTTACTAGTAAAGCGCCAAAAATGGGAGAAACATTGAGCTCAGTATGAACAAGCCAACAGTACATTCACCCTGGCAAATAGTCAGCTAAATCTTTTTGAAATCCACCTAGGGGATTGGCTTCTTTGTATGTCCATGTCTAATCATGCACATCACATCCCGGTTCAAAAAAAAAACCCGGTTCGAAAAAAAAAATCATGCACATCACATCACCTTGGGTCATATGGCTTATCCCTGTCCCCGATCACGGTAGCAAATTTGGTAATTAATGATTTTTCACATTAGATGGAATTCTACACTTTATCGAAAAAAGATGGAATTCTATAAGATCAAACCAAAACGAAATGCAGAAGACGAACCACATTATTTTGAAATAAAATTTAAACCCAATTGCGAGATATAAGATATAATTTCCAGACCAATTTACATTGTTATAAAATTCTGCGAGAAAGTTGAAAAGAAAGGGAGGAACAGGCGTGTGTGCAGACAGACACTCTGTTCTTTTTTTTTTGCATGGTAATACGATTCTCATTGATAAATAAAAGGCGAGATACAAAGTACGTATACACCGATCTTACAGATCTGAAAAGATATGATAAACCTATGTGACAAACCAACGCCTATCCATCTTTTTCGGCACCACCGTAGCAGCCACCAAGGAAAGAATAGACAGATCACCTCTTCACCCGAGCTCGACGCGGCTCCATCGCTGATAATCAGCTTATCGGACCTCCAATGTAGTTTGTCATAGGACAAACCATTGCCGTTGAAAGAATCAGACCGGGGCAGCATGTCCCCGGACACGCCATCGAACTTCAGCACTGGCACCCACGCACGACGATGTCGGAGTAGGGAACCAGAACCATCAGCCTTCAACCACGAACCCACCACAAGGTGCACCATCTTCCAGCTGTCACCAGTGCAGACCACCGTCTGCACGTACTCCTGGACGAATCCTCTCTGCTCCACCTTGGCGCCGGAGACAACGCCGCAGCAACGGGGACAGAGCAGGAGGAAAAAACCATCTGATGGAGTCGTCGCCGCCGCCTCGCCGACACCATCCATGAACTTTAAAGCCACCAATCTGAAAGATCGGCAAGCACACAGTGCCACCAACTCCGAGACGCCGCCATTAAGGACAACGCCGGTGTGGGAGAAGAGTTGAGGCAGATTTATTTGCCCGGGCGCCGCTCCCACCACCCCAACGACGCGCCATGCCAGATAACTCCTAGCCCTAAGTACCATGCAAAAAACGGGGTCTCCCTCCCTCCTGCCGCCGGAGCGGCAAGCGGAAGGAGAGGGGCCAGCACAATCGCCGGAGATTGAAGCAGGAAAAAGCTTCCGCCGCCGCCGCCGCCGCCTGGGAGACGCGGAAGACCTAACGAGACCCGCAGACAGACACTCTGTTCGCGTGGTATCACATCCGAGTGGCGCCCATTTTCATACTGCAAACACGGAGTATGATGCAAGGAACCGAAAGGAGAGAACTGCCGCAAACCCAAAGAAGAAAACATAATGTACACATAACGTCTAGTCTACAACATGTACACATATAATCACATTTTATACTACGGGGCAAACATACGTGCTCTGCACTTCTACTGACGAGACGTCGCTGCAGGGTCGGACGCGACGGCGCCGTGGGACGGTGGTTTGGCGAACACGGCCTCCCACACGTCGCCGAAAGCGTCGACGATGTCGCGGCGGTGGCGCTGGTCGTTCAGCGCCAGGAAGCACCGCAGCAGGCGCTCGAGGCCGTCGGCGTCGTAGATGCCGCGCCCGACCACCATCTCCGCCATGGACCGCCGGAAGTCCGCCCGGGGGTCGTCCGAGCGCTTCACCACCGCGAAGCTCCCGGCCACAGACGCCTCCGCCGCTGCCACGGCGCCGCAGCTCCCCGACGAGGTCTCTGTCGCCGTCGTCGTCGTCTCTGGTCCGCCAACGAGGCTGCAGCTGTACGCGCTGGGCTCCTCGTCGCTGCTGAACCAGCCGCTGTCGCCGGACGAGAAGCTCGCCAAGGCCGCCTTGCGGTGGAGCCGGCGGCGTCGGCGGGAGCGGCGCAGCTGGCGGCGCGCGTCGATCTTGAGGCGAGGCGTGGCGTCGCCGTCGGTGGCGGCTGCCTCGATGACGTGCCAGCGGGAGCTCTTCAGCCAGCGGTAGGAGGGCGTTCCGGGCGGCGGAGGGAGATCGTCGGCGGAGTAGTCAGCGGCGCAGCCTTTGGCGCTGCATGTTTCTGGCGGCAGGGGACGCCGGCGGGGGAGGCCGCGCGGACAGCAGGCGCTGGCAGGGGGCGTGAAGACCGGTGACTGGTGCTTGTTGGTTGGGATGATCACGGCGGCGGCGGCAGGTGAGCGGCAAGAATGGAAGAGGCGCTTGGCCATGGGTGAGGGACGAGCAACGCACACGGTGGTACGGGTCGACGTGACCAGTGCAGTTGCCGGGGGTGGTGTAAATGTGGCGGGGATTGGCAGTTTATATTGGGAAATGTGTGATGCGAGGTCGGGGCTGGAGGGAGGAACCGGCAAAGGGGGACATGGTTTCCGTAGCACTGGATGGGAATCGGAAGTGATCTGTGATAGCGACTTGGTTTGTACAGTGTCCGTTGCTAAAGCCATTAGTAGCTCGCGAGCACACTGGTGCTCGTGTTTTAAATATTCGAAAACAATATGTCTAGGTCCAAAAAAACTCAGAAATGAAGTGTGTAACAACGTATACACAATTAGCATGCTTACATATGTTTTATTTTGGGCTACACAGAAAAGAGAAATTTCGGAGAATAATAGTCGTCTTCCTTTTTTACAGTGGTAATTTTGTTTTTGCATGTATCTCAGAAGTCAACATTTTTCCGATAAATTGCCGACACGTGAACAAAGTGTGTATGAAGTTACGGAAATAAAATTTGGAATTTTTAAACTCAAATTTACCATTTCCAAATTTGAACAGCCAAACAAAGGAGCTCTCGAAAGTTATACAGTGTTTTATTTTTATTTTGCTGGTACTGACGTTAACAAACACTACAATGAGTATGTGCACACACTTATGTATAACATCTGTTTCAAAATACATCTCGTATTTTGATTGTAGATATTCATGTTTTGGTTAATAATTAGTTCATGTTATAATTTATGTCATACAATATTATATTTGTGGAAAATAGAGTCACAATACTTGGATATTGATGAATAGTCATGGACGTCAGGTCTCAATGGAAAGTGATTTTTTTTGCCTAAATGGTTTTGCTAAATTCGATGAAATGCACAAGACTATGATTTACCCCTCGAAAAACGATCAAAGACGGTGCCCATAGATTTCGTAGTATAATTTGAATCGTAGGGCAACCGTACTATCAAAAGGGTTGCTCAATGGAAGGTATGGGGGAAATCAGCCATTTACAAAAACCATATACACCTAGTTAGCCGTCCTAGAACGATGGTGAGAGATACCCCGCTGGATTGCAACCCGGAGACTCCGGGTGCCCTGGCCAGAGATTCCGGTGTGTATGCACCGAAGACTCCTGACTTAGGGCGTCCGGAGATTCCGGCTCTTTATTTCCTAGACTTGGCCAAGAACTGCGTAAGCGGTGTGCGTCTCGGGTGCCAGGTCTGGAACACGTCCAGATTTTCAGGTCCCTCGTGGGCCGGAGATTCTATGCCTGGCGAGAGACCCTAGTTTCTCCAGACCGGAGACTTCGGGGTTGAAATCCTGCAATGGCTAGATTTTGAGAGACACTATAGAAAGTCTTCTTCTTTCGTGAGTAGGGTACGAAGACGAGAATATTTTGACCCACCATTGTTGCAATCTCCAATTTCCCAGATCTCTCTCCTTACCTACTTAAACACCTTGTCCACCACTGATGCAAGCTCCAATTACATACAAATTCTGTTTCAAAATACATATCGTATTTTGATTGTTGAAATTCATACTTTGATTAATAATTAATTCATGTTATTAAATTTATGTTATACATTATTATATTTGTGAAAAATAGAGTCACAATACTTGAAAATTGATTAATAGACATGGACGTCAGGTCCCAATGGTACGCCATCTACTACTTGAAAATGTGAGATACAAGGGCTTGTTTGGTTCAAAATAAAAATGGAGAAATAACATGGAAATAGAAAATGCATCTATGATGGCCCCCATCAGTTATGTTTAAAAGAATGGCAAAAGAAAAATATAGATAAAATCCTTTGATCCCGGTTTCAAAGTCAAAATGCGGAAATTTCATAATATGCGTGAACATCTTTTCCAATTTCTGTGAACAAAGACTAAGATTTTAGTGGCATAATAACATCTTGGGCTTGTTTGGTTCAAATGAAATCTATACGAGTTTTGGAGGAATCTGTTTCCAAGGAATATTACCTATAAATCTTGTTTTGTTTGTAGGACTAAAAACCATAGGAACTTTTTCTATGGGCTACTTTGTACGCAATGTCCTAGGAAAGTTTTCGGGTTGTCTAACTTCATGTAAAATTTGCTTTGTTGGAATGAAAAATATGGCATACATATATTCCTTCACAAAAATTCTTGTGTATTTTGTGTGATGCAAATAAACAACTATTCATAATGGTTCCCGCGATTAAATTTCTTGTATGATAACATATGAATTGCCATGTCGATCCTGTTTTTTTTTCTATTGCCACGTTTTCAAAAAGTTATGAACCAAACAAGTCTTAATTATTCGTTCTCACGTGCCTTGACTTTGATTTTGAAATTTTGACTAGGATTCTTAGGTTTTCCCTATTCATGTGAACCAAACACCAAAGTTTATGTACTTAATATGTTTGTTCCTATGTCTTGCACGTACATTTCCATTATATTCATGTATTCTCCCTATTTCTATGTTTTTGGAATCTTGTAAACCAAACATGCTCTAAGATGTTGGACTAAGGCTTGGATTAAAATTAATGTAGTGCGACTACTGCCAACCTACACTGACGTATAAATTGCTTGGTGCCGTATGAACGAACTAACTAACAAAAATGACATAATTACGGCCTAATGAATAAGATACAACAATCTGACAGTATTCAAGTACATCGCAAGAGAATATCACAACAAGAGTTGTTTTCATAGAACATAAAACACACACAAAAAAAGTCTTTTAGAGTGGAACCAAACTGTGTAGAATTGAGATTATTCTAAAATACAATTGGGATAAATAGTCTCCTAATCTGGGTAAAAAAAGTTGGTTGGAAAAGTTATAGTCATAAATTTCAGGGCAGCCGGGCTACCAAACACGCCCTTAGTGTAGGGAGAAATAGGAAAATTTTGGTTGGAAAAGTTATATTGTCATAAATTTCAATCTGAACGCACCACTCTTAATAGTAGAGAGTCTTACTACAAAATGGGCGTCCACATGGAGAATACTAAAACTTATGGGAATGGTAGTTGAATCAATAGATCGTATGATGAGTTGAAGTTTTATTTCGACAGTAAATTTCATTATTTTGTATGATATTAAAAAAAATCCTTTTTTAGCATTTGAATCAACAGCCAACCGGATGAATAGGAGATTACACAAATAAAAGTAGTTCATCGATAATAGAAAGTGAGGATATATAATCTAAAAAATGCAACTATGTGACTCAACCTATATGCCAAGATTACTCTAGAAAGGTAAACAAGCTAAGGACAACAGAGAAAGAGAAAATACATAAGTGAAATGAAAGAACAAGATGACATGACCAAACAAAGGATACTCAAAAAGAGGTTAGGTTTCCTATGAATTCTAGTACAAAGGATTTCTTAGCAAAAATTTCAAGGGATTTCATCCTATAAATCAAACTACCACTATAGGAAAATCCTAAGAATTTTAATCCTCCAAAATTGTTATGCAAATCCAATGAATCAAAGGCTCTTAGGACAATTTGGTGCTAACAAAAGAGTTGCGGCGTGCTAAGAATGCAAGTTGTAAGCGGAAGGATCTCATCAATTGTCTTGGTTAAGCCGTGGCGGAGAGAATCTCACGCATGTGATTCCTCCTTACTTGCATGCCTGTTTTCAGCTGGATTCATGCAAAGAAAGCTTGCATTTCCTAATGTTATCCGTTGCAGTCACTTATCCATCCATAGCCAGCCGCGGTTCGATGACAAGAAACTGAAATACTGAATGGAACAGCTGACTGAATCAACAGAGAAATACTAGCAGAATTATTGTGTGTACGTGCTGGTGTCATCGTTGGTTGCAAGAACCAGTCCTGTTTCCATTCTGAAAACCATGGTTGCCTGCGAGCTGCGATGATGTCCTGTTGCCGTCCTCGCGACGAGGAGCGAGACATCGTTGCGATGTGTAACCATATGAGCTGTGGTCCATAGTCGCCTCTTCTCCCTTCCGTGCAACTCACGGTTTACTCGCTTTCGATACATTATTATGCTACCTGCCAACCCTGACACATATATAGTGGTCCAGTTCCCTTGAGCTTCGCTACGACAATCCGGATTGCCTCGGCGGCAGATCGTCTACGGACTACAGCTCTGCAGATGGTTTTTGAAATTTAATAAAGGCCACCCCGGTGCGGTGGCTTAACTACAGGGTACTGCTTGTCCTAGATCTTGCGTTGTGCCTTGTACCGATTGCACCGATCCGCCAAGTGGTAACGTTTCACCCAAACCGTCAAACAGTAGTCGGCGCCGCCGTCGGTCCATCTGGATGATCACCTGTGTAACCATTGTCCATGGAAAAATCATCTAGTACTACGGACTACAGCTCTTCAGATGGTTTTTGAGATTTATTAATTATCAGCTTTCACTACATCTGCTACTACTTGTCCTCGATCCTGTGCTGTGCTCCGATTGCAACGATCCGCCAAATGTTAACCCATGCCGTCGTAACTGCACAAAAATTCACCGGAAAGAAAGGACAATGGGATCCAACACGGACGATGTGCACCCGGGTGCACATGCTCCCTTTTTTTTCGATTTTTTTTGGAAAATTCAAAACGTGTCGAAAAATTCCGAAAAAAATCATGCACGTACCTGAGCATGTCATGCACCATCGTGTCAAATTTGGCGACGAAACGACATCATGGCCGCCCTGTGAAAAAAAGAGAGCATGTGCACCCGGGTGCACATGTGAGTTTCCGCAATGGGATCGGCCAAGAATGGCGCTCTCCAGTCTACACGCAACACAGCAAACCGTCGTGTCGCACCCACGCTCGGCAGAAGCTGCCACTACTTGCCAGTGCGACCACGCCGTCCGCGTCGCCGCGCCGTAGCGGGCGCTTCCATGGAGGATTTGATCGGAGCAGCGCCCGTGCGCTCGCGGTGATCACTGGCATGTCCCGGCGCGTTTGTCCGCGCTCGCTTGTCGTGATAGTGGCTGCGTCGCGGTCGGGCACGGCCCGTGCTCCAAGTGGAGACGCCGTGAGTGGCTTCCGGGTCCCGGGTCAACCCGTACTCTGGCCTCTGCGTGTGCTTCGCGATCTGACGGGGTCAGATCAATCCTGAATGGCTGAATTTCTAGATTCCATCCAGGCTGCGGCGTCCGAACCGCGGCGCATTGGCGTGAACCTTGTACGTACGAGTGTTTTCTGTATTGTAGCGCCGCCCTAGAAATTCAGAATTTCGCTTTCGCTGCTGTCAGTGTCGAAATCTTTGGGCCCAGCTTGCAAGCATCAAATTTTTAGGATTGGTGAGGTTTGTAGACTGTATAGGGTAATCAGCCAGGGCCAAGGCAGTCGATCTCGCGTAAAACAGGTCTAAGGCCGGTGAGATAAAAGGATAGCATTGCTTTATTTTCTTTTAATTCCATGCATTCGTGCGTCCTTTTTTTTCGAACCATGAGCTGCATGTACTAATATATTAAGAGAGAGAGGAAGGATCAGGTCATAACGATGTGTACTAAATATTAAGAGAGAGAGGAAGGATCAGGTCATAACGGTGAAATCAGCTCCCAACGCCCGCAGACCCATCCTAAAATATTATCCGTTTTCTGTCCATTCTGACGTGTTTTTGGCCCAAATTTGGGTCACATTTGCGTCGGGACGGACGTGGCCGCGCGTCCTGTTGCGTCTGTCGCTGTCAGCCTCCACACGATGCATGTCCCACTGTCAGTGTGAGCGACCCTCCCACCTCTCTCATCCTTTTCTCTTTCCCTGCAGCATAAAAGGCCAGCCTGACCTTGCCGTCTGTGCCCACGCAGGCGTCGTCGCACCCGTCGCCCTGCTCGTCCGCCGCCCACCGGATTTGAGTCGAGAGAAGGAGATTGGGGGGTGCCATCGACGCCAGCCGGGAGCTAGGGCCGTCGAACGCCGTTGTACCGAGCCGAGGAACTCAGTTCCCATCCATCGTTGTCCATGGTCAGACGCCACCGCCGCGCACGGGGACTCGGTCCTCCACACGGCGGTGGAGACGAGCTGCTCCAAGCACCGGCCAAACTTCAGTCAAGAACGAGCGCATCGCCCAAGCTCTCCTTCAGTCAAGATCGCCTTCGATCTTGTAGAAAGGCAGCGGCGGTCGGCTAATTGTGTGTTGCTGCTCGATCTAAACTAGTTCGTCAGGTTGTGGTGGTGCGGTAGCTTTTCTTCAGGCTGATTCTTCACAATAAATTAGATTGGGGGAGGATTTGTGTGAAATTTGTGCCAAACTTCAGTCAAGAACGAGGCGGGCGAGCGCATCGCCCAAGCTCGTCGCTAGAGCCGGCGCTGCCGCCTCCCCGTGGTGGCCGCTCATGGACCTCCATTCGCGAACACGCGTAGATCGTCTCTGTTCATCCATTAAAAAAATAGCAAAAACAAGGAGACGGGCTCGATGCGTCGGTCCCCGTTGAGTGCACGGGCAAAATCGAGTTGTCCGGCTGGCCAGACCACGACGCAAACTGACATAAAGCGGATAAAAAACGACTGGATGTGTCGGCCCGTTGGAGACATCATAAGAGACCAAAGTACATCATACACCTTAACCATTTCGAAAACAAATAAGCGGCAAAATTATTGCAAAATTTATTATTGTCATTCAGGCCGCAAATGATTTTGCTATATTCACTTTGATTTATAATTCTGCATTGAGTTCTTCAGTTGCCGAGAGCCGTATGATCTCTAATCACCATTGTTCCTTTCCGCCGTTCAACTCCATCTAGGTCTCCAAGCTGTCCCGTGGCTTTCCTACACCAATTTGAAATTCAATGTTGCTCATCATTGCGTGGAAGATCAAGGACGCACACTACGTGAAAGTTTTCAGAAATATTGATCAATATTGTAATGAAACGACCACAAACATTGTTGTTGATCTCACACTTTGGACTCACCGTTTCAACAAAACAGGGTTAAAGGTGGAGGCCACATGTTGGTGCCGGTGTTAATGCGACACATGCTGACAGGCGTACCGCCGTCTTGTCGTCTCACCTCCCATCCCGTCGTGTCGCCCCGGCGAGCGCGCGTCATTAATCGAACGAACGACATCCTGCACAACCTAATAAACACGATGCCCCGACCTGTGTCTACGACGAGTGGACCACTTGTGTCGAAGGTCATGTACGGCTCCTCCGAAGAGGGCCCCAAGTTTGGAGGGCCTCTCAGGGATGCACGTTAGATATTGGCTCGGTCCGAACAGATGGGGAGGAGGTTTTTTTTTGTGTCCAAACCCCCAATGGACTTTGGGGCCCAGTCCTCATCAAGTTTAAGGTGACAAGCAAAGACAATACCATCGGTGCCATCATAAGATACTTTAGCATTTTTAATATGTATCATGTGATCCATTCAACCCGTATGTTGTCTCTACTGAAATACCTAGAACATCTTATACGGATTTATATGGAGTATTTTGTTATGCAGAAAGTAATATATGTTAGTGTGTAGATTCACTCATTTCAACCCGTATGTAATCTCTATTGAAATATCTAAAACATCTTATATTTTGATACGCATGGAGTATTATAATTAATTATTTGGTTTTGAGTGAGAAATTGTTCGTTATATAGAAAGTTTGAAATGGACGAAACACTTCAAAACTTCTATGAAAATTATATAGTCCAAAGAGAGCTTCAAATTCATAAAAGCCATTTCAAACTTTTTGAAATTATTCTTCCTCATGTGATTCTGTTTGTAGCTTTCCGTAGAACATAATGAATGGGCCTTAAAATTACAGTGGGCTGAAACCCTGAAAGGCATAAAGGCTTTAGCTTTGCATATAAAGCAGTAAGGGCTTCACAAGCTTTTCTTCAGACCAGGGTGACAGATCTAAGAACTACATTTCCATTATTCATGCGTTATATCTGAGTAAAAATAAAATAGAACCATGGGGTTTTCACATGCTCTTTAAGTTTAATTTCTAGAGGTTAGATTATGCAGTTCTAAATAAACTACTTCACATTTTAAAGGTGAGCTTGTTAATTAAAATCATCATATATGGTCAAACAGGCTCTGCTGCAAAGATCATATCCGAACAATGATGTTTTATCGGTTAAAAAATCAAATGAAAAACTCAACAAAACTTGAAAATAAACCCGTGAATGTCCTGTGGATACAGCCCCTCTAGGCGGTATATCATGTACACATGATCGTGGAGCCATCTACACCAAGAACCGTCTCATAAAAATGGAAACCAAAGTAATCTCACAGCTAAAAAAGATACAAACAATATATATTTGGAGGCATAGAGAAGTATGGCCAGATATTGTGGCTTGGAATTAAGATGGATCTCCAAACAATCTTCTCCTGGCTAATCAATCTTGGTTGCTCTAAAAAAAGATACAAATAACATATATTTGGAGGCATAGAGAAGTATGGCCAGATATTGTGGCTTGGAATTAAGAAGATGGATCTCCAAACAATCTTCTCCTGGCTAATCAATCTAGGCTCCATGCGGCAGACAGGAAGCCACTAAAAGGCGCCTGCTGTTGACTCATAATATAGAGCGCAAATTCTTCTAGTTTAGTAACAAAGTACAAGAAAAATTGGATGAAAACAGACATCCAAGATATTGATTCCAAGTGTATGGCTCAGATATATATAACAGTTTTCTCCGTCATGAATTATCAGAAGCAGAACTGGCATGTTTGCTGAAAGTGTTTATCGTCACCGCCATTGAAAACACTAATTCTTCAAACGTTCGTTCAAAGAATCCCATTTTTATATCCAGTAATATGAAATGTGCTTCTCTTAACAATTTTAGTTCAAAGAAATTGTTCCGTCGAAGAATTTTAGCGGTTACTTTTGTAACAAAATGCTCTTAGCATCAAGAACCTCAGACTTGCCCGTCAATGTCATGTGGACACAGCGCCTCCAGGTAGGTTCACCTGTAAACAGGATCCTGTAATCATCTGCACCTCCAAATGTTGAGCGACACATCATTTGGATCTTACCAGAAAGTTTCAGGACAAAAAATAATTTTGCTAATCTAATGTTTTCATATGATGCGGGCAAAGTGCATGGCTCAGATATTTATAACAGGTTTCTCAGTCATGAATTCTCAGAAGCAGAACTGGCATGTTTGCTGAAAGTGTTTATCATCAACGCCATTTCAAACCAGATCGCAGACAACGAAAGTATCATACAAATCTAAAAGAAAAGTCAAAGAACAAGATATGATTTTGTATGGCTCATATTAAGAAATTCAACCATGTTTTCCATTGTACTTCATGAATGAATCAGAAGCGCGGGTAAGATTCATATCAGCGCCATCAATCACTTGAAATTCAGAGAGCAGATAAAATAAAATAGGGCGAAATTGAAAGAGTTGAAGCTGCTGGGTGGCATCAGATAATAAGCGGAGTTTTGTAAACATGTCAAAGATTCAGTGTTTAGCATAAATTTTTAACATCACTTGCCACCATGTTCTACGTAGGAAGACTGATAAATTTGCAAGAAAAAAACAAGGGAAAGCAGTGCTCGTTTAATGCAAGGCATCAGAAAATAAGCGGAGATTATTAATCCACACATGGAATTTTCCATTGAGAGTGTAGGATATCTATTCATCACTTTTCAGCAGGAAGACTAGAAGAATCGAAATTATAGTGGGATTTTTTTTCATAAATAGGAGAAATTTTCAAAGAAAAATACAGATAAATCTGGAGGAGGAAATCTCGGTTAGACTATTTGACTCCAGAGCAATGGCAAAGGCTGCTAAGGGTTGGTAAGTAAACCATCTCGCTATCTGCACCCGCTTTGCCCCCTCAGATTCGAGTCCAGTTAAAAACTGAAACCCATCTAAGAGGATGAAAATATGCTGAGCGCAAATATAAGAAAATACAGAAGAAAATACGAAATCTGGAATCTAACGCTTGAGAAGATTGGAAGAGAAAATCATGACTTCTCTCGGGTGCTATCCACAAGGGTAAGCACGGAGGTTGCAGACATATCAACATGGCATCAGTTCAGACCGCCCGTCTGCTTTTAATCTTCATCGAGAAAGATTTTAACCAAAAAGAACAAGTAGAGAGATCAGACGAAACCAATAAAAACAGTCGGGCGATCTACAAAAAGGGTGACCGAGACAGAGAGGATGTGCGGTGCCGCCGTCGAGAGGAGGCGGAGGCGGAGGCGGAGGCGATGGCGGCCGTGTTGGTGTGTTGGTGGGGGTAGGAGGCGTATATAGAGGAGAGGTTAGGGTTTCGGTAGCAAACGGTGTAAAATCTTACGGGCCTTTGGCCCAAAGATTAACGATTGGGCCGGAAAATGAATGGAGCCCATCAGATGAGCTGGGCAATTTACTTGCGTGTGCTTCCGCTATGGTGTTTAATGGGATTGTTGATCCGGGTATTCTTGAATCGTTGGCTTGTCGAGAGGCTCTATGCTTGGCAGATGATCTCAATCTTGGAAAGATTCATGTGGCATCACACTGCATGGTTGTGGTCGATGATATCAAGTCAGGAACGCTGGGAAGATACAGCTCAATAGTGAAGGAGATAGTTGATAGGAAATTAGCTTTTCTTTTGAACCTAGGTCGCATAACTTCTAAGCTCATAACCTCGCCAAGTTTGCTTCATCGCTGGGGATAGGCCGTCATGTTTGGCTTGGGATTCCTCACGATGTTGACACTGTACCTATGATGATTATTCAATAAAGCTGGGAAGGTTACCCTCAATTTTTTTTTTGGCTTGATCGCAACCCGTAGCGTGAAAATCCACAAAGTCAAAAAGGGTAACGCCCCGGCTCTATATCTTTTGATATACAAATGCAAATGACATTTTTTTATGAGTTAAAATCTTTTCAATGTCGTCAATCTCACAATGGTTATACTAGTATATAATGTTCGTTAATTATTTATGTATGTTAGTTTATTTTTGAATGTTTAAACGATTTCGTTGTGAACGATGATTTTGTCCAAAATTTAGAACAAAAGAGTTACCTTGAAGAGCCAAGCACCCATTTTGACTCTGCTTTACTCATATTTTCAACTATGAATTCAGAAAAGCAATTTACAAGTTGTTTGTTGCCCTTTTAAAATATATTTGATGCATAGTATTGATCAAGCAAAATTTGATGGTATGATATATGATGATAATAATTTGTTAGCTTAGTGTTTGGGGGTACTACTTTGTTAACTATGGTAGGTGATCGTGTTTGTACTCTTGGTCTACTTATGTATGTTAGTTATCATGCACGTGGATGTGCTTATTAAAATGAAATTATGATTTGGGGTAATAATCCTCATCAGTAAGAAATAAAGACCTTAGTATATATTGTAGCACCTTGGACTCGTCCCCTCTCCGCTACAGTACGCGAGGGCGATTTCTTGAATCCACCCGGTCAAACCACCTCGTCGGCGGCGATTCGCTGGTTCCCCTTCCCTCCGCCGGCCGCTTCGGCGGCGGGAGGGTGGGGGAACCCCGGATCTCGTCGTGTACATAGCGTAGGTTTGAGTAGGTTGCTCACCGGCGGCGTCTTGGAGGCGGAGGCGTCGGTGGTCGGCGTTTTGGGGTCGTCTTCTTCCTCTCCGGTGTCGTCGTTCTTCGGAGCTTCGTCATCAAGCAGGCGACTTCCTGGCGTGCTCGCGGTCCTGGGTGACCGCCGTGCGCGCTCGTTCCCCGCCTGGACTCCGGTGCGGCGGATCCAGATCTTGAAATCGAAATCGAAGCTTCTGATGTTGAAGGCCGAGGGTGCTGCTGGCTTGGCGATGGATGGAGGCTCTCTGGAGTTCGAGGCTCGTCAACTTCCCGTCCGCAGGGGATCATCTTCGTTCCAAGGCTTGGAAGATGCAGCGGGCGGCGCGTCGTCGGCACGTCCGGTTCCTCGTCGGCGCCTCTGTGTTGCAGAAGGACCTGTGTGTAATTTCTATCTTTGTGGGGTGTCCTTTTGTAACTTCTGGTCTTCAATGTAATCAGGGGTTTCCCGCAAAAAAAAAGTAAGAAATAAAGACCTTGAGTCGCAGAAAAAAAGATGCTAAAGTTTGTGTGGGGTCAAATTTGTGGATTTTTACACCCGCAGGCCACGAAAATGACGCCGTCGCAACGGACAACCAACGGGCCGCCGATGTCGACGTGGGCGTCCAGACGCCGCTGCAAAACCCGCAGCCATGCGAAATTCCCAGCGCCACTCCCCGCCACAAATCCCCAGGACCATCACCTGCTCGACCATTCTCCGCTGCCACACGCGTCGCCATGGCCGGCGCCGGCGCGCCGTCGGAGCGCCCACGCAGGTCCGACGTGGACTTCGCCGACGTCTTCGGCGGCCCGCCCCGCCGCTCGTCCGGGAACGAGCGCGTGCGGCGCTCCTCGCTGGACTCGTCCTTCGGCTCCGCTTCGAGGCCGCAGAGCGGGGCAGAGGAGAGACCCGTGTTCGGGGACAGCGCCAGCTCCGGTTCGGCGTCCAGGGCGCGGAGCGGGGTAGAGAGCGGGCTCGGTGACCGGCCCGTGTTCGGGGAGCGCACGAGCTCCGAACGAAGGCAGCTCGGGCAGGAGTTCTACAGGGACATTTTCCCGGGGGGCGAGCCGATGTCCCCCAGGCGCGGCGGCACCTCAGGCGATCGGGACGTGTTTGGCGCTCCGGCGTCGCCTGGGTCCACGACCACGAGCCGCATGCGGTCGAGGTATAGGGCTTTCTGCTCAGCTATTTTTTCACACTGCAGTTGTATGAAGTGCCCATTGTTCTTATCGGTTGTAGCTATCTTCACGCTGAGAAATTTGTAATTGTTGATGTTGTCAAGTATCAAAATGGTCAACTCACAATTCGAGACCATTTATCTCCAATCATTTAGATTTAATAAAAGATGCTTATAATGCACTTAATTTTTTTGTGAATATATGTTAATTTGTGTACTGTGAAGGTTGAATATCTGGTGAGAAAAATCACATGGTGTACATGCCAAATCTATGCCCCCGGAAATGATATACTCTTAAATTTGAAATACTTGATTTAGTGTCAACCAGATTTAGTTTGGCTCAATAACAATTTCATTGGTATTATCCAGATTTGTTGCTTGACCGATTTTTCGATAGTTGCATATCATGTATTGAGAATTCATCAACGAACACTTCGATTTTGTTGATGTTGGAGTGGATGATCGAACGTGGTCCGCACATTTTACATCCATACATCTCCTCCAACAGTTTATTCGTCTTACTTTACTTTCTCGACTCCATTACCCTGCAGCGAGGTGAAGAATGACTTCCCCAAGTGGGTTGAGGTGACGATGGCGACACATGCCTATTGGCACATCGCAAACTGCTGTTGACGAATTTGTGAACGCTGCGGCTGTACCAACGAGAACTTACTTTATAAGCCTGCGCAATGCATATTTTTTCTCACCCGTTGCAACGCACGGGCATATTACCTAATTTAAACACAAAAATGATTGAGCTTTGGACAAAAGGAGCTGCACTGTTGTGGGTGACACTGAAGGCATTGACCTTCTCCTGGTTGGTTGCACTGTCAGCGATGGTTGTGTGCGCTCGACTGGTTGGGTTATGCTCATTAGGCACCTTTCAAGGAGTGGTGGATGCGTGTCAGAGAACTATGATAAGGCGTGCAGGTGAGGTATCGAAAATTAGTTATTCTGACGTCCTGGCATAAGAATAGAAACATCAAGACCTTCAACAACATGGTTGTGTCCCTGTCCAATGTCATCTAGACGATCAAGGGTGATTTCATGCGATGGAGTACAGTCGGGGCGTGGGGATTGGGTTGTCTGATTGAATAGGGCGCACCCACTTACGCTTCTTTGATTTGTGATATATTGCACCTTTCTTTTCCCTTTCTTGTGCCTGATCCATTATTTTCTATTTTATTAATTGAGGGGTGGTTCCCCTGCATCTTCTCTAAAACAACTTTATCTGGAATTACATAGCATACTTTATTTCTATTTTACTTATATCTGCTTCTTGCAGCTTCTCTATGAAGTTCACCAGAGGTGTGGACAATTCGGTGCCTACTTCTCCATCCCGGCATACATCCAACAAATATGATGATGACACATCTTATGCTTATAGTGTTCCAGCTTCACCGAATTCATCAACGAGCAGTTTTCTTGCCCAAGGGGCGTCACAGCAAGATTCGAAGAAGAATCCCTTTTCATGGCATCGATATCCTTTCCTATCCCGGTTCCGTTCTCAAAGTGGAGATAAGAAGGACACATCTCAATACGTTAATTCTATAGACAGTGAATGTGAAGGGACTCCTATTAGCTCAGAAAGCTTCATCAGCAGTAATCAGTTCCATTTTTCGTTCTATAAGTGGGCAGGTAAAGGGGCTTTGTTGATGTTGCCAGCTAGTGTGCAAGAAAAAGATGGAAATATTATTGGAGTTAGAAGCTTCCCTCAAGTTGTTGTGCAAGGTATTGACCTAATTGATGAGGAAGAAAGCATGTCAATCGCCACAGCTGCATCAAAAAGTCAGGCTGACTATGAAGATTACAAGTCTGGGAAGGACGGGTTGTTTGAAAGAAAGCAAAGTATAAACTCAACAACCAAGGAGGAAGGTCTTTCTTTAGTCTTTGATGAGTACATGCAGAGTCATAAAACCAAAGAAACAGGTATCCTTTTATTTAGATGCCATACATGTCATTGCTGAAGCATATTTTACATAGTAATTTTGTCTTTATTTGTTTTTCTGTCACCTTATCTAACTTCTGTACCAGAAAACGACATGCCTTTTTCTTTCTTTTCTAAAACAGTAATCTAAACTGTTTTTGTATCATTCTGATATAAATCTGTGAATAGATGGATTGAAGGTCACGTTCTTTCTGTGCAGGAAAAAAGTCTGGCACCAATAATGTAAAGAACAATGTATCAGCAGCTAGCCCTAGCACACAAAGTTCACGGCCACCTTCTGGAGAGAAAAGTCGTGGTAGCAGAGTGCTAAAGGATTTCATCAAAATATTTAGCCCTGAGAGTTCACCAAAGCGAAAAGCAGCACCCGAAGCTCAAGATCAGATATCCAGTGGAAAAAATGGAAGCAAAGGTGGAGTTGAAGATAAATTTAGCATATCAGGCTTGGAGGCCGACGAGGGTATTAAGACAGATAAAGCGATCAATCAGAATGCATTTTCCGCTGCACCTTCTCAAGTAAGTCAAATCCGAGTGGATATAGTCTGTCTACTTCAGGGAATGCTGGTCAAGATCAGAATTATAAATGTGTGAAATTTTCCTTTGTACTATTTTCAACGAGATAAGCAGTTTGATATTACACAAATACATTATTTATATTAATCTTCATTTTCTCTCAGATGGGTGAAGTACAAGGTAAGATGGAAAAACCAGTTCTTACAGTGGATAATGAAATGCATGCAAGAACAGGCAAACTCTCAGGAAAGGAAGATGTTAAACCACCATCTGCTGATGGTAAGTATAGCTGTGAGGCTGAATGAATTAACGTATCTAGCCTGTGAATTATTATTGCTTTCTAGGAGTAACTTTAATCAGTTAAACCGCAGTTTGTTTTTCAATATTCCTGCAGCCCATAAAATCACATATAGGTCTTTCTTAATCTTTGGATGTCCACTTTAACATTTTGGGGGATTGTAATACTGAGAATAAGTGGGACTAGTGTAGGTGGTTTATTCATACATGGTTGTAAATTTCCAGATGTTGGTTTGTAAGAGCATGTTTATATGGAAGTTGTCATCATTTTAATTACTGAACTTTTGTTGCTAGTGTAATCTTCATGAACTCACTGATGTAGTACTTCTTGTTGTGTTTGTTAGAGTCCATCCATGTTGAAAGAGAAGAAAATGTGCGTGACTCAATAGGCCGTGAAGAAAGTCACATAGAAGATCTTGAAGGATGTGTGGTATGTGCAACCTCTCATAAAAAAGGTTCATTATTGTAGTACTGTTTGTCCACTAAACACCATGCTAACCCAGCTAGTTTGTTAACACAAACTGCTCGCAGTAATTGGTAAAATCCAAAGGGCCCTGAAAGTGAAAGTTTCATCTTTAGACTGGTATGCAGTATTACTGTTAGTAGTCTGCTAGGCAAGGTGACTAGTCGCCTACGCCAGGTTAATTGCTCCCAACATGTCTTATAACGGAACACTGTCAAAAGTTGGGGCATAAGCCCATGAGGCCATGACATCTAGAACTTGACCAATTTTATTGCTATTTGCCAGTTTTTGCTGGTTTATAGAGCCCACTTGACTGTGTTAACGTTTTAACCCCTTTTCACTTCAGAAGCTATTATGAAACAGTATTCTAGCCGCAAATTAAATGCACATTGACCATAACCATATCGCTCCGTTTGGATGTTCGTATTGGAGCGTGGTATTGGATATTGACATTTGGTTCAACCCCGAATATCTGAATTCAGGCGTTTGGATGGCCTAGGTATTCATCATGTGTATTCGGGCCGAATATTGAGGTGCTGAACTTTTGCCTGCGGAGCCCGTTCCCGAATGTCTTGGGTTGGAGCTCAACATTTGGTGATATTCGGGCTGAATCGTTTTTCTCTCCTTCCCCTCGACGGCCTGTCTCTCGGTCGACTCGGTTCAGGCGGCGGACTCGGAGTTCGTCCCCACCTTCCCTCCAGCCTCTGGCGCCTCCGTTCGCCGCCGGCATCGACCCATCTTGACGTCCTCGACCAAACTCTGCCTCCAGATCGACCAGGCCGGCCGATTCGTTTCGTGCTGCTGCCCTCCCGCTGGCAGATCGGAGCGGCCCCTCCACGAGCTCTTCCGCGACCTCCGGCCGAGCTCGTTCCCGTTAAAGCTCTTCCCTGACCACCGCCCGTCGTCTCGCCCGCGACCGACAGATCGGAGCGGCGCCTCCACAAGCTCGTCGTCGACCGCCGCTTACCTACTTCCCGTGCAAGCTCGTTCCCGAGAGGCGCCTTCCCCAAGCTCCCTCCAGCCTCCCGTCCTTGCTGATTTAGATGAATGTCGTGCAGTCACGTTGCTACTTGCTATGCGTGTACTGATGCTGGCACTAGCTATGCTCGATACATTCGATTCTTGTGATGTCAGGCACTCAGGCGTGAGGAGCATGGTGTTTGCCTGTTCGATAGTTTTCTTGTTATTTTGTACCTGAGATTCGACAACTTGAGATGTTTGTGCCAATACACGAGAGTTGTTTCTATTTTAGAATATAACAGTATAATGATTAAATGTCTCGAAAACTGCAGTTCATCACTTTTATGCCATCCAAACAGCATTTGACATTCAACCTCAATATTTTGTCTCGGCTCCGAATATCTAACACATCCAAACAGAAATATTGACATTTAATCTCAATATCAATATCCTGGGTATTGGACATTCAGCCCAATATAATATCTAGGCTCTCAATGCAAACATCCAAACGGAGCATATAGGTTATCATCTGCGAGTCGCATGGCAGTGGCATAGATAGGCCTAATTTTAACACCAAACCTGTCAGGTTTAATTAATGTCTAATAATGGTCTTCAGTTAGTAAAACCGGTTCTGATGGTGTTACATTTGGGCATGTGTTGCTACACTCCAACACAAAAAGACAACACAGGATCACAACCTATTATTCTTGCCTCTCGAAATCCAACATATGCACCATTTAAGTATCGTACCTGCTATATTCAGCAGTTTCACTCAGGGCCATCATGGGAAATTTAAAATAGTAAATAATGACATATATTAACATCGCTATACTCATTCTGGAAAAAAATATCGGTATATTTTCTAAATTTTATACCATGAAACTTTTAGTGATAATCCTTTCTCTGAAACCACCAGCATTTGAGCAGTTCATCATTAAATTTTGGGAACCAGACTAATAGAAGTGCCTGTCTCTTAGTTCATGAGCCTGTTTGCCTAACCCCAATTTTTTTTTTTTACCATCTCTTCATTTTACAAAAAGGTTGAGCATTTCGACGAAGGTCAGATTCTTCATGATGACAAGGAAAATGAGCAAATAAAGGTACTACACAGAATAGGAACCGGCGCCCACAACTTGTTGTTTGTTTCCCATTACCCTTTCTGTTCTGTTTCTTAGCTTTCTTGGTTGTTTCAACATAGATATCTGAATCAAAAATTCGGGCATGGTCAAGGGGAAAAGAAGGAAATATTCGGTCATTGCTTTCTACGCTGCAACTTGTAAGTGCAAGAGTATTTAGCATGCAATCTCATATTGTATGCTAACTCTGAATTCCCTCAATATCGAAATCCACATTTGCAAATTTTGTTAGTCTTTTGCATCAATCAATTTTTAAAATAAGTTACTATCTTGTATCTTCTTCCTACTTTAATGGTGCATTAAAGATCAGTGCCAAGTTATGTACATAAAGAAGAATATCTCTTGAACTTCTTGTCGTTTTCATTATGTGTCCCTCACTAACATTTTTCAGAAGAAAGGTTTTCCTCCAATTTTTCTCGTTATAGTATGATACAATGACATCAGGGTTATGTTTGTTTGTTTGTTTGTTTGTTTAACTTCATGTGTTTCTGTAGGTTCTCTGGCCTGAAAGTGGATGGAAACCAGTTCCATTGGTTAACATAATTGAAGGAGCAGCGGTTAAGAAAGCTTACCAGAAGGCGCTGTTATGTCTTCATCCAGATAAGTTGGAACAGAGAGGAGCTGCCGTGCATCAAAAGTATATAGCAGAAAAGGTTTTTGATATTCTACAGGTACCCTGGATTTATCCCAAATCCCTTTATGTAAATGAATAAAACAAACACCTTTTTGACTAACAAGGAGTTCATAACAACTGGTTACATTATGTCAGGGTAATAGTTGTATACCAGTTTTTGTGCTTTTTGTTGAGAGAGTGGAACTCTAAACGCCTAAACCGGTCCGATAGAGGTCATGATAGCTATTGTGGTATGTTTTTCCTTCGGGGGAGTTTGGTAAGTGGTTTACAGCATAACTGATGGTGGAGTTCACAACAAGTGGTTATGTCAGGTTAATAGTTGCATACCATTCTTTCCTGTTTTCTTGAGAGAGTGAAACTCTATACCGGCTCGATTAGAGGTTGCCTTAAGATATCTAGTTTCTTATTTGGTTTACAGTATAACTGATGGTGGAGGCAAGGGCAGCGTGATATAATGCAGTTTTGCTTTTGCCTCCAGTGTAGTTGCCTTTTTACTTGCTATATTTTTCAAATTTGATGATGGTCTTGAAAATCTTCTCAAATGTGCATATCCCAAGCTTTGAGTCACTAAGCAGATAATTTTTAATTCGAAAAAAAATAACCAGACCATTTTAACTATCAAACCTATCTGAACGCTTTGCAGGTGTTATTTATTATTTCCATAACGCAGTGCTCTGATGTGCATTTCTAGTCGAGTTTGTATAAAATAATATCTTCTGTGATGTACGCGACCTTTATGCAGATTCATTTTTGTTTAACCATAATAAATTACGTTATTCTCCTTTTGTTATTGCAGGAGGCATGGAAGGAATTCAATTCAGTCACTTTTGGATAGTATTTCATAGCTTTTACCATTGGTTTGGCTCCACCGTACGTGCTTCTTTGTTCATCGGACATGGTGCTTCCTGTCCAGCGTGTCTAAACTCTAAACTGACTCCAGTACCAAAATGAACATGGATAAGCTTATCTCTGATGATGTGTATGTGTAGCCATGGTACAAGGGAATTTCTTGAAGCTGGCGAACTGCGCTTGGTGAACTTCTTTTGCTGTAAATGAAAGTGTGAATCTGGAGAACCAGCCAATTCCGCCCTTTGCTAAAAAAGATCCGGCGATAGCCATTAAATTATAGTGTTTGCTCCTGGTGTATTTTGATGACTGAAGTTCTCAATATGCTACCTGAAACCTTGTTCTTACTTTTGATCACCTGAGTCTTGAAATGTTGTAATTTTCAGCGAGAATGCAAACATCGTCTGTTCATGGATTTCTCCTAAGAATCTTGTGCGTTGGCAGATCCAACAGAAGAAGAAGAAAATAACCTGGCAAATTAAGCATGCTAATTGTAATGTAGGAGTAATATACATATACATATTATTCAATTGCAAACATGCAATTTCGGTTAGGGGCTGGCCAGATAACCAAACGACCGTTTCTATCTTTGTTCTGAATATCACGTGGCCCACAGTTTCTCATGGGAAATACAAATGTTGGGAGTATTTGACAGCTCACGATTTTCTCGTTTGCCAACAGTCAGAAATTTGAACTGCCAGAACTAGATACAACAGCTCACCGTTTTCTTGCTCTCCAAGTTGATCTACGTCCCACTTCAATTTTTTTTTGACTAACTAAACTAAAGTAAGGTCTACTGAGTCTGTCTGGAATTAGATTGGATAGGCTGATGGGAAATTTAAGAGTTATAGACATACTCCCTCCGTTCACGAAAGGATGTATCATGTCTAGATACATGCAAATTTGAGCTATGAGACATCCTTTTGTGAATGGAGAGAGTACTTCTTAACGAGAGGCATCTCTAGCCGAATCCTTAAAATTTAGGCCCTCGAACGTATTTGCTCCTCTAAAGGAAAGCGTTTCCTAGCCGATCCGCTAAACTTATCTCCCTAAAAAAGTTTGTTGTCTCCTTTTTCTAGTTTTGCTTAAACTATCTACATTAGTTTCGAACAGCTTCCAAGATTGTATCTTCACCGATGCGGACATAGTCGTCAACGGCGTCGGCCGAACACCCATATGCAAGCACTCAAACTGTCGTGACACACTTCATTAGTGGGCTCACACTAATCTCTCCCAATGCACTCCTCTGTAAGTTAAACCAATCATCATGCTTCTTCACGGCTTTGGCAATGGTGAGAAAGAGACTTGTATGCATCCGAAATCAGCGGCGAAAATACTTCTCTGGATATGAATGGGTTTGAAGTAATCTTTCATAAGTTTGGCATGCCCCTCCACTCTATCTCGGTTGATGAAAATGCGGCCGAGTTGGGATCCTTGTCTCGACCAGCGAATATCCTAGTTCACTATCACCGCAATAGCCGTTTCGAAGTCATCGTCATCTTCTTACTCCTCCGACGATGAGTCGTCGAAGATCATCTCCCTCAACCTCTTCATCTACAAAAACAACTCATACAATCATTTTGTCAAACACTTCAAGTGCAATGGCGGTGAGAAGCTCGGCCGGCGGCGTCGAGCCGGTGCCGAACACCTGCAAAATTGTCGCAGCCGAGAAACTGCACAAAATCGACGGAGAGGCTTTGGAGAAGCCCATGCCTTGGCGGTCGGTCGCGCCACAAGTTCGCCACGGCCGAATCAATTTGGCCAGAAGTTGGCCAGCCAAACCTTGATTCCGGCGCCACTAAAGCTCCGCTGTGGTCCTTCTATGTCCTCCTCTTCCTCCGGCGGTCGTGTTTTTGCTCAAACGGCGCCGAAAAAGGTTCGGCTAGGTGTGGTTTAGAGGAGAAAACACAGAATTTTCTCCTCTAACCAGTTAACCGGTTATAAGGGTTCGGCTAGAGATGCACTGACTGATTATGGCTTTCCTTGACTAGAGAAATGTCGGGAGGAAATAGAGATGTCGGAGATGAGTGCTCGTCGAGACCCTCACAGAAAGATAAAAATCTCGGCTCAATCACGCAACCACAACGTACGCGGAATATTTTGTAGCCAACCCATTTCAAAGTCCATCGTTTGGCCCGTATAGTGTTGTCTCGCGCACTCGTCTACATCTCTTGTTCCTGGTCGTCATGTCTGGTTTGCACCACCTCGGCTTTGGTATTCGCTTTGTGATTTCTGATTAATAAAGCGAGGATGTTCTTAGAAAAAAGAAATTTAATTTGGTGCCTCAGTTTTTCTGAAAAAGAAAACTTGGATAAAAACCCTCGCTCCCCGTCTCAAAAAGGAAAAAAGAACAAGAAAAGGCTCCCTCCCATCGTCTCAGAAGAACCCTTTGCTCCCAACGTTGCCCCAACCCCTATCCCGTCCCATATCCGCCGTCGCGTGCGAAGATGCTACAAGTTTGAAAAGATCGAACAGTTCTGTGCTACAAGTCCTAATCCCAATGAATCATGGGAGATGCATGAGGAGATGATTAAAAATTCAGAAGAGTTTTATAAGGAGGTACCTGCCTGAAGCTTTGCAAACCTTAACACCATGTTTTATATGACTATGTGTTCCTGACATGTTTAAACATTTCTATAATGTCCATCTTGCAGATTGGCCTACCGTATCAAGTAGTCTCGATTGTCTCTGGTGCTCTTAATGATGCTGCAGCTAAAAAGTATGATTTGGAAGCATGGTTCCCTGCATCAAAAACCTTCAGAGAATTAGTGTCCTGTTCAAATTGCACAGATTTTCAGGCAAGGAGACTTGGAATAGGCTATGGACAGATAAAGGTAGGATTTTGTTTCAAATGGATACTGGTATATAACATTAGTCTGCTTTACTTATGCCTTGTTTAGATCAAAGTCTGATCAGTTATTGCCACTTATGTACATGTACAAATCGCAGAATGATAAGCAACCCAAGCAGTTTGTTCATATGTTGAATTCTACGCTGACTGCAACTGAGAGGACCCTCTGCTGTGTTCTGGAGAATTTCCAGAAGGAGAATGGTGTTGAAGTGCCAGAGGTATTGCGTCAATATATGGGTGGAATAGAATTCCTTCCTTTCAAGCGGCCTCTTGATAGCAAACAAGCTGCTGACCCCAAACCCAACAAGTCTAAGCCTAAGGTATGTTTGTCCCTCTGCTTTTCCAGTTTCCCAAGACAACATGTTAATCCACCATCTGAGCGTATTTTGTACTCTCCTGGCAGGGAAATGAAGCTTGAGCTGTAAGAGGGGTGAACTGAAACTTCTGTTTATTAATTTGTGGGTCGCTGTTTGTAGCATGATCATGATGCTGAAGTTTTGGTATCCCATATGGGATGATTTGGTTAGAAAATATTGCAATCCATGATATTTGCACATAACTTACCACAAAGTATATTATTGTTTTTCATGACTTGTATTGTACCAATTAATGGTTGTTAGAGAGTTCTACTAATGAAGCGTAAAATGTCGAGAACTCCATTTTATTTGTTGTGGCTTGTTAAGGTTGGGGTTATCAGGCTGAAGTGTTTGAAATCACACTCGTACCTGAATAGCATAGCAGTGGTACTTAGGGCGGTGAATCAATGTCTGCTGGCGAGTGGTGGCGGTGGTGATGAGAATGGCAATAACTGATCAGACTTTGATCTAAACAAGGCGGCGGTCGGCGGTGGTGATGAGAATGGCGATGCCACAGCCCACTGTTATCTTGAGTTCTATCTTTTTTTTTGTTGCATTGCCTCTTCAGTTGTAACAAGGTCACTATTGATGCTGAGCTGCTGAGTGTATTGTCAGGTTACGCTGTTTCTCCATGCTCCAGGCTTTCACTGCTGGATGTGACTGTAGCCCTTGAATTTATTCCGACCAGCCTGAGACGCACTTGGATACCCTTCAAACACCAGGCTGAGTAGCAGGGCCTCTGCCATGGTTACATTTTGAATCGAAGCACATGCCGGTGTGGTGCCGATCTCACAAACTTTTTTTTTTTTTGCGAGGATACAGGTGAAGATTACATCGAGTAGGCAGAAAAGATCAAACAAGAGATGGAGATTACACACAGATCTTCCTGCATCGACGTCGCCGAGAAGAAACCGCATCGATGACGCGCCGCCGCCGCAACTTCCTTGACACCTTGGATCGGAAGGAGCCCCCAAGCGGACGGGAAGTCTTCGAAACTCGAACCCCGAGAGGCCTCCAGCTTGCTCCATCGGCGCCGCCGCTCGCGCCATCATCACCTGCATCGAAGGAGTCAACCAGATCCACCGCAAGCAGATCTGGAGGGGGGATCCCCGCACACGGCGACCCCAGAGGGCCACGAGCACGAGGGAGATGACGGCGCTCCGCCTTGGAGCTCCGAGAAGCTCCACTGCCGGAGGGGACGAGCGCCATCCGCAAACGCAGCACCGACGAGGTCTCCACTGTCACAAAGTGAGCAACTATATTTCCAGGAGGCCAGAGTCCAGTACTTATACAACATGTGTGTCATGAACAGTAATATACATCTAACACCCCCCCTCAAACTCATGGTGGGTCAACAACACTGAGTTTGGAGAGAAAGAACCCATGCTGCGCTCGAGTCTGTGCCTTCGTGAAGAAGTCCGCCAACTGTAACTCAGAGGGCACATAGTGAAGGGCAAGAAGCTGGTCCTGCACAGCAGCACGCACAAAGGAGGCATCTACACCGATATGCTTGGTGAGTTCATGCTTCACCGGATCACGCGCAATGCTGATGGCGCCTGTACTGTCAGACAATAGAGGAGTCGGTGCAGCAGCAGAAACACCAAAGTCCTCTAGTAACCATCGCAACCAAGTCACCTCAGCCGTCAACATGGCCATCGCTCTCAACTCAGCCTCTGCACTGGAGCGGGAAACGGCAGTCTGTTTCTTCGTCTTCCAGGCAATGAGGGATCCTCCAAGAAATACACAATAGGCAGACAGCGAGCGGCGATCAGAAGGATCACTAGCCCACGTAGCATCAGAGTAGGCCTGGAGCTGGAGAGAGCTGGAGCGAGGAAAGAAAAGGCGGCGAGAGATCGTGCCACGAAGATATCGTAGAACACGGAGAAGGTGACTATAGTGGACAGAGCTGGGAGCTGAAACGAACTGACTCAGAATGTGGACAGGATATGAAATATCTGGACGAGTGACAGCTAGATAGACAAGACTCCCAACAAGATGGCGATAGCGAGTGGGGTCTGTGAGGGGATCACCATCAGTAGCACGAAGCTGAATATTGAGCTCCATAGGAGTCTCAGCAGTGCGCTCATCACCAAGAGCAGCGCGAGCAAGAAGATCCTGAATATATTTTTCTTGGGAGATGAAGAAGCCATCAGAAGTCGAAGAAACCTCAATCCCGAGAAAATAGCGAAGTGGACCAAGATCAGACATCAGGAACTGCTCACGAAGGCGGGCCTTGACAAAGGCAATATACTCGAGTCGTCGCCAGTAATGATCATGTCATCAACATATAAGAGGAGGAGCGTCCGACCACGAGGTGAGGTGTGGACAAACAACGCGGGGTCATGGTCGCTAGGCGAGAAACCAGCGGCAGTCACCACAGAGGCGAAACGCTCAAACCAGGCGCGAGGGGCTTGCTTAAGGCCATAGAGGGAGCGCCGAAGACGGCAGACCATACCATCAGGAACAGAGTACCCCGGTGGTGGCTGCATATAAACCTCCTCACGCAACTCTCCATTGAGAAAGGCGTTCTGGACATCAAGCTGAGACACAGACCAATTACGAACAGAAGCCACAGCGAGAAGAGTGCGGACAGTGGTCATGTGGGCTACGGGAGCGAACGTCTCATCATAATCGCGTCCCTGCTCCTGCTGAAAGCCACGAGCCACAAGACGAGCTTTGAAACGCTCAAGAGAACCATCGGAGCGAGTCTTGATCTTATAGACCCACTTGCATGTGATGGGACGAACACCAGGTGGAGGGGAAACCAGATCCCACGTGCCAGTGCGCTCAAGGGCAGCAATCTCCTCAGACATCGCAAGCTGCCATTCAGGCTGAGCCATGGCATCACGGTAGGAAGTGGGCTCAGCAACAGCAGAAAGGCTGTACTGGGAAGGAGAATAGCGATCAGGAGACCGTAATGAGGTCCGAGAACGAAGGTTATGAACCGGTGTACACGGGGAAGGTGGCGCGCCGGAAGTAGAAGGCATGTCAGAGGGATCATCGTCAACACGCGGCCGACGAGTGTAGTGGAGAGGAAAGGGAGAGAGGGTAGTATGCACTGGAGAGGGAGGTGGTGAGGGAGGAGAAGAGGATGGTGTCGGCGGTGCATCGGGAACAGTGGGACTTGGCGGAGGTGGAGGTGGAGGAGGAACATGAGGCACGGAGGGAGATATGTCGGGAAGTATAAGGAAGGAGATATCCTCAACCGAAAAGGTCGAGGCAGTAGGACGCGGATAGTACGAACGAGACTCATCAAAAGTCACATCACGGGAAATACGTAGCCGACGACTAACAGGATCCCAACATCGATAGCCCTTGTGCTCATCACTGTAGCCAAGAAAAACACACTCCACCGACTGAGCGGTCAATTTGGTGCGTTCGCGGGGAGCAAGGAGAACATAGCACACGCACCCAAACATGCGAAGAGCGGAGTAGTCAGGAGAACGACCAGAGAGACGCTCCATAGGAATACCACCCTGCAAAGCAGCCGAAGGCTGGATATTGATGAGATAGGTGGATGCGGAGACAGCCTCAGCCCAAAAGTGGGGTGGAAGAGAGGCGGCGATCATCATCGCACGAGCCGTCTCAAGAAGGTGGCGATGCTTGCGCTCAGCAACGCCATTCTGAGCGTGAGCACCAGGACAAGAGAACTGGGCGAGAGTACCCTGTTCGGCAAGAAAACCACGCAACATCTGGGAGATATACTCACCAGCCGAGTCAGCACGAAAGACACGAATGGGCGTGGAAAACTGGGTGTGTACCATGGCAGCAAATCGCTTGTATATAGGGAGAACCTCGCTGCGAGATTTCATAAAATAGAGCCAAGTGTAGCGAGAGAAGTCATCAATAAATAGAACATAGTAGCGATGACCACCTTTCGAATCGAAGGGAGCAGGGCCCCATACATCAGAATGAACTAAGTCGAAAGGACGCTGAGAGACTGACTCACTCGTAGGATAAGGTAATTGAGTCTGTTTGCCAAGTCTACAACCATTACAATGTAAAGATACATCGCCAGAGACAGACCCTAAGACACCTTGATGCACTAGCGAGGACAAGCGAGAGCCACATATATGACCAAGTCGATGATGCCACTGTTGGAAGGACGCAGAGGAGGAGGCAGCAAGAGCATGCGAGCTGGCGGGTGTGGTGGCAGCGGAAGGAACACAAAGCCAGTCAACCTCCCAAAGGCCCTGAGCCTCACGGCGCCGAGGGCCAGCTCCAACTAGAACCTGGGTGCGACGATCCTGAACAGAACAAGAGTCGGTATCAAGAATGACACGACAGCCAGAATCAGCAAGTTGAGCAGCGGAAAATAGATTCATGGTAAGACGGGGAACATGAGAAACACTAGGAACAGAGAAGGACGGAGTAGAGAGAGTGCCACGACTAGCAACAGGAAGAGGTGTGCCATCGGCAGTGAGAACATTGAGAGGAGAATCAAGAGGTCGAAGAGAGGACAGAGTGGAAGAATCAGAAGACATGTGAAAGGAAGCTCCAGAATCCAGAACCCACGGAGACGTACCTGACTGTGTAGGCGGTGGTGGCGGAGCAGCAGTAGTGGAAGCAGTCAGCGAGGCAACGGTGCCCGTCGAGGAAGAGCCTGATGAAGCCAGTATACGCTTGAGCCGTACAATATCCTGGTCAGTGAGTGACGGAGTCGCTGAGGGCACACGAGCCACAGGAGAGGAGCGACTCAGGTCACGCTGCTTCTTGAAGCAATCTGACTCTGGGTGACCGGGCTTCTTACAATAGCCACAGAAGATGCGAGGCCGGCCCGCTCCTGAATAAGGAGGACGCCCACCTGAAGGAGGACGCCCGCCCACCCCCCCTGAAGGAGTGGGTAGCAGCGGTGGAGCAGACGACACAATGGCTCGGGCAGCTAGCACAGTGGGAACCGCAAGCAAACCAGCAGAACGGAGGCGTGTCTCCTCAGCTCGGACCTCTGCAAGCACCACTGATATAGGAACACGACCACGGGCAAGCAGGTGAGCACGCCGAGGCTCAAACTCGGGACGGAGGCGAGACAGGAACTCATGAACACGCTGAAACTCCAAATCGGACCTCACTGTCTGACAGCAGCGACAAGTACCACAAACAACAGTCCTCAGAGAGTCAAGCTGACGCCAGATGGCAGAGCACTGTGTGTAGAACTCATCAACAGTAGAATCTCCCTGCTGAAGATCATGCTCCTGACGCACTACAGATAGGTAGAGAGCATCACCAGAGGGCTGATAGCGCTGACACAGATAAGTCCACATCGCAGCAGCAGTGCCCAATCCCATAAACTCAGAAGCAAACTGGGGTAGAACACTAGCAGTGAGGACAGCAGCAGCACGAGCATCATCATTGCACCACTGAGTGTAAACAGACAGAGCATCCCGATAAATAGAGAGAGACTCCGAGTAATCCGATACCTGCTGGTCGTAGGCTTCAACTGCAAGATCATCAGCATCCTTGGCGGCAGCACGATCAGCCTCAGAAGCATCAGCGGCAAGAGCGGGTGGCACCGGTGGAGAAGGAGCCACAGGAGCAACGGGGCACGGGACAGGAGACCTCGCCAGAGAGAACGCCCCACAACAGGAGGCCGCGCATGTGGATGCGCATAAAGCCCACAAACTCGGCGTAGTTGGTGCCATCAAAGATCACAGAGCACCGAGGAACAGCAACATAGCCCGAAGAGGACATCGCGGGCTCTCTGATTTTTTTTTTGATTTTTTTTTTTGAAAAAGTCACAGGAGAGAGAATATGGATCTGAATCGCAGCCCAAACTCACCAGCACGATTCACCTCCGACGCAAGCCAGGAGCGGCTAGATCGATCCAGGAGCGGCGGAAGGAGCAGAGGAGCAGCCGTGGCGGCCGGGATGTGAGCAGCAGAGCCGGTGGCGGCCGGGTCAGCGCCGGCCCGGGGCGGATGAGGCCGAGTAGCGCCGGCGACGATGCGGCCGGACGACGACGATGCGGCCGGGCAGCGACGGCGGCGACGCAAGCAGAGGTGGCGGTGATGGGCCGGGGCAGCGGCGGCCGACCAGGAGATGGCCGGAGCCGCAGCAGATGGCCGGAGCCGCAGCAGATGGCTGCGACGGGAACGTCCCAGGGCGGCGGCAGCTCGCTTTTCAGCTCGATTCCGACGGGAACAGGCCGGGAAAGCTCGATTCCAAGCGTCAATTCCGAGCGGGAGAAGGAGCACAGCTCGATTCCGAGCGGGAAGGGAAGGAAGGAGAGAGTAGCGCCGGCCAGCTAGGAAGAGGAGCGACGGCGGCAAGGATGGAGCAGCACGGAGTTGCAGCGTGCGGGAACCTAAGCACTGATACCATGTCACAAAGTGAGCAACTATATTTCCAGGAGGCCAGAGACCAGTACTTATACAACATGTGTGTCATGAACAGTAATATACATCTAACATCCACCACCAAGAAGCCGCCGGCTGGGTCCCTACTACTACCTACACTATGTACACACCGGGATCCGGCGATTCCCCGACCTCCCGCCGCCGGAGCGGCCGACGGAGGCGAGGAATCACGCGGATCCGCGGCGGCCAGGTGGGAGCAGCGAGGGGGCGCACAAATCGCCTTTCTCTTCTTACGGGAGAGAGGAGACCGTCCAGGGTCGGTCCGATCTCACAAACTTTTTTGAACATCCGGTCGTCGTAGCTTGGACGTGACTATACGATGAACCCAAACTGTCGACCTGCCGACCCTTGCCGTGTATCGGTAGGATTGGTGACGAATCATCAAGGCTTCAAGTGGTTCCCCAGGTGCAGAGGGACCATCACCGGAAATTTATGTATCGCCGATTGGGAGGAAAGGACCATCTGACGGCCCGTATAAATGTTACTTAACAGCCTCCTACCCTCCATTAGGGTTGTTCAGGTCTGCGTTTTTAATTATCGCGCTGGCTAAAACACCCGACCCACTATTAAGGATAAAAAGTGAAAACTGAATCTGCAAAGGATTAAAATATGTGATCTTAGAATCATGACAAGGAACAATGGTCGGTTAATTGTGCGGATGTCGTCTTCTTTAGGGGCACACATAGAAAAGTGCCTTGTTGTCAGCAGAAGCTTATGAAAATAAATGTGTTAATCTTCCAAAAGAAATCTTCATTTTCAGCAGAGGTTTCAGAATAGACGTGGAGCTGGCCATGTTCGCCAATCCAATAATAACCATTTGTCAACAAGATGGGATTTTCGTCTACTAATTTGGTGCCGACGTTTTATGGAGCATGTGCTTCTATGTAATAATTTCGGAACTCCCTTCTCAATAATGGAAAGTTTGAGTACCTTAGCTACCAACTCCGTTCTACTAATGATGATTGTGTTTCTGTTCCATAAAGCACCTAGTTTTTAAAAATGAAGGGTATTTATAAATGTGCCACGTCAACTACTCTTCCGCTGCCTAGGCTAAAAACATGGGTTCTTAAACGTTGCCACATAGGTGAATGGTTACATAATTTTAGAGGGCACACATGCATTAACAGTTAGAGACAACACTATAACTCTAGAAGAAAATACATCGTATACCCTACTTTTATTGTTATAAGATTGTCCTGTCAACAAGCCAGCAGTCTGAAACCGCAAGGTCACAGTACCTTGCAGTTTCAGACTGCTGGCTACGCGAGTGCCCGCCGTTTCTTGTCCGTATGTCCGTTGATCAATAAACTCCCAGGGTTAAATGCAAAAAAACAACAACTACACATGCCCTAATGGTTCAAATACACATGGACTTGATGAAAGCTCTAGAGTCCATTCCATTGACTTTATACGCTATTAAATTTAATCAACTCCAAATCTTCATGTAGAGTCGGCTTAAGAGACTACCCACTGTACGAGTAAGCTTATGTATAAGTAATTTTATCACTGAATCGAATTATTAGTTGACTCTATCTATGTGGATTGCATGTACATTTAAAATTATGTATGCGCACTACCAAAACTTAATTTCATAATCCTTGGGCTCACATTAAAACTCTCACATATGTGTTTTGAATGAACTAACCTACAAATAGTTAGACACATTATTGGTCCAAGTTAAGTCTTAAAAGACACGGTGACCTTCATTTTGGAATGAAGCGAGGAGTAACATGTTTGACCAGTATTGCTCATTGTGCAGTCAAGCAGAAAAATATACTAATATAATGAGTTTTTTTTTTGGTAATGCTACTACAACATGGCAGAATATAAATTTAGGGTTCAGGAGATTGATTTCACTTCATCTAAAGAAGCGGCATCATCCATGAACTTCGGGAGCTACCCTGCAATTATCAAGTTCCACATGGCACCAGTTAGCCAAAGATTCTAGACGTCTATTCTTCTTTTCCTTTTTTGAAATGGATCCCATACGGTTTTCCCGGCAAATAAAGATATTTTTCTTACCTCATTTACATAACTCCAAATGGCAATGGCACAGTACGCCCTGAACCGGAAGAAAGGAAACCAAAATTAGTGTCAACTTGACCCATATGAAACCTTTAATTTTTGAGAAATATTCTGATTTCAAAAATGCAGTGCTGCTGAGATTCTGGCGCTTTATCTTAATTTTTCTTTTCTCCCCCTGAAACCAGGCCAGAGCGCAGGTCTCCAGGGCGACCGCCTGTCTGTGAGACCGTGTCTGTCTATCACGCTCCAGTTATTAAATGTACGAACGAAAAGCAGAGCTTTCAAAAAAGAAAGCGAGAGAAAACGGAAAAAGAAACGAGACAAGGCGATAAATTACAAAGACGCCCTCACCCCAACGGGCCCTGTTCCTCGGTGCCTTTCCCAGCGAACCCTCCCCGAACCCAGCCAGCGCGCTACTCCACCACCACCACCCAACTGCGCCTCCAGCCTCCAGGAATTGATCTCCTCGGATACCTTCCCTCGCCCCCCAGCTCCGCCTGCTCGCCGCGCGGCTGTGCCGCCGTCCGTCGCGGCCACCGACCGCCATTGGCCTCCCTCGTCGTAGTCTCCGCCCTCCGGCCGGCATCCGTCCCCGCGGTAAGCAGCTCTGCTTTCTTGGCTCCTCCAATGCCGCGAGATCTTGGCCTGGATCTGCGCCTCCGTGCCTCCCTTGCGTTTCTTGCGCCCCTCGCCTTCGCATCTTGCGGTTTGCTCTGTTCTTGGTCCGTCGGTACAAACAAGGCGGGAGGGGATGAATTACGCTCGTCATTTCGTGCCAGCATCCTTCGTCTGTTTCCCCCTCAGTCGGCCGGAGCTAGCAAGTTGAATTCTCTTTAGGGTGTCCAGTTCAGTTTGCTTGTCCCAGGCGTTGCTTTCGCGGCATCAGTTCACCTCGTCTACCTGTACCAAAACAGTTAGTTGTTGGAGTTTGGGTGATGTGACCGTTCCTGGCAGCCTGAGTTTCGGCTTCCCAGTTATGGAGTGGAACGGTACATGAAAGCCGAGTTGGTACCTACCTGGCTGGTGCATTGTTGAAAAGAGTGGAGTATCTTCTTTTCTTTCTTTCTGCGTGTCGTGCTTGCTCAGGAGTAATTGTTTCAAGTGTAGATTGAAGAGCCGTGCGGCATTGTCACCAACATAATGTACAAGACTCAATTTTTAGTACTAGATGATAGAGCTAGGTTGAGTACATTGGGTGTGAGTGTGAAAAACAGATCCGGTCTGTTGGCTCTCCTATAGTCTCACAACTCCAAATTAGAGCTTCTTAAAAGCATGGGTGCTTTGAATCAATCAGTAGGGCTCAGGGTTAGAATGGTTAAACTTGTGTGGAAGTAGCAGCCTGAGGAAGTTCAAACCTTATAAAACTCGTGCAATTCTCTGAAGTTTGAAGTAAGACTCGATTCAATCGGAATGGCAACTGCAGCATTACTATTCATGTCAACATACGTTTCCCTGCAGTTCGAGCGGGTATTGCTACTGCCCCTCAGTTGGAGCGAGTATTACTGTAGAATTTAGTGATGGGGTTAGTTCATGCTGGTACCACCAGACGATGCTTGTACCAAGACAGTTGTTGAAGTTTGGGTGCTGTATTACAGTACTGTGAATGCAAGTCTTAGTTCCTACTTCTCAGTAATGGAGCAGAGCAGTACATAAACCCAAGTTGGTACCGACCTGGTTGGTGCTTTCTTGATTTTTTTGGCTGCTGTTGTGTGTTTTCTCAGAAGTAATTGTTGGAAGTATATCTTGAAGAATCATGCGGCGTTGTCACCAACTAAATGTAGAACACCCAATCTTTAATAGAGGGTACGCATTGTCAACAACAAAATCTTTAAATATCAATCTTTAATAGAGGTTAGAGCTAGGTTAAGTACATTGGGTGGGAGTGTGAGAAACAGTTCCCATCTGTTGGCTTGCCATATAGTCTTACATCTTTAAATTGGAGCTTCTTAAATACATGGGTGCTTGCAGTCTTACTGGCATTGTTCCTTCTAACTGAAACTTATAAATATCAAAATAGTACATGCCCAAGGGCCCAGGCGTGGGCTACTCAACTCCGCTCTATGGGAACATACTAAGAACTCTTAGGCCTTAGCATTTTCAAGTAGTTCTGAGATCTTACATTCATATTGTACAGGTAAATCTAATGGTCACGTTGTAGTTACATAGCCAGCTTAGACTTGTCGAGAGCATGGTGAGCTAATTGCTTTCAGGTTTCAGAGAGGCGGGTGGTTTAAGTATGTGTAGTATATTACCAAATAAGTCCTTGTGGTTAGTTTTAGCCTTTTCAAAATAAACCCCTTCGTTATTTAATACTTTATAAGTTTTGATCGTCCCTAACTAAAATTCGCATATGCACAAAAATTGTTAAACTACTCGAGGGAAAATATTTCAGAGAAACTTGATGCTCTTAGTTGTCATTTTTTTTACATTTTGAACTAGATCCTTCATATATTGATTATCTGACTTGATTATGTGAAGGAATATGAAACTAAGGACAAAACGTCCTGGATGGAAGTCCCTTGTGCCTCTGCAGTTGAGCAGGAAATCTGCCATGCGGTTCTTTTTGTTTCCCAAGGTTCAGGCATCCGGTCAATCGCCAAAAGATACTCCGGTTTATCTTAATGTGTATGATTTGACACCCATGAATGGCTATATATATTGGGCAGGCCTTGGTATATTTCACTCTGGAATTGAAGGTTCTTCTCTCTGTCCTATCCAAATAGTTAATGTACAATATGCTTGCAGCTTTATTTTATGCGTTTTTTTCATTTCTGTTTCCGTTGTTAGAGCTATAAATCCAATGTTTTTGTACTGTTGCTATAGTTACTGGCCATTTCCCCTGGTTGTTCAGATCATTTCAAGTTATCTGACTCTTCTTAGCTAATGTAAATCATCAATAAGCAACGGCTTACTTTTTGTACCTTTCCCCAATCTAGTTGTTACTTCATTACTCGAGTATGCATTAGACAGGCCGAAGATAAGGCTCGATCCCAGCTTTTCATTGCTCTGTCGTGCCACCTGGGAATGGTCAACCTAATCCCCCTACCTGAATGACCCATGTCTGCATGGTGGGATTCTGGGTGATAAAAGTGCTTCTTCTAGCCATCGGGATTCCTTGGTCGTAACGTGAGGACGATTCCGTGACGTAACTTCAGGTGATTTTGGGCCACTTACACGTGGGCCCCACATACAGCGGACCCACATCACCACATGCTAATGACCCAAAGTTACCTGGAGTTATGTCACCGAAACTGAGTCCTCAAGGCTGCAGACATATCTCCCATCAGTATAATAGTAATTTAGCATGCACCTACTGCAAATATTATGAAATGATAGAAACAATCTTAATATCTCTTGATGTTCATGGGCCGCTTTAGATGACATGATGCCATCGACTTCTATCTTTCTATCTGAAATGAGTAGTTTCGAAGGCGAACAAACAAATCTTTTTGAGGATCTACATGGATCAGTGGATGTAAACGCATCTTGTAGACATAAAATAAGGGTCATTCTGGATCAAAGCAGAGAATGATCTTGTTCAGTGTTTTCAGGACGCTATTCTGGTAAATATTTACTTCTGTTAGTCTGCTGTCACAAAATGATGGATGTTTAGGACTCTCCCTGTAACTTTTGTGAGCTTTAGCTTAGTCCTCCATTTGCATCTGCTCGTGGAAAGGTAGAACAAAGAATTAATACGTCTATTTAACTCTCTGCTTTGCTGTCTTCATGAAAATCAAATCATTCTGGAATGAGTTTTCAGAAGTTATCTGAATAACAATGTATTCTTATTGCCTTTCTTTCTCATTTGCAGTTCATGGGGTCGAATATGCATTTGGAGCACATGATTATCCCACGAGCGGGGTATTTGAGGTAGAACCTCGTCAATGCCCTGGTTTCAGGTTCAGGAGATGATATTTCTTGGTACGACATGCTTAGATCCCATCCAAGTTAGACAGTTCATGGAGCTGCAGTCAGTGAACTACAATGGTGATACTTACCATCTTATCATGAAGAACTGCAACCACTTTTGCAAAGATATGTGTTACAAATTGACTGGCAGCAAAATTCCCAAATGGGTCAATCGGCTCGCGAGAATAGGTACAGTACCTTTATGCATGTACTACTACTTATTATTAGTTGTTTAATGGTTCCATAAAGCAAAGGCTGTTGTGTTAGTGGTGAGTGCAGCTTAATGTGCGTAGTCAGAATGCATTGAGCACTTTGATAGTTACTTCCATCATTTTTACTCACTGAAGTCCTTTTTCACTTTAGTTTCTAGAAATGTAGTTACTGAATAAAGCTCTACTTTTGCGGTCACATCACCTGCTAGTGCAACTTATTAATCTTCACAGCGACGGGACTTGACTCTTGAGACCTTTACGGATTAGAAAGAACTTCTTGTTTTTTAGCATCTGAATCATCTGCCAAAGAGTGTTGTCATGTTTTGATAACGTATTAAACATGCATTTGCATTCAGCACAGGCTAACTTTGGCATAGTATGAAAAACTGACTTTGTAGTCCTGGAGGGAAAGAGGATGGTATTTCTGGTCCATTTAGAGTCCTAAAAGAAATACTAAGGTTCTTGTATATGTATGCTATTTTTTTTGCGTCTTTACAGCATTTTGGTGGTGTTGTGATTTGTTACAAATTGGGAATTCATTTTTGTGCAGGTGCCATTTGCAATTGCCTCCTCCCGGAATCACTCAAGATCTCTCCAGTTGGCCACGATCCCAATAGTCAACCCGAGGACTCCGAGAAAAGGCGACTGCGGAACCCGTTGAGCTGTTTCTCCTCCATCTCTAGCCAGAGACAGCTTCCCCCATCATCCTCTTTCCCTCCGTCGCCCGTGAAGGAGCGCCTTCCGAGCTGTTCGTCGAAAAAGGCCAGCGCCGCTTCGCTGAGGAATAGGTAGCCAGTGTAACTTTTGATACCAAGTTGGCTAATTCGGGCAGCGGCGCACCTGGACGGCACTAGAGCGTGCTGTGGCAGCTGCCAGTTAATTTTTTCCCCTCGGTATCAGCCTGATGTTGTTGTTGTATCATGTAATCTCCGTGAAAACGTGCGGATCTCATTTGGGTGTGTGGATTCACCTCGATTCCACGCACGCACTCGTGTACTTTGTGATAGACTTTGGACAGAATGGATCTGTATATTAATCCTCTATTCTTTCTACTGTTGAAGCACTAGTCCTTGTCCCTCTGGTCATACCTGATATCTTCCTTGTGTCTCATCATATCCATGCTGGCTGTTATCTTGTGTTCAGTTCAGTTGAGTCCAGTCCAGTTGGACTGACAGTAGGTGCACTTGATCCGCTGCTGTGGCCATGCTGTCAGGTCGACCAGTAAGGTGTAAAAGCACGTGCAAGTTCTCAGGTCAGCAGTAAAGGTAGGTAGCTACTCCTACAACGGGTCAGGGTGGATGTGCATCTGAACCAACCATCCATAGCCATAGGAGTAACTGATTGAGCGCATAATTCTGTCGTTCGTACCAGTGAGTGTGACAACTCTGCGGGCGCTGAAAGTTCTGATGCCTCTTCTCCAATCCCATGGATCGATCGTACAGCTCCAGGGGGGCGGCATCTCATCTCATCTCATCATCATCATCCTGGATAGGATAAGAATGCTCCTCCTATGCCCCCAGGGCTAAGCAAAGCAAAGCAAAGCAGCAAAGGCCTCTCTTTGGCCGGCGTCCTCCGTAACCCTGCGTCCCCCACACCGGCCAGAAGGCCAGCGATGGCGACGGTTTCCAGGAGAACGACGATGGTTACGGACTCTGCGTCCGAGTTTTGATTTTTTCTCGTCCGTTCGTGCTCGTGCGACGACGGTCCCTGTCGAGCGCGGTGGATGACGACATTGACGAGGGATTGAACTGACGTAGCTGGGGAAAAGTTAAAACGCTGCACTCAGATTAGTACTTTCGATCGAACATTTAGGTCATCTTTGCAGCGGGCTTATCTCCGCGGAAGATTGGCTTTCAAGGTGACGGATCCGCGGCTGCAATCATTAGCTGTGGATGATGGCCGCCGTTTTCTCCGGTCGACACGTCCGGCGACTAGTCGTAGGGTGCTATTATGCCGCCACTTAGGGGAGCTGCACACTTGTACGAACCAATAACTCCTGCTGTCTTGCTGATGCTCAACGTCAGTGCTCTTGTGCCAGGAGATAAAAAGCAACATGCAACTGATGTTGAACGATAATGGAACATCAGGTGGTATCTTCAGCACTTCAGGCATGATGCGACGAGGCCCAGCACTCGGGTCAAGCCCAGTCAGTTAACTGGCCCAGGACTCGTCTCCAGCCCCAGAATTTTTTCAAATTGAAGTATTTGCGCAAAAAGAAAACAAATCAGAGCTCGGCCGACCGCTCTCTCTCCATCTACAGTAGATCGGAGAGGCGATTTTTGCGACCTCCTTCCCCGTCCACCTCGCTCGCCGGCGATTCGTGGGATTCCTCCCCTCCGTCGGCCGCTCCGGCGGCGGGAGGGTGGGGGATCCCCGGATCCCGGCTTGTACATAGTGTAGGTCGTGGTAGGAACCCGCCGGCGGCGTCGTGGAGGTGGCGATGGTGTCGGTGGCTAGGTGGGGGTCGGCGCGCTTCCCCTTCTGCGGCGGTGCTCCTCGGAGATCCGGCGTGGCGCGTGCGGCTTTTGGCGGCCGGGGATCTGCGGATCTCCCGGTTTTCTTCCGGTTCTTCCTCATCCTTGCCGGCCGGCGGGGATGTCGATCTCCACGCTGTGGAGCTTCGGTGGAGGACCCGGAGGCTGGAACTCAGGGCTGGGCGAGCTTCGCGGCGTCTGCCAGCGCTGAGGACGAAGACGGCTGCGGCAAGGTGGTGGTGCTGGAGCGGGAGGGTGCTCGCCGTACTCGTTCATCGGCTTAAGTTCCGCCGCTGCGCGGCGGACGGGCTCTGTGGCGATCTTCAACGAAGGAGGTGCTCTCGGGCCGTGGCAAGAAGGAGGTCAGCGGTCTTCGTCTTCATCGCCGGCGGCGTCGTTGTTGCTTGATCTAGCTCTGTTCCCCTGCGTATGGCTTTCTGTACTTTTCTTCTTGTACTTCATACGGTGTATGCGGTACTTTCGGATTGTACGCAGGCTTTCAAAAAAAAAAAAAAATCAGATGGAAGCAAGGAGACAAAGGACACCAGCATAGTAGTTAGTTCACTCCACCATAATCGCCTGCTTCATAATCCAGACACAATACATACCAATTCATATAATGTACATAGTAGATCCTCTGATACTACCACCAATACTACTTCTAAATAAGTTCTGACTTGCTAGTTGCTACTAGCCTACTACTGCTACTTGGATACGTGCCCTGCAATTTACCGTTGATTAATTAACACCGATCATAGTAACGAAACTAGAACTGGTGTGCTATCCCTTCTCCATCCAAACTATATCAGCTGAATTGATCGTAGACTCCTCCTCCGAAGTAGCCGCCGGCCGCCAAGTCCATCATGTAGTTGTTGTAAGTGTAATCGCTCATGTAGGTGAGGTCGGCCTCCGCTGCGTCCTCTATCCCGAACTGCCCAAACATCGCCTCCGGCTTGTGCGTCACCGTCGTCGAGAACGACGAAGAGCTCGGGCTGCTGCCGCCGCCACCGGTTGTGGCCGCCGCTGCCATGACCTTGCTCCTCTCCTCCTCCGCCTCCGCCAGCCTCTCCTTCAGCCTCAACAGCTGCACCATGCATTCATGTTAGTACAGCAAGCAAAGAGTTCTTCTGACATGTATGTACTGCATCTGCATGGTGTGAGTACAACTACAAATAGAGTCTAGGAAGTTCAAGTGTGTACCTCGGTTTCGAGGTGGAAGTTGTGGACGACGACGGCGTCGTGGGCGGCGCGGAGCTTGGAGAACTCCTCCTCGATGAGCTTGCTCTTGTAGCGTGCGCGGCGGTTCTGGAACCACACGGCCACCTGTTTGGTGTCCAGGCCCAACTCGGCGGCCAGCTGCACCTTGCGCGGCGTCTCCAGCTTGCGATTCTTCCTGAAGCTCATCTCAAGGAACTGTGCCTGCTCGTCGCTGAGACGCCGCTTCTTGGCCGCCGCGTCCTCGTCCGACGCCAACTGCCTCGCCTTCCGCCTACGCCGCTGCCGGCCAGCCTTCTTCTGCTCGCCGCCTACATCCATGATCCATCCACGAAACAATCAACAACAGCACATTGGGTTGGATAACCATTCGATCTCTAGCTAGCTTGCACCTTGAAGAACACATAAGAAGATGGATGGTTAAACTTACCGGAGCTTGGCGTGGCGGCATCCACGGGGAAGCTATCCGGGAAGACGAACGAAGAGAACATCAGCATCTCCTCCTCGGGGCTCATCTTTCAAGTAAAGCTAAGAGCAACACGCGAACACCACAAGGTGCTTAAATATTTGACCGGCTCTGATCGATGGATTCTTTGGGGTTTGGAGCTTGGATAAATTTGAGAGGAGCAAGCTGCTATGCTGTCCAGTGACCGGTGTCCGAGTCTGAGAGCTCGGAGTTTGGCGGGGGAATTTATAGAGGGAGAGGTACTACTAGCAGCAGTCTGGCAAGGTGATGCAGTACTACTGGTAGTAGATAGGAGTTGAGGCTTAATAATTCTTGGTGTGGAGCCGGGAGAAAGCGATGCGTGTGTGTCGTGCTTTGACAAGTATGCACGCAGAAAGGCCTTGGTTGAAAGTTCCAAGCCGTTGATGACTGCACCTGGTCGCTGTAGGATCAGCCGATCAGGTGTGTAAGTGCGTGATGCTGAAGCTAGTAGCTAAGCGAGTGTAGCGCACACGCCTAGCCTGATCTGCCGGTTTGAGCATAGAGTTTCAATTTTCAAACGCACAAGTTACCACCGATCGGGTGGAGCGCATGGGCGGTGTCGGCTTCCGGGGTCCGGCCGGGAGGCACAGGACACACGAGCTAGCACTACGCTTGACAAGGAGTTAATTACAAAAAACGACCACAATTATGGCTTGGTTTTCAAATAACCACCACAATTGTGTATCGTGACAAAAAGCCACCGATTCTGCGTCACAGTTTTTCAAAAAACACCGAACTTGCCTGGCTGACACGCAAATGACGATTATGGCATGCGGGGCCTGCTGTCAGGCCTAGGTGGCACCCATTGACGGTCCGGACCAGACGGCCGGTAACGGAGCGTTACGTTGCCCTAATGTGTGCGTGTGCGTCTCACTCTCCCCCGCTGTGTTCTGTCTGAACTCTGAAGGAAGCCGATGGCGGCGGAGAGACCCCCCTGGCGGCTCGCCGGGCGGCGGCGCATCTGCCGGAGCCGGAGATGGTGGGAGAGGCGCTCGTGAGACGGCGGCGGATCTGCTGGAGCCGGATCCGCCCGCGGTGATTCGTTCTCCATTGAAGGGGGCTGCAACAGCAGCGGCCAAGGTGTGGAAGGAGCAGCCGGAGCAGAGCCATTGCTGGTCGAAAACCTCCTTCGGCGGCGGCGTATTGTAAGTTTCTCTCCCGATTCATTGTCAATTTCTTGGTCGATTTGGGGCTACGTTTAGTGAATGTTGTATACTCGAAACTGAAGCTGTTATTCCTTAAATTTTGTAGCTTAGACGATGATGTATGGGATGTCCGAATTAATCTAGAAGGCAGTGATAATTTAGCAGTTGAAGAACAAAATCCCAATACCAGAGATTGGAGAGCCAGTGACGTATTCAGTTGATGATGATGCTGTTCTGTTTCCTAGCCAAGCAGGAACTGAAGATTCAGAAATGTTATACATGTTTACTCAGCAGAGCGACAATAACAAGAAGTGCAAGCATGTATGTGAAGAAGGAAACGTGTCAGACCAACACGAAGGAGAGTACAGTGAAGAAGACTACGAACAAGCCACTAGGAGAGAAGAAGCTGGGCTTAACCAGAAGCTAATTGACATAAAGAGGAAGAGAGCAGATCCAGCTTTGCATTGTGAAGGTGACACAGAACCAGAAGAACTATTTTACAACTCTGATGATTCAGATGGCGACAATGACTGTTTTTTTGCTGCTGAACCTGACCCTGTTCCTGAACCTGTGAAAAGAAAGAAAATTCCAGCGAGGAAAGGACCAACAGATAGAGCACATTGTAGTCAAGCCAGCAGTAAAACACCAGATTTTTATCCATCTTCTGATGATGGCATGGATGGGGATTTGTGTGCAGATGATGATGATGGGGCTGAACAATTACGCTGGGTACTGCCATCAGGAAGAAAGAGTAGGGCAAAGAAGAAGAAGCCCATGAATTGGTATGATGAAAGAAGGCTGCAGCCAGAGGAACAACTGTGTCTGCAAATGTGTTTTAGGGATGTTTACCAGTTCAGAGAAGCGTTGCAAACATTACACATTGCACTATTAGACATGTAATAGGATCGTATACGATATGGTGTAGTACACCAATCGTATACGAGTCCAACTCTGTAACAGCCACGAAAGGGGCGTTTCCTTGCCGATATAACATGCAGCCGGGACCTCGAGAGAGGTCACCGTTCCACCCACGAAATTAACATGCACAGCTCAGAAATTTTGAGTATCACAGGAATTGAAAAAATGTTTCACAAGTGTATCTAGACCTATTTCATGTGTATGTTCACTCATTTTTACATGTATCTAGACTAAATGTGTAACACCTAAAACATTTTACATTTAGGAACGGAGGGAATACTTTTCTGTGCTTTCGCAGCGTGCCATCCACCGCACAAAGCAACTCCCGTACAAAGTCGCAGAATGATCTCGCAACCTTGATGTATGCCACCAGCTGGCAGGTGACCGTGCCCCCGGTCGATTCCGACCGGGCTACAATACTTGTCGGAGACGGCGAAGGTGACAGGGAGGAGGTAAAACAGCGACAAAAACTACCCCTACCTGCCACCTTCTCTCTCCCGCCCCCTGCCGGTCACAGCAGCGTCACTGGTGTCGGGGATGTAACCCGGGTACCCCAGAGCTGATGGTTTCATTGAGTTATTAGAAGAGACAGTAAAAAAGATAAGAAGAAATAAAGGAAAAGGCAGAAAAAGCAGTCTGGGCCGAGTCAGCCAGCAAATACCTCGGCTGGGCCGAGATACCCCTTACCTCGGGCGAGCCCGAGTTATCTGCCGCCCCCGGGCGCTCCGAGGTCCCGTCGCGCCTATCTCGGATGGGCCGAGATTCCTATCTCGGCTGGCCCGAGTTTCCTGCCCCGGCCGGGCCGGCAGCTCCCGCCAACTCTCGCCCACACTCGGCTGGACCGAGGCTCCACCAACCCCGGGCGGGCCAAGACATCCATGCAGGCAGGCGCCTCCTCGCCTCGGCTGGGCCGGCCCATTCCCCTAACTCGGTTAACCGAAATCTCCCAGAGCTCGGGAGGGCCGAGGTTCCAGCGCCTCGGGCCACAGCCACGCCCCAGTGCGCACTTCGGGTTGGGCCAGCTTTCCCTCAAGGTGAGCGGACCGACGTCTCCATCTCGGGCCTCCACTCGCTCCAGGCCAACGTCTTTGCCTCGGGCCACTTCCTCGACGCCACGCCTCTGTCGTCCTTGAACCGAGATTGCCAGGCCTTCCTCGACAGGCGCCAGCTCGCAAGGATCGGAGGGACCGAGACGGCCTCGTCTCGGTTGGATCCAGGCGTCCAGCGGCCTCTTCTCGACACGACCGAGACAAGCTACGACTCGGATCGCTACCGAGGCATCTCCAGCATCGCGCCATGTCCAGCTGTACCAGGTACTGGACGCTCCGGCTCGTACCTGGTACTGTTACCAGTTGACCAAGGGGAAGAAGACAAAGACGATGACACAGGCAGCATAGCTACAATGTCTATGATGTGACGAGAGTACAAGTGATGACACAGTCAATAGTGTTGATTAGACCCCAGTAGTCATATCAGCTACAGTGTCTGCATAGTACATGCGGGCCACCCCTTGTCCCCTGGGCTTTCCCTATATAAGGAGCACCAGGGGGAGAGCTCTCCTCGGCCGCCCACGGGCTCATTCTCCCCCGCTCTCTCTGCTGGCTCCTTGTGCACATCTCCATAGCTCGCTCCATACAGCTCGAGGAGCCTTTGTACAGACCTTATACAGAGGGAAAAATACACAGAGTAGGCTAGATGCTGCAGTAGGGGTTTTATCTCTCGCGAGAGCCCCGAAGCAGGGTAAATCCTTGTGTTCGTCTGTTCTTCCGTGTGCGCTCTTCAGCGCGCTATCCCTCCCCGAATCCTCTAGCGTCCAGCGGCCCCAAACTTAAGCCTACCCCTAGGCATCTGTTGTTTCATACCACGACAACTGGCGTTGGCTCGGTTGATGTGTGGCGTAGAGAGTAGTTGATGAGATGGCTGCGATTTCGGCGAGTTGGGCGGCTAGGTGGTGCACGAGGTGGTTTCAGCAAGAAAGACGGTGACGGTGTGAGTCGGGGGTGAAGAACATGATGAGGGGGTGATGCATGTCAGTGACAAGGGGGGAGGTTACAGATAAAGGCGATGCATACCGTGCATGTGTCTCAGGTGCCCCCCCCCCCCCCCCCCCCCCCAAGTGACGTGCAGTCGGTACGTAGTCACTATGACCACAGTTACCCGATAAAGAGTCCGTTCAGTCATCAGCGGGTATCGTTTTGGAGTTTGACCTACCTTGTGGGACCAGTGGTAGATGGTGGTGTTCGAGAAACTGGAGCAGCGTGACATATTCCACGTTAACAACGACAGGTTCGGCGGCATGGCGCAGTACGGTCTTGTTGACAGATGAGTGCCAGTGGACGAGCGCAGGGCGGTAGTGTTGCTTGACGGTGTGGCGACGTTTGTTGATAGAGGCGTGCACAACATAGACCTGGTTGTGAGGGATCTCTTATCGTAGCAAGGGTAATGACCTAGTCTCGACATCTCGACATCTCAAGTTTTCTAGTGGCATTAGGAGTTTTTTTTTCCTTAATACGATGATACATAACTTATTTTTCTAATGACAATTCAAAAACAAAACAACAGTAGTACTCCGTATTATTTAGGCAATACGTTGCTGGTATTTTCTTACTAATCAAGTTTGTGCGCTATAGAGTTGTACCTTTGATTTAATCAGATAAAGCTAGTAGGTTGTCGCATTTATGATTTCATGTCCTTTCCAGAAATTATTAGTGCGCATCGATCAATTTAGTCAACTACTCCGTATAACTTTTAAAGTAACTAGTGACTGGTATTAATTTTTATTCGTTGAGTGACGGATTTGGACGGCGCCGAAACGACATATATTCGCGCCGGCGTGCAAGCACAGGAGGGATGGCAACGAAGAGTGGTGTGTGTGGCCTGGCAGCGTGCATGAGAGTTAATAGCATAAAACCACCACATTTGTCGCCAAATTTCGAAAAACTACCACTTTGTGTTTTGATCACAAAAAACCACCAGTATTCGCGACATTTGTTGCAATGTGCAGTGATCACAAATTGAACGCGAATTGACACGATTTCTGACAGGTGGGACCCACCAGTCAGGGCTTACGTGGCAGAAGGTGTTGACTTTTTGCTCAGGTGGCACCGTGGGCCCACATGTCAGACAATAAAAAATAAAAATATCTCAAAAAATAAAAAAAATCTCAAAAATAAAAAATATCTTAAAAAATCTAAAAAAATAATAAATATCTCAAAAAATAAAAAATATCACCAGAAAATAAAAAAATCGAGCTCCTCAAGGCGCACATAATAAATATCCCACATGACGATTTTTTTATTTTCTAGAGATATTTTTTATTTTTTGAGATATTTTTTTTAGATTTTTGAGATATTTTTTATTTTTGAGATATTTTTTTATTTTTTGAGATTTTTTTATTTTTTATTGTCTGACATGTGGGCCCACGGTGCCACCTCAACAAAAAGTCAACACCTTCTGCCACGTAAGCCCTGACTGGTGGGTCCCACCTGTCAGAAATCGTGTCAATTCGCGTTCAATTTGTGATCAGTGCACATTGCAACAAATGTCGCGAATACTGGTGGGTATCTGCGATCAAAACACAAAGTGGTGGTTTTTTCGAAATTTGACTTGAAATGTGGTGGTTTTATGCTATTAACTCCGTGCATGACAACAACGATGGATGGTGATTGTACCTCGATCCATCGGAGGATTGTTTTTCACCCTGAAAGATGCATGCAAGTTGGGTTTGATACCAACGAAATTAACACGAGTGAGCGAGCGACGGACATCATAAAACGTCCTTCGTGGGGCCTCTGTACAGTTATTTATCTACTCTCTGTTTCTAAATACAAAATGTTTTACCTTTTTTTTCACACATATTTAAACATGTTTTAATGCAAGATTCATGTAAATTTTGCACTAAACTATGTCTAGTTACGTATGGCCCAAAAAATACTAAAACATATTACATTTAGTAATGAAGGGATTAATACTCCAACAAGGAATTACTGCACTGACTCTCCACGACGCATATTAGTCACAGTCCATAGAGAATTAGTTGATTTCATACATTTATTTAAACCAATAATAAAGTATTCACCATGTTATATTAATTTGTCAATAGAGTGAGAAGTAGTATTGTCTCAAATCCACGGATAAACAAACTATTTGTTATTGAACTTTACAAATTATTCACACATGTCAAAAAATGTTCAACTTGTTGTCCTTTTTTTTAGGGACCCAGTGTTATCCTTATTTGTTCGTCTAGTGTATAAGAATAACAGTAATGTATTTTACTTTTACAGTCCGAAGTGAACTAGAAGTGCCCCAATCCCAATGTCGGGTTTACCGCTCCCGCCGTCGAGCAAGGGCTAAGATAAATTCCAAGCAACTGAAATTTGGCAAAACTATTTCTAAAACTATGACAGTGGTTTTGCCGATGATCGACCGGCTAAGAATTTCTTATTTTCTAGTCAACTCAGAGAATGTTCGTTGTCTCTCGAGAGTGAGCTATGTGCAAGATATGTCAATTGTAAAGTCAGAATAAATAGTTTAGCCTGAGCTTTGCAACATGGTGAACGTCCGCAGTTTTATAAGGTCTTGCCTCGATTTCAAGATTGCACGCTTAAAATAAAATATTTCACATTTTAGACAAAAATAATCATTACAACAAGTTTTTTGAGATCTTTTCTAGTAACAACTTTATAAAGCCAACCTAGAAATAAGATATTCTTGCTCAACTAAAATGTGGACACACTGTATGGTAAGTTGGTAACCAGCTGCATGAATGATTCTTCAAAACAGAGTTCACGCGTTCAAAAGTGCAACCACTGTTGAAGAGCTAGAGCGTGATATGACAAAATATTTTACAAGTAGTGCTGCTAAATAATTTGTTGAAGATCTTTGAGGTGCAGCCCCAATTCCGCGACACCATTTGAGCAACAGCGAAGATTGGTCGTCGTGTTAGAGTCCCCCAATCTGGCACGAATAAAGGCACCTTCAACGGGCTGGCGTAAACAGACACCAAAATGTGTCTGATTTGGTCCGTTAGGGGGCGGACCGCGGACACATTTTGGTCCTATGTCCGTTTGGGGTTGGGGTGCCCCCAACGGGCTGTCGCAAAACAAGATAACAAAAAAAACTTAAAATATATAACATAGGTAGCGGGGCCTCACGGGCCAGTGACACAAAATATAAACTAAAAACAGAAAAATAAACCCCTAGTGCTACTGGGTTTGGGGGGAATGCCGGAGCTAGCGTCGCCGCGGCCAGGGCCTCGCCGTGGCCTGATGACGTGGAAACGCACGTTCGTTGGGAGATCCCAAGAGGAAGGTATGATATAGTCAGCAACAAGTTTTCTCTTAAATCTACCAAGGTTTATCGTACCAGTAGGAATTGGGAGAGCTTCAGAAAGGTGTCAGCGGCGCCGTTTACGATTACTGACGTGGACCTGCAGACAACACAATCAAAATACTTTGCCCCAACGAAACATGAAGGTTGTCAATCTCCCCGGCTTGCTGAATACAAATGATTAAACGTATGGTGTGGAATATGACGATGAACACAAAAAGGAACAGCGAGGAAACAATTGTAGAGCGTGGTGAAAACGGTGTTTGTATCAGTGTGGAATAAAGTACCGGGGTCCACAGTTCACTAGCGGTGTCTCTCCATAAGACATATATGCATACATATTGGGTGGACAAATTAAGCTGGGCAATTGACAAAGTGCAAACGCATGACAATGCAATATATGATAAGAACATATTCATTGTTAGATCTATTGGGCATTACAACAATATACATAGACTGCTTACTAGCTGCATCTATGACTCATAATCCACTCAAGAGATACTTCTGGGTCTCCCGTGAGTATTAAGTTGCAAGCAACAGATTATAGCATTAAGCAAAGTGTGTAATGTAAACAAACGCATTAGACTTAACATCAGTACCCTTAAGCTAAGCATCGGTTATTTTGTCCCTAGTGGCAACATCACATCTACAGTCTTAGTTGTTTCTGTCAATCAAGCCAGGCTTCTAGAGGCATGAACCCACTATCTAGCATAAATACCTCCTCTTGCAGTCATTACCATTTACTTGGCCAAAGCATCTACTAACAACGGAGAGCATGCATGAACATAGATAAAACATGATATAAATAGATGAACAAACTTGATCATAACTTCACAATTCATCGGATCCTTGCAAACACAACATATACATTACATAAAGATGATCTTGATCATGTTAAGCAACTCACAAGATCTAAGCATGATAGCACATGGTGGAGAGACTACCAACTAGCTACTGCTATGGACCCGTAGTCCCGTGAAGAACTACTCACGCATCACTCCGGAGGCAGGCATGGCGATGTAGAGCCCTCCGGTGATGATTTCCCCTCCGGCAAGGTGCCGGGAAGAACTGCAGAAACCCTCCCGAACTAGGGTTGACGATGACGGCGGCGTCGGAACTTTTCGTGGATTTTCGCTCGGGTATCTAGGGTTTCCTGAATAGATGTGATTTATAGGCGAAAGGGCGGCGTCGGAGGGCACCAGGCGGCCTGGGGGTGCGGGCCCACCCTAGGTCGCACCGTGGGCCCGCCTGCCTCCCTCGGCTGCCTCCTGGGCTTCTCCTTCGGGCTGCTGCTTCGTCTCGGTCCAGAAATAAATCAGTTAAATTGGCGTCCGATTCCGAGAATATTTCCAGAAGAGTTTTTCTGGAACAAAAAGACAGCAGAAAACAGGAACTGGCACTGTGGCATCTTGTTAATAGGTTAGTCCCAGAAAATGCATAAAAATGATATAAAGTGTAAGATAAACATGTGGTAATCAATATATAACATGCATGGAACATCAAAAATTATAGATACGTTTTAGACGTATCAAGCATCCCCAAGCTTAGTTCCTACTCGTCCTCGAGTAGGTAAACGATAAAAGATAATTTTTGAGGTGACATGCGCCAACATAATCTTGATCATATAGTAATGTAAAGCATGTGAGCTGAGATCAAATCATTCAAAGCAAAAGTCTATATTTGATATTAAACAAACAGATGATAAAGCAAGACAATTAAACAAGTAAAAACCTTTCATGGAAGATGCTATAAAGACATGAAACCGTACAAAGTTTATTATAGATGATTTAAGCATTCAGTATAGAAGTTCAATCCTTCTACTCAAGCATCAAGCAATCTTCCACAAACATAGAAAGGATCCAGTCAAGCAAAAGTATCACAAACGTAATGAATCAACTTTTAGAAGTTTTACTCAACCGGTGAGCGTAAGCATTTGGTATTGGCACCAGGATGTTATGGCAAAGAGAATAATAATGGGGGTTTGGAAGGCCAAAGGAAGATAGCTCACAAAGCTATAAGTGATCATTAGACAAGAGGAAGTCTTATAATCGAAGCTATGCAAGGAGTAGTGATTGCCATGCAACGGATGCACATAGAGCTATAAGTGTATGAAAGCTCTCCAATGGAACTAGTGGGGGTGCATCCAACTTGGTTGCTCACGAAGACCTAGAGCACTTTTGAGGAGGCTCATCATTGGAATATACAACCCAAGTTCTATAGTGTTAATTCCCCACATAGTTATACTAGTAAAACATGAGAACTCTCTCACATGGAGTATAGGTGCTAAACATGAGCACAAATGATGACTATGAAACTGCAGGTGCTAAACATGAGCACAAGTGTGGATAAAGATAGTAATGTTGCCCCCTCTCTCTTTATTTCTTTTCTTTCTTTTTTTTCTTTTTCTCTTTTTTTTTCTTTTCTATTTCTCTTTTCGATGGCCTCCATGGCTCTTTTCACTTTTCTCTCCCTCACTGTAGGGGCAACATTCTAATATGATACACACTTTTTGGTACAAATAACTCATAATGAACAAAACATGATGTATGAAACTGAGTGCCTCTGCCAGTGTAGCAGGATGTGCAATGATCTAGCGTAATATGGGTAAAACCACACATCAGCTGTATAGAATCATGCAAAGCAATATATAACAATGATGAATGACAACAAGTCATGTAATGTAAGATGGAAGTTGCATGGCAATATATCTCGGAACAGCTATGGAAATGCTGTGATAGGTAGTTATGGTGGCTGTTTTGAGGAAGATGTTTGGCTTATGTGTAGGAGGAGTTCTCCCACGGGGTTGGATGTACTGGCGAAGTATGCACAACTCTCAATGTGAGCAGAAGGCAATGCACAACACCGAAGAGGCTAGCAAAATATGGATGGTGGAAGTGCCAAAAACCGTAGCTTAACATTAGTCAAAAAGAACTCACAAGTTTATTGCAAACAACTAGCAGGTTCAACATTAAGAGCATGATTAAATTCACTCCAAGGGGCCGTTCACGGAGGTACAAGTACCTTGTTAGATCCCTCGACCTTAGCACGCAACTATGTTGTTTCCAACTACCTTCAGACATGAGAAGCTATCAAGTCCAACAACATTCAGCAATTTTAAGAGTTTGTAGTACGGTACAAGCTTTAATAACACAACCACTAATCAGATTTTAGCTTAATTAACCAACAAGCATTTAACATCTAACTTCTTAATATCTCAAAACATTTGCAAGGAATCAAGTTATCAAAGTTCAATGATCTACAAGACTATGCAAATTTTCGTTATACAACTACCACACACTTAGCATTTTCTGTTCCAACCAGACGCCAATTATACAACTCTCCAAACAAATATAAGTGAAGCAAGAGAGTACTTTCTCCAAAAGAACTAATAGCTCTGAACAAGAGATACATGAAAAAAAAGCTAATAGTATAGCAGCGCTAGACAAGAATACTCAACAAGTATAAGTGAAGAATAGGAGTATTCTAATGAAAAAGCGGAGCGTGTCTCTCTCCCACACAAGAATGCTAGGGTCCAACTAGTTATGATCAGAAAATAAAACAGAAAATAAAACACACATACGCTCCAAGAACAGCACACAATATGTGAAGCAATAAAAATATAGTCTCACTAGAGATGACCTGATAATTTGTTGATGAAGAAGGGGATGCCCTTAGACGCTTGAGTCTTCTTGATATATGCTGGGGAGATCCAAGGGAGCCTCCCCAAGCTTAAGCTTTTCTCTCTTCTTAATCTTCTTATATCATCCTTCTCTCCTAATACTTGAAAACTTCCTTCACACAAAGATAACTCGCAAACTTCATTAGAGGGGTTAGTGCATCAAAATATAAGCTCACTTGGTTCTGTAAAAACACATCGCATACTTTAGTTCAAACATTAGCTACTGTTACTAAGCAAGATCCTGGTCTCCCCGCAGAACGTAAATCTACTTGCAAAAGAGACAATGCAAAACAAAAACAGAATATGTTAAAAACAGAACAGTCCGTAAAGACGAATTTTTTCGAGGCACTTCGATGCTCAAATCAGAAAACGGTTAACTAACGAAAGATAGGTAATAAGTTCAGTCTTCTACTCAAAATTTACAGATTAAAATAATGTTCCGTGATTTTCACGAATTTTTACCGTGAGGTACAGAAATCTGTTTCTGGACAGCAAATAAAACTTATAGCATATCTTGCTATTAGAGGCTCTTCTTGGCACAACAAAAACAAAAATAAAAGATACAAAGGAGTTGTTACAGAAGTAAGCAAACTCCTTAACTCAAGAAAACAAAATAACAAAAATAAAATTGGGTTGTCTCCCAAAAGCGCTTTTCTTTAACGCCTTTCAGCTAGTCGCAGTAGCAAAAAGATCAAGTATTATCAAGAGCAGCATCGAAAGCATAACTTGTTCTAACAATAGACTCAAAAGGTTGTTTCACTTCCTTCTAGGAAAGTGTTCCATCCCCTTTCGGAGTGGAAACTGAAATTTAATATTACCCTCTTTCATGTCAATAATACCACCAACAGTTCTAAGAAAAGGTCTTCCCAAAACAATAGGACAAGAAGCCTTGCATTCAATATCCAAAACGATAAAATCAACATGGACACAATTGTTGTTAACCGTTATAAGAACATCATTCACTGTACCCACAGGTTTCTTCATAGTAGAATCAGCAAAATGAACATTCAAGTGACAATCTTCTAGTGGTGCTAAATCAAGAATATCATAAAGTTTCTTTGGCATAACAGAGATACTAGCACCAAGATCACACAAAGCATTCAATCAAAATCATTCACTCTCATTTTAATAGTAGGTTCATAAGCATCTTCTAACTTTCTAGGAATAAATGCTTCACGTTTAAGTTTCTCTTCCCTAGCTTTGATAAGAGCATTAGTGATGTGCTTAGTGAAAGCCATGTTTATTTCACTAGCATTAGGAGTTTGAGCAAGATTTTGCAAGAACTTAATAACTTCAGTAAGATTACAACTATCAAAGTCAAACTCATTATCATCAAAAGAAAGGGAGTATCATTCCTAACAACACGATTTTTTTAGCATTTTTAACAGGAGTAGCTTTAGTTTCATCAAGTGACTTGGAACTCTTCTCAATAGAAGTAGGTGCTTCTCCAATTATAATTTTCTTGTTACTAGCATGATTAGGACCTGTAGGTAATTCACTAGTGCTCAAAGTTTTAATATCTTCATTAGTGAAAATAGTGGCAACACTAGCAATCCTACATTTTTCTGCAGTTTCAGCCTCTTTTTCCTCTCTTTCCCATCTAGCATGCAAATCAGCTAGCATCTTAATATTGTTATCAATATTAACTTGTATAGCATTCAGAGACTTACTTTCTTTAACATCATGAGGCATAATCTTTATTTTCAAAAATTCAACATCAAGAGCAAGATTATCAACCTTAGAGACAAGACTATCTAGTTTTTCAAACTTTTCCTCCACAGTTTTATTGAAAACTTTTTGTGAACCAATGAAATCTTTAAGCATAACCTCAAGATATAAGGGCACAATCTTATTACTATTGTAGGAATTACCATATGAATTACCATAAGCATTGCCATTATTAGAATGATAGGGCTTATAATTGTTATTACCAAAGTTGTTCCTATAAGCATTGTTGTTGAAATTATTATTTTTAATGAAGTTCACATCAACATGCTCTTCTTGAGCAACCAATGAAGCTAAAGGAACGTTATTTGGATCAACAGGCACTTGATTACCAGAAAGCATAGTCATAATAGCATCAACCTTATCACTCAATGAAGAAATCTCCTCAACAGAATTTACCTTCTTACCTGTTGGGGCTCTTTCGTTGGGTGACCCCAAGAGGAAGATATGATGTATTCAGCAGCAAGTTTTCCCTTGAATCTACCAAGGTTTATCGTACCAGTAGGAATTGGGAGAGTTTCAGAAAGGTGTCAGCGGCGCCGTTTACGATTACTGACGTGGACCTGCACACAACACAATCAAAATATTTTGCCCCAACGAAACAGGAAGGTTGTAAATCTCGCCGGCTTGCTGAATACAAAGGATTAAACATATGGTGTGGAATAAGATGATGAATACAAAAAGGAACATCGAGGAAACAATTGTAGAGCGTGGTGAAAATGGTGTTTGTATCTGTGTGGAATAAAGGACTGGGGTCCACAGTTCACTAGTGGTGTCTCTCCATAAGATAGATATGCATACATGTTGGGTAGACAAATTACAGCTGGGCAATTGACAAAGTGAAAACGCATGACAATGCAATATATGATAAGAACATGTTCATTGTTAGATCTATTGGGCATTACAACAATATACATAGACTGCTTACTAGCTGCATCTATGACTCATAATCCACTCAAGAGATAGCTTCCGGGTCTCCGTGAGTATTAAGTTGCAAGCAACAGATTATAGCATTAACCAAAGTGTGTAATGTAAACAAACACATTAGACTTAACAGCAGTACCCTTAAACTAAGCATCGGTTATTTTATCCCTAGTGGCAACAACACATCTACAGCCTTAGTTGTTTCTGTCAATCAAGCCCAGGCTTCTAGAGGCATGAACCCACTATCTAGCATAAATACCCCTCTTGCAGTCATTAGCATTTACTTGGCCAAAGCATCTATTAACAACGGAGAGCATGCACGAACATAGATAAAACATGATATAAATAGATGAACAAACTTGATCATAACTTCACAATTCATCGGATCCTAGCAAACACAACATATAGCATTACATAAAGATGATCTTGATCATGTTAAGCAGCTCACAAGATCTAAGCATGATAGCACAAGGTGGAGAGACTACCAAGTAGCTACTGCTATGGACCCGTAGTCCCATGAAGAAGTACTCACGCATCACTCCGGAGAGAGGCATGGCGATGTAGAGCCCTCCGGTGATGATTTCTCCTCCGGCAAGGTGCCGGGAAGAACTGCAGAAACCCTCTCGAACTAGGGTTGACGATGACGGCGACGTCGGAACTTTTCGTGGATTTTCGCTCGGGTGTCTAGGGTTTCCTGAATAGATGTGATTTATAGGCGAAAGGACGGCATCGGAGGGCACCCGAGGGCACCAGGCGGCCTGGGGGCGCGGGCCCACCCTAGGCCGCGCCGTGGGCCCGCCTGCCTCCCTCGGCTGCCTCCTGGGCTTCTCCTTCGGGCTGCTGCTTCGTCTCGGTCCAGAAATAAATCAGTTAAATTGGCGTCCGATTCCGAGAATATTACCAGAAGAGTTTTTCTGGAACAAAACGACAGCAGAAAACAGGAACTGGCACTGTGGCATCTTGTTAATAGGTTAGTCTCAGAAAATGCATAAAAAATGATATAAAGTGTAAGATAAACATGTGGTAATCAATATATAACAGGCATGGAACATAAAAAATTATAGATACATTTTAGACGTATCATGGCCTCCTACTCATCGTCATCCGAGAGGATGATGTACGGCGGCGCGGCGTAGAGGTGCGCCGGCGGCCCTGCAGGCGGAGGCGTCTGCGGCGCCTCAGGGTCCTGCGGCCACGCGGGTGCGGGCGCCCACGCCTGGCCCGCGTCGCGCTGTGGCCACGGTGTCCACGACACCTGCCAGCGCGCGCTCCAGCGCCGCCTCCTCCTCCTGCTGACGGGCCCGCTCTGCCGCCTCCTCCGCCGACTGCCGGAGCGCGGCCGCGATATCTGGCCACTAGGCTAGCTCCTCCAGGTTGGAGTCGTCGATGCCGGCCTGGAGGGCGGCTTTGTCGCCGACGGGCGGCGCAGGCTGGGCGCTGCGGTAGGCCGCCCAGTTGGGCAGCGCGGCCTCCTCGGCTTCCTCCATCTTCACGGCGCCGTCATTCTCGCTCCAGTCGAAGTCGGAGGAGGAGCCGTCGGAGCCATCTTCGATGGCGGGCTCGTCCTCCACCGGCTGGTACCCCTCCGGTGCCACGGCCGCGAAAGCCGACCGTCGGCGAGCGTCGTGCTTGACCTCGAACCAACGGTCACACAGCGGCGAGTTTATAGCGTACGCTGGGTCGTTGATGAGGTCGGCCGGGAGGAAGCTCCGGTGGCGGAGGATATCCTCCTTACGCACCCTTCCGGCGCGAGGGATCCGCGACACCGGAATGCGGCGGCGGCTCAGATGCCAGCCGTCCGGTAGGTGCACGTCACCCCACGGAAGGGGCGCCGCCACCTCCCAGTAGATCTGCGCCACCTTGGTGGAGACGCGGGCTCGCTGGGCACGGCGGCGGGCATTGCGGGCCGCACGGAGCTCCGCACGTCGGGCGGCGTCGTTGGTCGGCGCGCGGGAGCTGCTGGAGGCCTCCTTGTCGTTGCGGCCAGGCTTGAACCGGCTCGTCCGCTTCATGGTCGCCGGTGACGGGAAGGTCGAGGTCGGTGGCTAGGGTTTGGAAGTGGGGAAGTGGGGACTGAAGTGGGGATGGGGACTGGATTTGGTCGGTCCCCATTAAAAAGGACCCAGCGAGGTGGCCGAAGCGGCCACACTCGCTGCCAGGTGGGCTAGGGGCGGACTCGGGAGGACACGCGTTGTGTCCGCGTCTCCCCCAAAGTTGGACCAAAATTGGGCCGCGTTTGGGGCGAAACCGCGTGACCACGCGGACACATGTCCCTTTGCGCCAGCCCGTTGGAGCACCTCACATGTCCGTTCGGACAAAAAAGGACTGGGCTGGTCCGTTGTGCCAGCCCGTTGGAGGTGCCCTAACATCGCGTCCAATCCAGGTGCTACGTACGTATTGCTTGTTGTAGGCGCTCTGCCAAAGATGAAACTACCCTGCGAGCGCGCCTACATGGTGTAGGAGTGGACACAAGGACGGGTGGTGTAGGCCGTAGGGCCAGGAATTCCAGAACCATAGAAATCATCATGAGTAGATATGAGAAAGGCAGTGTGCCCAGGCCGCCCAATTAGGCCAAAAGTGGGCATGAATGGCCTGGGAGGGAGACAACCTCGACGTCGTGGTCATATGGGAGGCGGCCCCGCCTTCGCCCGGGGCCGTACGCACGGGAGCTCGCTGATACGTCCATTTTGCATCACTATTTTATAGAATAATTTACTGTTATTCAATGATATATTTCATATTAAGAGGAGTTACTTATGTTATTTTGTCTTATTTTGCATGTTTGATGATCATTGGATAATTAACTGCCGGAGTCAGATTTCAGCTGGAAAAAGCAACGTCAAGGCACTATATTTCTGGAGCACTAAAAATATTTCCGAGAAGACAGATGTTCCTATTTTATCAGAAGATGGACTAAGCCAAAAGGGGAGGCTGAGATGGGCCAGGAGGGGCCCACACCACCCCTGGGCGCGGGGCCCACCTTGGCCGCGCCCTAGCCAGGTGTGGTGCCCCTGGCCTACCTCAGGCGCTCCCCCTTCGCGTACATCATCCCCCAGAAACCCTAAGACACGGGGAGTCCGTGAGAAAATATTCCGCCGCCTCCACGAGGCGGAAACCACAGAGAGAGAAAAAGCTCTCCGGCAGGGAGAAATCTGCCGGGGAAATTCCTTCCCGGAGGGGGGAGATCATCGCCATCCTCATCGTCATCGCGCTGGACTTCATCGGGATCATCATCATCATCATCATCTCCACCGCCATCACCACCATCACCGCTGCACCATCTCGTTCCGCTGTAACATCTAGGGCTATACTTTGTTTAGTTCATAGGAGAAACTCTCACGGTGTTAATTACTCCTTGTGGTTGATGCTATTGAGTTTTATCGGTGAATTAAAGTATATGTTCAGATCGCTATCCATCATTATATCACCTCTGATCATGATCCATATGATGTCTCGTGAGTACTTCGATTAGTTCTTGAGGACATGGGAGAAGTCACGCTGTTAGTAGTGGAATTATGTTGAGTAATATTTAATGGTTTGATATTTAAGTTGTGGTGCTATTCTTCTAGTGGTGTCGTGTGAACGTCGACTACATGACACTTCACCTTTATGGGCCTAGAGGAGTGCATTGTGTATTTGGTTGCTAATTGTGGGGTTGCCGGAGTGACAGAAACCTAAACCCCCGTTAGTATACCGGTGCACAAGGGAGCGTAGGATCTCAAAGTTTAAGGCTGTGGTTAGATTTATCTTAATTATTTTCTTGTAACTGCGGATGCTTGTAAGAGGTATAATCACAAGTATGTATTAGTCCAAGTAAGGGCGGTGCATTAGCATAGGTTCACCCACACAACACTTATCAAAACAATGAAGATTAATCAACTATGTGAAGCGAAAGCACTTGACTAGAATCCCGTGTGTCCTCAAGAACATTTTGTCATCATAAGTAAACCAACCGGCTTGTCCTTTGCTCTAAAAAGGATTGGGCCACTCGCTGCAATTATTATTACTGTCTTTTACTTACTCGCATTTTATTTAACTGCTATATCAAAAACCCTAAAAACTTGTCTGCTAGCATTTACAGTGAAACCTTTACCGAAACTCCTTGTCAGCACCTTCTGCTCCTCGTTGGGTTCGACACTCTTATTTATCGAAAGTACTACGATACATCCCCTATACTTGTGGGTCATCACTCGCCGGGCCGTCACGCGTCGGCCGCAGCCGCCTCCGGCCAGGGCCTATCCCTCCTCCCTCGATATCTTCTGTTGGAGACAAAAGCAGGGAGCAGCTCAACGCTATCCATGGCCTTTCGAGCAAGAGCGACCGCTCGCCCATGCGCACGGATCAAATCTCCTATGTGGTGTGGCAGTGGCAGTGCCAAGTTCATGGGCATTGGTGCCGCACTGGACATGCTGCCTCCGGCCCCCAGGATATCTAGCTAGGGCTACCCAAGGTATCTTTTTTACTAAATGACCCTTAATCGGACATTAGCCTAATTATGGCCCTTCGAAAAACTTTCACGCGAATATGGCATTCGGCCCAAAACGTCACTGGATATGGCGTAATTCCGGCCGCCCTAACGGACCGTTAGGGCCTTGGAGAAACGCCTTCGTAAGTGGCGCCCCAACTAGACAAACACCTGGGCGGATGATGTGACTGGGCCAAAAATACGCCATATCCAGTGATGTTTTTGGCCGAGGGCCATATTCGCGTGAAAGTTTTTGGAAGGGTCACAATTAAGCTAATGTCCAATTAAGAGCCATTTAGTAAAAAAGATACCAACCCAAAGGCCGATGGAGCTTTCTGACTGCGTCCATGGCCGGACGCCGGCCCCGTGCAATGACGACGTGCCTACATCTACATGTGTGCACTGCATCTGGTGCTGTACCCAGGACGCATCGATCGCACAACGATGAGTGGCCGGCCAGCAGTGACAGTGCCGTAACTAGCTCGCGCGCGTGTCTGCGTAGACTGAGAAGTTGAGAAGTTCAGAACACATCGAAGTGCACCAAACGGCAGTGCCTGTGTAGACTGGGGGTCCGGCACCCAGTTGCGCCGTCCCGCGCTGTTGCTGTTGATTACTTCCTCTCTCGTCGCCTCATCCGATTGATGTCGGCGGGAGATTGGACAGGTAGCCTAGCTAGGAGTATGGCTCAAGACGCGCGCACACACATGAACGGATGAATCGATCCACCCATTATTGGCCTTGCCGTGGTCGCTTGGCCTTTCTATTCCCGGAAAGTCGTCCCGAAAAGAACAGGAGCGATCGAGCAAGGCTGCGTGCCTAGACGGCCTGCTGCTATAGTACGCATGATAAGGCGCAGCTAGCTAGAGATATTGTTCAGGCGGAGAGGGATCGGATCGCTCAAGAGAGGTCGGTCTAGCCGTCTAGGCTAGGCACGCTGGCTAAGCCGCATCGCACTAACTAGTCGATTCGCTAATTAAGCACGTGCTTGTTACTACTTGTGTGATTGTTACTCCTCGTTCTTCTTGTCCTAGCTAGCTCGCTGGAGGGTAAGACGTAGACAAGTCACACAGACATACCTAGGTAGGTATAGGAGCGAATAGTGCGGAAAGTTACTTTGACTCTCGAGCTCCAGTGATTTCGTTTTTTTTTTCATGAAATCAAAAAATATTTAAATGTTTCAAAAATATCTAAAACAAATCATGCATGTTCACAATGTTATATCCTACAAACATGCAAAATCTCAATGTAAAATACAATACGTTTTGACCTACACACAAAAATGACAAAAAGTTAAAATTTGAAAATACATACTGTTACAGATCTGTACATTTTTTTTTATCTTTGTGTAACTCAAAACGTAAAATATTTTGCATTTTGATTTTGCACGTTTGTAGGATATATCATTGTGATAATACATGATTTTTTCAAATTTTCTTGAACTTCTATATTTTTTTTTGAAAAAACGAGATCACTAATACTCTAATACTCTCAGGAGCACCAAATCTCCACACCGAATAGTGGTACTCTTGTTAGCGCCACATAGTTATATGCATGTGACATTGTGACTAGCTTCAAACCCCGTGGATGGTTGGAAGGAGTAGCTAATCGCCAAGGAAGTGTATGCATATGGTGGTTTTGGGTTGATTTTTGTATTGGTCTTGTGAGGTTTTGGTGAATAATATAATAAAAAAAATTATGTGCATCATTTTGATGCAGAGTCTGGGGGGTTTTAACCTCCATTTCGAAAAAAAATATGCATATACGTACTTGTTGTAGTGTGCAACAGAAATTCTTGGGAGTTTCACATATCCGTCCCCACAAAGATAATCATGCATGCATGTGCTGCGCCGACCTTGTGCCACTTCAATCAAACATATGCAATCTCAAACAAATAAAAAAAACTCAAACTTTTTTTGTTGAAACGGTGGTGGTGGGGGGGGGGGGGGGGGGGGGGGGGGTCCCCACCTGAATAGCATTACATCAGTCACCAAGTGTCAGGTTACAGATTACAAGAGATGAGTTACATCAGAGAGGTGATTCCTCCAACTAATGATTTCATGTTTTGTCTCTAAATTGCGGATGCGATGAGCCCATAGGCTAAGATCATCCTTCATGAGCTGGATGGTGGTGAGGGCGTTGATGTTTCTGAAGACTAGAGCGTTGCGAGCGTCCCAGATCTTCCAAAGTACGGAGAGGAGAGCGATGGTCCAGGAGGTGGTGGTGAGGGCGTTGTGCATGCTTGCTGTCCAAAGGCTTGGCGTGGCGAGGGAGAGTGCAGGTATGCCAATGGCGTTCCAGATGTCCTTGGCCGCCGGGCAGTTGAAGAAGAGGTGCTCGCAGTCTTCTACTGCTGTGGGGCATCGTGGGCATTTGTCGTGGTCGAGGATGTGCTTGTGGTGAAGGTTTGCGCGTGTGTTGATGCGGTCGAGGTGTAGAAGCCAGTCGAAGACGCGGACACAGTGTGGCGCTTTGGATCTCCATATGGCTATGGAGACGTCCGAGGCGAGGTGCTGGTGGAGCTGCTGGTATGCCGCACGGGTGGAGAAGGCGGCGCCCCTAGCATAGACCTCTCGTCAGGCAGGTCCGTCAGAACAAGTCCCTGCAAAAGATCAGAAAGAAAGTCGAGCTCGAACTCGGCTGCTGAGGTTAGACTATTACACATATGGTTTTCGATCCCGCGGCACACATTTTTTGTACCTAATCAAAGAAATCTAGTAAAGTCTTAAACAGAATCACAACAAGTTCAATACTATGAAGATAAGGTCCAACGGTGATAGGCAAGAACTGTAACAATCGGATACCTCTATATGACATAGCAGATATTGGGTCTCACATAGATACACAATGTGTTATGCAAAGAGCCAATCATAACGGATAGTCACACATTTCATGGAATCCGTTTGGGCCCATCAACACAACCCAACAATATTAATCATTGACTAATATGCAATCAACAAGACTAGCGCCTCATAGACAAGCATCAGATCATCAGCACTATTAATAATACATACAAAATAATCGACCAAGAAACAACTTTACTATGCAATATCCTCATACCATCATTTACAGTGATTGCACTGGGGATCATGGGGACAGGTTGAAAAGATCGGGCACAATGTAGTAGCCTGCATGCAAAAATTTGTAGCAAAATTTCAACAGTAAACAAATATTTTGTGAGTGCAAGTTTTTAATGCCTAGTCCATCACAATTCTTAGGGGTGCAAGCCTTATCCCAGGCCACTAGACATTTAGCCCCAGAGCAAACATCAGTGTCAGACCAGAAGAAGGTTCTTCGTCGCTTGTCGATTTTTTTGTAGAACTAGGATGGGGATGAGGAGGGAGGACATGAAGTGGGTAGGTAGGCTGTCAAGGACGACAGCCAGCAGGATAAGCTTCCCAACTTTTGAGAGGAGGTACGCTTTCCATCGGCTAGGTAGCGGTCGATGCGGTCAAGCAGAGGTTGGAATGCTGAGAATGGGAGTTTGTAGGGGGAGAGGGTTAGTCCGAGGTATGTTTGGGGGAAGGACGAGGTGGATGTACCCAGGGAGGAGGCGATTTGTTGGGTGTGGTCATGGGACACGTGAATGGGGACAAAGGTTGTCTTCTGGTAGTTGATGATGAGGCCATTGGCAGCGGCGTGATGACCCACAAGTATAGGGGATCGCAACAGTCTTCGAGGGAAGTAAAACCCAAATTTATTGATTTGACACAAGGGGAGCCAAAGAATAAATATAAGACTTAACAGATGAATTGTCAGTTCAGCTGCACCTGAAAGTAAACTTGCTCGACACAATTTATCAGTAGTAACAGTGATATAACAGCACAGTGTTGAAGTAACAGTAGCAACAGTGTAACGGAGACAGCAGTAGTGATTTCGGTAAACAGCAGGATTAAAATACTGTAGGCATAGGGACGGATGTACGGGCGTTGCATGGATAAGATAGCTCATGTAATAGTCATAACACAGGGCATTTGCAGGTAGATAATAATAAAGCATCCAAGTACTACTCAAACGTCGTACGTGCTCGCAATGAGAAACTTGCACAACATCTTCTGTCCTGCCAGCCCGTTTGCAGCGGGGCCTCTAGGGAAACTACTGGCAATTAAGTACTCCTTTTAATAAAGTACCGGAGCAAAGCATTAACACTCCGTGAACACACGTGATCCTCAAGTCACAGCCATCCCCTCCGGTTGTCCCAATTCTTGTCACTTTGGGGCCTCGGGTTCCGGACAACGACAGGTGTATACAACTTGCAGATATGATCCAAAACATAATTATACTCATGATTCAATAACATGTTCAGATCTGAGATCATGGCACTCGGGCCCTAAGTGTCAAGCACTAAGCACAACAAGTTGCAACAACGATAAATAGCACTAACAATGGATACTAGGCACCATGCCCTAACAATCTGACATCTATTACATGAACAATCTCATCCAATCCCTACCATCCCCTTCAGCCTACAGCGGGAATTACTCACACATGGATGGGGGAATCATGGATGGTTGATGGAGAGGCGTTGGTGATGACGATGGCGATGATCTCCTCCGAATCCCCGTCCCGGCAGGGTGCCAGAACGGAACTTCTGATCCCCGTATTAGGGTTTTCGGTGGCGGCGGAGCGTGGATGTGTTTCGCGAAAGAACGACGGACTCCCCGATGTTTTTAGGTCAGAGGCAATAAGTAGTCGAAAGGGCGGCGTCGGGGGGCGACCGAGGTGGCCACGCCAACCCTGGGCGCGGGCCCACCTCTGCCGCGCCGGGCCCTGGCGTGGTGGCCTGGTGCGTCGCCTCCGACTCCCCTTCTGGCTCCGTGGGTCTTCTGGTAAAATAGGATGTTTGCGATTATTTCCAGGGATTTTCTCGAAAGTTGACTTTCTGCACAAAAATAAGACACCAGGGTAATTCTGCTGAAAACAGCGTTAGTCCGTGTTAGTTACATTCAAATCACACAAATTAGAGGTGGAACAATAGCAAAAGTGTTCGGGAAAGTAGATACGTTTTGGACGTATCAACCCCCCAAGCTTAGCTTATTGCTTGTCCTCAAGCAATTCAGTTGACAAACTGAACGCGACAAAGAAAACTTTTACGAACACATTTGCTTCATATGATGTATACATACTTGAACTATGATCAAAACTTAGGCAGTTCATGATAGGAGATATGTAAATAACGAAACCTGCTAATTATGCAACCATGAAAAGATTCCAACATACTAAGAGTAAACAACCTGAAATATATCTATGTGCAGGATTGCAATGTTCGTAATAAGATATGGTAAAGTGGTATCTCGCTTGCCTGTATTTGTACAGCAAAACATAAATGCCCGGGCACCTCTGAAATTTAAATGAGGACTAGATAAAAAGATATCAGAGATAAAAGCATCAAAGTTATACCACAAATAACCGTATTCTGGGACAAGTACATTTCACTAAGAATGACAGTTGTGCTCTCGAAGAAGTGCTCAAAGAAAGGATAGTGACTCAACATTAAAATAAAAGATAGGCCCTTCGCAGAGGGAAGCAGGATTAACATGTGCTAGAGCTTTTTATTTATAAAACAGAAGTAAAATTGTTTTGAGAGGTGGTTGTTCCTGTCAACGAATAGTAATAGAGTTCTTATCATCTTCCATGCTAAACAAGTTTTTAGAGCGGTTCCGAGATATTGATATTAGGCATTTATAGCATGCACTTTTATATAGTTTGACACTCCTCCCAACCTTTTGCTTTCACAAACCATGGCTAACCGAATCCTCGGGTGCCTGCCAACAATCACATACCATGGAGGAGTGTCTTTTTTCATTACTTTTCAGATGTTATAGTGGTCTAACCAGCTCTTGTGCAAAATAAAAGTAGATAAGCAGATGTAAGCTGCTAGTCTGAGAAACTAAATTTAGCATGGAAGATAATAATCCCAACTACCACGTCCTCATGAGCTAAAAACAGTGTCACAAAATGAGAAGTATTTTGAAGATTTTAAAGGTAGCACATGAAAATTTACTTGGAATGGTGTGAAATACCATGCATAGGAATTTATAGTGGACTCTTTGGAATAACTTGGTTTTAAAGATTTTGGATGCACGAGCAGCATTCCCGCTCAGTACAAGTGAAGGCTAGCAATAGACTGGGAAGCGACAACAAAGAGAGCATAACCGTCATAATCATACTTGCGACAGAATAAAATTAACAGTGGCATAAAAGTGATACTAAAACTCTGAGGCAAAATAAATCATCGAGGCTTTGATTGACTTTTGCTTTGAGTCATAAACATGTGTGAGCATGTGCCAAGTCGATTCAAGTAAATCATTCAGAGGAGGATACCACAATGCCATACCGCTTTACGAATAAAACAATGCAAGCAAATATCTATATGACAGGTTATCCATAATCAGTAAATTGGAATTGATCATAAGAGACATGAACTAACAAGCAAACATTAAATAACATAACCACCACCATGACAGACTAAGCATGTCCATATGGATAAGTATATGTACAAAAATGAAAACAAATAGAGTTCATACCAGCCTCTCACCACATCCAAGTTGTCGAACATCGTCATTATTGCCTTTCACTTGCATGACTTGAATGATATGAAATGAAAACCAAGCCCCAAGTGGAGTCACGGACGGCTGTTGAACTCTGGAAAAACTATACAAAACACAAGAAGAGCAACAAATATTTTTGGGTTTTCGATTTTAAAGCAAAGTAGGAAAGAAACAAATAAACAAAGGAAATCTTTTTGGGTTTTTAATATTGAACCGAAAATTAAAGAAGCAAAATAAACTACAATTCGAAATAACAGAAGTAAAAGGATAGAGAAATAACAGAAATATTTTTGGTCTTTTGGGGTTTTGAGAAAATAAAACAAACACAAGAAAGAACAACTAAAAGAAAAAGAACATGGATATACAAAGAACGACATATATGATAATAGAAATGAGTGAATGTCGTATACGCGTACCTCCCCCCAAGCTTAGGCTTTTGGCCTAATTGGGAGTCAATCATCCCCACGGCTGGTAAGAGCTCCATGATGGTAAATCATTCCTAGCATGATCATAGGAATCATCCTGCAAAGAAGGAAAAGTACCACTCGCATAATCATATTGGTGTGAAGAGCTTGCCTGCCCGGGCTGCCCCTCCTCAGGTTCGGCCTGGGTGCCATGCTCCACCATGTATGCATCGAGGTCCTCCTCTGAGAACGACCATCCTTGCCTGACATCAAGGTTAAACAAAAGAGGTGCAGGCAAACAAACTATTCGCTCAGAAAATTTAGGTCTACGCCTAGAGACAGTAACAAAAATCAATTCATAGGATAAATTATCAATGGTAGACCAATTGGTAACAAATTGATGACTTATCATGGAGTTGATATCAAGTCTAGCTCTAGGAAGCTCAATATCAGCGTAATGAGGTCCCAACTGGTGATAGGCTAACAACCTGGAAGCAATGAGACCACCACAAATACTCCCTTTTTCACGGTTAGTCGAAAGACGAAAAGCAATCAAAGCACCCAAATTATAAGTCTTATCATTCCTCAAGGCAGCAGAAAGAAATGCCAAGTCATACACAGATAGTTTGTTAGCATTTTTCCTGGCTAGAACACACTTACTAATGAAATAAGCGAAGTATCGAATAGCAGGGAGCAGGATATGTCGAATCTTACAACCCTCACCTACAAAACCTCTACCTTTGGTGATTTCCGAGTAAAGTTCCACTAGATGATTAGGTTGCCCTTCAATCTTCGCATATGACCCCCACTGTGGTACCTTGATGGCTGTGCAGAAATCATGAAAGGGGAGATCAACAGGAACATTATAAATTTTATAATGAACCATGGGGACTTGCAAAGCCCAATCAAATCTGAAATCTTGCACAACTGACATAGTCAGTTTTGCATACTGATGTGGCTCATCAGAAACAAATTGCCCCAACTCTGCATTAGAAGTTAGTGTGATGAAATCATGGAGGATTCCTGCAGCAGACATAAACTCGTGGCATGGATAAATTGCAGGGAACACGGAGTCTTCACGATTAACCCCCATTACTTCATGCACAACTAAATCTCCAGCATGAATTGGATGTCCATGCACATTCCCATCCATCTTCCTTTTCTGAAATTTTTAACAATTCTCAAAAAAATGATTTTGGAGCAACTAAAAGCAAGAGAACTACTATAGAAACTTGTAAGAGGGCTACACATGCATCAAAGTTGATTAATCTAGCATAGAACAAGCATGCAAGCTCACTTAACAAGCAATCTACAGCAGCTAAATACTCAGGATATACAAACCAATCAAAATTCTACTTGGATAATCGGGGGAGTCACTTACCGGAGAACAAATGATCCAAATCTCAGCAACAAAGATGGGCTGAGCAAGGAGATCGAAAAATTCGAGCAAGAACAGCAAGAACACGAGTTTGAGCAATGGTGGTGAGTTTGGTCGGAGAGAGAAAGGATGGGGAGGAAACTCACCATGTGGATGGCCAGGTGGGGCCCACGCCAGGGCAGGGCGCGCCCCTGCCTCTGCCGCGCCGAGGGGTGGCCTGGTGGGTCCCCCTGGTCATCCCCAGGTGCTCCCACGCTCCATTTTTCAAACTAGGAATTTTCGTAATTTTTCCAGAAATTTTTGACAACTTTTATTTTCGAGCAATTTCTGGGTATTTAAAACAATGAATAGCAGCAAAAACAATTTTATAACTGAACTATTCATCACTAAAAATTTGTAATGACAGAGGTAAAACAGTGGGTAGATCAGGTGAGAGGGAGAGAATGTTGTTTAACAATTTTATGCATCTAAAATGTATTTGTTAACAAGGTTGATCAAGTCTTGCCACCAAATATATTTTATTTGACATAAAAGAATTAAGCTACATGAAACCATCATTTTACCTTATATTGAATAGCTATAGATCCCACCATGATATTTTGATATCCTTCATGATGATCATATATAGGACAATCAATACTTCCCACTTTGACAGTACTAAAATTTGCAATTGTATTAACACCATATATTTTATCCTGCTTCTTGGGAAAATAAACAGTATGCTCTTTATCATTGACATTGAAAGTAACCTTCCCTTTATTGCAATCAATAACAGCTCCTGCAGTGTTAAGAAAAGGTCTTCCAAGAATAATAGACATATTATCATCTTCAGGCATTTCCAACACAACAAAGTCAGTTAAAATCAAGCAATTGTTAGCAACTTGAACAGGAACATCCTCACATATACCAACGGGGACAGCAGTAGATTTATCAGCCATTTGCAAAGATATATCAGTTGGTATCAATTTATCCAAATACAGTCTTTTATAAAGGGAGAAAGGCATCACACTTACTCCTGCTCCAAGATCACAAAGTGCAGTTCTAACATAATTATTTTTGATGGAACAAGGAATAGTTGGTATACCTGGATCTCCAAGCTTCTTTGGGACCTTACCATTGAAAGAATAATTAGCAAGCATAGTAGAAATTTCCTCATTAGGAATCTTCCTTTTGTTAGAGACAATATCTTTCATATATTTCGAATAAGGAGGCAACTTAATAGCATCAGTCAAAGGAATTTGCAAAAACAAAGGTTTCATCCACTCACAAAATTTGTTGTAGTGTTCTTCTTCCTTGGATTTATGTTTCTTATTAGGAAAAGGCATTGGTTTTTGCACCCAAGGTTCTCTTTCCTTACCATGTTTCTTGGCAATAAAATCCTCTTTAGTATAATTCTTATTTTCAGTATCCTCATCAGATTCCTCTTCAATTTCTTCTTTATCAATGGCATTGTTCTTATCATTATCATTAGCATGTTCATTACCACTTTCAGTTTCAGCATCAGACACAGATATACTATTAGGATCATTAACAGGTTCTTTATCCCTAGCAGTTTCAGAGGACTCTACAACATGTTTATGTTTCTTCTTCTTTCTCTTAGAAGAAGTACCAGGTTTTTCAGTTAATTGAGAGTCTTGTTCAATTCTTTTAGGATGTCCTTCAGGATACAAGGGATCCTGAGTAGAAGCACCACCCCTAGTTTCTATACCAAAAGCATGTTTCCCATCATTGTTAGAATTCTTAGCTAGCAGATCTTTTTGTACTTTAGTAATTTGCTCCATTTGAGTTTGAACCATATTAAAATGTTTAACAAGGCCTCTAACATCATTAGCAGTTCTTTCCAAAACATCATGCAAATTACTAATAATACGAGAATTTTCTAACAGATGATTTTGCACTCTCATATTAAAATGCTCCTGTTTAACAATAAAATTATCCAACTCATCTAAGCATTGATCAGGAGGCTTACGATAAGGAACATCACCAGAATTAAAATATTGGAGAGAGTGTACCTCAACTGTAGAAGGGTGAGGAATTGGCTTACATAATTCTTCTATTGGAGGTAGATTCTTCACATCTTCAGATTTAATTCCTCTCTCCTTAAGAGATTTCTTGGCTTCTCTCATTCCTTCATCATTCAATTCAATAACACCTCTTTTCCTCGGTGTGGGCACTGGAGCAGGTTCAGGTACCGGAGCAGGTTCAGGTATAGTCCAATCTTCATGATTTTGGCTTATCTTAGCCATTAATTCCTCAGCTTCATCTGGAGTTCGTTTCCTGAAAACACAACCAGCACAACTATCCAGGTAGGTCCTAGATTCAACAGTTAGTCCATTATAGAATATATCAAGAAGTTCATTTTTAGCTAGTTGGTGTCCCGGTCGAATTCTAATTAAATAGCAAAATCTTGTCCAAGATTCAGACAAGTTTTCTTCCTTTAATTGCTTAAAGTTAAAAATTCTCTGCAAAGCAGCATGCTGAGCACTAGCAGGATAATATTTCTGGAAGAAAACATCAATCAAACCTAGAGGACTTTTAATAGAACCAGGAGATAAATTACTAAACCAAGTTTTAGCATCATCTTTCAATGAGAAAGGAAATATTTTAGTAACGAAGTAGCTGCGTTTTTTAATATCATCAGAAAATAAGCTACTTAAAGTAGAAAGCTTATTCATGTGTTCTACACATTCATTTCGACACCTCGAAAAGGTTCTTTCTCTGCAATGGATATAAGAGACAAATCCACAGAAAAATCATAATCTTTATCTCTTATATTTATAGGAGACGTAGCAAACTTAGGATCAGGAGACAATTTATAATTAACAGCACGCCTTTGAATAAGATTTCTTATAGCATTAGCATCAGCAGATGATTCAAAATTCATACATTCATCAATAAAATCATCATCAAGATCTATATAGGCTTCCTCGGGATCATCATCATCAATGAATTCCCTCGACCCAGGTGAATCAGCAGGTGTAATAAGATTTTCATTAGGCATTTCATCATTTTCAATTTGTCTAGACCTAGCAATCGTAGCATCCAGAAAAGCACCTAGTGAACTACTTTCATCAAGAACAGTAGAAGCATCATCAAATTCATCAGAAATATTTTCAGATTCAGCAGTAACAGCATGTGAAATACGTGCATGAGGTGGTGTGATAAGTTGACTTATAACAGACGGGAATCTAGAGCAGCAGCAGTGTTCAGAGTTGTACCTTTCCTTGTAGTGGATTGCAATATAGCCACCTTCTGATCACGAGCCTTCCCCATGATAAATAAATTGCAGCGAATAATATCACCTTCAGATGAGCTTATAAATAAAGCTATGACTCCCCGGCAACGGCGCCTGAAAATAGTCTTGATGACCCACAAGTATAGGAGATCGCAACAGTCTTCGAGGGAAATAGAACCCAAATTTATTGATATCATAACACAGGGCATTTGCAGGTATCTATAATTTCTGATGTTCCATGTTGATATCATAACACAGGGCATTTACAGGTAGATAATAATAAAGCATCCAAGTACTAGTCAAACATAGGCATGTGTTCCGTATTTAGTCGTACGTGCTCGCAATGAGAAACTTGCACAACATCTTCTGTCCTGCCAGCCCGTTTGCAGCGGGGCCTCTAGGGAAACTACTGGCAATTAAGGTACTCCTTTTAATAAAGTACCAGAGCAAAGCATTAACACTCCGTGAACACACGTGATCCTCAAGTCACAGCCATCCCCTCCGGTTGTTCCAATTCTTGTCACTTTGGGGCCTCGGGTTCCGGACAACGACAGGTGTATACAACTTGCAGATATGATCCAAAACATAATTATACTCATGATTCAATAACATGTTCAGATCTGAGATCATGGCACTCGGGCCCTAAGTGTCAAGCACTAAGCACAACAAGTTGCAACAACGATAAATAGCACTAACAATGGATACTAGGCACCATGCCCTAACAATCTGACATCTATTACATGAACAATCTCATCCAAACCCTACCATCCCCTTCAGCCTACAGCGGGAATTACTCACACCTGGATGGGGGAATCATGGATGGTTGATGGAGAGGCGTTGGTGATGACGATGGCGATGATCTCCTCCGAATCCCCGTCTCGGCAGGGTGCCAGAACGGAACTTCTGATCCCCGTATTAGGGTTTTCGGTGGCGGCGGAGCGCGGATGTGTTTCGCGAAAGAACGACGGACTCCCCGATGTTTTTAGGTCAGAGACAATAAGTAGTCGAAAGGGCGGCGTCGGGGGGCGACCGAGGTGGCCACGCCAAACCTGGGCGCGGGCCCACCTCTGCCGCGCCGGGCCCTGGCGTGGTGGCCTGGTGCATCGCCTCCGACTCCCCTTCTGGCTCCGTGGGTCTTCTGGTAAAATAGGATGTTTGCGATTATTTCCAGGGATTTTCTCGAAAGTTGACTTTTCTGCACAAAAATAAGATACCAGGGTAATTCTGCTGAAAACAACGTTAGTCCGTGTTAGTTACATTCAAATCACACAAATTAAAGGTGGAACAATAGCAAAAGTGTTCGGAAAAGTAGATACGTTTTGGACGTATCACAGCGAAGTCGTCGAGGACCGATCTGAGCGTCGAAGCTGCCTGTGGTGTTGCTTTGGCGATGATGAGGGTGTCGTCAGCGTATTGGAGGACGACAGCGGGGAGTGAATGGGCAATGGGGTGAGATAGGTCGGAATTGGTGAGAGCGAGATGAATTTGTTTTTGTAGTAGGTCAGCGACCGCAAGGAATAGATAGGGAGACTGAGGGTCGTCTTGCCTGAGACCGTTGTGGCAAGAGATCCAAGGGCTAGGGACACCGTTAAGGAGTATAGCGGTTCCACTGGTGGTTAGCATATCTCGAATCCATTGGCAGAAGCGTGAAGGGAACCCACGGCGCTCTAGTATGGTTAGTAAAGAGTCCCAGGAGACTGAATCGAACACTTTACGAAAATCGAGCTTGATAATCATAGTGGGGGCTTTTCGCTTCTGACAACATTTCAAGAGGTCAGCTGCGTAGGTGAAGTTGTCAGAACGAGGCAGCGTCCGGAGATGAAACTCAAACTTATGCCGTTAATCTAGACTTTCAACCTTTTGAGTTGTCGTACGAAGTAGTAAATGTACCACTGAGTGATTAGCTTTGGTTGCCTGAGACCGTTGTGTCCTATGTTTTAATCGAATTTACGTGTCAAATTCAAAGTTGCCCTGAATAAAAAAATGCTTGCCGCCATTCTATCCATTACCAAAGCTAATACCATCAATATTAATTGGTACTATATGCTACTCAAAAGCATAAAAGGAGCATAAGAAGCCCAGCATAATCTTTACAAGCGAATAGAGAATCGCCGTATATATTCTCGATCTTTCCAGTCCGATTGGACGATCGACACGCATGGAGAGAGAGATTGATGCCATTGTAGTCCAAATCAACAGCACCCCCTACTTTCACAATCAGATGAAGATTACATAACTAATCAGAGCATGGCATGCACATGTGTACGCTATGACAATCACCTCTGATAACAGAACAAAAAACAAGTTAACGATCATATCACGTGGTACTATGAGGTAGTTTTGGACCTATCTGGCCTGCGCGCGCCGGCCTGACCTGACCAAGGTACGGTATGTTTAGTCGGCGTTTCACGTACTCGATGACAACCCCTGTGGTTATCAACCTTACTCAACATTAACTATCATCCAATCAGGCCACCCCATGCTTTGAGATCAGATATGGATCATCAATCACACTGATATAGCTTTTGTTCAGGGTACTACTCCGTATGTAAGTTGCATGGTCACTTCCTCTCACACAGGGGCGGAGCCAGGATTTAGACATTGGGGGGGGGGGGGGGGGGGCGAGCAATGATAATCCAAGGTGAAGTACAATGTACCCATGCATATATCCAGTCTAAAATAAATACAACTCAAAAGAAAAGTCTAGTAATAAATTTATGAAGATATTGGCATCAAATATAGCTGAATTTTTCATAAGCCTAAATATAACTACAGTGTTACCAACTACAAGATCATTCTTTTCTACGATTACCAGCTATTAGATATGAATTTTCAGCATTTGACTAGCTTGAGATTGAAGCAATTTGCATGGAAAAGCTAGTTGTTATACCTTTTTTCTTTGTTTTTTAACTACCAAAATATGGCTAATCCGAAGAAAAATAGGAACTGGAAGAGGTTAGTTGTACTCATATACCTTGATTAATAATTTGGTGGTGAGTTGATGGGGCGGTGACGCAGCCGGACGGCAAGCAGGCAACGGCGATCATCGACAGCCAATATAGTCACCGGTACTCCGTTGTACGCAATCGCCATTAATCGAGTCTAAGATCGGCGGCGGCGGCAGTAGGGAATAGCCAAGGGCGGCAGGTATCCACGACCGATGTGATTAGCGAGAGAAAACAGGGGCTAAACGACCCCGTTTCCACGAGTGATAGGCGAGAAAACAAGTACTCACGTAGATGGGCTTTTTTTTGCCAGTTGGGCTGCTGTGCCTGTGCGTGCTCACGTAAAAGACTCTAGGCTTGAATCTAATTAATTGATTGATTATCTACGATCATTAGTAGTACAGACCTGCTATAATCCTTGAGGGGGGCCGACGTTGTTGGGGGGGGGGGGGGGGGGGGGGGGGAGTCGGGCCCTTGCTACCACCCCTGGATCCACCCCTGCTCTCACACACTGCGGTCAACTTGAGGGTACTTTGGCAAAAGGTTGGAACTACTCCCATATATGCTAATTAAACGTGTAGATCATATGAACTACTGCCGTCCAGTGATTCTTTTTTAGAACTGTGGGGCAAAAGCTTTGCCCCAACCATTTATTAAGAAGAAGGTGCCCGGTTTATTAGTGGAAGAAACCGGACGAAAACCAAACAACAATCAACAACAACATGAGGGGGGCAACACAACCACAAAAGGCAACACCTAAAACCAGCAACTACCGAAACGAAACCGCACTCTAGCTAAGCAGCCGCAGGCGCTGACGGCTACCCAAGGACCACGCAGCTGCCGTTAAGCAGTCGCGGGCGCCTTACCAGAGGCGCCATCCTTCTTGCCTATGCTCCTAAGAGCCTTCTTCACCTTCTTGGTTATGCCAGCAGAAGCCTCCTCTGCTATGAGGCAAGCAATCACCTTGCCAGATCCAGGGCTGGCTGCCTCCAAGCAGGCGAGCAAACGACCAAGCTTTTTCGCGAAGACAACCTCGTCCAAACGTGCCAAAAAAGCTTCGCGGTCAAAGAGATCCACAAAGGAGGGCAACTCGTAGGACTCAGACGGAGGAGGGGATGGCACCATGTCCACCGCCAAAGGCTCCAAAGAGCCAACCTCGTCACACAAGGGTGACTCTGGTGCAGCAACCACACCACCTACAGGAACCACACTCCAATGGACTCGGGCGAGACGGATGAATCCCCACAACGATCCTGCAGCTCAGGCAAGATCTCCACAACTGGAGCCACAACCTCGGTGGCGAGAACCCTCGAAAGGACAGACGACGACGCATGTAGAGCACGAGGGGAAAATTCTCCAAAGCAGCATTCAGACCCCTCATCAACAGAACCAATCTGAACCTCAGTTGGCGGAGGCACAACCGACGCAAACTGAAGCTTGGCAAGAGCGTCGTGGACCTCAGAGCGAAGCAGCTCAACCTTCTGGAGGACCTCCATGCGAAGCAGGGCAAACTGGGACTCCACAGAAGAGACTGGAAAGGCGTTGGCAATGGAATCCTTGCAACACGGCTGCACGAAAGCACACGACGACGAGAGGCCCGCATCCTCGGCCCCACAATGAGGCGACGAGGGACGGCGAGGCGGAGCATACGGAGAACGGCTTTGCTGACATGGAGCACGAGTGTCCGAAGAATGAGCCCGAGCAACCGGAGAGCGAGAGCGAGCAGAGGGAGAGCGCGCACGGCAGAAACGCTCCGGTGACCAGGACGACGACATCGGATGCATCTGAAGGGCCCTCGACATGTGCTGACCTGATGGCCACGCTCAAGGCACCGAAAACACCTCCCTCGAGCCCAACGCTTGAAAGCGAGAGAACGCTCAAGCCCTTCCCTAGACGGCTCGAGAGGAGGACCACGGCTAGGGCGACGGCCCCGACTCACAAACACCCAATCATCCTTGCCTTTGCCATAAGCTGCACTAGGACTCTCACAAGCACGGGGCGACGATGCTGCACTTGGACTCTGATCTGCAGGGGGGGACGGCGGCACCATGGCAGCAGCGTCGAGCTGACGGGCCGGAGAGGGCGCATCGACAGAGGTGGTCGATGGAGCTGGCGCGATCGACCCGAGCTTGGGCATCTCCTTCCCAGCGACGAAGCGGACGGACAGACAGCAGGGAGCCACAGCTGCAGAGTTGACGGTGGGTGGCGGCGGCGAAGTCACCGGAGAGCGGGGCATCCCGAAACCCCAGTCCATGGGTCCGGAAGCTGCACAGAAGGACTTCACGAGAGCATCAGGCGGCGCCATGGGGGCCAAGTCCTGTTCATCTTCTATCAACAACAGGGGCCCAGGAAGCAGGCCACGGCCACAACTCGGTTGCAGCGGGAAGGCGGAGCAGGAGCCACGGAGCCTCCCAGCGTTGGGACGGCAGCCTCCAGCGTAGGGCCCTCCTCACCGTCGAACACGCTAGAGCCCAGGCACGAGAAACGCGAACCGGACGACGAGGATGCGCTGCTCGGCGGAGAGGAGGCCGGCGGCGCCAGCGTCAGCCGACGCCTTCCTGAGAGCCTGCTTCCCAGAGCCAACACGACGGAGCGGCCCAGAACAGCCGTGGCGAGGAGCGCTGGAATCTGGTCGTCTTCAATGTGGCCGGAAGCAGCAGCGGTGGTCGGCCCTGTCGATCTTGAGACCAGCTCCACATACGAGAGAGCTGAGGGGCAGCGGCGAAGCTGCGGCATCGGAGCCTGACCTGCTGGAGCTGAAGGCGGAGGTGGCGCTAACCCTGCAGCGGAGCTGGAGCTAGAGCTGGAAGCCGGGGCAAGCGCGGACGCCGCCGGTGCGTCGCGAGAGCTCGGGCGCTGAGCTCGAACCAACCGGCCTCCAATGGCCGGGTCAGACTTGCGGAGGTCGAGAGCAGTTGCGGCCAGCTGGTCGGCAAGGACGCGGGCAGCGGAAGGAGTCGGAGAGGCCGCCGCCTGCAGCAGGCCGGCGCCCATCTGAGCCGGAGCAGCCGGCTAGAAAGAGCACGGCCAGCGCGACTCCGGCGAAGGGGGAGCTGGGCTTCTGGATGGACGGATGGAGGGCGCCGAGAGGAGCCCGGATCTGGCCCCGGAGCTGGCAGAGATGGTCGGAGAAGGGAGATCACGGCGGCGGCGCGGGCGCGTGGTCCGTCGCTGCCATGGTCGCCTGGCTTCTCTTCACCTCGTCACCTGAATATCTTTTTTCTCTAGGAGAGACTTTCCGCCGTCCAGTGATTCAGTGTCACATGCCTAGCTAGCTCCTAAAGCCACGGTTTGGCTCCCCTTTGGCATCACACACACCACACAGAATCACACCATTATGGAGTTGATTAGTAATCAAGCTAGAGTTGGCTTTTGCTTTGCTAATTTTTTTTAATAATACATTTTTTTAATTAAATTTGAAAAATATTACGGAAAACCACGAAATTCCAGAAATAATACACCTTCGGCCTGGGCCTAGCCGATAAGGGCCCGTCGGCCAGGACTGGGCCGATAAGCCTGTCGGCGACGGATGGCGCTGTCAGAGAACCATATCGGCTAGTACTGGGCCGACCAGATGATGTCGTCCTAGGCCCAGCCTACAAGGCCCAGCCGGCCTAGATTGGGCCGAATGCTGCATGCTATATTTTTTTATCCCTCGTTCCTGCGATTTGTCTCCCGCCAAGTCTCCCGCGGTTTTGTTCCTGCACATTTCTTCCCGCCCTTTTTCTCCCGTCCTTTTTCTCCCGCCATGTTCTCCCGCCCTTTTCCTCCCGCCATTTTTCTCCCGCTCTTATTCTCCCGGGTGAGCTTATATATACCCCAGCAGACGTTGTGATGGAGGCGTGCGGTGCGTGGTGATTTTCTTAGTCGCATAGGAAGGATGTCCGGCAGTTCGGGTCCTAGTTTGGAACATAGGTCATGGTGTGCTCTGTATGAAGCCGTAAGATGGACTGATGGTAGTATTAGGGAGGGTAGGGCGAAGAGATGTTATAGGGAGCTAGTTAGTGAGACGGGCAACATTCGTGAGCTGGGAGAAACTATAGCCAAAAAATACAAAATCCCGCATATGACCCCTGAAGAAATTTTAGATGAAATTGATGGGTGGCGGTGGAAGTGGCAGAGAGTGTATGAGCTAAAAGATATCGAGGCGGGTTTACGGGACATGCCTATGACTCCTAAGTCAAAGATAATCCATTTTTCGCGGGAGGCCTATGCATTTCACGTGGAGGTAACTGAGTACGGAAGTTTTTTTGTTAGAATATAGTGTTATATGGCTGAAATATTTTCCTCTGCTTTTATTCTTCTGCAGCGCTGGCCCGCAGACGCACAGTTTCTGAACAAAGAGATCCCTATTTTGGTTGGATGGAAGCTCTTTTTGGCGCTTGTCCTGATGGGCGTCCACAGAATGCATTGTACGCTGATGACGTGAAGAGGGCTATATCAAAGGCCAAAGATGACAGTGATGATGATTTCATGCCTCCTAAACGAGGGAACCGTAGACGTAAGTTTAAGAGTGTTGGCGCATCGAAGGCTGTCGCCGATGAAAATAGTGATTATGACTTCATGCCTCCATCACGAACACGTGGCAGAGGGAAGTGAAGTCGTTGATTAGAATTAGTTATCGTTCAGTTCTATGTATTATTTACAAGTATCTTTAAGATCCAGTACGTAGAACTACTGAAGTTGTAACGGAGAGTTGTACTTGCATGTTAGATTAATGTATCGATGCAATGTGGAAGGATATGTCTCGTACATAGATAATAATATGTCTCGTACATATATGTCTCACATACAAATCGAAATACATATATGTCTCACATACAAATCGAAATAGGAATATGACCCAAAGATATCACTGACCCCTGCGTGGCCGAGGATCACGAGGAGGGGGCTGGATGGGCGTCGACCACATATACCGGAAGTGTCAGGGACGACGTCTGCGCATGCGCGGAGGTCTGACAAGGTTTGGATCTGGCGGAGTCCAACCCAGCCTGTTGGGTGGCACAACCGCACGTCCAGGAATCAGTGATCCAGCATCATCATCATCCTGCGTCTCCTGTGTGGGGTAGGGTGGAGGAGTATTGTACATACCCATCCAATTGTCCAGTTGTGTGCGTATTTCAGGTATGGTCCCACTGTCGTGCTCACTCTCCCATGCGGATCCAGACGACTGCTGAGCGGACGTAGACGGACGATATCCTGGATGCAATACAACATTAAGAAAGAAGTACGTAGCATTTAGCGTGGTGAATACAAATTTACAAGGTACTTACCATGTGGCTGGGGAGGTGGTCGAAGCTGGTAGCCTGTCGTGGGACTAAACTGCTGCTCCCAATCGAGCCTCCAGCCTGGTCAGGAGAGGGTGCTCTGGGCGACGGCTGCGACGTCGAGCCTCCAGCCTGGTCAGGAGAGGGTGCTCTGTGCGACGTGCGACGTCATACGAGGTCGTGGTTGATGTCGATCCTGAGGCGTGACCTGCGGCTCTTGCCGCTGTGGCTGCTGCCGTTGCGGGGGATGACGTGGTGGGCGTTGCGCTGCTTGGCGGTGATCGACGTCAGACGTACGTGTGCACGTGATAGCCTGGTAGATACCTCGCAGCCTCTGCTCGAAGCGCTGCACCCAGGACTGATGGTGCGGGCGGTCCAATAGAGGGCCAGACGATAGGGAACGTCTGTAATCGGACACCTCTGTCTGTAGCTGGTAAGTCAATTCAGCCTGTAATTTGCATCGTTATCAGTAAGTTGTACATAATTTTGCAAAGTTTGTAAGAATTAACTAATCTCTTACCGCGTACTGTCTGGAGCCTGCAGTAGACTGGCTCGGATACATATCCCACGTAGTAGGAGCCGGTGTAAGCTCAGGATGCTCGACATACGTAATGCGTAACCGGGTTGAGGTCATGTAAATTTGCAGGTACGAATTGAATAGGTCAGGATCAAACACGAGCTCCTCCTGCCAGACTCGTGTCGTCGCAGTTTCCCACTCTGCAACGTAGCTGCCAACCCTGTGGATGCGGTCCTATTAGTTCCCTTTCTTGTGAGCCTACAGTAGTAGTAAGTGTTAGACAATTCCTCTGTGGATGCGTAATTGAATAATGCGTAAATAAACAATGCGTAATTAAACACACCCGTGGATGATAGGTGGGACATGTTCCTCTGTCGACAGAGGAAGTGCCTGTTGTCGTAGACCAAATTGCCTCATAACCCGCTGCTGGGCCATCTCCTCCACGCAGATATCAAAGACAATCTTTGATTTTGTCATCCAGTACGCGCGATCTCTCGTGCACAGGTCAGAGATACCACCCGGGTATATAGCCTCCTTTTTTGCTCCGTGTACGGTCGCCAGATTACCGCTCCCGAGCTCAGAATGTCGAACTGCTCGTTGAATGGCTGGTAGCAGTTCCTCATCTGCGAATGAGCAAAGCGTCTCTGCACGACACAAAAGTTAGTGCAAGTCGGCAAAATGTAACAATTGTGATAAATATGTAGATTAGACATACCTGACGACGTGTCCAGATAAAACCAAAAGTAGGCATGTCTATGTGATCAGCATCAAAAAACGCATCCACTGGGAAAGCCTCGTGTGCACGCACGTCTGGTCGTCCAATTGGGAACCTCTCCCATGACCAAAGCTGCAACAACAAGGGACATCCAAGTATGGATGCTGTATCGACAGTAGATGGCACCCGTTGCACATAGCTCGGTAAGTAGCCGCTAATACAGCAGATCCCAACTCCTCTGTGTAATGTGTTCTGGCGCAGTAGCACTCGCGATCTCGAAAGCAATAGGGATGTACCTCTGCTAATAGTGGTGACATGGTTCTCCGTGAACATCACCTTCCCCATAGCCACAAGATATATGCTTCAAGCTCCTAGTGATTTGTGTAGCATTCAGCGGAATGTCAGCAGGAAACTTCTGTATCTGTACATTTGAAAATAAATTCTGTCAGTGAAATGAAACGATGCATAGGAAACATTGCATTCTGTATATAAATTGATGCATGTAAATAAAACAGTGCGTACCTGAAAATCCAGTAACCATCCAAGCTTAGGTCCGTGATTCTCTGACATAAACACTCCAGCATTGGGGTTTATACCCTGAAAGCGAAGTGACATCTCGTGCTCCCAATTTTCTGGGGCCTGCAACGGCCCTATGGGCTGACCCGCCAACGGCAGCCCAAGCAAGAAAGATACATCCTCGAGAGTAGGAGCCATCTCACCCCATCGAAAGTGAAACGTGTGGGTCTCGGGCCTCCATCTGTCCACTAAGCATGTGAGAAGACAGTTGTCTATCACCATGCATGAAGAGTCAGCAGTGGCCTCTACTAGACGCGCGAAAGGTAAAAGCCCAGCCCACTTCAACCTGCATGTTCAGCAAACAAATATAAATTCGTAATCATATATATGTAGCGAACAAGAAAATTAATGCAGATAATATATGACACGCAAAAATCAATTAGGCATGTACCTCTCCTCCCAAGCAGGGTGTATCTGCCAATATTCCCTCGGTCCTCGAGTTATTAGAGGCTCGAGGCTACGCTCCTGTAATATCTTTGCGCGATGGTTATGATCCACATCCGGACTGATCAAGTATACTTGTTCCATATCTTCGCGCAGCTAAATTAAAAGTCTAAATTACAGACTAATTACAGATGAAATCAAACTCTAAATTTAAAACACTGATCCACACTTATTACAGATAAAACCATACTCTAATTTAAAAACACTGATCCACACTAATTGAAGGATGCACACTAATGTGACACCAATTTACTGTTATAACCGGCAACAACTATGTACTTAATATTAGTAGCGCAACAAATACCTAGCAATATCAATATCACACTGCCACCTTAACACTAATGCGTACATAATTAACAGTAAATCCTAATTAGCCAAAAAAACGCATACCCTTGAAGCGTGCCGATTCAATGGACAACCACCGTCACCACCACCACTGCACCACCACCACGCTGCACCACCACCACCACGCTGCACCACCACCACCCTACACCAACCTCCACCTAAACTACACCATTGCTCTAACCAAACAACACGAAATTGTACAAAACCTAACTCATATGTATATCTGAGCTGACTAAACTCTCTAATACTACATGCAGGAAGAATTGTTGGCTGGATGGACAGATCGGCGCGCAGGGAGCTGCTGGAAGAAGAAATGAAGAAGAGCACGCGAGGAAGAAGAAGGCTCGGCCGAGCCTTATGCAGCGCCCTGTCGGCCAGGCTTGGGCCGATTAGTGGCCGGTCGGCTAGGCTTGGGCCGATGTGTGGCCACGTGACGCAGAAAGGCCTGTCGGCCGTAGGCCTGGCCCGCCATGCAAAGCAATCGGCTAAGCCAGAGCCGACGAGGTCTTTTCGGCCCAGCCCTGGCCGACAAGCCCTTATCGGCCCAGCCCTGGCCAAAGGTGTATTATTTTTGGAATTTCGTGGTTTTCCGTAATATTTTTCAAATTTAATTAAAAAAATGTATTATTAAAAAAAATTAGCTTTTGCTTTGGCTCTAAACTACTCTACCACACATACGCACTGCCATCCTTATCTCAGACACCTCCCATTCCTGTTTCCCCATCTCCAACTTGCGGAATCTCACGCCCATTCATTAACGAATAGATTACTCACTAATCATAGCTAATCGACTACCTTGACCACTACCATTGAACCTAATTAATCTCGTCTGGAAAGGGGCTAAGGCTATGACAGTAGTATGACACACGCTCCTACCTCCCTAATCTAACAATGTTTTTTGATGTAACGAGTGGTCAAGGTCAGTACTAGTAGTAACCTGTTGCAATTTGCAAGAAAGCTAGCTAATATTCCTTCGAAGCGCGCGCGGGTGTAAACTAGTGCGAATTTGATATGATCGATCTCCTTCGTGGCCTGCTTTGCGTGACTACTAAACCCTACTAGGTTGTTAGAATAGGTTGTTACATTTGACGTACGTTTCAACTTGTGAGAGGTCTTCAACTTACGGCACGGCACATGCATAACCAACCTCCGTACTAGGAGGAGTGCATCTCGGCCGGCAACAGGTGTAAACTCACGACTTTGTTTTTAACAGCAGCTAGCGCTAATGCCAAGTTTAACCAGAATCATGGCCATTAGCTTTCCCGGAAAGGTGCCACATTTTAAGGAACACGCATCATGCCAATATTACACATATTGGATGGCTATCGCCCATGCAAAGCTTCAACCCAAGGCAGCTAGATCACACACATCATCATCGAGTATATAAAAGCTGGGCATTTTCGCGGCCTGAGAGCGCCCCAAGTACTGTAGCAGTGACAGTACTACTGTAGAAACTACAGTGTTGAACCGTGCGCGGTGGGGCCCGCATGTCATCCTCACAACGCGCTGACGTTTTTTGCAAAACAGTACGGGAGGGCCCAGAAATTCCACGTCCTTCACAGAAAAACCGTCCCGAGGGACCTGTTTGCAATTACGCGAAACTCCGGGGTTCTTTTTTGTAAAAATGCCACAACCCACACCCTCCTCCCCCTCTCTCGCGAGCGCCGCCGAGCTCGCCGCGGACGCCGACGCGGCCCGCCGCCGCAGCATGTCTCCGCGGACAAATCGAAGGCCACGGCGCGGTCCGCCGTCGCCGCCGCTCCGTCCTGGCCGAGCGCCGCATCCCGGGACGGCCGCATCGCGTCGCAATCATCGCCGCCGTCCGTCGGCATCCGCCGCCGTGTCCGTGCTCGCCACCGGCGCTCCGGCGACCATTTGGTCACTACCGCCGCCCTCCCGGCTCCGCCGCACCTCCCTCGCACGGATCCTCGCGACTCCGGCCTCAGGAGCGTGCTGGGACGCCCGTGGCCGCGCTCAGCCGAGCTCGGCCGCCGCCGGCAGGTGACGTCACGGATGACGTCGCCACGCCGTGCCTGCGGGCCTGGGCTGCCCGACTGGGCCGCAGGTTGGGCTGGGCTGGCTGCTTCGCAGCTGGCTCGGCCTGACCTTTTTTTTTTACCCTGTTTTTTTTTTCTGTTTTTCTTATTTAAAAACTTTTGCAATTTTTTGTGTCCATCTAAATGACTAAAAAAAATGCTTACAACAGAAAATAAAAAATAAAAAACTTGAATTTTCCATATCGACCAATATTTCGAAAAGTTTGTGGAAAAAAACACAGACATATTAGACCATTTAAATCCAAATTTGAAATTTAAATCTCAACAAAAAGAAAAAAAAACTGTTTGAATCCCCATGATTTTATGACCGTGACATGTGACGTTTCCCACTTTCAATAATTTTTAATATATAAACGTTTTTAAAAATCGCAGATTTTTTCCCAATTGCAGCAATTCCAAAATTTAAGCAGCCTCTAAAATCCAACCATTTTAAAACGATTTTTTCCCAAATTCGATGATTCCCATACTACAATAATTTCAGAATGTTGCCATATTCGCCTACTAATATAAAAAACACGTGCCACTGAACATAACTTTAAAAATTATATGAACTTCCAAATTCCAAAACAAAAAAAAACAAACTTTCCAAATGACCTAACAAATGGCTATATTGTATTTCCAAACAATATTACCTACTGCAATATCAAAAAGGAAAAAAAAACTATCGCGATAATTTCCAACCGATAGATATTTAACCGCACCAGATAAATTAACATGAATTTCATCCTTTTTCGAAATATTTTTTACAGAAGTTAAGTTTGTGACAGGTGGTGCCCCTTTCCTTCAGTAATTACCATAGAATAGAAACGTTCAAACTAACTCCATTTTTTATATTTAAACAAATTAAAATACGCCCTCTAATTAAATATCAGACTTACCGAATTCTCACGCGATTCATTTACTCAGATTATAGAGTCAAGTACTGTAGCAGCGACAGTACTACTGTAGAAACTACAGTGTTGAACCGTGCGCGGTGGGGCCCGCATGTCATCCTCACAACGCGCTGACGTTTTTTGCAAAACAGTACGGGAGGGCCCAGAAATTCCACGTCCTTCACAGAAAAAACCGTCCCGAGGGACCTGTTTGCAATTACGCGAAACTCCGGGGTTCTTTTTTGTAAAAATGCCACAACCCACACCCTCCTCCTCCTCTCTCGCGAGCGCCGCCGAGCTCGCCGCGGACGCCGACGCGGCCCGCCGCCGCAGCACGTCTCCGCGGACAAATCGAAGGCCACGGCGCGGTCCGCCGTCGCCGCCGCTCCGTCCTGGCCGAGCGCCGCATCCCGGGACGGCCGCATCGCGTCGCAATCATCGCCGCCGTCCGTCGGCATCTGCCGCCGTGTCCGTGCTCGCCACCGGCGCTCCGGCGACCATTTGGTCACTACCGCCGCCCTCCCGGCTCCGCCGCACCTCCCTCGCACGGATCCTCGCGACTCCGGCCTCAGGAGCGTGCTGGGACGCCCGTGGCCGCGCTCAGCCGAGCTCGGCCGCCGCCGGCAGGTGACGTCACGGATGACGTCGCCACGCCGTGCCTGCGGGCCTGGGCTGCCTGACTGGGCCGCAGGTTGGGCTGGGCTGGCTGCTTCGCAGCTGGCTCGGCCTGACCTTTTTTTTTTACCCTGTTTTTTTTTCTGTTTTTCTTATTTAAAAACTTTTGCAATTTTTTGTGTCCATCTAAATGACTAAAAAAAATGCTTACAACAGAAAATAAAAAATAAAAAACTTGAATTTTCCATATCGACCAATATTTCGAAAAGTTTGTGGAAAAAAACACAGACATATTAGACCATTTAAATCCAAATTTGAAATTTAAATCTCAACAAAAAGAAAAAAAAACTGTTTGAATCCCCATGATTTTATGACCGTGACATGTGACGTTTCCCACTTTCAATAATTTTTAATATATAAACGTTTTTAAAAATCGCAGATTTTTTCCCAATTGCAGCAATTCCAAAATTTAAGCAGCCTCTAAAATCCAACCATTTTAAAACGATTTTTTCCCCAAATTCCGATGATTCCCATACTACAATAATTTCAGAATGTTGCCATTTTCGCCTACTAATATAAAAAACACGTGCCACTGAACATAACTTTAAAAATTATATGAACTTCCAAATTCCAAAACAAAAAAAAACAAACTTTCCAAATGACCTAACAAATGGCTATATTGTATTTCCAAACAATATTACCTACTGCAATATCAAAAAGGAAAAAAAAAACTATCGCGATAATTTCCAACCGATAGATATTTAACCGCACCAGATAAATTAACATGAATTTCATCCTTTTTCGAAATATTTTTTACAGAAGTTAAGTTTGTGACAGGTGGTGCCCCTTTCCTTCAGTAATTACCATAGAATAGAAAACGTTCAAACTAACTCCATTTTTTATATTTAAACAAATTAAAATACGCCCTCTAATTAAATATCAGACTTACCGAATTCTCACGCGATTCATTTACTCAGATTATAGAGTCAAAATAGATATTTATGATGCAGACATATTTGACCATTCCAATTCACGTTATTAAATTAAATATTTATTCCAGAACACATGCATACTTCAACATTCAAAACCACTAAGTACCTACAAATATTTTAAACGACAAATACCACCCAATTTGAATTTTACCACAGCTACGCGGCATAGAAGTTTGAATATTTCAAAAAATTTGTTTGCCTTGCAAATCTAACCAATTTGCAAACATGAAAACAATTCGAAACAAGTAAAATGAAAATGATTGGTTCACTCTCGAAATAACTCCATAATTATGTACTACCTATCTAGAAGTAATAAAACTTAAATCTACCTAACTATGTACTCACATTTAAAAGAATACCTGATTACATGAATATTCCGACAAAATGCAAACCATTCCCTCTAATTACGCACTGATTTCAAATTGAATTTAATCTAAGAACATTATACAAATTATAACTATAACCTTTCCTCACAATATATATAACGCAACCAACAAAAAATACAAACTAACACAAAATATTCTCAGCAAGAGCGCGTTATAGAATTCAAATAAATATTTATGGTATATTACAACTATATCCAACCATTCCAATTTGCTAAACATCTTAAAACACTCAAAATGACACACTGCTTATTTCTTTATGTGTTTTCATTTTCCCTATTATTTTAGCTTTTTCTTCGTCTTCTCCCACTGCCCCCACCCTTACAAAATTTATTAATAATTGGCCTAATTATAAGTTTCACATTTGAACCACACGAGTGCAACACACTTTACAATTTCGAATTGCTGAGGAATTGGAGACACTCTAAAATATATCTCGCAAATTGCATTCTCCCGAGTTCAAATAAATATTTATGACATACTACAAATATATTCAACATTTCAAATTTACTACATACCTGAACATGCTCGAAACGACGAATTGCTTATTTCCTTCACGTGCTTTTATTTTTCCTATTATCTTATCTTTTTCTCCGCCCTTTCCCACTGCCACTAAACTTACAATTTTATTGACAATTAGTCTATTTACAATATTAACATGTCAACTACACGAGTTGCGACAATATACAGACATTTTCCAACATTTCAACTTACCAAACATTTCGACAAAACCTAAATGCATTCCTTCTAAATAAATGAATTTGAATTTACAAAATACTTAGATACTATATATCTCCTGATTAAATAGATTAATTAAATATCGATGTCTAACTACAAACACACTTGACCATTCAAATTTGCTATAAAATGAAAATTTAAAGTTACTCCGAACGACAAAATTACGAAGAGACCTGTTTATATTAAATTTAACCAAATATTTTTTCCACGATCTACAAAAGATAAAAGAAATATGACATATTCCAGGTTTTTTTAAACAAAAAAAATCTATGTCGAACTACATACACACTTGAACATTTAAATTTGCTTAAAAAAATTGAAATTTCCCCGAACGATAAAATTACGAAGAATTTTAGCATTTCAAATCACAACATTCCGGATGGGGTTTACTAAATGATAGAATATAAGACCTGTTCATATCTAATTTCAACGAATATTTTTTTCCATTATCTACAGAAGATAAAAGAAATATGAATATTCCGGTTTTGTTTAAACAAAAAAAAAAGAAAAAAAAAAGAGGTCCTATTTCTGCAATGTTCCAATTCCTTAAACAAATGATAATAGAGTCGTTTTTTTCCAATACTCCAAATGCTTCACACCTCACTTAATAATATCACCATTTGTCTAGAAACTAGAATTACTGTTCCACTTTATAATAACAGAATAGAAAAAATGTTTGCAAGTTGAAATTTGTCTAACATTTGAGCGAATACTCCGATATTCCATAAAATACAACCAAAATGCTCACCAAAATAACCACAATGTACTAAAAAAAAAATACCAAATTTATTTCAACATATTAAGTTAGCCAACATTTGCTTTCCCCAAATGTGGAATCAAATTCGAATAGATTGTTCTGAATTCAACTAAATATTAACGTCGAAATACAAACATGTTCGAGCATTTCAAATCTTCAAATATTTGAATATTGTACACAATATATCAGAAATGCACACAAAAAAAATGCTACCTATTCTTAAGAAAACAAACAAATATTTCATCACTTCAATTTAGCCCACATTTTGGTTAACAAAAAAATACACATGTTCCACAAAAAAAAAACACAAATTTCTTCTATGGTCAAATAAATCAACAGAAATAACATCAATAATATCATTCAATATGATAGACCGAATAATCTTTTCTTGCTACAAACCATCCTACTTAAATAGAGTTTACTAAATGCCGCAAAATCAGTAGCTTCGACTATATCCGCCAGAAAAAATTGAAAAGATTCATCAAAACGATCGCCAAAAAAACAAAAAGACAAAAAAATACAGATACCCATTTATATGATGGGTTCAAAAATATTAACATAAAAGTACCACAAATGTACATATTAGGAAACAACTGTTAAAAAAATCCCAGACAAGTATATTGAAACTACAAATCAAATTCTAAATTGAACATGCTTAACAAAATTTATAACACTATAGACGTACTGTTTTACGGTACTTGGATAATTCTATAACACTACTAAATGCTTAATTGACTACTTATTGAATGTGACCAAATTATAAAAAAAAGTATTTAAAACATTCAAATGCCTTCAAAATCCACAAAAAAAAACAAATATATTAATTCAGCAAGAATTTTCTATTCAAACATACTCATCCAAAAAAATATGAAAACATAGCAACATAACTGCACGCAAAAAATGCTAACATTACGTGCCAGATTGCTGAAATTCAAATTCGAAAATTCCAGACAAAAATGCCTTCCAAAAAATAGCATCAAGGACGGCACGCCAAATTCAACTAGTTGACACATACACTTGGCATGTTTTAGGCCACGGTGGTTCGTTAAGATTGTTCACTTTTCCCTTCAATTATAGTAATCCCAGTTGCATTCCAAAAAATTAATCACCAACCACAGATCAGAGGTTATTAAGCGAATCCAGAGCCTTTCCTCGAAAAGACTAATTAAGCAAAAGATGTGACGTGGCTCGCTCCTAGGATAGGGGACCTGGGAACATCCAAACAAAGGCGAAAAGCTAATTAAGGCTCAATGGCACTAAACAAACTCCGCAACTTTGTGGACATACACTTCAGCCACGCCACAAGGCTCACACAAGGGCTCCTCTGCCACTGCATGCAATGATAGAGATTCGCATTTGCCGAGTTGCTGGGTTGGCTGCCCCAAAGAGCGACACTTAAGCGGAGTGCGGGCTAACCGTGTGAGCGAAGCAGGATCCCCGGGGAGGGCACTCATACCGTGGGTGCCGCTAGCGAGGAGGGTGATTGGCTCTTTTTTTTGGATAAAATGTATTCCTGTTTGGGTTAAGCACTCCTTAAATTCGAGCCAAACATCCAACGATATATTGTTTGTTCCATATATACAACTCATATTTTGTATAATAAAATCATGATCAAATTTTATCTTAAAGTTTGAGAAGGACTTATAAATCAAACCAGAGGGAGTACCCAAGTGTGAGGGTTAAAAAAATGCTCTGCATGCAAAGAGGTTTAAGGAAGGAGATCACGGCCATGGCGAGGCGAAACCTAGCTATCGTGTTGTGATTGGTTTAGGAAGATATTAGTTATCATGCTAATTAAGAACAACTTGATGAACGACTGAAAGATGTGGCATTTCTTGTGGTTTTTTTTGCGAAAAGGACCCTGGTATTAAAAGAAACACCGAACAGTACAAAACACCACAACAAAAACGAAAATTACAATGAAATTCTTGAGATGCCCTTCGTCTTCAACCTCCAGACTGTGTCGACGGCACGCCGCCGCTGTCGCTCCTCCCTGAGCCGGCCTGACGTGGTTGGTTGCGGACGGGAAGTCGCCGAACGGGTCAAGAAGACCACATCCGTCCCGGAGTCAAAGAAGAAGGATAAACCGCCGATGAATCTCCACAACGATCCGGAGATCGTCACCGCCAGAAGAAGTCCTTGAGAAACACACCACTCCCACAAGCTTCTCGACGTCGCCGTCGAGATGTGACTCAAGCCGGGGAGACCTTATTGAAAGGGACGCCGTCGCCACCATCAGAACACCGCCCCAACAAACCTTGACACGAAAGCCAGAAAATGGAGCCCTCCCGTCGACGAGGACCGAGATCCACCACGCCTGGTTAGCTTGTTTTCTTTAGGGGCTCACTTCTCTAGGGAGTTAACTTTATCGTATGTTTTTGCTATAGAAGGCAGGTGTGACATATGGGCTGACGCATATCCTTGCCATGTCATCAACGCGGCACTTTTGTGTTGTCACCATATTTATATCTCTACTATAGCTCTAATGCTACTCAAAATTCAATCATGTCGGGTATCAGCACAACAACAGCGAAATAGAAAAAGCTCCTCATGTCCGTTACCCTTCGCTCCCGCGACGCGCGCGGCGACCCGCCGTCGCCGCCGGCGCCCGGCGCGGCTCCGGCATCGGCCACCTTCTCCCTCCATCCCAACCAGCCACCTCCACCGCCCGCTTCTATCCCACCATTTTTCAGGCCCGCGTTCCTCGGTTTTGGGCCCCTCGTCGATGCGGGAAGTTCTGCATCTGCATCTGCATCTGAGGAGGCTGCCTCCTCTGGCTTGAGCCGGCCGGCGTGCCGCTCCACCCCCTCCGTCCGCATGGCCTCCTCCTCCTTGTCGTCGCGGGTGCTGCGGGCCTGTGAACCCGTCCTCGACACGACGTCTACGGCGACCTGCGGGGGAAACTTGGCGGCTCTGGCCGCGCACGGCCGCTTGGTCGTCGGCTCCCTCACCTTCGCGCTCTCCTCGACGGCGCCGACTCTGTCGCCGCCTTGCCTCCCGCGCATCGACCCTGACTCCCCTGCCGTGGTGATGGAGGCCGCGGGCACCTCCTCCGTCAGATCTGGATCGGGCTGGCCGGGCCTGCTGCCCTCCTCTCCGCCGGCGCGCGGATGGCAGCGGCCGGCGCGGCTGCAGAGCGTCATCACGGGTACCCTCGATCTCGACACGCCCTCTCCATCGGACTGCGCCGCCATCAATTCGGCCATGTCCGCATGGCGCCAGGCGGGCTGCCCTCCTCCTACCTCGACACCTTTTGCAGCTCCCGCCGGCATCCTGCGTCCGGCTTCAACTCGCAACGGCCCTGCTCCAGCACGCGTTCGCCACTCCGTTCGCTTCAATATCCCTGCACCATGCATTCAAGAGGAGCCGTCCGTCCCTGCCACTCGCCTTCATGTGGCGTCCCATCGCTCGTCTCCTCCGGCTCCGGCGGCTAGGGGCTCGAGGACTGCGTCTCCTACGGCTGAAGAGGGATGGACTCTGGTGTTGTCACGCCGCTCTGCTGCCTACTCCGAGAAATCAATGCGGCGCCCCTCTCCTTCTTATCCACCAGCGCCCAGGAAGCAGAAATCCCCACCACTTCGACGCGGCCTCGCTCCCCGCTCCATCCCTTTGTGCCACCGATCCACTGCTCGCCGCTGTTTCCGGTGCCAGGCACGAGACCACCTGCTCGTCGAGTGCCGTGACCCCCGTCGCTGCGCTCTCTGTTGGTGCTGGGGACACGGGGCACGCGACTGCAAGCCGCCGCGTCCGGCCTCCCCTCCTGCGCCAGTGACCGCATGCTCCCTACGCCATGACGACGCTGCTGCGGAGGGCGGCAGGAGAAACCGCTCGCGAAGCCGCGGGACACTCGCCCCGGCATCGGACTCCGTCGCACCAGAGAGACGTGAAGACCCCCGTGCACGGCATGCATGCCGCGCGGCCAGCCGCACCGAGCCAAGACATTCTCACTCCCGCTCTCGCGACAGTGTGCGCGGCAAATACCGCCACGATGGGCGCTGCGACGACAGGGACCTCCACCGCCACCGCAAGCATGATGACGACGGCGCCGCCGACCGTCGCCGCTCGGATCGTCGCGGCCACTCCCGGGCGCCCTCCAACCCGCCCGTGCTCCCTCCACCGCCTCTCATGGGCATGATCGGCACTGGCTCGGCTGCGCGGCGCCGTCTGGAGCACGTGTCTCCCGCTACGACTGCGACTCGCACTCCGCCAACTCAAGCTCGCCACGCCCAGAGCGCGCCGACGAGCTCTACCTCCAGCGACCTCGCGCTCGGCAACCAGGAACATGCACACCCTGCGTTGGATCTGTGTTTCTCCACTTTGGCATCGAGGGTGCTGGCTAGTGAGAGGTGCTACAAGATGAGCATGGACGATGTGCTCTCTGCGGAGAACGAGAGGACTGACCTGGGGCTGCTGCAAATGCAAGGAAAGGTCGGCGACCGCGAGACGGCTGAGTCAGAGGTGCTTTTGTGCCTGTCGACGGCTGCGTCTGGGGAGGTGTTGCCGGAGGTCTCTCGTCCGGCTTTGGAGTGCCCCCCTTTGATGTCTAGTAGTCACCCGCTCCTTTCTCCGGACGCAGGCCTCACCGTTCTGCTCTCGCCTGGCGACGCGCCGTGCGAGGGGGGGCATCCCAGTGTGGACGTAGAGAGCGTGGATGGCCTCACCATGGTGTTCATCTCTCCTGGCGACGCACTGTGCGACGGGGGATTTTCCAGTGAGGATGATGAGGACGAGGAGATGGAGCAGCTCCTGCCATGCCTCGCCGATCTGGATCAGCAGGAGCTACTGCTGGACGGCGAGGAGGTGGGCGACTGGGCGAGGAGGAGTTTCAGCCCGTCGCGGACATCATTGACGCTGACGCGGAGGCTGCTACGATTGGAAACCTCCTCGCTGCCGATACTGATGACGACAGTGATGATGATGATGTTGCTGACACTGCGGGTACGACTCCCTCATCTCGCATCGTGATACGCAGTGTCGCGGATCTTTTCAGCCTGCCGGTTGTGCCGCTGCTGCCCACGCCTATTCCGCCAATGCCACGTGCTGATGCGGCCCTTCCCGCCCCTGACCGTCGTAGCAGCAGGCTCGCGGCGAAGCCTCAACTCCCTGCGGTCGGCAAAGCGCAGCGTGTCCTCCACAAGAAAATGGGGCTCGACTTTGGAGATATGCCCCTGGTGGAGGCTACGAAAGAATTCACGAACACCTGCAAGAAGGCTCCGTTCTCTGATTCGGCAATCAACGGGTTGAGGACCCTTCTCAGGCTGAACTTGCCGTCCATGACGGCAGCGGATGAAGCTTTGATTGGCCTTGCTGGCCCAGGGGGAAGCGATTTCCCGCCTCCGTCAGCGCTGGACGTCTCCGCCTGATCTGCTTCCTGACCCCCAGATCACGCCGCGTAGTTGCGTTTTGAAGATATGACGATATATCTTTCTGAGAGAATAGACGGAGTAGGGTGATTTGGATCCTAGCGGGGCTACTTTCTTTCGCCTAGTACGCCCTGTCATGTATGACTTTTTTCTTTTTGGTCTCGGCCGTGTCATGTTTGCTTCTCCTATATCAATATAAAAGGTAAATCTTTTGTCTCGTTTCAAAAAAAAATTCAATCATGTGATAAGCTTGTACACTACAATTTGAAAGCTCAAAGAAAATCTTGTAAAAAAGAAAAATCATATAACAACACGGCCTATCAATCCACTTAATGATACAAGATCTGGTTCTAGTTGCACGAATAGGAGATGGAGAGAGAGAGAGAAGTAAAGCGAGGAATAAGAAGAAAGGAGAGGGAAAGAGCTACCACTCTTGCCCCTTTCTCTTAATCCTACTACAAAATTTCTGTAATTCTCGCAATGGAGCACTTCTTTTATAAAAAAAAAGATATCAAGGGCTAATCCTGGTTGGTCTCATTTTTTCCCCTCTTAATTCTCCTATGCATTTGCCTTCCTATTGCCAGGGGCGAAAATGTGTCTCCAAACCAAGTAGGCAAGTAGGACGCCCTCCAGATATTGTTTCGCTTTAAGATTAGCTCGTTGGAAGAGGCTGGTAAATACATGAGAACATTAATTACCAATTGATATTGTACAAGGCTTGGCAAGATTCTCCGTGGGCACTAATCGACCCATTTGACACTACCATCAATACTACTTCTGCGTTCTGACTTGCTGCTTACTACTGCTGCTTGCATATGTAAATCGATAATAATAATAATAATAATAATAATAATAAAGCTACAACTGTTGTGCGGTCACTAGATTCAAATCAGCTGAATTGATCGTAGACGCCTCCGAGGTAGCCGCCGGCCGCCAAGTCTATCATGTAGTTGTTGTAGGCGTACTCGCTCAGGTAGGTGAGGTCGGCCTCCGCATCCTCCATCCCGAACTGCTCCAACATCGCCCCGTGGTGGGTGACCGTCGAGAACGACGACGAGCTCGGGCTGCTTCCCTCTTCCCCGCACCCGGCTGTTACCGCCGCCGCCGACATGAACTTGCTCCTCTCCTCCTCCGCCTCGGCCAACCTCTCCTTCAGCCTCAACAGCTACACCATACATGCACACATATTAGTACAGCAACTAGCTAACAGCCAAGAGTTCCTCTGACATGTGTCTATGTCGTGAGTACAGATAGAGTCTAGGCTGTTGCAGCGTACCTCGTTTTCGAGGTGGCAGTTGTGGACGACGACGGCGTCGTGGGCAGCACGGAGCTTGGAGAACTCCTCCTCGATGAGCTTGCTCTTGTAGCGTGCGCGGCGGTTCTGGAACCACACGGCCACCTGCTTGGTGTCCAGGCCCAGCTCGGCGGCCAGCTTCACCTTGCGCGGCGTCTCCAGCTTGCGATCCTTCCTGAAGCTCATCTCCAGGAACTGCGCCTGCTCGTCGCTCAGACGCCGCTTCTTGGCCGCCGCGTCGTCGCCATCGCCTGCCGACGCTGACTGCCTCGCCTTCCGCCTACGCCGCTGCCGGCCGGCCTTCTTCTGCTGCTCGCCGCCTACATCGATCCACGTACGCAACAATAATCAGCAAGAGCACATTGCGGTTGGATGGATAACCATTCGATCTCTAGCTACTAGCTTGCACCTTCACGTACGTTTGTAATTCACGAGGAGATGGATGGTTAGACTTACCGGAGCCTGCAGGTGTGGCGGTATCCGCGGGGAAGCTATCCGGGAAGACGAACGAATGGAACATGAGCATCTCATCCTCCTCGGGGCTCATCTTTCAAGTAAAGCTAAGATCGACACGCGAACAAAATATTTGATCGGCTCTGATGGACGCTTTGGGCTTTGGAGCTTGGATATTTTGAGAGGTACTGTGCTGTGCTGTCCAGTGACCGGTGTCCGAGTCTGTGAGCACGGAGCTTGGGCGGGGGAATTTATAGAGGGCGAGGTACTAGTAGCAGTCTGGCAAGGTGAGGTACTACTGGTAGTACTAGATAGGAGTTGAGGCTTAATAATTCTTGGTGTGGAGCCGCGAGAAAGGGATGCGTGTGTGTCGTGCTGTTAACTAATTGTCATCTACTGATGATGATCACTTTGCCGTGTGCTAGCTTTCCTGGCTAGTTTTGGATAATGTAAAATGAAGCCGGAAGCATGCGTGCTGGGTATCTGCAAACAAGGAGAGCGATCGAGAGGGAGCTTAACTGACATACTGCTTAATTACGATACGTACTCTCTTTTGGCGAAAAGGACGCACGCGTGCGACGGGTGAGTGGAGATCGTTTTTTCGTGGCGATAACTGTGAAATTCCTGTGCATTTCTTGCTTTCCGCCGATGCATAATAACCCTGAGCTTTTTCTTGCGGGGGATAATAACCCTGAGCTTTGACAAGTATGCACGCAGAGAGGCCGGGTTGAAAGTTCCAAGCCGCTGATGACTGCACCTGAGCGTTGTAACTTCAGGTTTGAAAGGGGGGACGTGATGATCAAGGAAAATCAGTTTTGGCCTTTGGGTCATAGCTGTATATGCACCCACTGCACAAAGATCATATTTTAAAAGGTAAAAAAAATCAAACAAGAAATTCGGATATACATTTGAATATTCTAAGTTCGCAAATAAAGTTCCACGGGAAAAATATTTTTTATGTAAGACAAATTTCAGTGCTCCAAAATGACTTTTCATGAGATATTTTTATCTATTTTACGCATACCACAAAACAAATTCTTAAAGCTTTGTGTGTGAACATAGAATATCCGGATGTACATTCGAGATTGTTGTTCGGAATATTTTGATATTTTGAAATGAACTTAAAATGCATTTTTACAACGGGTATTTAGACGGACATGGCTACTTTACGAACGCTCGAGCGCTCGTGCGGTTTCGGGCCGCTAAAGGACAAGGCTGTCGAAAGAAAGAAAATGAGTGCACCCCCGCTGCCCCGCCTTTTCAAATCACCTACTTACACACCAGATCTTGTCGCCGACCTCACCCCCACCAATAAGTCCATCCTCACGGCGTCATCTCCACGGTGGCTCCGCAGTGGCATCGCCGACGCCGTCTCGGAAAAGGGTGAGAGTTGCATGGAGGGAGAGAAAGTGGTGAGAGAGAGGAAGGAGAATGTGGTGGGGGTGGAGGTGGGGAGGGGATGACGCGGCACAAAGGTTAAATAACGATTTTGCATTTAGACCCACGAGTTAAAACACCGTGTGCATAATCAAGCTAGTAAGAGCATCTCCAATAGGTGATGCAAACCAATAAATAATAGCTTTTTGCATCACCAGGGGCCAAAAAGTGGTTTCCAACAGCAGTCCGTGATGTAAATTTGGCCAAAAAAAATTTAGGGCACGATGTAAAAATTGCTCCGGTGATCCAAATATACATCACCACGAGCGGTGATGTAAAACGCGAAACGCTGCGCGCGCGACTCCAACCGCTAGGGGGAAAGTTCCCACCCACGCCTGAATCGCGGTTGCGCCATCGCCGCCGGCGCCGCCGCCGCGACCCCGCTGGACCGCCACGGCCTCGCCGGAACCCCGCGCCACCCCCGCAAGCCCGCCGGCCCTTCACGCTCGCGCCACCGTCGTCGCGATCCAGCCCTGACGCCGCCGTCCATCCGCTCGTCGCCCTCCGTCCGCTAGTCGACCTCGCCGGAACCCCGCGCCACCCCCGCAATCCCGCCGCCCCTCCGCTATTTTCCCCGACGCCGCGGTCCGCCGTCGTCCCCGCAGCTCCGCCCGGTGGAGGTAAATAAATTTCCCCCTCCTTTCTTCATTTTTTTAATAGTTGCAACAAACTAGTTGGTAATTTTAGATTATTTGTTTTTAGATGACTTCGTACGAAAATGCTTCATCGTCCTCAGATGAAGAGTTTGATTTGGCCGAAGAGGAAGACATAGCAATGTTGACAATAGTGCTCAAAAATGTCTTTTCATGAACTTAATTGTAATAAGTTGCCCAAACTATTGGGGAAGTGCTGCCTTAAAATACATCACCTGTTGGAGTTAAACGCTTTCGGTGTCCTAAAACACATTTTTGGTGATGTATAATTTACATCACCCAGTTTTTTGGCTCCTATTTTACATCACCTATTGGAGATGCTCTAACTAGGCTTGATCTACCGGTTAATTTGAGCAGAGAGTTTGCGACGCACAAGCTAGCTACGTCGATCGGGTGGAGCGCATGGGCTGTGTCGGCTTCCGGGATCCGGCCGGGGCGGGAGGCAACGCCTAACAAGCCAAGAGAGCCTGACGTCAAGTGCTTGCACGCACGCTTGAGCTGTGCCCTTTCTTCAAAAAATGTTTGGCACACCTGCCAGATATCCATTTCAAAGTGTACCACCTACGACACGCCTTCATATCTCGTCTCGCATAAAGTATCCATCGATCTGTACGTGTGGATAGAGAAATCGATCAAGCCAGCATGCATGTGAAACATGGATCCTCGATCGCTTAATTATTTGACCAGCTGGGGAGTACGTGTTGGCGTGAGAATGGAATATAATGATCTTCCCAACCGTCGAGGAGGTTCCTTCAGGCCTCTTCTTTCTTCTCTACAGTAGCTTTTCTTCTTCAGGATGATCTGTCCATCCATCCCTCGCGTAGCGTAGGACGACCCGGAAAGTTTGTGTGTACTGTGAACAGTATACACTACCTTTCTTCGATTCGACGGGTCGATTTTTTTAGGGCGTGCGTCCTACCGTCGTACTGAATGGCGGCTACAATTTTAGGCAACTTTGCAGCATTTGCGTGTACCTGCCCTAGCTCCAACAGTTGCGTGCCGATTGATGGCTCGCCACGCAGGTATCCTACTGCTCCAAGGAACGCAAAGTCCTCGTGAATTAATGAATGCAGACAGTACCATTTCTTATCCATGCATGCATGAATGGTCAAAATTCACAGCTACTCCGTCCTTTGCACGAGCACGGACCACAGCCGACGTTCGATCGATTTTTTTTTATAAATATGGCCATCTGCTCAACTTTTTTTTTGAAAAATAGCCCCCTCTCAATTTCATTGCCAAAAATGGCCTGGCGAGAGCGTAGAAAGGTGACACGTGTCACCTTCCGCCGTACGGGATGGCGGGCAGTACTTCTAGCCACGCGGACTGGCGGAAAGTAGCTTTCGCCGCTGACATTGGCGGGAGCTGGCGGGGCCCACTGAAATCAAGTGGCGGGATGCCAGCGTGGCGGTCGATTTGTCATCCCATTAGCCTATAGAGTATTATTATCAGGTAGTTAAGGCTAATTGATCGGCCCGCATGCATTAGCCAATATACTGTACATCATCTCCAGGCGAGAATAAGTAATGCTTGCGTACACAGAGATTCCGTCGTCAGGCCTGCGGCACCCGTCACGTCGCTGTCTACTGCCTTCCCACCATCCCCTTCGGCCGAAAGGGCCTTCCGCCATGGGCCCCACCACCTCCCGCCGTTCCCATTGGAGGGATGCCGCGTCGACGTCCACAATGGCCTCCCGCCAACTGACGCGACTGGGGCCCGCCATCTCCCGCCGATGACAGCGGCGGAAATGGCCTCCCGCCAGTCCAATTGGCTATAAGTTCCTCCCGCTGTCCTGTGTGGCGGAAAGTGACACGTGTCACCTTTCTACGCTCCCGCCAGGCCATTCGGCAGAGGGCCATATTTGTAAAAAAAATCGATCGGGTCAGAGCACATCTCCACTCGCGACGACAAAATGGCCTCATCCGGAAGAGCGCTATGGGCGCCATCCGGACGAGTTGCCGGCTATGGGGCGCGTTGTTCCTCACTCGTGGTGTCTACATATTTTTTAAATCGACATTTAAACACAAAAATATAAGATTTTATTGAAATTTCGTTCAAACTAGACATAATTCGTTCAAACTAAAAGCTAGACTTAATTGGTAGAGTGTCACGCCGGGCACCGGCAGTTCGGGCAGGAGCCCGCTAATGCATCAAGAGGAACCCGGCGGCAGCCGGCGCAGAGGCAGTTGAGTTAGCCATCGGCGGCGGCGCATGAGGGGCCAAGGACGCCTCAACGGCGAGCTGCATCTCGCCTGCGTCCCACTGCGGCGACGGCCAGTCCTTAGCATCATCACCGTCAACCTCCTCCGCCTCTTGTTGAGGTAGCGGTGAAGGAGGTAGTACGCGGCCCTGTTCTTCTCTTGCGCGCCGAGCCCTCTGCGCCGCCTCGTACCTTACCCTCGCGTCGGAGCCCTAAGTGGCTGGGCCGCCACATTTAAGTTCATGTGTCTTTGACATGGCTGGCCTGCGTGTCCGAGCCCTACGTGACGTCGCACGCGGTTTCGTCAGGCGCAGCCTAGCGGCTCCTCACGGGGAGGGCGTGGGCTGGGTGTGTCAGAACAAACTATCGGCCGCGCCGGACCTAATATGTGTTTGGACGCCGCGAGTGGGAGTCAGTTTTGGTCCGACGCGCCCCAAATGCGTTTGGGCAGCCCTTTAGGCGCCGCGAATGGAGATGCTTTCAGAAATGAAAACTGAAAGACAAAGTTTTTTTTAGACGGAAGGCTCGAGAAGAGCCCAGCTTTGAATTAACGAAGCCAACAACTGGCTAAGAGTTACACCAAGAGTTACAACACACACGCGCAAAGCGCACACCGAAACCAACAACAGAGGACAATGATACGTCTCAAACGTATCTATAATTTTTGATGTTCCATGCTTGTTTTATACCAATTGCTACATGTTTTGCATCTACTTTATATCACTTTTATACATTTTTTTGGGACTAACCTATTAACAAGATGCCGAAGTGCCAGTTCCTGTTTTCTGCTGTTTTTGTATTCTAGAAAAGGTAGTCTGGAAATATTCTCGGAATTGGACGAAACTACACGGGGGTGCCTATTTTTCCAGAACACGCCTGACGGAGCGAATGAGCAGCAGAGGAGGGCCACCAGGAGGCCACACGCCACCAGGGCACGGGCCCCCCTTCTGCCGCGCCCTGGGGTGGTGTGGGCCCCTCAGGGTCCGCAGCCGCCGCCCTTCCGCCTACTTATTCCCCCGACGCGAAAACCCTAAGTATCTGAGCAAATATCCACGAAAAGTTTCAGGTACGCCGCCGTCGTCAACCCTATCTCGGGAGGTTCAGAACCTCTTCCCGGCACCCTGCCGGAGAGGGGAATCGTCACCGGAGGCTTCTACATCGCCATGCCTGCTTCCGGAGTGATGCGTGAGTAGTTCATCCTTGGACTACGGGTCCATAGCAGTAGCTAGATGGTTGTCTCTCCACTTTGTGCCATCATGTTTAGATCTTGTGAGCTGCCCTACATGATCAAGATCATATTATTGTAATACTACATGTTGTGTTTGCTGGGATCCGATGAATATTGAATATTATGTCAAGTTGATTATCAATCTATCTTATATGTTATTTAAGATCTTGCATGCTTTTCGTTACTCGTAGATGCTTTGGCCAAGTAGATGCTTGTAACTCCAAGAGAGAGTATTTATGCTAGATAGTGGGTTCATGTCTCCGTTTAACCTGGTACAGTGACAGAAAGTTCTAAACTTGTGGATGTGCTGTTGCCACTAGGGATAACCTAACGGTGCTATGTCCACGGGCATATGTGTTTGTTTACATTACGCACTTTACTTAATGCAATTATCCGTTGCTTGCAACTTAATACCAACGGGGACTCGGATGACAACCCGGCGGTGGATTATTAGTCATAGATGCTGTTGGATAACGATCTATGTATTATGTCGTAATGCCCAATTAAATATCATAGTAGTCAACATGTCATGTATATGCATTGTCATGCGCTCACTATTCGTCAATTGCCCAACTGTAATTTGTTCACCCAACATGTTAGTTATCTTTTATGGAGAGACACCACTAGTGAACTGTGGACCCCGGTCCATTCTTTTACACTGATTAAACAACCACAAACTACGAACTGTTCCTTTTTCATTCTCTGCAATTTAATACTCATTTTCCACACCATACGTTTAATACTTTGTTTTCAGCAAGCCAGTGAGATTGACAACTTCACTGTTTCGTTGGGGCAAAGTAGTTTGATTGTGTTGTGTGCAGATTCCACGTCAACAGTCCAGACTCCCTGCGACAGCTATTTTTCTGGCGCCGTTGACAACCTTCTGAAGAGTTGCTGCTCCTACTGGTTCGATAACCTTGGTTTCTTTCTGAGGGAAAACTTGCTGCTGACTACATCATACCTTCCTCTTGGGGTCTCCCAACGAACGTGTGTTTCACGTCATCAGACAACAAAAAAAGAACACCACGCCGAAGCGCCAACTTGATCGAGGTTGATGGAGCCTTGTCTTCTGTTGCACCGGAGCGACCACGACCATGTCCACGCCAACAAACCTCCACCGCACCAGAACTGCAGCCCAAGGGGCACTCAAAGCCGGGCCAGCAGCCTGGCAGAACTTGAGGATCCAAAAGAGGGGGGGTCTTGCAGCGACGCCTCCAAGAAGGTGCATGGCGCGAGAACGCGTCAACGTCGTCGGCAGAGACCGAGGTACTGCAAAGCTTTCACCCAGGCCCCAAACCACCACCCCTAGGGCTCGGGCTAGGTCAAGACCAAAAACACAACCTCTTCCAAAGGTGTTGTGATAAGAACACCGACGGCTATGGCTAGACGCCGTACTAACAAAGCCCCCCAAGGCGCTACGAAGGCCGCCAGCAACCGAAGCATGGCCGTGTAAAAGTAGCCAGGCTTACGTTGCGAGAGGGCTGCGACACCAGAGAGAGCACAAAGGGTGATCCACAAGACACTACAAGAGAAGCTCGCCCGAAGCGAGGCCACCAGGAGGAGCAGTTTGAGGCGAAGGGACGGAGTCCATCAATTCAGACTGGAGGATCAACATCGGGACGCCTTCAACAAGGGAATGACAATCGGAGGTAATGAAAGGACAAGGATGTCGCCTAGAGGGGGGTGAATAGGCGATTTAAAACTTTTCCGGTTTAGTCTTGATAATGCGGAATAAAACTAGGTGTTTTAATTTAACAAGCATACAACCTAAATATACTAGGTTCACCTATGTGCACCAACAACTTATGCTAAGCAAGACAAGTAACAAGGTGATAGAAAGATATAATACTTCAAGCACGAAGGCTATCACAATGTAAGTGCATAAGTAAAGAGCTCGGGTATAGAAATAACTGAGACACGTGGAGACGATGATGTATTCCCGAGTTCCTCCTTTTTAGGGGAGTACGTCTCGTTCGAGAGGTGTGAGTTTCAAACTCAAGATGCCACAAAAGACCTCACCCTATTCTCCGATGAACCTCACCCAAAAGCTCGGTTCACCTTCCACTATTGATTTCCTTTTGGGCGGAAATCGAGTTCCTTACAACAATCTTGAGGCACAACCCACAAAAAGATTGAGCTCCCAAGTGACCACAAAAGGTCCCAACAAGCCACAAAAGGCCTTGACTACAAAAGGCCTCAAGAACACCGTTAGGGTCCAACGACCCAAGAGTAACAACCTCATGAACTTTCACTTCCATGAATCTTCGTGGAGAGAGCAAACCGATGCACAAAAGCAAAGGCAAGATACAAGAAGTGTTCAAGTCATTCACTCTCAAATCTCACCAAAAGCAACTAATGCTTATGGGGGAGAAGAGAGGAAGAACAAAGAAGAACTCAACAAATGGAACTCCAAGGTCTAGATCCAAAGGGTTCCCTCACTTAGAGGAGAGATGCATTGGTGGAAATGTGGATCTAGATCGTCTCTCTCTTTTTCCTCAAAATATGCAAGATTCATGGGAGGAATTGAGAGAGGGGCAAGCTTTCCAAGGTCAACAATGGAGGTGAGAGATGGGAAAAAATCGTGCTTGGAAGAGCTGCTCACAATGGGGAAGAAGGGGGCCCTTTTATAGGTCCCCAGAAAAATAGCCATTGCAGGAAGCTTACACCGGAGACTCCGTCTGAGAGACCGGAGACTCCGCAGACATTCCGGTGACATTCCGGTCCCCTATGCAGTGGCTCTCCACCCCGAGTCCTTCGACAAGAAATCCTGAGTGTGGAGACTCCGGTTGGAGCACACCGGAGACTCTGGCCTGGTAAACCAGCAAAACTGCAAACTCAATAATTTTCACGTACGAAATCCAAATCAGGTGAAACCAATTTTGTTGAAAGATAGCAACAAGAGCTTTCCTAAAAAAGTCACCAACCATGGGAAATATTAAGAACCATAAATACAGTAAAGTTATCAACCATGCGAAGGTGTGGAACTTTCCTCACGGATAAACCGATGATATTTCCAAACCCGAAACACCACAAGTTTTTCATCCGGACTCCGTTTTCTATGATCTTGGGCTTGTTTCGAAGATAATCACAAGCTCTACAAGATCATGCATATACACATCGTGGTCCATCATGAGACGAAGAAACCAATAGAGGAGAGTTTTACCTCTCAAGAAAAGACAAACCGGTAAAACCTCCAACATCAAAAACTCAACAAGATATTCATATGTAATCCGCTTTTGATGAAATAGAGCTTGGTATGGAGATGACACAAGATCTAAATTCTCACATGGATAAAAGCCAAATAAAAACCAAGAAAGATGATATGCCAAGTATGCAAAGGTTTGAGCTCTCCACAAAGATGCGATCAAGTTGCTCACTTGAGAGCCCCTCTTGATAGTACGCATCTATCCTATAACTCGGTCTCCCACTAACAACATGAGACCAGTAAAATAGAAACCCTATCAAGATCATACCTTTGCCTTGCGCATTCCACTTGAATTAGATGATGACGATCTTGACTCTCTCAAGTTGGAACACCTTTCTTGATCATACTTGCTAGCACATGCTTGATGAAGACTTCTCCAACTCCCCATACCCCATTATGGGAGAGTCTTCTTTAGCTCTGTCTTCATGTATCCATTGCAAGCTTCAAACAAAGGATATCTTCCGAGATGGATCATATTGAACTTGCACTTCGTCTTCTTCTCTTGACATATATGATGGCTTGGAGATAAACATGAATGTTCCCTCAATCTTCTTTTCCAAGCCATACTTTACCATGTAAGTTTCTAGAGTCTAACACATGAACTCCAATCTTTTCCTATGGACAAGATCTACAAGAATATCTCAATGCAAACATTAGTTCATAAGGATTGTCATTAATTACCAAAACCACGCATGGGGGCAACATGCACTTTCAGGTAACGCCGTCACCGGCACTGGCCAGAGCCATGCGCAGCTTTCGCCGAGATCCATCCGGATCAGAAATCCGGTCGCCGTCGCGAGGACTCAGAGCAGACAGGGCAGAGATCACTACCGCACCCCCGACCCAAGACGCACTAAGATCTAGCCCCAACTAGATTCACCCGCAGGCTGAACGCAAGAGCTAGTTGGCCAAGCCCGGCCAGACCCGGAGCCAGACGCCACCAGTGATGCTAGATCGGCGACACCACGACGGCCGCACCAACACCATCGCGTCAACACCTGCACGAGCGTGACCACGAAGGTCGGAGGGAGAACCACAGCCACGAGAGCAGCTGCAGCGCAGAACATGCTGCCAACCCTGGCGAGCACGCGCCGGCTCCGAGATCCCCTCCCAGCGAGCCAGCAAGGAGGTCGCCCACAGTGACGCCAAATTGCTGGAGGCCTCGAGAAAGCAGGGCTCCGACAGCTCCGAACAATCAGGGAACCAGCCAGGCCCAGATCCGACCGGCACCATACCTGGTGCTCCAATGGAGGCAAGGAGAGGACCGGGGAGCCCCTACTCCGCCGGCCAGCAAGCCCTCGAGCTCGCGTCGGTCCAGCCCGCACGACCCAGATCGAGGCCCGCTCGGCCCAGATCGGGGCCCACACGACAAGATCGGGGCTTCCACCAGGAGCTCCCGCCGCCGCCTTCATCCCCTTCTCCACCGCCAGCCCAGATGCTACCCCACTGCAGCGTCGTCCGCGAATGCCGGCGAGGCCTGGACCGCCGCCCGCTTCCACTTCCCCGGCCGCCATGGCCCCACACCAGGCGACCTCCACCGCCTAGAGCTGCTTCACCCCCCCCCCCCCTTCGGACGTGGGCCCGCCGCCACCGCAATCAGTTGTGAAAAAATCAGTAGAGTACATGAAAGACAATAAAAATCAGTAGAGTATATGTACAAAACAATCAGAGCTGAGACGCTGGCGGAGCGGTGCTGGAGTCGCCCCCGCGTCGCTAGCGCTCGTCATTTGGTTTCGTTTTCAGTCGTATGTCGCATACTTTCACTGGTTATATATCTTTGCCTCAGCACTTGGAAAATATTGGGATTCGCCAAGTTAGTTCCTTACTTCCAAGTTACCGCTGCGTCCATACTCCACGCAACTGCTTTTCTGTGCTTTCACGACGTGTTGACTCTCACCATCCACCAAACAAAGCAACTCCCGTACAAAGTTGGGGCATGATTTTGCAACCTCGATGTATGCCATTAGCATGTAAGGGTGCACTGGCGGAGCTATAGGTAAGTCGGGGGGGCCACCGCCCCCCCCCCCCCCCCCCCCCACCCCAGATTTTGGAGAATCAGTGAAGAAAAAAAATTAGGGACTTGGATGAATGGAAATAGAGTCTTTTGCCCCCCCCAAGTATGCAAGTATTCTGTTTTGCCCCCCCAGCCATTATCTCCAAGCTCCGCCACTGTAAGGGTGACAACGGATTAGATGTGTATTGGATAGTGCCCTTCCCACATCCATTTCCATATTTTTAAAACGAATACAAATATGGATGTTGATCCACGAGGCTGTACACTCTCTTCTCGAGACGCACCGCCGGTGATGAGCGGTGCTGCCATTTTTTCCTTTTTTACTTTCCCAAATGTACTAGGAGCGTGTCATTCTAACAGATGCCTAGCGTGCCATTCTAGCACCACAAATAACTTGTTACCGGTGGCGTGGGTCTGACACACCACTATTAACAACTATTCCCTCCGTTCTAATTTAATTGACTTGCTATGCACCACATGTGTCCATGTAGAACGGTAGACACATGTGGTGCGTAGCAAGTCAATTAAATTAGAACGGAAGGAATATCAGTGACTTAGCGGCGCGTTGCCCCCTATGCCATTAATGTCCACTTTGGCACGCCACTCTTTTTTTTTGTACTGGCGCTGCGCTGACCGGAGTTCAGAATTTATCGACGTGCAATAGACGAGAAGGGCGGATATAAAGAGTTTAATCTAAAAACAACTATTTCTAAGTCGAATGAGCTACAGGTAGTACCTGTTTTTATTATCGTAATTTCTAACGTATCACAAGGTGTGGAAATTTTATTAATACGATGATGGTAACTTATTTTTCTAGTGACCAATTCAAAAATCAAACGAACGGTTATACTTGTTTTTAGGCAATACTTTGCTGGTCTCTTTTTACTAAGTTTGTGCGCGCTATAGACTCCAACCTTTATGTAATCATATAAAGTTAATTGTTTCACATTGATGATTTGATGTCCTCTCTAGAAATTGTTAGTGCGCATCGATCGGTTTAGTCAACTAACTTTTAAAGTAACTAGTGACAAGTATTAATTCTTTTTTGTTGAGTGACGGATTTGGACGTCGCCGAGACGACATATATTCGCGTCTGGCGTGCAAGCACAGAAGGGATGGCGACGAAGGGTGGTGTGTGTGGCCTGACAGCGTGCATGACAACGACTATGGGATGGCGATTGTACGTCAAATTGTACCTCGATCCATCGGAGGATTGCTTTTCACCGTGAGAGATGTATGCAAGTTGGGTTTGATACCAACAAAATAAGCACGAGTGAGTGAGCGACCCACAGCATAAAAACGGCCTTCGTGGGGGCTCTCCACATGTCTTTATCTAATACTCCCTCTGCTTTATAAATATAAGATGTTTTAGTTTTTGTCCACATTCACATGTGTTAACATGTATGTAGTCATGTTTTAATGTGTATGTACACTTTCTTGGATATGCACCTACCCAACATGTGAGCCAGCTAAAACATCTTATATTAAAAAACGGTGCGAGTACTCCGCACTGACTCTCCACCAATCGTACATTTAGACGCATATGCTTGTCTTTTTTTTTTGAATGAAATGCGTACAACTTTTTTTTAAAGAAATAGTAAGAATCCAAATCTTTGTCCTCGAGGAGTTGAACCTCGGTGGCTGGTTGTAGATCTACTTTCCTAACCAAGTGAGTTGTACTCACTTATTTGAACCTTGTCTCAGCCCAAAAAGAAGTAACTCACCTCGTTCCAAATTAAGTGTCGCAGATTTGGTAGTTGATTTTATAAATTTAAACCAGTCTAAAAGTATTCACCATGATATAATAATTTGTTAATAGAGTAAAAAGTAGAATTGTCTCAGTCGACTGATAACTAAATATTTGTTATTGGACTTTACAAAGTATTCACCCATGTCTAAAATTCACCGTGTTGTGCTTATTTGTTCATCTAATTTATAATAGTTATACGTTATTTTACGATTAGGGTTGCAAGTAAACTGGAATTTGGTTTACAGCTCCAGTCGTCGAGCGAGTGCTAAGAAAAATTTCAGATGACTGAGATTTAGCAAAACGACTAGTGGTTTTGCTAAAGATCAATCAGTTAAGAATTTCTTATTTTTTGGTCAACTACGTGAATGGGAGATTTAACAATTTATAAAGTGAGAATAAATGGTCTTTACAACACGGTGAACTTCTGCAATTTTATGAAGTCTTGCCTCAGTTTCAAGATCTCCGCAGTTCCGTTTGAGCAACAGCAAGATTGGAAGATGTCTTGGAATTCCCACCCCGATCTGGCACGAAAAATATGGGGTCCAGGTGCTGCTTGCTGTAGGCGCTGGCAAGGGTGAGATTAACTGCCCTCGCGAGCGCGCCTGCATTTCGTACACACAACAGCCGAAGATGGAAGATCCATATATGCAGTGCATGGTGTAGGAAGTGAACACGATTGCGGAGGGTGACGAGTGACGACAGCCTCACCCAGGAGTCCGACACAAGGACGGGTGGTCTAGGCCGTAGGGCCAGGAATTCGTCGGTAGATAAGAGAAAGGCCGCCCAATTAGGCCAAAAAGTGGGGGATGGCCACCATCGGAGACAACCTCGCCGTGGTCACATGGGACTTGGCCCCGCCGTCGGCCGGGGCCGTGCGCGCGGGAGCTCGCCGTGCCGCCACGCGTCGGCCGCTGCCGCCTCGCACCAGGGCCTCTTTATCGAAAATCTCCTGTTCGCGCTCCAACAAAAGCAGAAGCGACCGGCTCAGCGCTATCCAAGCCGGCCTTTCGAGCGAGAGCGTCGGCTCGCCCATGCGCCAGTGCCAAGTTCATCAGCATTGGCGCCGCACAGGACATGCTCCTCCGGCCATAGCCTAGCATTGGACGCATCGATCGCACAAGGCCGGCCTAGACTGGGGGTCCGGCAGGCACCCAGTTGCGCCGTTCCACGCCTTTCTCTCGCATCATCGCCTCTGTAAGAGCCTCATCCGATTGATGGATGTCCGCTGGAGATTGGACACGCAGGCTAGCTACTGAGATGATCGAATGAATGAATCGATCCCACCCATTATTGGCCTTGCCGTAGTGTCTTGGCCTTTCTATTCCCGGAAAGAAGAGGAGCGAGCAGCCCCTGGCATGGCGGCCTGCTGCTGTACCTGTACGCCCATATGATCAGGCGCAGCTAGCTAGAGCTAGAGATATCTATTCAAGGAGTGAGCGCGTGGCGCCGGCTAAGTACTAGCTGTAGCCATACCAAGGGTTCGTACGCAACTAATTGCTCTGCCGGCGAATGGGAACGCTAGGCTTTCACTTGTCTCGGATCGTCGTCAGCTGTCGAGCGTACCGCGGTAGCATGCACGCAGTTGAATATTTGCTGGCCATGACGGCCCATCGTCGGCGACTTGTTCTTGTCCTAGCTCGATCCTTGGCAATTTTTGTTTTTGTTTTTTGGAACGAGTAAGACGTAGACAAGTCACACAGATATCACGTAGACAAGTCACACAGACGTAGACAAGCCACACAGACATCACATAGGACGTAGACAAGTCATAATTTTTGTTTATGTATGCATGTGACATTTAGCTTGGAATGCAGTGCATGGAAGGAGTAGCTAATCGTCGAAACAAGTGTATGCATGCATGCATATACGTACTTGCTACGTGGAAGAGAAATTCTTGCGAGCTTTTTACATATATGTCTCCACAGAGATATCATGCGAGAACTTGACTGTGGTAGGATGGTTAGAATGGTGGTTGTATCCTTAGCCCATCAGAGTTCATACCCCAGGTTTGAAGTTGACGTTTCTCATTTAGACGGAATATTCTTTAGTAGGAGCCGATGTTCCCATCGATAGCGAGGCGTCCGTGATGCTTCGTCAATCTCAAGACTTAATCAACCGGCTCAGTCTCTCGGAGGTGATGATAAGGGTAGAGTGTGCGTGTGTGTGCATTCATAGGGGTGAGTGTATGCGCGTGTATATAAACGTCTGCGTTGTACTGTGTTTCGCAAAAAATAAATAGAGATATCATGCATGCATGTGTTGCAACAACGGCCTTGTGCGACTTCAATCAAAATATGCAATCTCAAAAAAAAATCAAACACTATGCCGCGTTCGTCTCGACTTTCAACCTTTGGCATCGTCGTACGAAGTAGTACATGTACCAATGGTTACCTTTGGCTGCCCGTAGATGATGTTTTTAATCGATGTCAAATTCAAAGTTGACCTTAATCTATTATAAACTAAGAACAATATACGGATGTCTAATAGAGCCATTACATTAAGCCACATCACGTCCACAAGTTAAATTGGAATGCAAGATGTTCCACGTAAAAAAAAAATCTAATTATATTTGATAGTTAGATTTAAAATTAGTGGCTAGGATTTAATATAAGAGTATTAATTGCGTAACCGTTTAGTTCCTATTTGACACGGTCCATTTTTTTAGATAAAGGGATTTTATTACTTAAGAGTTTTAAGCATAACACCCGGCCTCTGCATAGCTAGGATGCACACAGCCACAAGTTCACAAGTTCACAAGTACCCAATGCTGAAGAATAAAATAGACGAATTACATATCAGAATGAGAAATTGTAAATCCGTCTAGGCTGCTGGAAGGTCGATCCGGAGGTTATGTTGCCATCCATGCCGGGAGAATAACTCCCTGGCCGCCGCCTCCAAACGCAACGCCACCTCCAAAAACAAGTCTCAGTGCTCCACACGTTGCAGGGCCGACCATGCACGTAGTGTTGCTGTACACCGATAGATCACCTGCATGAAAGAAGCATTTTTATCGTTAAAAACCTTGTTATTTCTACATAGCCACAGCGACCAAATAACGGCAAGCGCTCCCACCCTACTGAATAGTTTGAACCTAGGATCTACCCCGTTTAACCAGTTGCCAAAAATGTTTGCAACGGAGCACGGATGATGTAAGGTAAAACCTATCTAGATGGCTGACCATATAGACCTGGCGAACTCGCACTGGAAGAAAAGGTGTGTTATGGTCTCATCGTGATGACAGAAGACACACTTTCTACTTCCGTGCCAATTGCGTTTGGCAAGGTTATCTTTTGTAAGAATTACTCCTCGACGAATATACCACGCAAACACCTTAGTTTTTAGCGGGATCTTCATCTTCCAAATTTTATTATTATCTTTAATATCGACCGGACCTACGGGTAAGATTAATGCTCTATACATGGAATCAACCGAAAATTTACCATTCTTCGTAAGATTCCAAAAATTTTTTGTCTCGGCCTTCCGAAAGATTGATGGAATTCAATCGGCGGAGCAAAGCATTCCAGGATGCTAGTCTCGTTCCAAGTAAACTTTTTCTGAACGAAACATTTGGTGGGTGGGAACCCAACACCTTAGCGATCGTGCCACTCTTGTTTCGTACAATAGCATATAGAGCCGGATATTGTTCTTGGAGAGTGGATTGGCCAAGCCATTTGTCCTCCAAAAACGAACTTCCGATCCATTTGACACGGTCCATAGTCACGTAACAATTAGACTCGGATTTTTTTCCCATGATGCTATCCGGTACAAATTAATAGCCAGGTCTTTTGAGAAACAAATGGTACGCTAGCTAGCTAGCTCCGTACAAATAGCAAGTATGTTTAGAAAAAAATATATCCACAGTATTCGTTTTAGACATGGACTCCTCATGACTGATTAAACGTGAAATTTTGAAAGGAACATATCCCGGCCGTACGAATAGCCAAATCCATTTAGAAAACATCCGTACACCTGCTAGACAAAATTAGTGTACACTACCTAGCCAAATCCGTGGCATAGCATGTCTGTTTAGGAAAAGAATATACACTGGCTTAGCTAGAACACTTGAGGTGCGATAATTTTCCTAGCCACATCTTATTTGTTTTAAAGAAGATACAAATAAATAAAATTTAACATGTAAAAGTTCAGTTAACCTCAGAGCTTCAGAACGACTATGCAAGAAGTTGAATTCAAATCAAACGGCACTAAGATAGCAGACGGCCAGGCCCTGTTGGAGGCGTTGTTCCGGCCAATTGACACTCTCGGTCTAGCGTCTCCCTGACCTCCGGCCGATCAAGGTTTGCTGGATTTTTATAACTTATCTTAACGCCTCTAAATTCGATCATCCATGCCAGATAGGAGTTGAGGCTTAATAATTCTTGGTGTGGAGCCACGAGAAAGCGATGCGTGTGTGTCGTCCTGTTAATTGTCATCTACTGATGATTATGATCACTGTGTGCCGTGTGCTAGCTTTATCCTGGCTAGTTTTGGATAATCGAAAATGAAACGGGAAGCTGGCCGGGTATCTGCAAACAAGGGAGTCTTTTTTTTTTTTGCGGGGGGCAAACAAGGGAGCTTAACTGACGTACTTATGTACCCTCCCCGGATTTACCCTTTTTTTTAGCGAAAAGGACGCACCGCGCGCCGGGTGAGTGGAGATCGTTTTTTCGTGGCGAGAACTGTGAAATTCCTGTGCATTTCTCGCTTTCCGCCGATGCATAATAGATATCGCTCCGTTTTTTAATATAAGATGTTTTATCCTTTATCCAAATTCACATGTATATAAATGTATGTAGACATCTTTTAATGTTTATATTCACTCATTTTAGTATGCATATAGACAACATGTGGAACACGTAAAACATGTTATATTTAAAAACGGAGGGAGTAGCACCTACGTGCCTTTGCCCTCTAGCTGGTGCAAAAAAAAAGTTACTGAACTTTCACGAGTACTTTCTCCGTGTCTAAATATAAGATATTTTAACTTTGCTCATTTTTATCAAAATCGTACGCATCTGGACGTGTTTTATGTGTATATTCACTCGTTTCAATCCGCATTTAGTTCCCAACCGTATATTCACGTGTTGGCGTGGGGATGGATGATCTGCCCAACCGTCGAGGAACCGAACTAGGTTCCTTCCGGCGTCTCCTCTCTTCTCTACAGTAACCTTAGAGCATCTCCAACGACTCACGAAATAACCTGTGCACCGGAAAAAAACCGCCATTTTAACACGTCGTGGGCTTCGCACGCTCTTCAACAGACGCGGGAAAAAAGCGCGCACGCTAAAATGTTTCCCGCGTGCTAGGAAAAGCGGCAGCGCACGCGCTATTTAACCCGCGCCGCTTCCAGCGCGTTGGATAACGCTCGCGCTGCTGCCACGCGCCAACTGCTCCTCTTCCCTCCCGCGCCCGCGCCGACGTTTCCTTAATCCACCCTGCCGCCGCCCGCGCCAGCGCTCCCCCTCCGCCGCCGCGATGCCTCTGCGCCGTTGGAGCAACTCCGGCTACCGCTGCGTCTGCGCGCGGCCCTTCGGCACATTCTACGCGGAGATCCGCTCTCACCCAGCTGTCGCTCGGGGCCTTCGAGACGGCGCACGAGGCGGCCCGCGCCTATGACGGGGGCGTGGCAGCTCTGCCGCCGGCGCCGGCGCCGCGACATGAACTTTCATGACGTCTCCAACACGCAGCAGGCGCAAGATCTCGCCCCTCCACCGCGCCTCATCACCGCCGAGGATCGCCGCCTCCACCGCGAACAGGAGAACCGCCTCCTCGTCGTCAAGGCGGACGAGCGCGCCATGGCGCACGCGCTTCCCGCAGGAGGTGGCAGACAAACACGCCTTTTGGGCGACGAGGACGGTCGAGCGGGCGGAGAGGATGGCCGAGCGGGCGACGCTTCGGGCGGACAAGCCGGCACGCAAGGCCGCGGCCGAGGCACAACACTACGGCCCGAGCACCACCTGGGATGACGAAGATCCGAGTGGGACGACCTCTGGACGTCCGACTACACCACCGAGGAGGAAGACTAGGATTTCCGAGGATTGCGGCCTGCACCGTTTTACTTTTCAGTGCGTCTCTTCTATGTCGTATGAATAAATTTTTATTTTCAACCTATTTGTTTTGCATTTTTATCTTCTTTTCGTTTGTAACTATAAAAAAGTGTTTGCGGCACGCTATTTTAGCGCATTTGGAAAACGTGCTACTCCGCGCCAAAAAATACCGCGCTTGGAAAACCTCCCCACCGCCCCGCGCGCGAAATCGCTAATTTGGCCCTCTAAAAAATATTTAGCGCGTCGAGACGTAGCGCGCCTGCCTGTTGGACATGCTCTTACTTCTCACAGATGATCTTCTCTGCAGTGAGGATGGATGATCAGTCCATCCATCCCTCGCGTAGGACGACTCGTAAAGTTCGTGGTACACTGTGAACAGTGTATCTTTTCTGCGACACGACGGGTCGATTTTTAGGGCGTTGTACCGAACGGCGGCTACTCCTTCCGTTTTGGCACACATGTATCTAGACATGTTTTAGTGCAATGTTTCTTGCACTAAAACGTGTCTAAATAAATGTGTGTCAAAAGTAGGTAGAAGATACGGAGGGAGTACAATTTTAGGCAACTTTGCAGCAATCGCGTGTACCTGCCCTAGCTGCAACAGTAGTGTGCCGATTCATTCGTGGCTCGCCACGCAGGTATCCTACTGCTCCAAGGAACGCAAAGTCATCTTCCTCGTGCCGCATAATGAATGTAGACAGTACTGTTTCTTATCCATGCATGCATGAGTGGTCAAACTTCACAGCTCCTTTGCGCAAGCACGGACCACGGCCGACGTCCATCCGGGCTAGCTAGAGATGAGAATTGAAGGACAAAGTTAGGCACGAACCGCATCACCCTATGTTTGCTGCCTATGCATGGCTACGACTTTGATTTGTTTTCACTCGTATGTCGCATGCTTTCGCTAGCTGGTTTTATATCTTGCCTCACGACTTGGAAAATGTTGGGATTCGCCAGATTAGTTTTTCCTTCCTTCCAAGTTACTGTTGCATCCACAACTCACGCGATTGCTTTTCTATGTTTTCTGCGACGTGTTGACCAACTCTCAAGCGGCGTGCCATCCCACCGGACAAAGCAACTACCGTACAAAGTCACGGCATGATCTTGCAACCGCGATGCATGCCACTTAGCAGTGGCGGACGCAGGAAAAACATGGAGGGTGGGCACACTCCAAAAAAAAATTGGCAAATGACAATGTAAAACCGCAAATTGATTTATGACATTGTAGATCAATACATATTTCTCAAATTTGCTTGATTCCAATGCAAAATAGTTCAAACACATAAATAAAGTCTTACATGATAAAATATAGCATAAATAGAAAATTACATCACTATCATAAACAACTTGCCTTTTTGTTTCAACAAGCATAGTAGAGAGCTCACCAAGATGATTTACACATTTGAACCTATCATCTTTTCTCATCTCATCAATAAAGATTTCAAGTTGGAACTCAAGTCCGAAAAAGAGACGCAATATTGCTCTTCCTCTTCATGATGAATTCTACAATTAGAAGAAAACTAGTAAACGTGCACGTGCAATGCACGTATTATAATCTACTCCCTTCATATCAAAATATAAGACTCTCTAACTAGTTTGGTTGCACGGGCATGATGAATTCTACCTATTGTAATTGGTTGCTAGTTGGAGACAAGAAATTTACACAATATTGTAAATTGTGGCTCATTCAGTTCAGTTGTTTTTAGACAAACAGTCTCCGGGCCCTTGATGACCCACAAGTATAGGGAATCGCAACAGTCTTCGAGGGAAGTAAAACCCAAATTTATTGATTCGACACAAGGGGAGCCAAAGAATATTTATAAGACTTAACAGATTAATTGTCAGTTCAGCTGCACCTGAAAATAGACTTGCTCGACACAGATTATCAGTAGCAACAGTTTTATAGCAGTAGCAGTAGTGAAATAATAGAAGCAGTGTAATAAAGACAGCAGTAGTGATTGCAGTAAACAGCAGGATTAAAATACTGTAGGCATATGGATGGATGAACGGGCGCTGCATGGATAGGATAACTCATGTAATAATCAAGACAAGGCATTTGCAGGTAAATAATAATAAAGCATCCAAGTACTAAGTAACCATAGGCATGTGTTCCGTATATAGTCGTACGTGCTCGCAATGAGAAACTTGCACAACATCTTCTGTCCTACCAGCCCGTTTGCAGCGGGGCCTCAAGGGAATCTACTGGTAATTAAGGTACTCATTTTAATAAAGTACCGGAGCAAAGCATTAACACTCCGTGAACACATGTGATCCTCACATCACAGCCATCCCCTCCGGTTGTCCCAATTGCTGTCACTTTGGGGCCTCGGGTTCCGGACAATAATATGTGTATACAACTTGCATATATGATCTAAAACAATGATTATCCTCATGATACAATAACATGTTCAGATCTGAAATCATGGCACTCAGGCCCTAAGTGACAAGCATTAAGCATAACAAGTTGCAACAATGACATAAAAGTACTAACAACGGATACTAGGCACCATAACCTAACAATCTTATAGCTATTACATGAACGATCTCATCCAATCCCTTCCATCCCCTTCAAGCTACAGCGGGAATTACTCACACATGGATGGGGGAGTCATGGATGGTTGATGCAGAGGCGTCGGTAATGATGATGGCGATGATCTCCTCCAATTCCCCGTCCCGGCGGAGTGCCAGAACGGAGTTTCTGGTCCCTGAAATATGGTTTTCGATGGCGGCGGAGCTCTGGAGTGTTTATGGAAATATGGTCGAACCCCCCGGTGTTTTTAGGTCAGAGACGTTAAGTAGTCCAGAGGGGCATCAGGGGTGCCCGAGCCGCCCTCACCACGTGGTGGCGCGGCCCAGGGCCCACCCGCGCCATGACATGGTGAGGGGCCTCGTGGCCCTCCTCCGTCTCGTTTTCTGGCTCCGTGGATCTTCTGGAAAAATAGGACCTTCGCGATATTTTCCGGGAATTTTTCCGAAAGTTGACTTTCTGCACAAAAACAAGACACCAGGGCAATTCTGCTGAAAACAGCGTTAGTCCACGTTAGTTGTATTCAAAACACACAAATTAAAGGTAAAACAACAGCAAAAGTGTTCCGGAATGTAGATACGTTTTGGACGTATCAACTCCCCCAAGCTTAGCTTATTGCTTGTCCTCAAGCAATTCAGTTAACAACTGAGTGCGATAAAAGAACTTTCACGAACACATTTGCTTCATATGGTGTATATATTCTCACTATGTAGACAAGTACTTAGGCAATTCATAATAAGATACATGCAAATAATGTCACCTAATAGTTATGTCAATCATGAAAATATACCAACATACTAATAATAAACAACATGAAACATATCTATCAGCAGGATTGCAATGCTCATAATAAGATATGATAAGGTGGTATCTCGCTTGCCCGTATTTGTACAGCAAAACATAAATGCCCAGGCACCTCTGAAGTTCAAGGGAAGACTAGAAGTAAAGATTATCAAAGATAAAAGCATCAAAGTTATACCGCAGTTAACCGCATTCTGGGACAAGCACATTACACTAAGAATGGCAATTATGCTCTCGAGAAGGTGCTCAAAGAAAGGATGGTGACTCAACATAAAAGTAAAAGATTGGCCCTTCGCAGAGGGAAGCAGGGATTAACATGTGCGAGAGCTTTTTATTTTTAAAACAGAAGTAAAAATGTTTTGGGAGGTGGTTGTTCCTGTCAACGAATGGCAATAGAGTTTCTGTTATCTTCCATACTAAACAAGTTGAGAGCGGTTCCGAATTGTTGATATTAAGCATTTATAGCATGCACTTATATAGTATGACACTCCTCCCAACCTTTGCTTTTCACAAACCATGGCTAACCGAATCCTCGGGTGCCTGCCAACAATCACATACCATGGAGGAGTGCCTATTTTTATTTGTTTAGCTTTTTGATGTTATAATGGTCTAACCAGCTCTTTGCAAAATTAGTGACAAGCAGATGAAGCATGCAAGTCGGGGTACTTAATTTAGTATGGAAGATAACAAACCCAACTACTACTTCCTCATGAGCTAAAAACAGTGTCACAAAATGAGAAGTAATTTGAAGGTTTTAAAGGTAGCACATGAAAATTTACTTGAATGGTGTGAAATGCCATGCATAGGTATTTATGGTGGACTCTTTGGAATAACTTGGTTTACAGGGATTTGGAAGCACGAGCAGCATTCCCGCTCAGTACAAGTGGAGGCTAGCAATAGACTGGGAAGCGACAATCAAGAGAGCAATAACCATCATAATCATGCTTGCGACAAAATAAAATTAACGGACGCATAAGAATGATACAAGTACTCTGAGGCAAAGTAAATCATCGAGGCTTATTGACTTTTTGTTTTCAGTCATATGCATGCGTGAGCATGTGCCAAGTCAATTCAAATGAATTATTCAGAGGAGGATACCACAATGTCATACCCTTTTATGAACAGAACAATGCAAGCAACATCTATATAACATGCCACCCACTATTAATAAATTGGAACTGATCATATGAGAACATAAACTACTAAGCATCCATTAAATGACATATATCTCACATGAACCAACTAAGCATGTTCACATGGATGAGTATATGTACAAAAATGAAAACAAATAGAGTTCATACCAGCCTCCCACCCAACTCGAATTGTCGTAGATCGTCATAATTGCTTTTCACTTGTGTGGCTCGAATAATATGAAATGATAACCAAGCTCCATGGAGTCATCGAAGACCGCTAAACTCTGCAGCAAACTTTACAAAACCGAAGAAGAACGACAAATATTTTTGGTGTTTTTGAATTTAAAACAAGAACATAAGGAAACAAGCAAACAAAGCCAAATCTTTTTGGATTTTCGAATATCAAGCCGAAATTAAAAGTCAAGCAAACTGATACCCAATGATGCTACTATGACGGGCGCGTAGTTGACGAGGGAATCTTGATGCGGTGTTGCTTCTTCGCTCCACGGCAACGGCGCCAGAAAACGTCTTGATGGCCCTTCACGTAGTTCCCCCACAATGGCGCCAGAAAACAATTGCTAGCCCCTTCGCGTGGTACCTGCGTGAAAAGTAAATGGGTTAGGTTGAGACTCCAAGTGCAGAGTGTATGTAGTAGTGGAAGACAGTTTTCCCCACGAGGGGTGACTCGAGGGTTTAATATCGAACTCTCGGGGAACCAGTATTTAAGGTGTTATCTCCTTATCCTTCTCTTGAGAACCTGCAACAAAATAAATTGTTTTGTGCCCTCAACCTCACCAAGTGGTTGTCAAGCACAAGGTGTGAGAATAAAAATAAATATGCAAACAATAGTAAATATGCAATGATGGTAAAATAAATATGCAAGGATGGTGGTAGTAATGATAAATGATATTTTTGGGTTTTTTAATGATGAATGCAAGATGTAAAAGTGTTTTTGTATTTTCGGATTTAATAATGGCAGCAAACAAAAGTGATGATAAAAGTGTTGGAAAGGTGTTTCTTATGATTAAAAATGGACCGGGGTTCATGGTTTCACAAATGCACTCTCTCTTGATAACGTGGTAGACAATGGAACACTAAAATTAACATGAAAGATGGCAAGACATGGTTTGACAAGTTATTAATAATATGGGCATCACGTCTTAACATAGAGATCTCAAGTATAAGTTGTTCTCTCTGTTATGCTCCACCAAGATGCGAACTAAATCATAACACCTTAATAATTAAGATAAATCAGAGCATAGCAATAAGTTCAATGACATGAAGTTAAAATAAGAACATGCTAGATCTAGTCATGGAGATAGTGGCCAAGGTCACATCCACTCTCCGGTAGCATGGTATTTTTGTTTATCCCTAGTGAGGCAACAAAGTAAGGTAGAAAACCCAAGTGGATCGCAGAACTATCTGTCACGTTCACTGCACTAGCCACCCCCGTTACTCCAACTAATGCACACGTTCCCCCTCACACGCTCTCATAAACATGCTTGATCATGACAAGTAAATAAGAACGGGGTACATAATATGCATCTACTTTCATAACTGAAACAAAACCATTGCAATCTCAAACATGTATTAACTCATAATAAAGATCCACCACAAAGGAATTACATAGATGACCGTAATCATGTTCAGCAGCTCATACGGTACTAATTAGTGAAGCTCATAGAGAGGAGAGATACATAAGTTACTTCCACAAACCCATAGTCCAGGGGTGGACTACTCCCTCTTCATCATGGTGTCGGTGGAGATGTTGTTGGAGGGGTGATACGTCCAAAACGTATCTACTTTTCCGAACACTTTTGCTGTTGTTTTACCTCTAACTTGTATGATTTGGATGCAACTAACATGGACTAACGCTGTTTTCAGCAGAATTGCCCTGGTGTCTTCTTTTTGTGCAGAAAAGTCAACTTTCGAGAAAAACTCCGAAAACAATTGCGATCGTCATATTTCACCGGAAGACCCACGGAGCCAGAAGGGGAGTCGGAGAGGCCACACCAGGCAGCCACGCCATAGCTGGGCGCGGCTGGGGGTGGGGCCGCGCCCAAGTGTGGCGTGGCCACCTCGGTCGCCCCCCGACGCTCCCCTTTGGACTATATATTGCCCTTGACCTAAATATCGAGGGGGGTTCGACCATATTTCGCGAAACACATCCACGCTCCGCCGCCGCCGCGATCTCTATTCCGGGGATCAGAAGTTCCGTTCTGGCACCCTGCCGGGACGGGGATTCGGAGGAGATCATCACCATCGTCATCACCACCGCCTCTCCATCAACCATCAATGATTCCCCCATCCATGTGTGAGTAGTTCCCTGCTGTAGGCTGAGGGGATGGTAGGGATTGGATGAGATTGTTCATGTAATAAGTTGCCAGATTGTTAGGGCATGGTGCCTAGTATCCATTGTTAGTGCTATTTATCATTGTTGCAACTTGTTGTGCTTAATGCTTGCCACTAGGGCCCGAGTGCCATGATCTCAGATCTGAACATGTTGTTGATGCATGAGAATAATTATGTTTTAGATCATATCTGCAAGTTGTTTTCACCTGTTATTGTCCGGAACCCGAGGCCCCGGAGTGACAGCAACCGGGATAACTGGAGGGGATGGCTTTGACTTGAGGATTACGTGTGTTCACGGAGTGTTAATGCATTGCTCCGGTACTTTATTAAAAGGAGTACCTTAATTGCCAGTAGTTTCCCTTGAGGCCCCGCTGCAAACGGGCTGGCAGGACAGTAGATGTTGTGCAAGTTTCTCATTGCGAGCACGTACGACTATATACGGAACACATGCCTATGTTTGACTAGTACTAGGATGCTTTTATAATTGTTTACCTGCAAATGCCCTGAGTTATGATTATTACATGAGCGCTCTTATCCATGCAACGCCCGTACATCCGTCCCTATGCCTACAGTACTTTTAATCCTGCTGTTTACTGAAATTACTGCTGCTGTCTTTGTTACACTGTTGCTGCTATTACTTTGTTACTACTGCTGTTATATCACCGTTGCTACTGATAATCTGTGTCGAGGAAGTCTACTTTCAGGTGCAGCTGAACTGACAATTCATCTGTTAAGGCTTATATTTATTCTTTGGCTCCCCTTGTGTCGAATCAATAAATTTGGGTTTTACTTCCCTCGAAGACTGTTGCGATCCCCTATACTTGTGGGTCATCAAGACTATTTTCTGGCGCCGTTGCCGGGGAGCATAGCTTTATTTATAAGTTCATCTGGAAGTGATATCCTTTGCTGCAATCCATTTATCATGGGGAAAACTCATGACAAGAAGGTGGCTATTCTGCCATCCACTACAAGGAAAGGTACGGCTCTGAACTCCGCTGCTGCTCTTGATTCACCATCTGTTATTAATCAACTGGTTACACCGCCACACGCACCTGCTTCGCGTGTTGGCACTACTGAATCTGAAACTGTTTCTGATGAATTTGATGATGCTTCTACTGTGCTTAGTGAAACTGGTTCGTTAGGTCCTTTTCTAGATGCTACGATTGCTAGGTCTAGACTTATTGAAAATTCTGAAATGCCTAATGAAAATGTTGTCACACCTGTTGCTTCTCCTGAGTCGAGGGAATTCATCGATGATGATGACCCCGAGGAAGATTATATAGAAGTAGATGAAGCTTTTGCTGAAAAATGCAGGAATCTTGACTCTTCTGCTGATTCTGCCACTATAATGGATTTTCTGAAAAAACACACTGTTAGCTACAAATTGTCTGCTGATCCTGAGTTTGCAACATCTCCTATTCGTATAACTGATAAGGATTATGACTTTTCTGTGGATTTGTCCTTTATATCTGTGGTAGAGAAAGATCCTTTTTGTGGTGCTGAAGATGAAAGTGCTATGGAACATATGAACAAGTTATCTACTTTAAGTAGTTTGTTCTCTGATGATATTAAATTGCGCACCTATTTTGTTACCAAAATTTTTCCTTTCTCTCTGAAAGGCGATGCTAAAGCTTGGTTTGGTAATTTGTCTCCCGGTTGTATTAAAAATCCTTTAGGATTGGTTGATGTTTTCTTCCATAAATATTATCCTGCTAGTGTTCAACATGTTGCTTTGCAGAGAATTTTTAACTTCAAGCAATTGCAGGAAGAAAATATTTCTGAAACTTGGTCAAGGTTTTGTTATTTGCTTAGAGTTCGACCTGGACATGATATACCTAAAAATGAACTTCTTGATATATTTTATAATGGACTAACCGATGAATCTAGGACATTCCTGGATAGTTGTGCTGGTTGTGTTTTCAGGAAACGAACTCCAGATGAAGCTGAGGAATTAATGGCTAAGATTAGCCAAAATTATGAAGATTGGGTTATAGCTGAACCCACTCCCACACCAGAGCCTGCGCCAGTGCCTACACCAAGAAAGAGAGGTGTTATTGAACTTGATAATGAAGGAATGAGAGAAGCCAAGAGGACTCTCAAGGAGAGGGGTATTAAATCTGAAGATGTTAAAAATTTACCTCCAATAGAAGACTTATGTAAGCCGACTCCTCCACCTTCAATTGAGGTACACTCTCTACAATATTTCGATGCTGGTGATATTCCTTATGGTAAGCCTCCTGATCAATGCTTAGATGAACTTGATAATTTTATTGTTAAGCAGGAGCATTTTAATATGAGAGTAGAAAATCATCTGTTAGAAAATTCTCGTATTATTAGTAATTTGCAAGATGTTTTGGTAAGAACTGTAAATGACATTAAAGGTCTAGTTAAACATCTTAGTATGGTTCAAACTCAAATGGAGCAAATTACTAAAGTACAAAAAGACTTGCTAGCTAAAAATTCTAATAGTAATGGAAAACATGCTTTTGGAATAGCAACTAGGAGTGGAGCTTCCACTCAAGATCCTTTGTATCCTGAGGGACATCCTAAAAGAATTGAACAAGATTCTCAATTAGCTGAAAGGCCCAGCTCTCCTTCTAAGAAAAAGAAGAAGAAACATAAACCTGCTGTAGAGTCTTCTGAAACTATTAAGGAAAAAGAACCTGCTAGTGATCCTAATAGTATATCTGTGTCTGATGCTGAAACTGAAAATGGTAATGAACCTGTTAATGATAATGATAGAAACAATGCTAATAATAATGAAGAGGTTGAGAGCGATTCTGATAGTGACACTGAAAATAAAAATTGCACTAAAGAGGATTTTGTAGCTAAGAAACATGGTAAAGAAAGAGAACCTTGGGTGCAAAAATCAATGCCTTTTCCTAATAAGAAACATAAATCCAAGGAAGAAGAACACTACAACAAGTTTTGTGAGTGGATGAAACCTTTGTTTTTGCAAATTCCTTTGACTGATGCTATTAAGCTGCCTCCTTATTCGAAATACATGAAGGATATTGTTTCTAACAAGAGGAAAATTCCTAATGAGGAGATTTCCACCATGCTTGCTAATTACTCTTTCAATGGTAAGGTTCCAAAGAAACTTGGAGATCCAGGTATACCAACTATTCCTTGCTCTATTAAAAATAATTATGTTAGAACTGCACTTTGTGATCTTGGAGCTGGAGTAAGTGTGATGCCTTTCTCTCTTTATAAGAGACTTTATTTAGATAAATTGATACCAACTGATATATCTTTGCAAATGGCTGATAAATCTACTGCTGTTCCTGTTGGTATATGTGAAAATGTTCCTGTTCAAGTTACTACCAACTGTTTGATTTTGACTGACTTTGTTGTGTTGGATATGCCTGAAGATGATAATATGTCCATTATTCTTGGTAGACCTTTTCTTAATACTGCAGGAGCTGTTATTGATTGCAATAAAGGGAAAGTTACTTTTAATGTCAATGACAAAGAGCATACTGTTTATTTTCCCAAGAAGCAAAATGTATTATGTGGAGTTAGCTCAATTGCAAGTTATAAAACTATCAAAGTTGGAAGTATTGATTGTCCTATTTATGACCACCATGAAGGATATGAAAGTATTATGGTTGGGACAATATCTATTCAATATAAGGTAACATAATGGTATCATGTAGTTTAATTCTTTTATGTCAAATAAAATATATTTGGTGGCAAGACTTGATCAACCTTGTTGACAAATACATTTTAGTTGCATAAAATTGTTAAACCACATTCTCTCTTTCTCATCTGTTATACCTTCTGTTATATTGCTGTCTTTATAAATTTTTAGAATGTTGTTTAGTGTGGTTAAAATTTTGCTTAGCTGCTGTTTAGAATTTTAAGTGCCCAGTTTTTGCTCGAAATTGAAAGTTGTCAGAAAAATCTGAAAATTTTACGTAAATTCCTATTTTGAAAAATGCAACGTGGTAGTACCTGGGGCTGACCAGGGGGACCCACCACGCTGCCACGCCATAGCTCGGCGCGGCAGGGGTGGAGGCCGCGCCCCCCTGTGGCGTGGGTCCCACCTGAGCCTCCACAAGGTGAGATTCCTCCCCTTTCTTTTCTCTCCCGACCAAACTCATATCCATTGTTCAAACTCGTGTTCCTGCTGCTCTTGAGCTCGAATTTTTCGATCTCCTTGCTCAGCCCATTTCAGTTGCTGAAACTTTGCTTGTTTACTCACCGGTATGTGACTCCTTCGATTATCCAAGTAGAATTTTGTTTAGTGTTGTATTTCTAGAGTATTTTGCTGCTGTATGTTGCTGGTTAAGTGAGCTTGCATGCTTGTTCTATGCTTAGATTAATTATCCTTGATGCATGTGTAGCCCTCTTGCAAGTTTCTATAGTAGTTGCCTTGATTTTATAGTTGCAAAATCATTTTTTATGAGACTTGTTGAAAAATTTCAGAGAAGGAAGATGGATGGAGATGTGGTTGGACCAGCTATTGACCCTAATGATTTAGTTGTGGGAGAAGTGATGGAGGTTAATCGTGAAGATTCCGTGCATTCTGCATATTATCCTTGCCAAACCTTCATGGCTGCTGCAGGAATCCTACAAGATTTCAACACACTAATTTCTAATGCAGGATTGGAGAATTTTACCATTGGGGAACCTGCCCAATTTGTTAAACTCACTATGTCTGTAGTACAGGATTTTAGATTTACCTACTCATCTGATAACCCCATGGTCCATTACAAAATTTATAATATTCCTATGGATATCTCTCTGTATGATTTTTGCACAGCTATCAAAGTGCCATATTGGGGATCATATGCGAAGATTAATGGTCAGCCTAGGCATCTTGTAGAACTTTATTCGGAGATCACCAAAAGTAGAGGTTTGTTGAAAGAAGGTGGTAAAATTCGGCTCATTTTATTCCCAGCTATTCGGTATTTCACCCATTTCATTGCCAAGTGTGTTCTAGCTAGGAAAAATGCTAACAAGCTTTCTGTTTATGACTTGGCATTCATTTCTGCTGCTTTGAGAAGTGACAGGACTTATAACTTGGGTGCTTTGATTGCTCATCGCTTATCTACTAATCGCGAAAAGGGTGGTGTTTGTGGTGGCCTCATTGCTTCTAGGCTGTTAGCTTACCATCAGTTGGTTCCGCATCCCTTTGACATAGAGTTGCCTGTTTTTAGACTTGATATTAATTCCATGATCAGGCATCATTCTGTTCCTAGCTGGGCTACTCTCGATAATTTGACTTATAATTTAGTATTTGTTACTAAATCTAGGATTGCATCTAAGACTTCCGAGCGATTGGTTTGTTTGCCTGCACCTGTTTTGTTTAACCTGGATGGCAGGGAAAATTGGGCATTCTCGGAAGAAGACTTGGATGCATACATGAGGGAGCATGGACCCCGGGCCGAGCCGGAGGAGGAGCGGCCTGAGCCGCATGATGAGGGGGCGAGCTCCTCATACCAGTTTGACTATGCAAGCGGAACCTTCCCCGCTTTACAGAGTGGTTCTTACGAACACGCCAGGGACGATGCACCGTCCTGGAGCTATTATCAGCACCCATGATTGTCTCCCAATTAGGCCAAAAGCCTAAGCTTGGGGGGAGGTACGCGTATACTGACAGTTCGCTCATTTCTATATTCGCTCCATGTCAGTTCTTTGTATATCCATATTTCGCTTTCTTTTATTTGTTCTTGCTTGTGGTGTTTATTTTCTCAAAACCCAAAAATACCAAAAATATTTTCGTTGTTTCTCTATGCTTTTATTTTAGTAATTCGAGTTGTAGTTTTATTTTGTCTTTTTGATTTTCGAGTTGATATTCAAAAAACCCAAAAATATTTTCCTTTTTATTTGCTTCTTCCTTGCTTTGTTTTAAAATTCGAAAACACCAAAAATATTTGTTGTTCTTCTTGGTTTTGTATAGTTCTTTTCAGATTCAACAGCCGTCTGTGACTCCACCTGGAGCTTGGTTTTCATTTTATATCATTCAAGTCATGCGAGCGAAGGGCAATAATGACGATATTCGACAACTTGATGTGGTGAGAGGCTGGTATGAACCGTATTTGTTTTCATTTTTGTACACATACCTGTCCATATGATTGCGCTTAGTAGTTATGGTATGGGCTATGTTACTTGATGAATGCTTGATAGCCATGTTTTCTCATGATTAATCCTAATCTCCTGAAGGTGCACCATATGTCATATAGTTATTTGCATGCATTGTTTTATTCGTAGAGTGGTATTGTAGTGTGGTATCCTCCTCTGAATGTTTTACTTGATTCGACTTGGCACATGCTTACACATGTTTATGACTCAAAACAAAAGTCAAGCCTCGACGATCTATTGTGACTCAGAGTTTCTGTATCACTTTTATGCCACTGCTAATTTTATTCTGTCGCAAGTATGATTATGACAGTTGTGCTCTCTTGTTGTCGCTTCCCCGTCTATTGCTAGCCTTCACCTGTACTAAGCGGGAATGCTGCTTGTGCATCCAAAATCCTGAAAACCAAGTTATTCCAAAGAGTCCACTATAAATTCCTATGCATGGTTTTAAACCATTCCAAGTAAATTTCTTCGTGTGCTATCTTTAACTATTCAAAATTGTACAATCCCTTTTTGTGTCACTGCGTGTAGCTCATAAGGATGTGGTAGTAGAACTTGTCATCTTCCATGCTAAATGATTTCCAAGGACAAGTAGCTTCATCTGCTTGTCCACTTTTATTTTTGCAAAAGAGCTGGTTAGTCCACCTATCATTTAATATTAAAATAGACACTCCTCCACGGTGATTGTTGGTCGGCACCCGAGGATTCGGTTAGCCATGGTTTGTGGAAGAAAAGGTTGGGAGGAGTGTCAAAAATCTGTAAGCATGATATAATGCAAACTATATGAATTTTCGGAACCGCTCTAAAAGTTGGTTAGTTATGGAAGATGACAAGAACTCTATCGCGGATTTGTTGACACTTGCAACCACTTCTCAAAATATTATTTTTACACTCTTTATATGCCTTCGGGAACTAACAAGCTCTAGCACACGATTTAATCCCTGCTTCCCTCTGCGAAGGGCCTATCTTTTATTTTAATGTTGAGTCACCATCCTTCTTTAAAGCACTTCTTTGAGAGCATGACTGTCATTCTTAGTGAAATGTGCTTGTCCCAGAATAGGTTAGTAGTGACATAGCTTGATGCTTTTATCTTTGATAAGCTTTATTTCTAGTCTGCCTGTAAACTTCAGAGGTGCCTGGGCATTTATGTTTTGCTGCACACATTCGGGCAAGCGAGATACCACTTTGCCATACCCAATTACGAACATTGCAATCCTGCACTTAGTTATATGCCATGTTGTTTACCTTTAGTATGTTAGAATCTTTTCATGGCTGCATATTTATCAAGCTTTTATCTTATGCATATCTCCTATCATGAGCTAGTAAGTATAATCATAATTCAAGTATGTATACATCATATGAAGCAATTGTGTTCGTAAAAGTTTCTTTATCGCGTTCAGTTTGTCAACTGAATTGCTTGAGGACAAGCAATAAGCTAAGCTTGGGGGGAGTTGATACGTCCAAAACGTATCTACTTTTCCGAACACTTTTGCTGTTGTTTTACCTCTAACTTGTATGATTTGGATGCAACTAACATGGACTAACGCTGTTTTCAGCAGAATTGCCCTGGTGTCTTCTTTTTGTGCAGAAAAGTCAACTTTCGAGAAAAACTCCGAAAACAATTGCGATCGTCATATTTCACCGGAAGACCCACGGAGCCAGAAGGGGAGTCGGAGAGGCCACACCAGGCAGCCACGCCATAGCTGGGCGCGGCTGGGGGTGGGGCCGCGCCCAAGTGTGGCGTGGCCACCTCGGTCGCCCCCCGACGCTCCCCTTTGGACTATATATTGCCCTTGACCTAAATATCGAGGGGGGTTCGACCATATTTCGCGAAACACATCCACGCTCCGCCGCCGCCGCGATCTCTATTCCGGGGATCAGAAGTTCCGTTCTGGCACCCTGCCGGGACGGGGATTCGGAGGAGATCATCACCATCGTCATCACCACCGCCTCTCCATCAACCATCAATGATTCCCCCATCCATGTGTGAGTAGTTCCCTGCTGTAGGCTGAGGGGATGGTAGGGATTGGATGAGATTGTTCATGTAATAAGTTGCCAGATTGTTAGGGCATGGTGCCTAGTATCCATTGTTAGTGCTATTTATCATTGTTGCAACTTGTTGTGCTTAATGCTTGCCACTAGGGCCCGAGTGCCATGATCTCAGATCTGAACATGTTGTTGATGCATGAGAATAATTATGTTTTAGATCATATCTGCAAGTTGTTTTCACCTGTTATTGTCCGGAACCCGAGGCCCCGGAGTGACAGCAACCGGGATAACTGGAGGGGATGGCTTTGACTTGAGGATTACGTGTGTTCACGGAGTGTTAATGCATTGCTCCGGTACTTTATTAAAAGGAGTACCTTAATTGCCAGTAGTTTCCCTTGAGGCCCCGCTGCAAACGGGCTGGCAGGACAGTAGATGTTGTGCAAGTTTCTCATTGCGAGCACGTACGACTATATACGGAACACATGCCTATGTTTGACTAGTACTAGGATGCTTTTATAATTGTTTACCTGCAAATGCCCTGAGTTATGATTATTACATGAGCGCTCTTATCCATGCAACGCCCGTACATCCGTCCCTATGCCTACAGTACTTTTAATCCTGCTGTTTACTGAAATTACTGCTGCTGTCTTTGTTACACTGTTGCTGCTATTACTTTGTTACTACTGCTGTTATATCACCGTTGCTACTGATAATCTGTGTCGAGGAAGTCTACTTTCAGGTGCAGCTGAACTGACAATTCATCTGTTAAGGCTTATATTTATTCTTTGGCTCCCCTTGTGTCGAATCAATAAATTTGGGTTTTACTTCCCTCGAAGACTGTTGCGATCCCCTATACTTGTGGGTCATCAAGGGGAAGGAGACCACACCGGCAGCGCCCCGCTGGAGTTTTCCCCCTCCAATCTTTAGCTCCAGATCTTTGTTTCGTGGTTTCTGTGTTTCGGCGGCGCTCCCTTTCGCGAAAGCCCTGGGGGGTCTATATATAGTCGTTTTTAGCTCAAGACGAAGCTTCGGGAAGAAAGATCGACGGCAGCGGAGGCCCGAGGGCCAAGATGGGGACCCCACGCGGCCAAGGAATCTGGCCGCGTGGGCCCACCCCTTTTTTCCTTCTGGTCTCCGTTTTTTCGATTCCTTTGCGCCTACGTTTCGTTCCTTCCAAAAAAGTGATCCCCGTAAAGTTTCAGGTCATTTGGACGTCGTTTGGGTCCCTGAAACATTAAAATATAGAAAAAGAGGTTTTCTGACAGCGCAGGGTTAATTGCAGAAAAATGGGGGAGTTGTTAATTATCCCCAAAACTTAATATAAATCATGAATATAACCCTTATATGATGCAAATAACATGGAATACCATGTAATAAAATGTAAAGTTCATGTATGCATTTTACATGCATCAACATCCCCAAGCTTAACCTATGCTTGTCCCGAGTATGAAGGTGATAAAACTAACATGGACTTTGCATTTTATTACTATCAATGGATATCAAAGGTGATTACTATTGCTACATAGAGTCAAATGATTCATTCTTCAAAGGAATAACAATATGCAAGATAAATTATGAAGTGATATCAAATACTCAATGTAAAGATGTTCAATGATAAATTCACAAAGTGTAATATAGAAGAAAGTACTATGGACCAAATGTATGCATAATGAAAAGTAAAAACATCCTATGGTGGTCATAGAGTACTTCTTATGAAAACTAAATATAAAAGGTGGACACTTTGGATAGATAAATAAGTAGAGGTAAAGCATGAATAAGTTTCATCTAACTTCCAAACACTTCTACTTAAGTTAATGCTTGCAATGTGGTAGTCATTGGTGTGGAGCTCTCATTACCCCTATCATAGCATCTTGAATGATTAATGTTTAAAGTGAAAGCAAATATGAGTGGTGTGCTTGACAATGTATTGGTTGAATGTCTCATGTCCCTTGAATACAAGTACCTACACCATGTGTTACTCACTTTGGTCCACAAAGTAAATTCAAATAAAGGTCATTGCAAGTAATAATAGTATCATCAAGAACTGCACTGGGGTACCTCTTGCCCCTTGACATGAACAAGCCCATGTCAAAACAACAAGACAAACAGACAATGAACAATCTCAGCACTCTTTTATTTACTATGGGTATAGCTTTTTATTATGAGGTGCATCACTGAATGAACATTATGGTTATGCTATAAATTTCCACCATGAATGATGCATGGCTTAGATTAGCGGCCCATTCATTTCTCTAACCATTTATACAAACTCTTTGAACTTACTAAGTATCCACATTCATTTCACCCATGATAGGCATCCATAAACAAAAGTACATGACATCAACTAAATATAAATAAGTGCAATGTTGAAAGCTTGCCATGTGACAGCACATATGGGCTAACTCCCAACCAAAACAATTGTCAAGCCCACAACTTCATAGTTTTAATCACAATGGTTCATGCTTATTAAATGCAATAAAAGTAAATTGTGCATCAAGTTCGTGAGAGCTTTTAACCAATTTTTCCCATGACAATCAATAACATAAGCATTTAAATTCAGAAATGTAGATAACACAATATAACATGATAAACATACTTGGAATAGCATAAAGCTAATAGGTAGATATGGTGGACTCACTGGAAAAACTTTGGTTGAAGGTGTTGGGAAACAAGCATTTTACTTGTTTTAATTTTTGGGCTAGCAATAGGGAGAAAGTTGACCATCTAAATGCATGCATAAGTGTCCATAGAACTAATAAATCCATGTTAAACCAAGTAAAGTTAAAATTCAACATCTAAACATGGCATAAGATAGCTCTTGACAACACTCTTGCAAATTAATAGTCATTCAAAGCACACGAATTATGCAACTATATGTATCTTTTAAAATCAACTCAAATATCCCTATCCCAATATATTTAATAGCATCCAACATAATTCAACCCAAACTTCCAGTATCTTTCTCATATATAAATGATAGTGGTGGTCTTAAGAAAATGAAAATCAATCCGAAATAACAAAAGCAAAAGAAAAAGACGCTCCAAGTTTATACGATAAAGTGATTTGATCGAAAAACAGAAGTTAGACGTGTGCAAACCGAGAGTGTGTTGGTCCAGTGGGGTTGTCTTGACATCCCCAAGCTTATGGTCTTCACCATACTTGGATAGCTCTTGGTGCAGCTCCTCTAATCCCTGTGAAAAAACTTCAAAATACCGTTTCTCCCATTTCTTTTCTGTGGGGTGATATTAGTAGTGATAAACAAATAGGTTCCTTGCTGCATAAAATTCTTAGGCAAAAATTCATATGAATGTCCAGAGAGTATATAATGTTGTATGCCTACTCATAAACTCAATCGAATCAAAAATATTCAAGCAAAAAGCTCAAAGAATGCATCAAACAATATCAAGACAGAATCTGTCCAGAAAAACAGCAGCAGCAAAACGCATTTTTATACCCTACTTAAACTCGTCAGAAAAATCTGAAAAATTCACGTATACAGAGGATGAAAAGTTGAAGCTACAGTTCAAATTACAGCTCAATCGGAGTTACATATAAAAAATGAAAAATCAAACCGCGCACAGACTTCGTGCAGGCAGAAAACTCTCCGAAAATGAATAGCAACTTTTCAAACCCAAAATAGGTAAAACTTGGTTCTTTATTAAAAATCCCAGAAACAAAACTAACAAACTACTCTCTTGTTACAGCAAGAGGACTCAAAGAAAATCTCAAACAAAAACAACCGGGTTGCCTCCCGTAAAGCGCTTTCTTTATAGCCATATAGCTAGGCTTACTTACTTGATAATCAAAGGGGACGTAGCTCTTGAGGGAGCTTGAACCTTGGTGTGTCCCTCTTCCTTGGGAAGTGTTCCATGCTCTTCTTGTGTGGAAACTGAAACTTCACATTCCCTCCGTTTGAATCAATAATGGCACCTGTAGTACGAAGAAAAGGTCTTCCCAAAATAATAGGACTAGAGGTTTTATTCCTCATGTCCATGATTAGAAAATCAACAGGCACAAAAGTCATGTGTAACTCTACCATAGCATCACTTACTTTTCCTAGAGCATGCCTAATGGAATCATCAGCAAGTGCAAGTTTAATAGAATTTTTTTCAATATTTTTAAGTTCAAGGACTTCATATAGTTCTTTAGATAATATAGAGACACTAGATCCTAGATCAAGTATAGCATGGTGTGTCTCTTTTCCAATGGTTACTAGGACTTTGGGGATCCAGATATCCCCAAGCTTAGCTGGTATCATAGCTTCTTGATTGTACCTAGCAATCTTTTTTTAAGACATGATTAGCAATATAGGAACCAAAACCAGCTTGGTTAATATTAACAGAAGGATCACTTGCAAATTTTTGTAAGATAGAAATTAATTCATGCAAGCTACACTTATCTAAATCAACAAATGGTTCCTTAACTTCACTAAGCATTTTAACTTCCTCAACTTTTTTATCTCTATTATATAGATTAAATAATTCATAACGGTCATCAAACACATCTTCAGGTACTTGAGCTTTTTCTAAACTTTCTTTAATTTTTACTTCCAATATCAAGCCATCAAGTAGAATGTAAGCATCAGCAATAGTAGTATTTATGAAAGAACCTTTACATTCATTGTCTAAAACGAGTTTAGAAGTTTCAGACAATCCTTTATAAAATATGTGCATGAGCATCCAATCTCTAATACCATGTTCCATTCCATAAGCTATACCTCTAAACCTTTCCCAAGTTTTAACCAAGGTTTCTTCCTTATTTTGTTTAAAGGTGATAACTATTTCTCTCATATTATAAACCATGTCTGAAAAACAAAACCTCTCAATGAATGCAGCTTTCAAATTAAACCAATTGCTAAAATTCCCAGGTGGCCATTTTAATATCCAATCTAGAGCTTTTCCAGCCAAGGAATAAGGAAAAAACTTTACTTTGATCACATTAGCATTGGCATGAATCAGGTTTAATTCTTTGCATCACTAAGATGTTGAAGAGCATCTTCTTTAGGTTTCCCAGAAAAACGATTTTCAAAAATCAATTTAGTGACATTAGGATCTATCTCAAATTCTTTAACAGGGAAATTCCTATCTTGAGGAAAATTCTTAACACTAAATGGCCAAAAAGTTCTTTTCTCCATTGAGCAAGTTTTTATGTGTTTTTAATTTTTATGCAAAACTGAAAATAAAATGACACTAAACAATGCAAAACCGAAATAACAAATGCAACACAAAATGCAAAACTGAAAATAAAATATGCAAACTGAAATATAAATATGATATGCAAGACAAGAACAAAACAAAATAAAATGATTGTAGGTAAAGATGGATAAGATGATGCTCACGTAGGTGCAACTTCCCCAAGCTTAGGTTGTTACACAAGTTGGTGATGAAGTTGACTTGATGTGAGTGATCCTGGGATAACCCTTTCAGCTATGGTTCCCCGGCAACGGCGCCAGAAAACGTCATGATACCCAATGATCCTACTATGACGGGCGCGTAGTTGACGAGGGAATCTTGATGCGGTGTTGCTTCTTCGCTCCCCGGCAACTGCGCCAGAAAACGTCTTGATAGCCCTTCACGTAGTTCCCCCACAATGGCGCCAGAAAACAATTGCTAGCCCCTTCGCGTGGTACCTGCGTGAAAAGTAAATGGGTTAGGTTGAGACTCCAAGTGCAGAGTGTATGTAGTAGTGGAAGACAGTTTTCCCCACGAGGGGTGACTCGAGGGTTTAATATCGAACTCTCGGGGAACCAGTATTTCAGGTGTTATCTCCTTATCCTTCTCTTGAGAACCTGCAACAAAATAAATTGTTTTGTGCCCTCAACCTCACCAAGTGGTTGTCAAGCACAAGGTGTGAGAATAAAAATAAATATGCAAACAATAGTAAATATGCAATGATGGTAAAATAAATATGCAAGGATGGTGGTAGTAATGATAAATGATATTTTTAGGTTTTTTATGATGAATGCAAGATGTAAAAGTGTTTTTGTATTTTCGGATTTAATAATGGCAGCAAACAAAAGTGATGATAAAAGTGTTGGAAAGGTGTTTCTTATGATTAAAAATGGACCGGGGTTCATGGTTTCACAAATGCACTCTCTCTTGATAACGTGGTAGACAATGGAACACTAAAATTAACATGAAAGATGGCAAGATATGGTTTGACAAGTTATTAATAATATGGGCATCACGTCCTAACATAGAGATCTCAAGTATAAGTTGTTCTCTCTCTTATGCTCCACCAAGATGCGAACTAAATCATAACACCTTAGTAATTAAGATAAATCAGAGCATAGCAATAAGTTCAATGACATGAAGTTAAAATAAGAACATGCTAGATCTAGTCATGGAGATAGTGGCCAAGGTCACATCCACTCTCCGGTAGCATGGTATTTTTGTTTATCCCTAGTGAGGCAACAAAGTAAGGTAGAAAACCCAAGTGGATCGCAGAACTATCTGTCACGTTCACTGCACTAGCCACCCCCCGTTACTCTAACTAATGCACACGTTCCCCCTCACACGCTCTCATAAACATGCTTGATCATGACAAGTAAATAAGAACGGGGTACATAATATGCATCTACTTTCATAACTGAAACAAAACCATTGCAATCTCAAACATGTATTAACTCATAATAAAGATCCACCACAAAGGAATTACATAGATGACCGTAATCATGTTCAGCAGCTCATACTGTACTAATTAGTGAAGCTCATAGAGAGGAGAGATACATAAGTTACTTCCACAAACCCACAGTCCAGGGGTGGACTACTCCCTCTTCATCATGGTGTCGGTGGAGATGTTGTTGGAGGGGAAGGAGACCACACCGGCAGCGCCCCGCCGGAGTTTTCCCCCCTCCAATCTTCAGCTCCAGATCTTTATTTCGTGGTTTATATGTTTCGGCGGCGCTCCCTTTCGCGAAAGCCTGGGGGGGGGGGGTCTATATATAGTCGTTTTTAGGTCAAGACGAAGCTTCGGGAAGAAAGATCAACGGCAGCGGAGGCCCGAGGGCCAGGATGGGGGACCCCACACGGTGGCCGCGTGGGTTCACCCCTTTTGGCCTTCTGGTCTCCGTTTTTTCGATTCCTTTGCGCCTACGTTTCGTTCCTTCCAAAAAAGTGATCCCCGTAAAGTTTCAGGTCATTTGGACGTCGTTTGGGTCCCTGAAACATCAAAATATAGAAAAAGGGGTTTTCTGACGGCGCAGGGTTAATTCCAGAAAAATGGGGGAGTTGTTAATTATCCCCAAAACTTAATATAAATCATGAATATAACCCTTATATGATGCAAATAACATAGAATAACATGTAATAAAATGTAAAGTTCATGTATGCATTTTACATGCATCACAAACTAATAATAGGAACTAAAGAAATAAATAGAGAGAAACAACAGAAATATTTTTGGTCTTTTTGTGTTTTGGAAAGCGAATAAAAGAAGACACAACAAAAATAAAGAAAGAAAATCGAAACATGGATATACAAAGTACCGACAGGATATGATATGTAAATGAGTGAGATGTCGGTATACCTCCCCCCAAGCTTAGGCTTTTGGCCTAAGTGGAGATCAATCCCAACGTGGCCACAAAGTGGTGCCTCCGTAGTATGACGAAGAAGGGTCTTCGTCCTGATATGAACTCGGCGATGCACTGATACGTCCAAAACGTATCTACTTTTCCGAACACTTTTGCTATTGTTTTTCCTCTAATTTGTGTGATTTGAATGCAACTAACACGGACTAACGCTGTTTTCAGCAGAATTGCCTTGGTGTCTCGTTTTTGTGCAGAAAGTCAAAGTTTCAGAAAAATTCCAGAAAAAGTTCCATAAACTATTTTTCCAGAAGACCCACGGAGCCAGAGATGAAGCAAGAGAGGGCACAGGGGCACCACACGCACCCAGGGCGCGGTGGGCCCTTGCCGCGCCCAGGGGTGGTGTGGCCCCCCTGTGTGGCCCCCGACGCTCCCCTTCGGACTACTTAAAGCCTCTGACCTAAAAACTTCGGGGGATCGACGCTTTTTCCAGAAACCTTCCAGAGCTCCGCCGCCATCGAAAACCCTATTTCGGGGATCAGAAACTCCGTTCTGGCACCCTGCCGGGACGGGGAATTGGAGGAGATCATCGCCATCATCATCACCGCCACCTCTCCATCGACCATCCATGACTCCCCCATCCATGTGTGAGTAATTCCCCGCTGTAGGCTGAGGGGATGGTAGGGATTGGATGAGATCATTCATGTAATAGTTGTGAGATTTGTTAGGGCTTGGTGCCTAGTATCCATCGGTAGTACTTTATGTCATTGTTGCAACTTATTATGCTTAATGCTTGTCACTTAGGGCCCGAGTGCCATGATCTCAGATCTGAACATGTTATTGAATCATGAGAATAATTATTGTTTTGGATCATATCTATAAGTTGTATACACACGTCACTGTCCGGAACCCGAGGCCCCAAAGTGACAGAAATTGGGATAACCGGAGGGGATGGTTGCGACGTGAGGATCACATGTGTTCACGGAGTGTTAATGCTTTGCTCCGGTGCTTTATTAAAAGGAGCACCTTAATTACCAGTAGTTTCCCTTGAGGCCCCGCTGCAAACGGGCTGGTAGGACAAAAGATGTTGTGCAAGTTTCTCATTGCGAGCACGTACGACTAAATACGGAACACATGCTTATGATTGATTATTACTTGGATACCTTATTATTATTTATCTGCAATTGCCCTATGTATGACTATTTCATGAATTATCTCATCCATGCAGCGCCCGTTCATCCATCCCTATGCCTACAGTATTTTAATCCTGCTGTCTACTGCAATTATTACTGCTGTCTTTATTTTACTGCTGCTATTATTTCACTACTGCTACTGTCATAAAACTGTTGCTACTGATAAACTGTGTCGAGCAAGTCTACTTCCAGGTGCAGCTGAACTGACAAATCATCTGTCAAGGCTTATAAATATTCTTTGGCTCCCCTTGTGTCGAATCAATAAATTTGGGTTTTACTTCCCTCGAAGACTGTTGCGATCCCCTATACTTGTGGGTCATCAAGACTATTTTCTGGCGCCGTTGCCGGGGAGCATAGCTCTATTTATAAGCTCACCAGGGAGTCATACTGCTCGCTGCAATTCATTCATCATGGGTAAACCTCGTGATGATAAGGTTCGTATATTGCCATCCACTACAAGGAGAGGTACAACTCTGAACACTTCTGCTGCTCTTGATTCACCGTCTGTTATAAGTCAACTTGTCACACCACCACATGCACATGCTTCACGTGCTGCTACTTCTGCTGAATCTGAGAATGTTTCTGATGAATTTGATGATGCTTCTACTGTGCTTGATGAAAGAGGTTCACTAGGTCCTTTTCTAGATGCTACAATTGCTAAATCTAAACAACTTGAAAATACTGAAACACCTAATGAAACTCCTGTTACACCTGCTTATTCACCTGAAACAAGAGAAACTACTAGTGATGATCTTGAGGAAACTTATGTTGAACTTGATGATGACTTTATTGATGAATGCATGAATTGTGATACCTCTAAAGATGTTAATGCTATTAAAAATCTTCTTCAAAGACGTGCTGTCAACTATAAACTTTCTCCTGATGCTAAATTTGCTACATCTCCCATAAATATAAAAGATAAAGATTATGATTTCTCTGTGGACTTGTCTTTTATAACTATTGCTGAGAAAGAACCTTTTCGAGGAACTGAAAATGAAAGTGCTGTAGAACATATGAACACTCTCTCTACTCTGAGTAGTTTGTTTTCTGATGATATTAAGAAACGCAGTTACTTTGTTACTAAAATTTTCCCTTTCTCATTGAAAGATGAAGCTAAGACTTGGTTTAATGATTTATCTCCTGGATCTATTGAGAGCCCGATGGGTTTAGTCAATGCTTTCTTTCAGAAATATTTTCCTGCTAGTGCTCAACATGTTGCTTTACAGAAAATCTTTAACTTTAAGCAAAATGAGGGAGAGAAAATGCCTGAATCTTGGGCAAGGTTTTGTTCTTTACTTAGAGCTCGGCCTGGACATCAAATAGCTAAAAATGAACTTCTTGATATATTTTATAATGGACTAACTGTTGAATCTAGGACATACCTGGATAGTTGTGCTGGTTGTGTTTTCAGGAAAAGAACTCCAGATGAAGCCGAGGAATTATTGGCTAAGATAAGCCAAAATCATGATGATTGGACCCTGCCTGAACCAACTCCGGTACCTACGCCGAGGAAAAGAGGAGTGATTGAATTGAATGATGAAGAAATGAGAGAAGCCAAGAAATCTCTTAAGGAGAAAGGTATTAAATCTGAGGATGTGAAAAATCTTCCACCTATAGAAGAATTGTGTAAGCCAATTCCTCACTCATCTACAGTTGAGGTACACTCTCTCCAACGCTTTGATGATAGAGATATCCCTTATTCTAAACCTCCTGATCAATGCTTAGATGAGTTTGATAATTTCATTGTTAAGCAAAACAATTTCAATTGGAGAATAGAAAATAGCTTCATAAAGAATTCTCATGTCATTAATCATTTGCATGATGTTTTGGAAAGAACTTCTAATGATGTTAAAATACTCATTAAACATTTTCATATGGTTCAAACTCAAATTGAGCAATTGACTAAAGTGCAAAAAGATTTGTTAGGTAATGCTTCTAGAGAAAATGATAAACATGCTTTTGGTATAGCAACTAGAGGTGGTGCTTCCACTCAGGATCCTTTATATCCTGAGGGACATCCTAAAAGAATTGAGCAAGATTCTCAACTAGTTAATGAAACTACTACCCCTTCTAAGAAAAAGAAGAAGAAGAAACATAAACATGTTGAGGAATCTCCTGAACCTATTAAAGACAATGAGCATGTTAATAATCCAAATAGTATATCTATCTCTGATGCTGAAACTGAGAGTGGTAATGAACATGCTAATGATAAAGATAAGAATGATGCTTCTGATAAAGAGGAAAGTGAAGAGGAACCTGAAAAGCATTCTAAAAAAAAAAGTACACTAAAGAAGATTTTCTTGCTAAGAAACATGGTAATGAAAGAGAACCTTGGGTGCAAAAACAAATGCCTTTTCCTACTAAGAAACTTAAATCTAAGGAAGAAGAACATTATAACAAATTTTGTGAATGGATGAAACCTTTGTTTTTGCAAATTCCTTTGACTGATGCTATTAAGTTACCTCCCTATTCAAAGTATATGAAAGATATTGTCTCTAACAAGAGAAAGATTCCTAATGAAGAGATTTCTACCATGCTTGCTAATTATTCTTTCAATGGTAAGGTTCCAAAGAAGCTTGGAGATCCAGGTATACCAACTATTCCTTGCTCAATCAAAAATAACTATGTTAGAACTGCCTTATGTGATTTAGGTGCAGGGGTGAGTGTTATGCCTTTTTCTCTTTACAAGAGACTTTACTTGGAAAAATTGATACCAACTGATATATCTTTGCAAATGGCTGATAAATCTACTGCTGTTCCTGTTGGTATATGTGAAGATGTTCCTGTTCAAGTAACTAATAATTGCTTGATATTAACTGATTTTGTTGTGCTTGAAATGCCTGAAGATGATAATATGTCTATTATTCTTGGAAGACCTTTTCTTAATACTGCAGGGGCTGTTATTGATTGCAACAAAGGGAAAGTGACTTTCCATGTTAATGACAAAGAGCATACTGTTTATTTTCCCAAGAAGCTGGACAAAATATTTGGAGTTAATACAATTACCAATATTAAAAGTATCAAAGTGGGAAGTATTGATTGCCCTATATATGAATCTCATGAAGAACTTCGATATATTATGATTGGATCTATAGCTATACCATTTAAGGTAACATGATTGTTCAATGTGGTTTAATTCTTTTATGTCATATAAAATGTATTTGGTGGCAAGACTTGATCAACCTTGTTAACAAATATGTTTTACATGCATAAAATTGCTAAACAACATATTTTTCTTTCTCACTTTTGTTTTACCTACTGTTTTGCTACTGTAATTTGCAAAGTTAAGTAATGCTTGGTCTTTATGTAAATTCATTTTGTCTAGTTTTCATTGTTTAAAGTACCCAGAAAATGTCAGAAATAAAAGTTTTCAAAAAAATTATGAAAAATATTCTGTAAGTCCTAGTTTTTAAAGAGGAACGTGGGAGTACCAGAGGATGACCAGGGGGACCCACCAGGCCACCACACGCCCCCACGGCGCGGTGGAGGGCAGGCCGCGCCCTGCCCTGGTGTGGGGTCCACCTGGCCCTCCTCTCACTCATCTCTCCCCACTCCTTTCTCTCTCCCGACCATACACACCACCATTGCTCAAACTCGTGTTCTTGCTGCTCTTGCTCGAAATTTTTCGATCTACTTGCTCAGCCCATCTTTGCTGCTGAAATTTGGATCAATTGCTCTCCGGTATGTGACTCCTCCGATTATCCAAATAGAATTTTGTTTAGTTGCTTATATCTTTAGCATTTTGGTACTGTAGGTGACATGTTATTAGAGCTTGCATGCTTGTTCTTGTTTAGATTAACTAGTTTTGATGCATGTTTAGTCCCCTAGTAAGTCTCCCTAGTGTTTCCTTTGATTTAACCACTCCAAAATTATTTTTTATGAGGTTTGTTTAAAAATTTCAGAAAAGGAAGATGGATGGAAACCAACTTAACTATGAAGAATTGGAAGTATCAGAGGTCATGGGAGTCAACCGTGAAGACTCTGTGTTTCCCTCTATTTATCCATGCCATGAGTTTATGAATGCTGCAGGAATCTTGCAAGATTTCAACACTCTAATCTCTAATGCAGGGTTGGAATACTTTGTGCAGATGAACCACATCAATATGTAAAGCTGACTATGTCAGTGGTTCAAAGTTTTAGATTTAGTTGGAATTTGCCTACTCCCATGGTTCATTATAATATCTACAATAAAGCTGTAGATTTGTCCTTCATGATTTTTGTGCAGCTATTAAGGTACCACACTGGGGATCTCATGGAGGATTCGAGGTCAACCAAAGCATTTGCAAGACCTTTACTCAGAGATTTGCCAAGGGAAAGATTTTACAACCGAGGATGGTAAAATTCGAAACATCCAACTCCCATCTATTCGATATTTTGCCCACTACCTTGGCAAATGTGTTTTAGCTAGGAAGAATGCAAGTAAATTATCTGTTTATGACTTGGCTTTTCTTTCTGCTGCCTTAAAACGTGATAGAACTTATAACTTGGGAGCTATGATTGCATTTCGTCTCTCCACTAACCGTGAAAAAGGAGGGGTTTGTGGAGGTCTCATTGCTTCTCGATTATTAGCCATGCATGGTTTAGGACCACATCACTTTGATATTCAGCTCCCCATTGAAAGACTTGATCTTAACTCTATGATTAGCCACCAATTTATTTCCCGCTGGTCCACCATTGATAATCTATCTTATGAATTAGTTTTTGTTAAGAAGACCAGGTGGAGAACTAAAACCTATGAACGCATAGTCTGTTTGCCTGCGCCTCTTTTGTTTAACCTTGATGTCAGGCAAGGATGGTCATTCTCGGAGGGAGACCTGGATGCATATATGGAGGAGCATGGCCTTCATGCGGATAGTGAGGGAGGAGGTCCTGAGGAGGACTTCATTCAGCCCTTTGACACGACGAGCTCCTCATACCAGGATCCTGATTATGATCACGCTAGGTATGATCCACCTGGATGGAGTTCTGGGCCATGTGGATGATTAGTCTCCCACTTAGGCCAAAAGCCTAAGCTTGGGGGGAGGTATGCCGACAAGTTCACTCATTTTATCATATTCATATCATGTCGGTACTTTGTATATCCATGTTTTAGTTTGTTTCTTTTCTTTTGTTTCTTGTGTCCATTTCATTTTCGCAAAACACCAAAAGACCAAAAATATTTCCTTTATTTCTCTTGCTTTTGAATTTGTAGTGCTAGTTTACTTTATTTTTCGTTTTGGCTTGTTATTCAAAAATCCAAAAAGATTTTGCTTTGTTTGCTTGTTTCTTTCTATGCTTGCTTTAATTCGAAAACCCAAAAATATTTGTTGTTCTTCTGCCGTTTTGTATAGTTGTTTCAGGAGTTCGAAAAATTTCCGTGGTTCCACTTGGACTTGGTTATCATTTCACATCATTCAAGCCACACAAGTGAAAAGCAATAATGACGACTTACGACAATTCGGATGTGGTAAAAGGCTGGTATGAACTCTATTTGTTTTTCATTTTTGTAAATATGCCTACTCATGTGAACATGCTTAGCTATCATGGTAGTGGTTATGTTATTTAATGATTACTTAGTAGTTTATGTCTTCTTATGACCAGTACCAAATTGCTAATAGCGAATAACATGTCATATAGATATTTACATGCATTGTTCTATTCGTAAAACGGTATGGCAGGCTGGTATCCTCCTCTGAATAATTCACTTGATTCGACTTGGCACATGCTCACACATGTTATGACTGAAAAATAAAGTCAATTAAGCCTTGATGATCTATTTTGCCTCAGAGTTTTAGTATCATTTTTATGCCTCCGTTAATTTTATTTTGTCGCAAGCATGATTATGACCGTTATCGCTCTCGTGGTTGTCGCTTCCCAGTCTATTGCTAGCCTTCACTTGTACTGAGCGGGAATGCTGCTCGTGCATCCAAATCCTTTAAACCAAGTTATCCCAAAGAGTCCACCAAAAAACTCCTATGCATGGTATTTCAAGCCATTCCAAGTAAATTTGCATGTGCTACCTTTAAAACTTTCAAAATATTTCCCTTTTTGTGTCAATGTTTACTAGCTCATGAGGAATTAGTGTGGTTATTCTTTATTCTATTTGTCAAATGGACTTTTACACCTGGACTAGTGGCATATACATCCGCTTATCCAATAACTTGCAAAAAGAGCTGGCAACGGGGTGCCCAGTCCCAATTAATTACAACTTTAACCAATTAATTCTCTTCACACTTTTGCCCTGATTCATCAGTAAGCAATGACAAACAGTGAAATACCTGAATGTGTGTAAACCAAAGAGAAAGAGGGATGATCTGCCTTGCTGGTAGAAATAACGTCCTTCATGGGAGCCGCTCTTAAAAGTCCGTTTGACAGGTAGAATACTGTTCTCACCCGCTACCATTCGTTGACAATTAACAAACACCTCTCAAAACATTTTTACCTCTGTTTTTAAAATAAAAAGCTCTAGCACGTGTTAATCCCTGCTTCCCTCTGCGAAGGGCCAATCTTTTATTTTTATGTTGAGTCACCATCCTTTCTTTGAGCACCTCTTCGAGAGCATAACTGTCGTTCTTAGTGTAATGTGCTTGTCCCAGGATACGATTAATTGAGGTATAACTATGATACTCTTATCTTTGATATTTTTATATCTAGTCTTCACTTGAACTTCAGAGGTGCCTTGGCATTTATGTTTTGCCCTTCAAACAAAGGCAAGCGAGATACCACTTTGTCATATCTTTTTACGAACATTGCAATTCTTGTGGATAGATTATGCTATGTTATTCATTCTTAGTACTTTGGTATCTTTTCATGATTTGCATAACTACTAGGTGTCATTATTTGCATGGTTCCTATTATGAATTGTCTAAGTAATTGATCATATAGTAGGCATGTATACATCATATGAAGCAAATGTGTTCGTAAAAGTTTCTTTTATCGCACTCAGTTGTTAACTGAATTGCTTGAGGACAAGCAATAAGCTAAGCTTGGGGGGAGTTGATACGTCCAAAACGTATCTACTTTTCCGAACACTTTTGCTATTGTTTTTCCTCTAATTTGTGTGATTTGAATGCAACTAACACGGACTAACGCTGTTTTCAGCAGAATTGCCTTGGTGTCTCGTTTTTGTGCAGAAAGTCAAAGTTTCAGAAAATTCCAGAAAAATTCCATAAATCTATTTTTCCAGAAGACCCACGGAGCCAGAGAGAAGCAAGAGAGGGCACAGGGGCACCACACGCACCCAGGGCGCGGTGGGCCCTTGCCGCGCCCAGGGGTGGTGTGGCCCCCCTGTGTGGCCCCCAGCGCTCCCCTTCGGACTACTTAAAGCCTCTGACCTAAAAACTTCGGGGGATCGACGCTTTTTCCAGAAACCTTCCAGAGCTCCGCCGCCATCGAAAACCCTATTTCGGGGATCAGAAACTCCGTTCTGGCACCCTGCCGGGACGGGGAATTGGAGGAGATCATCGCCATCATCATCACCGCCACCTCTCCATCGACCATCCATGACTCCCCCATCCATGTGTGAGTAATTCCCCGCTGTAGGCTGAGGGGATGGTAGGGATTGGATGAGATCATTCATGTAATAGTTGTGAGATTTGTTAGGGCTTGGTGCCTAGTATCCATCGGTAGTACTTTATGTCATTGTTGCAACTTATTATGCTTAATGCTTGTCACTTAGGGCCCGAGTGCCATGATCTCAGATCTGAACATGTTATTGAATCATGAGAATAATTATTGTTTTGGATCATATCTATAAGTTGTATACACACGTCACTGTCCGGAACCCGAGGCCCCAAAGTGACAGAAATTGGGATAACCGGAGGGGATGGTTGCGACGTGAGGATCACATGTGTTCACGGAGTGTTAATGCTTTGCTCCGGTGCTTTATTAAAAGGAGCACCTTAATTACCAGTAGTTTCCCTTGAGGCCCCGCTGCAAACGGGCTGGTAGGACAAAAGATGTTGTGCAAGTTTCTCATTGCGAGCACGTACGACTAAATACGGAACACATGCTTATGATTGATTATTACTTGGATACCTTATTATTATTTATCTGCAATTGCCCTATGTATGACTATTTCATGAATTATCTCATCCATGCAGCGCCCGTTCATCCATCCCTATGCCTACAGTATTTTAATCCTGCTGTCTACTGCAATTATTACTGCTGTCTTTATTTTACTGCTGCTATTATTTCACTACTGCTACTGTCATAAAACTGTTGCTACTGATAAACTGTGTCGAGCAAGTCTACTTCCAGGTGCAGCTGAACTGACAAATCATCTGTCAAGGCTTATAAATATTCTTTGGCTCCCCTTGTGTCGAATCAATAAATTTGGGTTTTACTTCCCTCGAAGACTGTTGCGATCCCCTATACTTGTGGGTCATCACGCACCGGTGTAGTGCACGGTGTAGTGGTCGGCGGCCGACCCATCCTCCTGGTGCTCAGAGTCGTGCTGGTCATGGAAACCAAGAAAACTCAGCTGCTCATCCAACTCCTCCTTTGAGCGCGACCACAATCTCCTGTTAAGACCAAACAAAACGGGTTGCGGCAAAGGAACCGTCCTTTCGTCCCCATCAGTAAATAAAACCCTATAGACTAGGTTTCTTTCACAAGAATCTTTAGTAACAAATTGATGATCTTTCATGGCAGCAAGGTTGAGTCTAAATGGGGGTAACAACTCATCATTAGGATCAACAGGAAGGCCTAGATATGCAATAACTCGTGAAGCAACAATCCCTCCATAGATGGGTCCACTAGCAGCTAAACGACGAGCAATGAGAGCACCATGATTATAAGATGTGTTACCAGTAAGTGCAGCAGCCAGAAAAGCAAGATGATAATTAGAAATGTTGTTGGTGTTCTCCCTACCAAGAATGCTAGTGGCAAGATAGTAAGTAAAATATCTAATGGCAGGGAGCTGAATGTTCCTTATCTTGCCACGCTGGGCGGTGCGGTCATCATCGTTGGTCACCTCTCGGTAAAGTTCCAGCAAATCGTTGGGGCGTCCTTGAATCCTCTTCGCTGTACCTGAAGGAGCAATATCTATGGCAGCACAAAAATCCTTCAAAGTCATGGTAACAGGCCTATTATAAATTTTAAATTTAACGGATGGCGTGAAAGAAGAGTTGCCAAATTTAAAGCTCTCAACAAAAGTTTTGGTGAGCATAACATATTGGTTACTTTCATCCTGCATATATGTAGTCAAACCAACCCTATGAACAAGGAACAAGAAATCATCAAGGAGCCCTGCATCACGCAAAAAGTCAGTGCATGGGAAAGATGATGGATTTGGAACTCCATCATCCCTCTCATCGCCAATGCTTGGTGCAATGAGATCTTCATCGTAGGATCGCCTAATTCGAGTGGCTGCTCTTGAAGGCCTTGCCACCCTTTGCGAATCCCTTTCAAAAATCTCTCCATAGGTGTGGTTATGCATATTCCTTTACTGAAATTTTTGACAATCATTATAAAAATTGATTTTGAGACAACTAAATGAGGGGAACTACTATAGGAACTTGCTAGAGGACTAAACATGCATCAAAACTAATTATTACAACATAGAACAAGGATGGGAACTCACTTAACATGTCACCTACAGCAGCAAAATATTCAAGATATACTTCACTAAACAAAATTCTACTTGGATATTCGGAGGAGTCACATACCGGAGAACAAATGCCCCAAATCTCAGCAGCAAAGATGGGCTGAGCAAGGAGAACGAAAATCGTGAGCAAGAACAGCAAGAACTCGAGTTTGAGCAATGGTGGAGTGTTTTGTCGTGAGAGTGAGTGAGGTGGTTGATACGTCTCAAACGTATCTATAATTTTTGATGTTCCATGCATGTTTTATATCAATTGCCACATGTTTTATATGCACTTTATATCATATTATGACATTTATTGGACTAACCTACTAATATTTGGCAAAGTGCACAATGTTCTTGTTTTACACTTTGATGTGTAGAAATATCAAAATTAGACAAAGGAAACCTTGTTGGAGTCAAATTGGGACTTTCTAGAAATCTGTCTAAAAACTATTTTCACAGATCATCACGTTCAGGCCTGAAGACGACGTCAAATGGAGAAAGTCTAGTCGCAAAAGTTGTTCGGAATTTTCCGCCGCACGTTCTATACAAAAGGTTCATCTCCATCCGAGTTTGTATGCGGCCTGTGCAGGCCCGAAAAGTCGGCTCGGCCAGGAAAACCCTGACCCGCGCCGAGGCCACGTGTGGCTGCCTCGGGGACCTTCTGAAGGTGCCCTTTGGACCATAAATAGCCCCCGCGGAGTAAATCCTAACACAATTGGCGAAACTCCCGAATACATCTCCGTGCTCCGCCGCCACGAAACTCCGTTTCGGGGGTCAGAAGGTCCTGTTCCGGCACCTTGCCGGGACGGGGAATTGCCCCCGAGCCATCTCCATCGACGCCACCGCCATCTTCATCGCCGTCGCTGCCTCCCAAGATGAGGAGGGAGTAGTTCTCCCCTGAGGCTGAGGGCTCTACCGGTAGCTATGTGGTTTATCTCTCTCTCTCATGGTGTGATCTTTATGTGATCATGAGCTTTGTAATCTAGTTGAATCCATAGATGTACTCTTCATTATCTTATATATGCTACTCAAGTGGTTTTATTAATGTAATCTCCGGAGTCACCTTTGTCCCACGGTGCGAAGTTGACAGTGTGCGCCCCGTGTGTGGCTCTTAGGCTAAAGATAACAGGAATACTTATCATGAGTTATTATTTGCGTTGGATGTCTCTATGAAATTGCGGTGTTTGTCTAGTACCTTCTAGGGCGCTCAAGTTGACAGTGTGGGGTTAACTAGACATGGGAATGCGACTTTAAGGTGTGCTTTTATACCCCTACGCAGTGGATTGGTGTTCGTTATCCAACGAGAGAATAATTCAGAGTAGCATAGTGAAGAGGAAATATCTATGTATTCAATTATATTATTATTGTTGAGAGTGTCCACTAGTGAAAGTATGATCCCTAGGCCTTGTTTCTAAGCATTGAAACACCGTTTACAACCAGTTCTGCTACATGTTTGCTTGCTGCCATTTTTATTTCAGATTGCAATTACCACTTATAATCATCCATATCACTTGCATTTTAATATCTCTTCGCCGAACTAGTGCACCTATACACCTGACAAGTGTATTAGGTGTGTTGGGGACACAAGAGACTTCTTGTATCTTAATTGCAGGGTTGCTTGAGAGGGATATCTTTGACCTCTATCTCCCTGAGTTCGATAAACCTTGGGTGATTCACTTGAGGGAAACTTGCTGCTGTTCTACAAACCTCTGCACTTGGAGGCCCAACACTATCTACAAGAATAGAAGCGTGCGTAGACATCAGTGGTAGGTGGCTGAGTGAGTGGAGGGCCAGGTGGGGCCCTCACCATGTCATGGCGCGGCCCCAAGGCTGGCCGCGCAGCCCCAGGCACTCCCACAATGCTCTTTCAAAAATAGGACCAGTGGTATAATTTTTATGAATTTTTGAAAACTTTTAAAATGCACATTTTCTGGGTGTTAAAAGTAATGATTTCAGGACAGAAAAATGATTTTCAAAAATTAAACAAAACTAAAATTTTGCAAACTAAACAATACTACAGTAGGTAAAACAAGGATGAAGAAAGAAATGTTGTTTAGTTTCTCTATGCATTTAAAATGTATTTGTTAACAAGATTGATCAAGTCTTGCCACCAAATAAATTTTATATGACATAAAAGAAATCAAACCTCATGAACCAATTATGTTACCTTGAATTGTATTGATATGGATCCAATCATAATATTTTGATATCCTTCTTGATGTTCATATATGGGGCAATCAATACTTCCCACTTTGATAGTTCTAAAATTAGAAATAGTATTAACTCCAAATATTTTGTCCACCTTTTTGGGAAAATAAACAGTGTGCTCTTTGTCATTCACATTGAAAGTCACTTTTCCTTTGTTGCAATCAATAACAGCACCTGCAGTATTAAGAAAAGGTCTCCCAAGAATAATAGACATATTATCATCTTCAGGCATCTCAAGCACAACAAAATCAGTCAAGATTAAACAGTTATTAGTCACTTGAACAGGGACATCCTCACAAATGCCAACATGAACAGCAGTAGATTTATCAGCCATTTGCAAAGATATATCAGTTGGTATCAATTTATCCAAATAAAGTCTCTTATAAAGAGAGAAAGGCATAACACTAACTCCTGCTCCCAAATCACATAAAGCAGTTCTAACATAATTATTTTTGATGGAACAAGGAATGGTTGGTATACCTGGATCTCCAAGCTTCTTTGGAACCTTGCCATTGAAAGAATAATTAGCAAGCATAGTAGAAATTTCCTCATTGGGAATTTTCCTTTTGTTAGAAACAATATCTTTCATATACTTTGAATAAGGAGGCAATTTAATAGCATCAGTCAAAGGAATTTGCAAGAACAAAGGTTTCATCCAATCACAAAATTTATTATAGTGTTCTTCTTCCTTTGATTTCAATTTTTAACAGGAAAAGGCATTTGCTTTTGAACCCAAGGTTCTCTTTCATTACCATGTTTCTTAGTAGTGAAGTCTTCCTTAGTGTACTTTTTATTTTTAGCATGCTTTTCAGGTTCCTCTTCAATTTCTTCTTTATCAGAAGCATCATTCTTATCATTATCATTGTTATGTTTCAGCATGAGAGATAGATATACTATTAGGATCATTAACAGGTTCAGAGGATTCTACAACAGTTTTATGTTTCTTCTTCTTTTTCTTAGAAGGAGGACTAGTTTCTTTAATTCGTTGAGAATCTTGTTCAACTCTTTTGGGATGCCCCTCAGGATATAAAGGATCCTGAGTGGAAACACCACCTCTAGTTGTCACTTCATAAGCATGCTTCTCTTTTTCTTTAGAAGAGTTAATTAGCATGTCTTTTTGCACTTTAGTGAGTTGATCAATTTGAGTTTGAACCATATGAAAATGTTTAATAAGCATTTTAACATCATTAGAAGTTCTTTCAACAATATCATGCAAACTATCAATAGCACGAGAATTCTCCATTAGATGATTCTCCACTCTCATATTAAAGTTACTTTGCTTTTCAATATAATTATCAAACTCATCTAAGCATTGATCAGGAGGTTTAGAATAGGGAATATCTCCTTCATTAAAGCGTTGGAGAGAGTGTACCTCAATTGTAGAAGAATGGGGAATTGGCTTACATAGTTCTTCTATGGGTGGTAGATTCTTCACATCTTCAGATTTAATACCCTTCTCTATAAGAGATTTCTTGGCTTCCCTCATTGTTTCATCATTCAATTCAATCATACCCCTCTTCTTTGATATTGGTGTTGGGGTCGGCTCAGGTGTAGTCCTATCATCATGATTTTGGCTTATTTTAGCCATTAATTCCTCAGCTTCATCTGGGGTCCTTTTCCTGAAAACACAACCAGCACAACTATCCAAATATTCCCTAGATTCAGGGGTTAGTCCACTATAAAATATATCAAGAAGTTCATTTTTTTCCAATTCATGCCCATGCCGAGCCCTGATTAATGAACAAAACCTTGCCCAGGCTTCAGGCAGTTTCTCTCCCTCATCTTGATCAAAGTTATATATTCTAAGTAAAGCAGCATGTTGAGCACTAGCAGGGAAATATTTCTGAAAGAAGACATTAAGCAAACCAGTAGGACTATCAATAGAACCAGGAGGCAGATTATTATACCAAGTTTTAGCTTCATCCTTTAATGAGAAAGGAAAAAATTTAGCAACAAAGTAGCCACATTTCTTGATATCATCAGAAAACAAACTACTCAAAGTAGAGAGCTCATTCATGTGTTCTACAGCACTTTCATTTTCAGTACCACGAAAAGGTTCTTTCTCAACAATGGATATATGTGATAAATCAAGAGAGAAATCATAATCCTTATCTTTAATGTTTATAGGAGATGTGGCAAACTTAGGATCAGGAGACAATTTATATCTAACAACATGTTTTGCAAGAAGACTTTTAATGCCACTTGCACCAGTAGTAGCATGACATGCATCAATAAAATCATCATCAAGTTCCACATAAGTTTCATCAAGATCATCACTAGAATGCTCTATAGACTCAGGTGAACCAACAGGTGTAAAAGGATTTTCAATTTGTGTTTCAGCCTTTTCAATTTGTTTAGACTTAGCAATAGCAGCATCTAAAAGAGGACCTAATTGAACACTCTCATCAAGCACAGTAGAAGCATCATCAAAATTATCAGAAGTATTTTCAGATTCAGCAGAAGTACCAACACGTGAAGCTTGTGGTGGTGTAATAAGTTGACTCATAACAGTAGGTGAGTCAAGAGCAGCAGAGGTACTCAGAGTCGTACCTTTTCTTGTAGTGGAAGGCAATATACGGACCTTCTCATCACGAGCTTTACCCATGATGAATAAATTGCAGCGAACAATATCACTTTCAGGTGAGCTTATAAATAAAGCTATGCTCCCCGGTAACGGCGCCAGAAAATAGTCTTGATGACCCACAAGTATAGGGGATCGCAACAGTCTTTGAGGGAAGTAAAATCCAAATTTATTGATTCGACACAAGGGGAGCCACAGAATATTTATAAGCCTTAACAGATGAATTGTCAGTTCAGCTGCACCTGGAAATAGACTTGCTCGACAAAGATTATCAGTAGCAACAGTTTTATAGCAGTAGCAGTAGTGAAATAATAGCAGCAGTGTAATAAAGACAGCAGTAGTGATTGCAGTAAACAGCAGGATTAAAATACTGTAGGCATACGGATGGATGAACGGGCGCTGCATGGATAGGATAACTCATGTAATAATCAAGACAAGGCATTTGTAGGTAAATAATAATAAAGCATCCAAGTACTAAGTAACCATAGGCATGTGTTCCGTATATAGTCGTACGTGCTCGCAATGAGAAACTTGCACAACATCTTCTGTCCTACCAGCCCGTTTGCAGCGGGGCCTCAAGGGAATCTACTGGTAATTAAGGTACTTCTTTTAATAAAGTACCGGAGCAAAGCATTAACACTCCGTGAACACATGTGATCCTCACATCACAACCATCCCCTCCGGTTGTCCCAATTGCTGTCACTTTGGGGCCTCAGGTTCCGGACAATAATATGTGTATACAACTTGCAGATATGATCTAAAACAATGATTATCCTCATGATACAATAACATGTTCAGATCTGAAATCATGGCACTCGGGGCCTAAGTGACAAGCATTAAGCATAACAAGTTGCAACAATGACATAAAAGTACTAACAACGGATACTAGGCACCATGCCCTAACAATCTTATAGCTATTACATGAACGATCTCATCCAATCCCTTCCATCCCCTTCAGCCTACAGCGGGAATTACTCACACATGGATGGGGGAGTCATGGATGGTTGATGGAGAGGCGTCGGTGATGATGATGGCGATGATCTCCTCCAATTCCCCGTCCCGGCGGAGTGCCAGAACGGAGTTTCTGGTCCCCGAAATAGGGTTTTCGATGGCGGCGGAGCTCTGGAGTGTTTCTGGAAATATGGTCGACCCCCCGGCGTTTTTAGGTCAGAGGCGTTAAGAAGTCCAGAGGGGGCGTCAGGGGGTGCCCGAGCCGCCCTCACCACGTGGTGGCGCGGCCCAGGGCCCACCCGCGCCATGACATGGTGAGGGGGCCTCGTGGCCCTCCTCCGTCTCGTCTTCTGGCTCCGTGGATCTTCTGGAAAAATAGGACCTTCGCGATATTTTCCGGTGATTTTCCCGAAAGTTGACTTTCTGCACAAAAACAAGACACCAGGGCAATTCTGCTGAAAACAGCGTTAGTCCGCGTTAGTTGTATTCAAAACACACAAATTAGAGGTAAAACAACAGCAAAAGTGTTCGGGAAAGTAGATACGTTTTGGACGTATCAGCCCTGCTTTATATGAAGCATAGAACATTTTTACAGCGTTTTTGCGCATCCTGCTGGGGATCACCAGCTTAACAGAGAAAGCACAACCTCTAGGGTGATCAGGAAAACATGAACACCCCTACCAAACTCCCTACAATTCAACACCCCAAACTTATTACAACACACCCCAGCATGCTAAAACACGAAAGCAGAACCAACCACCGAAAGAAAATCGAAAGAAGCACACTAGTGCAAGACGCTACTCAACAACTTCCTGGAAGTCATCCTCTCCTTCTCCCCAGCCTTCTTGCATGTCGCTTTGCTTCTTTCATCGCCCAGTCAACCACCTCTTGCATCGTCGGCGGCCGGCGGAGGATCCCAGAGAGGCAGAGAGGGACGTCATCGGCCGACGGCGGGGAAGCCAACGGTGGGGGCAGCAGCCGGCGGCGGGGAGGCAGGAGCAGGGAAGCTAGGTCGTCGCCATGCTCCTCGCGACCTCGCGAAACAAAACAGAGAGCAGGAGCGAGCGGCTGTTCGTCTCGTACGCTGGTGGCCTGGTTCGCTCTAGATCGATGTAAAAAAAGATAGGAGCAGAAGAGCCCAAAATAGGCCCATATCTACTTCTTATATGGGGGGGTCGAATTTTTTCCCAAAATTCTGGGTGGGGCACGGCCCACCCTGCCCACCCTCTGCGTCCACCAATGCCACTTAGCATGTACTCGCTAAATAGAAGTTTGTTTAGTACTCCCTCCGTTTCATAATATAAGATGTTTTAGATATTCAAATATGAACTATGTACGGAGCAAAATTAGTGGATCTAAATACACATTAAAATACGTTTATATATATCCGATTCCGAAAAAGGCTGAAACATCTTATAATACGGAACAGAGGAAGTACTTGGCTACTTGCCACTCCTAAAATGTGCATTGTGTATTCCTAGCAAACAAAAATGTGCATTGTGTATTCTGCGCATAGAGTGGCGACCTAGTCTCGGCATTTTGACTTCTCAAACTTTCTAGTGAATTTTTTTGTTGTACCTTTGGCGAGCATCAAGCCAGCCTGAACCATTTTATTCCGTATGAATCATGTTGCCAGAGTATCAGCTACTACAATCGAATAGGGGCAGGAGAGAAACAGTAAAGAAAATTACGGTCACCAAGCTTTTGAAAGGTGAGCTACAGGAGAGCTAGTACAACGGTATGCACAGAGACGAAATTTTTAGAAACCAAAAGTTTTACAGGGATTGTTCCCACTGTACATGGTGGTGCACACCTATGATACTGAACTCTATTGTGGTTGTATCATTCACATACATTATTAAGAATTAATAAAGCTTCGGTTTCCAAGAAAAATACCTCTTACTTTCCTTTCTAGCACCTGCTAGGGTTTTACAATTGTGTCAGTTTGACGTGTGATCATTCTCTACAATGTCCTTTCAAAAAAAAAAAAATCTACAATGTTATGATCTACAAAAGTAAGTAATGAAGATATTGATATTTTTGTGTGTGGAATTGCATGCCCCGACCACATTACCCAAACTTTGGAACTAATTGAAAGGGTGGACAATATATTTAAACACCCCCGCAAGTTGTATGCACCTAACTTAAGTCAGAACTTGTGGAGAAGGATGCGCGATATAATTCACATTCCTTCTGACGAGTGTGGACTGAAGGTGAGGTACAATATTTTTAGTTGAGTCAGCCTGGTCTTGAACTCAACTCTTCTTGGACCAAGTACCATGCATGCTGAAATAACACACTAGCAATTCACCCAAAAATCTAAATTAACGGAAAAATACATATATTATATTTGAAATTTTAAACCGGTTATGCTATTTCCCGGATGACTAAGAAATGACCATTTGTTAAGTCGTCACCGTCAACCAGATTCCAAGATTTATCAAATTTCAAAGAAGATGATAAAACATACGGATATCAACAATTAAATGGAGAAACAAGTATTTCTAAGTTGCCAATCAGAAGTACTGACCTGCAAGTCTATATTTAACTAAGTCCTAATTGGGCGAGAATGGTGGATATGAGTTAAGTGAAAAACAACTATTTATAAGTATACAGAGCTCAGGTAGTGAGAGAGTCGTTTTGGAGCCCGAGCTCCATGTACCTCGTTGTTTTAAAAAACTTAAGTCTGCATTTGTAAGTTTCAAAAACTGGGAAAAATCATGAGTGTAGATAATGCTATGATCTACATGTGTGCAAAATTTAAAGTCGAAATTGGTTGTATTGTGGGTTGGACAAAAATGACAAATGGGTGGATCTGGATGAACAGTACACAGTTTTAAATTCTGCCGAATTTGTCTTTTTGTGTAGTAAAAAATACAACGAATTTTGAGTTGTCATTTTGCACGCTTGTATATCTCAAAATTATCTACATCTGGGGTTGTTTTCTCGATTTTCTGAAACTAAAAAGTGCCGATTTTAATTTTTTTGAAAAAATGAGGCACATGGAGCTGAAGTTCCATTTGCACTTTCCATATGGGTAGTCTCGATTCGTAATTTCTAATGGATACAAGGTGGAACTTTTTATTTTTCGTAATATGACGATACATAACTTATTTTTCTAGTGAGCAATTCAAAAACCAAACAAACCGTAGTACAGTATTTAGGCAATACTTTGCTGGTCTTTTCTTACTAATTAAGTTTGTGCGCTTTAGACTTGTACGCATTGATGCAATAGTCATATAAAGCCAGTTGTCGCATTGATGATTTGATGGCCTATCTAGGAGTAGAAATTTTTAGTGTGCATCGATCAATTTAGTCAACTGACTTTTAAAGTAAGTAGTGACTAGTATTAATTCCTTTTGGAGGTGCATGCGAAGGGTGGTGTGTATGTGGCCTGACAGCATGCATGACAACGACGACGGGATGGCGATTGTACATCGATCCATGGGAGCATTGTTTTTAACCCCTAAAGGCTCGCTTGGTTTGCTGGATATTAACCAATTCCGAGGGTAAAATCCCATGGACCTGTTTAGGTCCGGCAAAAAAAAAAAGGAGATGCCTGTAGGAAATATACGGCTACGGAAAACGTTCCGACATTCCAAGCGCGGCCTAAAGAATTAAAGATGCGTGCAAGTTGGCTTTCATACCCACAAAATAAACATGAATGAGTTAGCGACGCAGCCTTCGTGGGTGCTCTGTACATGTCTTTATCTAATATACTCTAAAAAGGATTACTGCACTGACTCGCGACTAATCATTTAGACGCATATATGTCTCAGCCCACGGAAAATTACTGTAGTTGGTTTTACAAATTTTCTTAAACCGTCATAAAACAATTATAACAGTTTGTTAATAAAATGAAGAGTAGTATTGTCTCAATCGACCGATAATTAACATAACCTCCCTTTACAAATTATTCACACATGTCTACAAATGGTCACCCTGCTGTACTTATTTGTTCTTCTAGTGTTTAATAGTAATCAAATGTTTTACACTTAGAGCTCGAAGTAAATTGGAATCTTTCTCCAATCCCAGTGTTGGGTTTACCGTTCCCGTCGTCGAATGAGACCTAAGAAAAAAATTCAGACGACTTACACTATTATAGTGGTTTTGCTAATGATCAATCGGCTAAGAATTTCTTATTTCCCTGTCTTTTATCTATCTTTTATATTTTTGGTTTACCAGGCCTAGGCTCTATGTTTTCTTCTCCTATATCAATATAAACAGCAAATATTTTGCCCCGTTTCAAAAAAAGAATTTCTTATTTCATGTAAACTCAGAGATTGAGATTGGGGTCCATGCAAGAGTTGACATTTTTTAATAATTCAGAATAATAGTTTATCCTGTGTATTACAACATGGTGAACTTCATAAAGTCTTGTCCCAGTTTCAATATTTCATATTGAAAAGAAAATATAGCACTTTTGACAAATCTCATTGTTGGGTACTAATTTTTATTGATCTGATAAATAAATCATCACATCAGTTTTATTGAATCTTTGCTAACAATTTTGTAAAGCTGACTTATAAATTAAATATTCTTTCTGATATAAGATGTGGATAGTATATGTAAATCAGCTATATGAATGATTCTTAAAAACATAATTCATGCGTCAAAAAGTTGCAACTACAGTCGAGGAGAGTGTGATATGACTATTTTACAAGTACTTGTGTCAGGAATTCCAGAACCAAAGAGATCAGGAGTAGATAAGAGAAACAAAGGCAGTGTGCCGAGGCCGCCCAAAGTGGAGACAGCCTCGCCGTGGTGACATGGGACTTGGCCCCGCCTTCGCCCGGGGCCGTGCGCGCGGGAGCTCGCCGTGCCGGCACGCGTCGGGCGCTGCCGCCTCCCACCAGGGCCTCTCTATCGAAATCTCCTGCTGGAGACAAAAGCAGGGACCAGCTCAGCGCTATCCAAGCCTTTTGAGCGAGAGCGCCCATGCGCAGATCTCATCTCCTATGTGTGCCAGAGCCACGTTCATCGGCATTGGCGCCGACCGCACAGGACCCAAGTGCCCTGTGGGCGAAACCCAACACATTGCATCTGGCCGGGCATGCGCAGATCTCATCTCCTATGTGTGCCAGAGCCACGTTCATCGGCATTGGCGCCGGCCGCACAGGACCCAAGTGCCCTGTGGGCGAAACCCAACACATTGCATCTGGCCGGGCGGGTGCTGCAACCTGGACGCATCAATATCGCACAATGCCGGCCGCGGCTGATCGGATAAGTGGCCGGCTGACCAGGGCCAGTTAGTGGCAGTGGCCCGTACGCCTGCCAAGTGCACCAAATGTCAGCTGGCTGCGTAGACTGGGGGTCCGGCTCCGGCATCCAGTTGCGCCGCGCCGTGCCGTTGCTGTTGATAGCTTTCTCTCGCATCGTCGCCTCCGGCTAGCTGTAGCCTCATCCGATTGATGGATGTCCGCCAATGGGAGATTGGACAGGCAGGCTAGCAGTAGCACGCATGATCGAACGTATGAATCGGCCCCATTATTGGCCTTGCCGTAGTCACTTGGCATTTCTATTCCCGGAAAGAACATGAGCGATCGTACGGCGGTAGCATGCACGCAGTTGAATGCTGCCGCGATGTGCTCGATCGATCGTCGGCGGCGAACGTAGCGGAGGTGGCCGCCTGTCGACCAGGCACGGTCGTCGTCGGAGAGGGGATCGGATCCTTCAAGAGAGGTCGATCGGTCTACGCTAGCTGCCTAAGCCAGCATTAATTATTGCACTAACTACTCGACTCGCTACTTGAGCACGTGCTTGTTGCTTGAGTGCTTTGTCATGCATGGAAACCATCCGAATTCCTCCTTGTGATTGCCCTAGCTCATGGAAGGTGGTAAGACGTAGACAAGTCACGCAGACATACGTGGGAGCGAATAGCGGTACTCTTGTTAGCGCCACACAGTTGTACTAGTTGAAATTAGCGTGGCGTCACGCCACGCCTTGGTGATTTTTTGTGTACAACATATTTTTTTTTTGGTCACAAAAATGTTGGCCAAATTGGAATGTTAAAACATGTTTTTATTTTGTTACGGATAAGTAGCATTTATTTGTGTGAGTAGTTTTTGAAATATTGTGTAGATTTTTCTAATTTTTTGTGGATTGAAATGTTCAAACATGTTTGTATTTCGATGTCAATTGTTAATTGAAATCAGAAAAATTCATTTGAATTTGATTCGACATGTGGGGAAAGTTTATTTGTATGCTGTAGAAATATTGGCCGAATTGAAATGTTCACATATATTTGTATTTTGCTCTAAGTATGTTTTTTTTTTTTGAGTATTTTCAATATATTTTATGGAATGTCGGAATATTTTTCCAAATGTTGGCCAAATTGGAATTTGGAAATATGTTTTTTATTTTGTTATGAGTAGGTAGCATTTTTTGTGAGAAGGTGTCACGTGGCGCTTGTGCTAGTTTGTATTTTTTTTGTAAATTTGAATTGTTTAAATATGTTTGTATTTTGACATTAATAAGTATCATTTTTTTTGTGAGCATGTCGATACATTTTGTAGTAGCTCTAATATTCTAGCAATCTGAAATATCCAAATATACTTCTAATTTCCAAATAATATTTGATTTAAGTACGTAGTCAGTGCTAATGCATATTTTTTGATTCGAGGCCACAATTCGGGAAAGTTTATTTATGTTGTATTTAAACATTGACTATTTTGAGTTGTCTAAATTTGTTTTGGGTTTTGGCATACATATTTAGCGTTGATTTTTTCTGAGCATTTGTTATATAGTTTAGATAATATCGAAATATGTAGCAAATTGGAATATTCAAATATGTTTGTATGTTTCTATGAATTGTTAACTGGAATTAGAGGAAATGTATTTAAATTGTATTCAAATGTTGTCCAGTTTAAGTTTTTCGAAAATGGTAGGGTATTTTGGAATAGTTTGCAAATTTAAATGTTTGATTATGTTTGCATGTTGGCATAAATAATTGTTTTACCTTTGTAATTAGAAGATGTGCATTATATGAGCATTTAGTTAAGTGAATATATAATTTGAGTAATTGCATATGAATTTCATATTTCAATATATAATTTGAGGAATTGCATCTGAATTTCATAAGTAGAAAAAGTTTTTTTTGTTCCAATATTTTGCTTAACTGAGATATTCAATTAGAGTCTATAATTGGAGGGAATATGTAGTGTGAGTATTTGTTAAATTCAACTCTACATAATTATAGATGGTCTTTTTTTTTAGCATGTTGATATATTTTGCAATATCTCCAATGTTTAAGCATTTTGAAATGTTAAAAAATTATTAGTTTTAAATGCAAGTCCATAATGGGTGGACATGCACATTTATTCATTTGGATTCCATTGCTAGAGAATTATTTTTAAATACAGCTCCATATAATTGGAGCATGCATATAGTATTTTTTCGTAAACAATTTGACATATGTAAATATGTTTTTATTTTGGGATAATTTATTATCATTAATTTGGTGATGTTTGTGATGTCTGTGATCAAATAGAATTTAAAACTGTTTAATTTAGAATTTATTCAAATTTGAATTATTTTGGTGTGTACCGAATGATTAGGTTTGAAAGTCATATGAAATTTTGGAATGCTAAAAATTTATGATTTGAGTTGGAATGTTGTAATATGAGTGTTTTTTCCATAAAATTATCGTAATGTAGGCCTATTTGAATTAGTCAAACTTATTTGGTTTTTGTAAAAAAAAAAATTTTGTTTCCCTAACAGTTCGATATATTTTGAATATTTTGTTGATGGGCATTTATAGAATTTTTCCTGTTCTATGTTTCTGTTTTTTAGGGAAAAAATTGGCATCTGAATATGAAAAATGGCGACGTTCTAAAGTTGTCTAAGTTTGGGAATAATTGAATTTGAAAAATGTTTTCGTTTTAAAAATGGTTGGATTTTGGAGATTGCTCGAATTTGGAAATTATTGTAATTCAATTTCAAATGTGTTTTTTTTTGTGTGGAAATACTCTGAAATAGTTAGTATTTTTTTTGTTGAGTGTCTTCACGCATTTTAGAGTACCGTTAAGTGTTTAGCAAGTTGGAATGGTTATATATGTTTGTATTTTGTCGAAATATTTGTTTGATTTTCATAATTGGAGGGAGTACAGTACATGAGCATTTGTTAAAGTCAGTCCATAATTAGAGAAAATTCATTTGGATCTTGTACTAACATTCATCAAGTGTGTTGCATGTATTTCTTGTGAGAATTATGATATATTTTATTGTAGAAGAAGCAATTTGTCGTACAAAATTTGGAGTGTTTGGATATTTGTGAAATATATCATAAACATTTGTTTCAACTCCATAGTTAGGGGAATGCAATTTGTGTGCTAATATGTAAGATTTATATATTTTGGAGTATTTTTTTTAGCAAATTGAAATTTTCAAGTGTGTTGCATGTATTTTTTTTTGTAAGGACTCTCGTATATTTTATCGTAATTCAAAATATTTAGCAAGTTGGAAATGTGAGCATGCTGATATATTTTAGGGATGTTGAAATGTTTATTTATTTATTTCATAAACAATTTGAAATGTTCAAATTTTATTGTGTACTAATGCTAACCAAATTGAAGTAGTCAAACGGCATAAATATTTATTTGAACTCCATAATGAGGGAGAGTGCAATATGTGAGATATTTTGTGAGGTATATGTATTTTAGAGTATCTCTAAAATTTTTTTAGTATGCTGAATTATATATTGCGTTGTATGTATTTTTTGTGAGAATTTTGATATGTTTTATCGTAATATTTAGCAAATTGGAATTGTGAGCATGTTGCTATATTTTAGATTTTTTGAATTGTTTTTTTATTTCGTAAGCAATTGCAAATGTTGAAATCTACTTCATATTTTTTTTATTTCGTGCATTTTGATGTATTCTAATGTATTTGTAAATAAGTAGTACAAATAAGTAGTTCATTTAATTTTTGAAATGTGTTTGTATACGAAGGTAGTGAAAACATTTGCAATTTTTTTGTATTTGAAAAGGTGTAAAAAAAATTTGTGGGAAAAGAAAATTAGGGAAAAAAGAAGAGAAAAAAAAGGGCCGAGCCAGCTCCACAGCAACCAGCCCAGCCCAGCAAGCCGCCCGGCTGCCCAGCCCAGGTCCGGTAGCATGTCATGCTGACGTCACGTAGGAGCGGGCTGCGCTGCGGAGGCGTCGAGCTCGCCGGAGGCGAACCACGGGCATCTGGGACGCGAGGCTGGCCGTGCGGGACGCGCCTAGACGCTGGGCAGCTGGAAGTGGCGGCGCCGCTTCGGTTTGGTCGCCGGAGCGACCCGGCGTCGAGCATTCGCGGCGGAGGGAGCAGGGCACGGCGTCGGCGATTCCGCGGCGGCTCCGGTGTCCCAGCAGTGGATCTTCGGTGAGGAGGAAGATTTGGATCCAAAATTGAGAAGTTAAAGTCGACAAAAACTCGAACTATTCACGGGGGTTCTTCATGCCAAAAAATGACAAAATTCGTCAAATATTTGTGTGAAATTTGGATCAAAATTGAGAAGCTAGAATCGACAAAACTTGAAACCGTTCGGGGGAATGGAACCTACTCGTCGACACACATATTTCGTGTATATAATTTTTGGAAGAACAAAAAAAAAAAGAAAAAGAAAAAATTTCGCAAAAAAAAAAAAACGTCATACTGTAGAACACTGTTCATATGACCAGTACTCACTGTTCGTAGGAACAGTGCCTCGAGCGCTCACAGGTCGCTAACCAAATTGAAGTAGTCAAACGGCATAAATATTTATTTGAACTCCATAATGAGGGAGAGTGCAATATGTGAGATATTTTAGAGTATCTCTAAATTTTTTTAGTATGCTGAATTATATATTGCGTTGTATGTATTTTTTGTGAGAATTTTGATATGTTTTATCGTAATATTTAGCAAATTGGAATTGTGAGCATGTTGCTATATTTTAGATTTTTTGAATTGTTTTTTTATTTCGTAAGCAATTGCAAATGTTGAAATCTACTTCATATTTTTTTTATTTCGTGCATTTTGATGTATTCTAATGTATTTGTAAATAAGTAGTACAAATAAGTAGTTCATTTAATTTTTGAAATGTGTTTGTATACGAAGGTAGTGAAAACATTTGCAATTTTTTTGTATTTGAAAAGGTGTAAAAAAAATTTGTGGGAAAAGAAAATTAGGGAAAAAAGAAGAGAAAAAAAAGGGCCGAGCCAGCTCCACAGCAACCAGCCCAGCCCAGCAAGCCGCCCGGCTGCCCAGCCCAGGTCCGGTAGCATGTCATGCTGACGTCACGTAGGAGCGGGCTGCGCTGCGGAGGCATCGAGCTCGCCGGAGGCGAACCACGGGCATCTGGGACGCGAGGCTGGCCGTGCGGGACGCGCCTGGACGCGGGCAGCTGGAAGTGGCGGCGCCGCTTCGGTTTGGTCGCCGGAGCAACCCGGCGGCGAGCATTCGCGGCGGAGGGAGCAGGGCACGGCGTCGGCGATTCCGCGGCGGCTCCGGCGTCCCAGCAGTGGATCTTCGGTGAGGAGGAAGATTTGGATCCAAAATTGAGAAGTTAAAGTCGACAAAAACTCGAACTGTTCACGGGGTTCTTCATGCCAAAAAATGACAAAATTCGTCAAATATTTGTGTGAAATTTGGATCAAAATTGAGAAGTTAGAGTCGACAAAACTTGAAACCGTTCGGGGGAATGGAAACTACTCGTCGACACACATATTTCGTGTATATAATTTTTGGAAGAACAAAAGAAAAAAAAAATTCGCAAAAAAAAAAAAGTCATACTGTAGAACACTGTTCGTATGAACAGTACTCACTGTTCATAGGAACAGTGCCTCGAGCGCTCACAGGTCGCTAAAGCGACCGTCTTTCATATATTGAGTAATAATAATACGCATGTGACTAGCTAGCTTGGGGAACCCACTGCTGGATGCCGAAGGTTTACATATCCGGCACCACAAACAAGTAGTCAAAGGCCCAAAGCTTCCCCCACTGATCATGCATACTACTCACTCCTACGAGCAGTAATAACCTAGTACGAGTACTATATGTACTCCCACTGGTTTAGTTTACAGGGTCTGCGCGATTATCTCTAGGTTGCCAATTTAATCATTTTACAGGTCTGCACGATTATCTCTAGGTTGCCAATTTACAGGGTCCTTGTTAAAAAAAATTCGATAAATGAAATCATTTTCAGTTTCATGCAATTGTCAGAAATCATCTCTAGGAGCGTATGTTTTGCGCAATCGGATATAAACTTTTCAAGATCTCATCTCTTATTTTATGCTAAAAAATTGAAGTTCTTATCTAGCATAGTTGAAAGTCTGAATCTGCAAAAAGAACAAGACTTGTGTGGAGCGTTATTTTCTAAGCTATATCTATGATTGCACATCGCTGAGTAAAAATTACACTAAGTTATCTTGTTTCTAATCTCGACAGTTAATGTGGTGATCAATTACATTCACTGATCTTGTGACTTGCATGAGTTTCTTCATTTGGATATGCACGATGCAAATTAACTATATTAATAAACGATGAGTGCGAGTGTGCGACATTATTATTTGGGGAAGTGTAAGAGCATTCCTAGTGGTATAAGTTAACCGTAACTTCTTAGTTTTATGGGCACAGCGGTTTAGAATCCGTTGCAAAGCACATACATTTTGCTAGTGTAATATAAATTATATAACATACAAATTAGACCATTTAAAAAATAATATCTGAAGTTTCTAATGGTTATTTTTTGTAATATATACCTTGTATTAGGTTGATCATATTAGCGGTATAGGGATACGCGCAAGCCCTGTAAACTGAACCAGAGGGAAACCAATGTTTAGCTATGGTTTGCCCGTTGATGATGTTTTTAGTCGATCTTACGTTCAAACTCAAGTTTCCCTGAATATTAAAACGCTTGCTGCCTTTTTATCCTTACCAATGCTAATAAACATCAATACTAATTGGTATATTCTACTCAAAAGCAAAATGGAGCAACAGAAGCCCAGAATAATCTTTACGACAAGTTGAGAATCGCCGTATATATTCTCTTTCCAGTCTGATTGGACGATCGACAAGCAGGGGGAGAGAGATTGATGCTATGGTAGCCAATCTACACCTTGCACCCTTTACTTTCACAATCACATGAAAATTCCTTAACTAATCGGAGCATGGCTTGCATGCACATGTCTACGCTATGGTAATCACCTCTGATGACAGAAGAGATAACAAATTAACCATCATATATATCACGTGGTACTACGAGATAGCTTTGGACCTATCTGGCAAGCTCTCGCCGGCCTGACCTGACCAAGGCACCAACCTTTACTTGACATCAACCACCAGCCAATCAGCCATGCTTTGGAGATCAGATAAGGATCATCGATCGATCACACTGATTAGCTTTTGTTCGATCAGGGTGGTATGGTAAGTTGCATGGTCGCTTCCTCTCACACACTTCAGTCCATTTAGGGGCACTTTGGCGAAAGGTCTGAACTACTCCCATATATGCTACTTAAACGTGTAGATCGAGCATATGAACTGCCATCATCCAGTGATTCCCTGTCACATCACATGCTTAGCTCCTAAAGCCCACGGTTTGGCATCACGCACACCACACAGAATCACACCATCATGGAGTTGATTAATCAAGGTAGAGTGTTGGCTTTTGCTTTGGCTCTAAACTACTCTAGCACACATAAGCGCTGCCATCCTTATCTCAGACACCTCCCCTTCCTGTTTCCCCATCTCCAACTTGAGGAATCCCACGCCATTACTTAACCAATAGATTATGCGCTAATCATAATCAGTCGACATCCTTGACCACTACTACTACCATGCATCGAACCTAATCTCCTCGGGACACGGGCTACGGCCGGCTATGACACACGCTCCTACCTCGCCTAATTTTTTTTTTCAAGAACATGCAAAGGATGCATGTCATGACATTAAGAGAGAAAATGTGTTACAATGTTTTGATACACTGCAACACACACACCATGCTGTATGCAACAACCAACCAATACTCAGCCAACACACGAAGGACTACTCCTCACCTATACCCACAGCTACTCTAGCCTGCATCCACAAATCGAACTCCTTCTGAATCAACCTAACTATTACATCATTGCTAGTCTGCTTCCTCTCGAAATTCCTGTCGTTTCTCTCGAGCCACAAGCGTCGACAGCAGGCAATGGCAAGCGTGGTTACCTCACCTAATCTAACAATGTTTTTTTGATCGAAGGAGTGGTCAAGGTCAGTAGGAGTAGTATCCTGTTGCAGTTTGCAGGAAAGCTAATACTCCTCCTCGAGGCGCGTGTAATGTAAAGCAGATTTGATACGGTCGATCTCCTCCATGGCCTGCTTTGCGTGACCTCGGCTAATTTAAAAGGTCCCATCGATGGCTTGCTTGCTCGTCGATCGTTGCTGTCGTCGTTTACTCACGCGTGCAGCTAATTTTGCGCTAGCTTGCCATAACATACTGCTGATCGGCCAGCTAGGTCATTTAGTCAAGACGACCACAAGATATATAGGTGCCTCGTACGCTGCACTTACAGTGGTTACTACTGCACCCGACAAGTGTCAGGAGATCATTGTCAATTTAACAAGGATACGTTTTTATAATTGCGAGTTCCGATCTAGAACCATGCGTATTAATTGAAATCACTGATCATGCGTAGGTTATACTAGGTTGTACGTACGTTTCAACTTGTGAGAGGTCTTCCACTGACGGCGTGGCAGATATGTAACCAACCTTGGTACCAGGAGGAGCAGAGTGCATCGCGGCCGGCAACAAGTGCAAACTGACGACTTTGTTTTTAACTACAGCTAGCGCTAATGCCAAGTTTCACCGGAATCATAACCATTAGCCTTCCCGGAAAGGTGCCACATTTTAAGGGACGCGGATGACGCCATGACGCCAAACTACCCACTGGATGGCGATCGCCCACGCAAAGCTTGAACCCCAAGGTATAGCTATGGCACACACACTTGGCATGCTTTATACCATGGTTGTTAAGATTGTTCACTTTTCCCTTCAATTAAAGTAATCTCATTAGCATTTTATAGATTATCCACCAACCACAGATTAGAAGCAATTAAGCGCATCCCGAGCCTTTTCTCTAAAAGACTAATTAAGCAAAGGATGTGCCCTGGCTCGCTCCTAGGGTAGGGGACCTGGGAACATTCAAACAAAGGTGAAAGGCTAACTAAGGCTCAACTTGTAGACACCAAGTTCGGCCATGCCACAAGGATCACACAAGTGCTCCTCTTCCACTACGTGCCTTTGCTGAGTTGGCTGCCCCAAAGAGCGACACATGAGCGGCATGCGGGCTAACCGTGTGAGCGGAGCTGGAGCCCTAGCACGCACACTCATACCGTGGATGGCGCCATCGAGGCGGGTGATTGGCTCTTTTTTGGATAAATGTATTCCTTGTTTGGGTTAAGCCCTCCTCAAACTCAAGCAAAATATCCAACGGTATATTGTTTGTGTCATTCACCTCATATTTTGTAAGATCAAATCATGATCGAATTTTAGCATGAAATTCAAGGATGACTTATAAATCCAACAGAAGGAGTACCCAAGTGTGCAGGTTAAACAATGATTTGCATGTAAGAGGTTTAAGGAAGGTGATCATGGCCACAGTGAGGCGAAACGTGGCCATCGTGTTGTGGTTAGTTTAGGAGATATTTTAGTTAGCGTCCTAATTAAGAGCAACTTGATGACGGCTGGAAGGTGTGGAATTTTCATGTGGTTAGCTTGTTTTCTTTAGGGACTCACTTCTCTAGGGAGTTAACTTTATCGTATGTTCTTACTATAGAAGGCAAGTGTGACATATGGGCTGACGCATATCTGTCGAAGGATAGTGAATTACGGTCCCTCGGCAATCTTATTTCCGGAGATCAGAATCAAGTTTATTTGTTCGGCAGGCAGTGTAGGTCAATAGGTTTGAGTTGTACACAATATAGATGAAGATCCCTCGACTTTATTCATGGTGTGGCTAACAAATCATACAAAAGGCTATCTCCGCGAGTTATAGGTCTCGGCCAGAGATTATTGATGTGGATCAAAGTTTAGAGTTGGGGTTTTACAAAGAGGTCTAGACAATGGCTTCAGTATGTAATGAATGTGAAGGTCTTGATAGAGTTCCAGTCGGTATATATATAGGATGTCCCTGTCTTGTACGCCTAGGTTTTCTTGTGCCTTGTACGTTAAGTCTTGATCTCATAGCCTTCCTTTAATGTAGTCTGTGGGAGAAAATGACACAAAACCACCACATTTGGGGGTGAGTTCTAGCATAGCCACCACAATTCAGATTTTTTACACATAAATACCACTTCAGGGGCTGGTGTGGGACGCTGAGCACTGATTTTTGCCTGTTAACGTTTTAACCATGTTTCTGCCAGGTGGGACCCGTTGTCAGGGCTAACGTGGCAAAAAAGAAAATAAAAAAAAGGTGAAATAACTATTCTATCTACTTATGGAGAGGTGAAATAACTATGTAACTCTGAGTGGAACAGCTTGCGGCGGCCTCGGTCTCGGCCTGCACGGGCGCGAGCGCGGTCTGCACGGGCACAGGCGCGAGCGCGGCGGCCTGCCCGACGTCTCGCCCGTCTCGGGCGCGAGCGCAGCACCTCGGTCTCGCCTGCACGGGTGCTAGCGCGGCGGCCTCGGCCGTCTCGGGCGCGAGTGCGGCAGCCTGCACGAGCACGGACGCGAGCGCAGCGGCCTCGGCCTGCACGGTGACGGCGGCGAGGAACGCCGGCAGTTCGTCCGCGTCCACGACCTCTCCAACTTGTCCCGCGAGAGGCGCGGCGGAAGAAGGCGCCCCGGAGGAGCTCGACGAGGCGCGGGACGCGCAGTCGCGCTGACGTACGACGGCTCCCTCGATGCGCAGATCCCGGTGCCCTGCGGCTGCGCGGTGGCGGCCGTTCATGGCCGTGAGGGCGGCACGGACGTGGACTGCATCTGGCCGGCGCTGCCGCGAGAGCTCATGACGACCCCGCCGACGTCTCCCTTGGGCTCGGGATCGAGCTGCAACACGGCCGGCGCGATAGGGAGCGACGACGGCCGGGGCGAGCTGCGGCCAGAGGGAGGAGGAAGGAAGGCGCGGTGCTCCGGCCTCCGGGGCGCGAGGAGAGGAGGACGCGTTGCGGGTGAGGACGAGCGGGGCCGGCCGGGGCGCGACGGGCGGCGGCCAACGCGCGATGCGAAGAGGAGCCGGGGGCGGCTGGCAGCGAGCCGCCCGGGGCGGCGCTGGAGGGGCACGCGGCTGGGGAAGGCACGAGCTCAGGCGAGGCGAGGAAGGCCGGGCGCGCTTGTGGCCGGCCGGCCGGCGTGCTAGAATCGCTGCGAGGATGACCTCCGGTTGACCTGCTGATGATACTGTTGACCTCTCTTTTTATTTTCTTTTTGCCACGTCAGCCCTGACAACGGGTCCCACCTGGCAGAAACATGGTTAAAACGTTAACAGCAAAAATCAGTGCTCAGCGTCCCACACCAGCCCTGAAGTGGTATTGATGTGTCAAAAATCTGAATTGTGGTGGCTATGCTAGAACTCACCCCCAAATGTGATGGTTTTGTGTCATTTCTCTCAGTCTGTGGCGAGGTGATCTTCGTAAAGTCTTGGTGCAACACGGCAGGTCTTGGTCGGTGGAGAAGTTTCTAGAGGCGAGCTACCGGCGGGAAGTATTGGACGTCATGGACTGAAAGTGGTACAGGCCCATGAGGTTACGACCTAAACCCACTCGATCCTATCCGACACTTGCCATGTTGATTATGGGATGACGCATATCCTTGCCATGTCATCGACATGACACTCTTTGTTTTGTCTCGGTATCTCTACTAGATCTTTGTTGCTGCTCAAATTTCAAACTTAAGGTAAGCTCATATATTACATCTCGAAAGCTCAAAGAAAACCTTGAAAAAGGAAAATAATAATAGTATATTTGTGCATAGTATATCCGCCCTTTTACATCAGGCAAGATTATAAAAACACATTCTATCGATCCACTTAAAGATACAAGATCTGGTTTTAGTTACACAAATTGAAGAGGGAGAGTGTCGGAGATAATTGGGTTTAGACCCTATACTTCTAGGTCCGAGGGTTCTGATCACCCCGTTGACGTGGTCAGGAAAGCCATATGCTTCTAGGTGGGATCTTCCTTCTCAGACGTTCAGTTGTCTCCAATCTTTCGACCACACTTCGGTCTTGACCTAAACCAGCTATATAAGTCATGTTCTTTGTGAATTCTTAGAGGTGGCGGCGCCACGAAAGAAACACCAAAACAGCAGATGGAAGTCCGCCATCGACGGAGATTGGAGGGGGAGCCACTGCCATAATCGCCTTGTTTTACTTCCGGCCTTGCCAACGTCTTTGTTATCCCCACCATGATGAGAAATGAGTAGACAATGTATGGACTACAGTTTTGTTCGGGGGCACGTGAACTAGAGGTGGCAGGCTTCTAAGTCTCTCTGACAATGAGGGTTCACCATACTCCCCCTACCACTCTTGCCCCTCTTCTCTTCATCCTCCTATGCCATCGCGTTCCTATATTGCCTTGCGCCTTTGCTCTGCCTTACTCCTGTCCGGGCGAAATGCAACTCCTAACCAAGTAGGACGCCCTACAGATATCGCAGCCGTTGATTTGCTTTAAGATTAGCTCGTTGGAAGTGGCTGGTAAATACTTGAGAACATTACCAATTGATACTGTACATGGCTTGGCAAGATTCTCCGTGGGCACTAATCGACCCATTTGACACTAACACCAGTACTACTGCGTTCTGACTTGCTGCTTACTACTGCTGCTTGCTTGCATATGTACATCGATCATAATAACTAAAACGATAATTAAACTACAACTGCTGTGCTGTCACTAGATCCAAATCAGTTGAATTGATCGTAGACGCCTCCGAGGTAGCCGCCGGCCGCCAAGTCTTCTATCATGTAGTAGTTGTTGTAGGCGTACTCGCTCATGTAGGTGAAGTCGGCCTCCGCATCTTCCATCCCGAACTGCTCCACCCTCGCCGCGTGGTGGGTGACCGTCGAGAACGACGACGAGCTCGGGCTGCTGCCCCCGCCGCCTGCTGTCGCCACCGCCGCCATGACCTTGCTCTTCTCCTCCTCTGTCTCAGCCAACCTCTCCTTGAGCCTCAGCAGCTGCATGTAAAGATGCAAATGTTAGTACAGAACAGCCAACTTCAGCTAGGCAGCTGCCAAGAATTCAGACTTGCACTGTACGTCTGTACCTCGGTTTCAAGGTGGCAGTTGTGGATGATGACGGCGTCGTGGGCGGCTCGGAGCTTTGAGAACTCCTCCTCGATGAGCTTGCTCTTGTACCGCGCCCGGCGGTTCTGGAACCACACGGCCACCTGCTTGCTGTCCAGGCCCAGCTCGGCGGCGAGCTTCTCCTTCCTCGGCGTCACAAGCTTCCGTTCCTTCGTGAAGCTCATCTCCAGGAACTGGGCCTGCTCGTCGCTCAGCCGCCGCTTCTTCGCCGCGTCGTCCCCTCCTTCGCTCTCGCCCACCGCTGCCGACTGCCTCGCCTTCCGCCTCCGCAGCTGCCGGCCGCCTTCTTCTCCTCGCCTCCTAAGTCCACGCAACAATCAACAACAATATATTGCGCACGATTAGCTAGTTAATGGGCAATCTCTTGCACCTACACAGACAATGATGAGATGGAGGAGCACTTACCGGATCCTGGTGTGTCAACCGGAAACTCCCCTGGAAGGCGAGCGAAGCGAACAGCAGCCTCTCTTCCTCCTCGTAGCTCATCTTTCAAGTAAATCTGCACGAGAAATACTTGTGTACTTCTAAATTACTAATGCTGAAATATTTGATCTGCTCTGATCGATGCTTTGGGCTTTGGATATTCAGCTGTAGGTAGCAAGCTGCTGCGCTGTCCAGTGACCGGTGTCTGATTTCGTGAGCCCGGAGCTTGGCCGGGCGAATTTTATAGAGGGTCCGAGACCGTGAGAGTGAGGTGAGGTGAGGTGGTACTGGAAACTACTGTTATACCACTAATGCTGAGTAATTCTGTGCTGTCACGAGAAAGCGATGTGTGTGTCCCGCTCTGAATTGTCATCTACTACTAATTGATGACGATTAGTGTGTGCTAGACAGCTAGTCGCTTTCCCTGACTAAACGGGTGCTAGTTTTGGATAATGGAAAATGAAACGGAGGCAGGGTATCTGCAAAACGATGGAGCTTAATTGAAAATTTGACATGCTTATTACTTTTCCTAGATTAACAACACAGTGCCGTCTTTTGGCGACAAGGACGCATGCACGTACTCGGCGGGCGGGTGGAGAGGAGATGGTCAATCTTTGTGTCGAAAACTGTGAAAAAATAGCATTTCTTACTTTTCATTGACACATATGGCCTCCATAGTACATACGTGTAGCTGCTGGTGCAAAAGAAGTTGGTAAAGTTTGACAAGTGTGCAACATACATGCGTGATATTTTCGATAAAGGCCATTTTATCTCATGGTATCACAAAGATACAAAGTATTACACCTGGCCTCTAGAACTAGGATATGTACACATCCAAAATAGGCAAAAGGATGAAAAGGTAAAACAACGATGTACAATAATCATAAAGAGCTTGTATATCTTATCGTCTAAGAAATTGGAGGGCCAATCTTAAGATCCCCTTACGCAGAGCTCCTGCGACATGTGGGGCGACCGCCCGCGCGGCCCGTCGCCGTCGTCGTCGCCGGCCACCCAGGTAACAGCCCACCCCTGCGCCACCGCATCCCAACTCCCACCACCTCCAGCCACGATCCCACCAAATTTCAGGCCGGCTTACTTCGGTTTTTCCCCAATCCGCAATGGATCTGGATCTGGAAAGGCCGCCGCCTCCGACGTCATCGCCCGGCCGGCGCGCCGGGCATCTGCACCGACCACGCGCTCTACTCCGTCCCCGCGCCGCGCTCCTCCGTCACCCGTCATCATGGCGCGTCCGCTGCATCAGGGGGTGTCGGGCAACGTCGTCCTCGCCACGCCACCATCCGCCGTCTGCGGCAGAGTTAATGCCGCTCTGGCATCCTGGCGCTCGCGCGGCTGCCCGAGCGTGGCTCCCGTCCGCGCTGGCATCCTGCGCCACGGATCGGCCTTCAATGCCAGCTGCTGCGAGACCGCGGCGCTCGGTCTCGTTCTCCATCCCCGCTCCCCGCATTGAAGTCCAAGCATCTCCAATTCATGGCGGGTCTTTCACCGTACGCAGCTAGCTCGGCGGAGGGGAAGGCTAGGTCTGCTCCTATGGAGGAGGGGTGGACTCTTGTCACATCCCGTCGGGAGCAGCGTGAGGCACGGCTCTCTGCCAGCCTTCAATTGCTTCGCCGTCCTTCTGCTCGAGCTCGCCCATACCTTCAGACACAACATCGCCCCCAAAGCACCAGCCATCAATCCACTGCCGCTCCTCCTCGTGTTTTCACGCCACGCTGCCGCCGCTGTGACGCCCGCGAGCACACCACCGCTGCCTGCCGTGACCCGATCAAGTGCGACCAGTGCGGCCGCTCGGGCCACAGGGCAAGGGGTGTCCGAGCTTCGTCCTCGACCTGAGCTTCGCCACCGGCCTCTCCTTGCGCCTCGGGTCTCCTCGCACCGCGCCCCTCCCCGTCGGGCTGCACCTCCAAGGGCCGGCATGAGCTTCCCCGGCATGGAATTCACCCCCGACAAGGCCACGCTCGGCATGGACTACCTAGGCGCTCCGGCGACGCGCCCGGAAGTGGACTACATCACCATGGCCACGTCTTTCGACCTCGACACTTCGCGTTTGGACTGGGAGCACACCGCCGTCGTGGTCTACGTCCTGGCTCCACCGCCGGGCACGGATCGCACCTCCATCGAATCCGCATTCAGAAGGGAGTTCCGCCTCGACGCCGCCCAGCTCCACGTGAGCTCTCACTTCCCGGAGCCGTTCCTCATCAAGTTCGACTCTGCGAGCCTCCGGGACGAGGTGATGCGCAAGGACAGGTGCTGCTTCAAGCGACGGCATCGACATCCATTATCGGCCGTGGCGGTGCATCTCTCAAGCCTTCAACGCCGTGCTGCAGTTCCGCGTGCACCTTCAGGTCGATGGGCTGCCGCCCTTCGCTTGGAAGCCTGACGTCGTTGATCGGGTCATTGGGCGGCGATGCGCGGTGCAGCGTTTGGACTCGGGCTTCACGTCCATGGAGAACACGGCCTTCTTCGGGCTATGGGCGTGGACGGCGGATCCGCAGCTCATACCGAAGGTGCTTGGTGCACCTTCGCCAACAAGGCTCCTGGCGGCGTGTCTTCGCTCGTGCGCGTCTCCCGCGACCGCCCGGATCAATGGAAATCGGGGATGGTTTTCCGGGTGCTGCTGCATCTCGAGCTGATTGAGGACTACACGGACGCGCCCCAGCTGGATGGGGGTGAGCCGGTGTCCAGCTTCCGGGCTTCCTCGCGCACTCTCCCGTCCTGGAGGCTTGGCGTCATCGATGGGGTTCGTGGCAGCTCTTCTTCGTCAACCATGCCGACTGCCATCCCTCCGCTTGGGCGTGATCGCACTGACCGCCCGGAGCGCTCGCGTCGCTCTAGAAGCTCAAGGCATGGGGAGGCGGAGGAGGCCTCAAACGATGATGCTGTTTTGGGGCGGCGCTCGGGAAGACGTGATGGTGGCCGCTCGCGGCCAAGCGACGAACAGAGACGTAGCCGGTCCAGGACCGGGCAGAGGTGCGACGATCGCGAGCTGCAGCACACCAGCCGCCGCGATGATGAAGACGACGACCATCGGAGAAACGAAGGAGGCTCTAGGCGCAGCCAATCTCGCCGCCCCGGGCGGGTTCCCGCGGCCAGGGGTCCTCTCGCCACGCCTCTCGCGACCGCGAGCGTTCGCCACGGCACCGCTCGCCAAGCCGGGCACGGACGGCAGCGCCAATCGACGGCCTCCACGCAAGCTCCTCCACCGCGTCTGCCTTCGCTCGTCATCGCCCCTCTCCCAAAGCAGACGCCCATGCCAGCCCTCACCGGAGAACAGGTCCAACTTAAGCTCCAGGAGCTCATGGCCACGGGCTTGATGGCTGCCCGTGACTCGGTGCCATCGTTCCTCGGCATCGCCTCGCCGGGGACGCACCTCGCGCCACTGCACCTCCCCACGCATCCCCATTCAGCGCGACCTGCCGGGACTGGATTCAAGGCATAAGGGCCTCGCCTCCGGGCTTCACCGCCTCGTCATCGCGCCTCGCTTCTCCGATTCTATCCTTCGATTGCGCTGCGGGAGGCAAGCCGCACTCGGAGTTTGGCAGGCCGGTGCTAGGCGCCTGGGGCCTCGAGGAGACCGCGGCGATCACCTGCACGCGTGAGGGCCTGGACGCCCAACGCACCGTGCCATCAAGCTGGGAGGACGCGAGGAGCGCGACGTCGGGATTGACGCCTGGTTCGACGCTGAGGTCGCCGTGAACTTGCTGCAGCAAGATGAAGAGGATGCCGCGCCGAAACTCGACAGTACCAACACATCTGACATCACGCTACAGTTTCAGGACATGCAATCACGGAGCCTCTGCTCATCGAGCTGATCGGGGCAGGGGAGGAGTCTGCAGCTGAGCACGACGACGGCGAGCTCGAGGAAGGGGCTGCCGCAGCTGAGCAAGACGAAGGCGAGCTCGAGAAAGGGGCGAGGCCCTTGCCATTGGTGTTCTTATCACCACGGAGGACGACAGCGACAACGCCGGGGCTGCCGCAACTGAGCAAGGCGACGGCGAGCTCGAGGAAGGGGCCGAGGCCCATGCCTTTGGTGATCTTCTCACCACGGAGGACGACAGCGACAACTACGCCGGCACTCGCGCCATCAGCTCCGTCGACGACATCTTCGACAGGCCCAGCATTCCATTGCTGCCGGCGCCTGTTCAGGTTCCCCGTCACCCTGCACCAGCACCGCTCCTGATGTCGACGCGGCCTCGGCGGCTCGCCGGAGCAGCCGCCTGGGGGCCAAGCCGCACATGCACGCCATGGATCGCGCCGTGCACGTCCTGCACACAAAGCTCGGCTATGAATCGAAGGGCATGCCCTTGCTGCACGCGCGGCAGGAGTACACCAGTGGCTGCAAGGATGGTTTCTCGAGCACGGCGGTGAAGGCCATCAGAACTCTACTCAAGCTGAACATGCCGAGCATCACGGATGCTGATGAAGCGCTCATTAACATGGAGGGCGCGGGAGGCACTGAGCTGGAGGCCTCTGCCTGATGATCATCATCGATCTTACTTCCGCTGCTTGTTCCTTTACTTTGTCAAACATGAACTGCATTCGTTTAAGCTTATTTAGCCATTTGGGAGTGGGCATGTCACTCCCTGAACTTCTTAAACGTCGTCATGGCGCTGCTCTTGCTCTCGACTCGTCTAGACAACCTCTACAATTTGCGCCCAGCTGCAAAACAAGAGCAAAAGTTCAACCCGAATCGTCGATCCCCTCCCCTACATCCAAATGATTGGACTACTTCTCGACATCCTGTGCTGGAACGTCCGGGGGCTAAATGATCAAGCCCGGAAGATGTCGTCCACGCCCTCTTCGCGCATACCACCTGCCATATCGCCTGCATTCAGGAAACTAAGCTTGACTTCATCGACCATCAGACGGCCGCTTATCTTGGGGGCTATCGTCTTCGCTCATTCGCGCATCGCCCCGCAACTGGCACTAGGGGGGCATCCTCCTACTTTGGGATGGCGACCACGTGGACATCACCAACATTCATATTGGCACAAACCTGATTAGTGCGGATGTGATCATGAGTACCTGCGGCACCACCTTCAAGCTAACCAACGTCTACGGGCCGAGTACTGATGTGGACAAAAGGGCATTTCTTGATGAAGTCAGTGCCGCGGCACCAACCGACGGATCCAAATGGCTAATTCTTGGTGACTTCAACCTGATTTACCAGGCAGCTGACAAGAGCAACGGAAATCTCAACCTTCGTCTTATGGGCCAATTTAGAAGGGCTCTCACCACTTGTCAGCTAAAGGAGATAAAGCTGATGAACAGAAAGTTTACTTGGAGCAACGAGCGTGATGATCCTACGCTGAGCAGGCTGGACAGAGCTTTCTGCAATGCTGAGTGGGAGTTGGCTTTCGAGCACCATTCTCTGAATGCGTTGTCTTCTTCCTTGTCCGACCACTGCCCAATTCTGCTCTCAAACCATAGCGGTCCCCGAAAGGCTCCTACTTTCCGCTTCGAAAATTTCTGGACGAAGATGCCGGGTTTCAGTGACATTGTTCAGTCTGCATGGGAGGAGCAAACTACCCACACCCAACCTGTTCATGTTCTGAACCATAAGCTCAAGACAACCGCTAAAAGACTCAGAGCCTGGAGCAAAGGGCTTTTCTCCAATCACAAGTTGCAGCTTCTCATGGCCCTGGAGGTTATCCTTGCGCTGGATGTGGCGCAAGAGTCGCGCTCTCTCACAGAGGTTGAGAGGAATCTTCGCGCCGCTCTTAAGCGTCGGATTTTGGGTCTCGCTGCTCTTGAGCGCACCCGGAAGCGGCAAGCGTCGAGAATCACCTTCCTTCGCGAGGGAGATGCGAACACCAAATTCTTCCATCTGCGTGTCAACTCGCGTCGCCGAAAGAACAACATTATGCGCCTGAAGAAGGGAGAGGGCTGGGTCACTTCCCATGAGGAGAAAGCGAATCACATCCATGAGCATTTCTCGCGGGTTCTGGGCCCCCCGAGCCCCGCCTGTTAGATTTCAACTGGAGCTTGTTGAATCCTGCTACTGAGGACCTCGAGAGCCTGGGGCTGCCTTTCTCGGAGATGGATATTAAGGGGGCAATCAACGAGATGCCGCTGGATAAGGCGCCGGGCCCGGATGGTTACACTGTCGCTTTTTTCCGCCATTGCTGGGACATCATCAAGGGGGATATCATGCGGGTCATCGATGCTTTCTCTGAGCTCTCTGTGAACAACTTCCACATCCTCAACTCGGCGAACATTGCACTACTTCCAAAGAAGGAGGGGCCGGACTCCATCTCGGATTTCGGCCTATCAGTCTCATCCACATGATTCCGAAGATCATCGCTAAGGCTATGGCGCTGAGGCTGCGGCCGCGGATGAATACCCTAATCTCGACAAGCCAAAGTGCCTTCATAAAATCCAGAAGCATTCATGATAACTTTCTATACGTCAGAAATGCAGCTCGCCGTCTCCATCAAAATCGAACGCCGACCTTGCTGTTCAAGCTTGACATTGCCAAGGCTTTCGACTCCGTGCGATGGGACTACATTCTGGATGTTCTTCAACGACGGGGCTTCCCGCCACGGTTTCGGGCTTGGGCAGCCTTGCTCTTCACGACCTCCACGTCGCGCATTCTCCTGAACGGCATCCCCGGTTTGGACATTCTTCACGGAAGGGGGCTCAGGCAGGGGGACCCGCTGTCCCCGCTGCTTTTCGACTTTGCCATTGACCCTCTTCAGCGGATCCTCGAGCTTGCCACGGAAAATGGGCTGCTTCAACCAATCCCGGGTGGATTCATCAAAGCCCGCATCTCACTGTATGTGATGACGCAGTTATTTTCGTGGCCCCCTCTGCTATCGACGTCTCCAACCTTGCAACGCTGCTGCGAAACTTTGGTGACGTGTCTGGGCTTGTCACCAACGCCACGAAGAGTTCGGTGGCCGCCATAAGATGTGATGATCTTGACCTCACCAACATCCTCGCGAGTTCCCTGCGGTCACGGCCCAGTTCCCTATCCAGTACCTGGGCCTCCCTCTTTCCTTGGGAAGACTTCGACGCGCTGATTTGCAGCCCTACATCGACAAGACGGCTTCGCGTCTAAACCCGTGGAAGAGCAAATTTCTCAACCGTGCCGGTGCAATGCCATCGTCAAGTCCGTGCTAACTTCCATGCAAATCTTCCTGCTAACGGCCATCAAGATGGATAAGGCATCGATGAAAGCACTGGACAAGATCAGAAGAGGCATGCTGTGGGACTGTAGTGCTTCCGTGAGTGGGGGCAAATGCAAGGTGGCTTGGCAAAAGGTGTGCCGGCCAAAGAGCATGGCTGGGCTGGGGATACTGGACTTGGAGAAATTCTCCAGGGCATTGCGGCTAAGATGGCTTTGGTTTGAATGGACTGCGCCCGATAAGCCTTGGGTCGGGCTGGAAACTCCAAATGACCAACATGACCGGGATCTTTTCAACGCCGCAACCAAGGTGACCGTTGGCGATGGCAATCGTGCGGTTTTCTGGACTTCCTCATGGTTGAATGGAAACTCGCCCAGGTCTATCGCCCCTCTCATCTTCAATGCGGCAAGGCGGAAGAACAGATGTGTGCGGGATGCGTTGGCAGAGTATAGGTGGGTGGCAGACATTGACGTGACTGCTTTCACTGCCGAGCACTTTGCCCAGTTCATCGCGCTCTTTGAGATCACTGAGGGTGTGGCCCTTGTCGAGAACATGTCTGACACAATCACCTGGACCCTCACGGAGAACGGAATCTACACTGCTGGGTCTGCCTACAAAGCCCAGTTTGCGGGTGCCATTCCTTGTTCCTTCTCCCCCATTGTGTGGAAACCTTGGGCCCCGCCAAAATGTCGTTTCTTCGCCTGGCTGGCGGTGCAAAACAGGCTTTGGACGTCTGATCGCCTGGCTGTTAGGGGTTGGCCTCACCAGCCCGTCTGCAAGCTCTGCAATTGTCAACCTGAGACTGCACGACACATCATCTTCGAGTGTCGTTTCTCCAAGCGAATCTGGCAGGCCGCGGCTTCATGGTTATCCTGCCCTTCTCTCCCAATGAGTGTGGGATCCGGGAGAGGCACGGTTCTTCAGTATTGGCTGGCTGCCTCCAGGGCGCCCTCTGATAGCCCCATGGGGCTCAAGTCCGCCATCACCCTGATCGCTTGGGAGCTATGGAAAGAGCGAAATGAGCGGGTTTTTAATAACAAGGCGATCATGCCTTCTGCCCTAATGCAGAAGATTAAAGACGAGAGTAAGAACTGGATCCTCGCTGGGGCCAAGCAGTTGGCTCAGGTGACTGCTTCTTGAAGATATGACGATCTTCCTGTCTGAAAGACTGGACGGGGTTGGCTGATTTTTTGTATGCTTTTTACTTTCCTGCTTTTACTTTGGCCTAGGCCGTGTTGTGGTGTTTCTTCTATATCAATATAAAGGCAAAACTTTTGTCTCGTTTCAAAAAAAAAATGTGAAGATCCCGCCGCCACCTATGTGGGATATAAATACTTTCAGTCTCTCTCACCGTATACTCCGACCGATTAGATACATCCATAAACAGGTGGATAAACTCCACGCGAACACACAAGATAAAGTTGAAAGTTCCAAGATTTTAAGTCACCTGCTTATTGGATATATAGCTCGACGAGTCTACAGGTTGAACCGAGAGTTTCTGGCGCACAAGTTACCCATGCATCGATCTGATGGAGCTAGGTAGCGCATGGGTTGTGTCGGCTTCCGGGGTTCGGCCGGACACACCACACAAGTCACCAACGACGAGCACGCCTAGCAAAGCCAAGCGGCTTGACGTCAACTAGATCGATACATGCACGCTTGAGTTTGTACTTTTCTTCAAAAAGAAAAAAGTTTTGCACAGCTGCCAGATATCCATTTAATTTCTCTGTGTACTCCCAATAAGAAACAACACGCTTTGATTTATATATCTCGCATAAAAATCATACATCAGTAGTAAGTGTGGATAGCGCTAAGGCAAAGATCAGGCTAGCTATAGCGAGCATGTGATCAATTCGATCGCTTAAATCGCGTGGAGAGGTTCTTTCCGGTCTCTTCTTTCTTCTGTAGTCTTGCGGCTGATCTGTCCATCGCTCGCGTACAACTCACAAAGCTTGTGTGAACAGCGTGGCCTTTCCGCGACACGACGGTCGATCGATTCCTACGTAGCCTACTGAATGGCGGCTACAATTTCTGGCAAAATTGCAGCATTTGCGCGCACGCAGCGATTCTACTGCTCCAAGCCTCCAAGGAACGCATGTACTTATGAACATACCCGCGCAGTCATGATCCTTATCCATGCAACATGCATGATAAAAAACACGGCCAGTGACAAACTCCACAAAATTACTTTGCACGAGTACATGTCTAACGATCGAGCTGAAAAAGTATAGGAATTCAGGACGGACAGCTGTCGGCTTCAAACAGATCGAGAGCGTGCTGAGAAATTGTCCTCTGAATGGCCACTCTAGGTTAAGGAAGAAAAATTAAGAAGTTAATTAGGCGCATACGTACGTGCATCACGCCTATACTATTTTTGTAACCACGGTAAAAGATTAAAAATTTCGGAGAAGTTCAAATTAATATTGAAAAACACAAAGGATTACTCTCCCGGATTACAACACCAAGATGAGAGACCCCGCCCTGACCCATGGCGCGCGGCCCTCGCACATTGCAGAACACTCGTGTTTTGCTCGTTCCAAATCTCCCAAGCGACGAGCATGCGAAGAGATGATGATGTGGCCTGCCGAGTGGAACCATGACGCTCGATGACGAAAAACCACCACTCCTTGACCGAGTCGACGAAAAGGCAAAGCGACAGATCGAGGTCAGCACACGCCCAAGCCCAAGTGGGACATGGCACCAAATGCTTATAGAGTAGTGGGATTGGAAAAGCCTGTGAGTCGCTCCTGACTCGCGCTTGCAAAGTTAGCAAGGCCACTATTTGGTCAACCTCTTCTGGCAAGTCTATCTTTGTCCACACTCGATTTTGAGGGATAAGGCAAGCGAAGATTTTGCGAAAGCGAGCAAGGATTCCAAGTGATTTGTTAGAACATGATGTTCGTCGCTCTGAGAAATTGCAGATTGTAGGCAGAGGCGGCGGAGTGGTAAGCGTCCTTCGCCATACGCCAAGTGACTATATCTCCACATCATCTCTCAACTCCTCAGGTATGATTACGATTAGGGAATAATAAACTCATTGATATATTCTACCGTAACATTCTCACTAGTGTCAATTTGGTACACCAAATAATTTTGATGGAACTCAAGTTTGACATTCTATTTCTTGTTTTTAGACAGGGTGAAGATAAGAGGGGCAATAAGCTGCTTGGAGTGCCCGCCATTGTGCCACAAAAGGAGGCTTCTTAGACATTGCCAATGTGGACACCTACCACTCCGTCACAAATAAGTATACTTTTAGGATTTGTACTAGGTTAAACTTTATTAAATTTGGCCAACTTTATATAAAAATATCGGTATTTATAATACCGGATTCATATCACCAGATGTATCCTAAAAATTTCATAATATACTACTCTCTGTGATTCATATTAATTATCACCGAATCGCGTGTGTATATCAACATGTTTTAGTGTTAGATACATCCACTTCAGCGACAATTCATATGAATCGGAGGGAGTATTATTTACAATGTTGAATTAATAATGTGTTCTTCTGGTGCAAAAAATATAGTGCTTATTCTCATAGTAGATTATAAAACTGTATATAGCTAAGCAATGTTGCACGGATCACAATATCAAGTCGTCGGTTCATGGCATAAAACAATTTCATGGGCTAAGAATTAGCAAACCATTTCAATATAGGACTCTCGGATCCGCTCGCGATTTGTGAGAAGGTTTTTGCCTTTTTGGGGCATGTTCCCTTATTAGGTTAAGCCTTTCAATATATGCAGGCATTTGCGACGTGTTGTCAGCTGTCTTGTCAACCAATTTCGTCTCACGATGGATCGACATGGGGTAACTTTATTTTCTACTCCCTCTGTTTATAAATATAAGATGTTTTAGATTTTGTCCACATTCACATGTGTCAACATGTATATAGACATGTTTTAATGTGTATGTACACTTATTTGGGTGTGCATCTAGCCAACATATGAACTAGCTAACACATCTTATATTAGAAAACGGAGGGAGTAGTTACCATTCAAAATTTTAAACCAGACACTCAGTTGGTCTTTTTTTACTAAGTTTGTGCGCTATAGGCATTTACCTTTTCGATAACTATCAGGCATAATATTATAGCACTAATTGTCGTATATTTGATGTTCACTTTACAAATGTGATGTTAGTGTGCATCGGTCAGTTCAGTCAGATGTGAAGTAACTAGTAACTTGACTAATACAAATTCCTTTATGATTGAATGATGGATTTGGACGTGGCGGCGACGACATATATACGCGTCCGGCGTGCACGAATAGGTACAAAGGCCCAAGCGTGTGGCCAGGTACCGTGCGTGACAACGACCAGACAAGGTATGGCGATTACGCGTCGATCGATCAGAGGATTGTCTCTTCCCACCCTGAAAGATGCATGCATGTATGGTGGTGGGTTTGTTGCCGGAAATCCATTTTGCCCTCGTGGGACTAGATGAGAGAGACACATTTCATCATGTAAAACAATTCTCAAAAAATTCTGAAATATATCCAGATATTTTATCTAGACACATAAAGTTTTGTAAAAAAAAGAAGACATTTTTGGTGCCCTATGTAAAAAGAAAAAAAATCTAAAAGTCATTTTAGAGCACCGAAATTATCTTTTTATATAGAGCAGAAAAAATATCATTTTTTCGTGGAAATTTGTGTGCCAACATTAAATGTATTGAGGTAGACCCGAATTTTTTATTTTTGAATTTCTTGAAATTTTAAATTGTGCATTTGCCATAATTGGACTAGATACTCTTGTGAGACAAATCCCTTGTCTATTTGTTACCAACAGACAGAAAATCTCCGAGACAATTGTGATGTTTTAGGTGTTTCACATATTGTTTAGATGCATTCTAAAGTGAGTGAACATACACACTAAAACATGTCTATCTATATTTTGTACATGTGCATATGGACAAATGTTACAACATTTTATATTAAAAAACGGAGTGATTTTTAATGTACGCTCTTCTTGATAATCATGCAATTTATTCTGAAAATCGGGCTTGGTTATTAACCAAAATAAAAATCATGGTACTCCTGCTTAAAAAGGCTCTATACATCGCTAGTTTGTGCAGAGGCCAGGGAAAGTGAAATTTTCCACCAAATTAAAATTACCGTGGTGCTAACAATGATGGGGAATTTCAATAAGGTTGTGCCGGATGACAATTGAATCTCGATGGCTCATGTCGAGTTCGAATTTTCAAGTGATGACGGAGTCGAGTTTGGATGTGGTGAAGTTTGTGAACCGGATGATCGGTGTTTTGCAGCAGTCTCGCCAAGCGGGGTCAGCAACACATAAGGAATTCCTCTTGGTGGTGCTTTTTGGGTACAAAGTTTCGACTTCTGGGGTGAAAATCTTAGGTCTGACTGTTGCTGGTTCTACGTGGGGTCTCTATTCGTCTCCTTGTTGAAGCCATTGTCTGGTGTTCAGTCGGATTTTCTTCGGAATGAAAACTCTTGATTTATGATCAGGCGAGGATGGTGTTTATGCGCGGTTACCTTATTGAAGGCGTCGTCCTTGGAGAATCTTTTTTGCAGTTCAGGTGTGGCCTCGACTAGCTCTTGACATTATAATGTTGCAATGGCTGGGTGTAATTGACTGCTTGGTATTAATATATTCATATATATCTTTGACCCGGCTATCTATTGACCAACTAGATTAGTACACTTTTGTCAACCCAAACAAGATTGACATCTTCAAAACGGTCCCGATCGATCCACTAATGTCTGCTGAGATAGCCTGATAGTATAAGACTAGACCCCCATAGTAATTTTCCTTTCAAAATATCTGTTGAGGCAGAGCCCCAATTCCGCGGCGCCATCTGAGCAACCAGCAATATTGGACGCCTTGAAGCTCCCCCTGGCACCAAGTAGTGCGTACTGCTAGGCTCTGGCCTAAGAAGAAACGGCCCCATGCATAGACGAGTAGATAGATAGACGATGAACAGGGCTGACGATCGTGTGTGACGACGACGACAACCTAGCTAAAACCGAAAGTTCAAATAGTAGAGATAAGAAAGGCAGTGCAGTCAGGACGCGCAATTAGCCAAAGTGGGGAACGCCTCGGACGCAACTGGACGGACCTCTCCATCGAGGGCACATGGGAGGCGGCCCCGCCGTCGCCCGGGGCCGTCCGCACGGGAGCTCGCCGTGCCGGCACGCGTCGGCCGCTGCCGCCTCCACCTCGGCGTCCCCCCTCCTCGAAATCTCCTGTTGGCGCACCACCAGCGGCGCAGGGCCAGCCATCTGATCCCACCCTTTCGAGCGAAAGCGACCGCGTGCTCCGATCCACCATGCATGGCAGTGTCATCGGCGTCGGCATTGGCAGGGCACGGGCCGCCGGCGCGCGCGCACGGCCGCACAAGACATGGTGCCGGTCCCAGGTTAGCTAGCTAGGAGACGACTAGGCAAAAGCTGATGGATCGGATCGATTCAGCGCCCGCCCATGCATCTACCGACCTATCTCTGACTGCCCTCGTGCAACCTTGACGGACGCATCGATCGCACAAGGCCACCATTGGGTAAGCAAGTTGCCGGCCAACAATGGCAGTGCACCAAATGTCAGTGCAGTAGCCCTCCATGGTCGCCTACACTGGGGGGTCCGGTACCCCCAGTTGTGTTGTTGCTGTTGATGCCCCCTTTCTATCGCTCGATCCGTCACTCCTGCTCTCTCATCGCCTTCCACACGAGATGGGATGGGCGCACGCCTGAATTGGATTGCAAGCATCATCTGATGTGCATTGTTATTGCCTTTGCCGTCATCGCTTCGCCTTTCTATTTCCCGGAAAGAACAAAGCGACCAAGCTGCATGGGCGCCTAACTAGGGCTAGCTGCTATATGTAGCTGGTTGCTCTAAGTCTATGATCAGGCATGGCTAGCTCATCAGCCGGGGATGAAGATCAAGTAGTTATATGTAGCTGGTTGCTGTACGTCTATGCTCAGGCATGGCTAGCTCAGCTGGTTGCTGTACTGGCTGTAGCCTGCCCTGTCACGCTGTCGCGCAAGTACAAGTTAGCAACATACCATGGGCGTGTAACTAACTGCTCCGGCGAGTAGAAGCAGTGCACTTTCACTTTGTATTCGATTCGTCACTGTCGGACGGGTTGATCATTGCCTTGACTTTCGGGCAGTTTTGTCCTCTAGTCAACACGAGCATGCTTACCCACCTTCTCTTTTTCAAAGCGAACTGAAACTTCCACCACCATTTATAATCGTCTGCCTTCAAAAGTTGCATACACAACGAACGCCGCTTTTCTAAGAGAAAGTTGCTTATTTACAAGTTATGTATTACAAGCGCCTAATTTGCAAAGTCTTCATACTCATTTACTTTGCTTGTTTGCTACTCCATCACTTCCGAACTATAAAATGTTCTCGCTTCTTCAGAACCATATGTATATAGACATGCTCCAATTCGTTAGTTCACTCATTTCAATATGTATGCAGTTTACATTAAAATATTCGAAGCAAGAGCGATGTGTCTCACGCGCAGGGTGCGCGTGGCGACGGGCGACTCGCGAGGCGACCGGCCGTCTGCGCCAGATCTAGCTACGCCGGGAAGGGAGTAAGCAGCGCCGGCGCAAGGGGCGCCGGGGTGTAGCGCAGCTCGCCGTGGCCGACGGTGTGGCGGCGAGCATCAGGGCCGGAGATCTAGAGGGCTCCGACGGCGAGGTTGGGGGCAGCTAAGCGCCAAGCACCACGGGGAGTGGTGACGCCGGGGTCCTTCCTCTCGCCGGAGCTGCAAGATCTGCTGGGCGGGAGGTCCGGGGGGACCTCTCCTCGCCAGCGGAGGGCGCGTCGTCGTCTCCATCAACGGGAAGCGTGGCGAGGTGGTCGCCATGCTCGAGCTCGGAGTTTCCACCGCTGGGTTCACCATGGGGTGGGCATGTACGGTTGACACCTCGCACCGGGTGCCTGTGGCTGGGCGCTGATGGTGGGCTCGCTGGCGGTGCCTTTGCCGGAGGCTCGGGTGGCTGCTCCGCCGCCGCCGCCGGCGGCCATCGCGCAGGAGGAAGATGCGGACCTAGGGTTTGTGTCTGGTGGACCGGCTGGGTTGTTGGGCCGTGATGGGCCTGGGAGGCCTGTCTCGCCTGTGCTGGTGGCCCAGGAGGTGGGCCGCGATGTACCGCTTGGGCCGTCTGTGGCTGAGCGGGATGCTCGCCACGTGGACAGGGGTCCCGATCGGACGGTCGTCCGGGGGGGCTGCGCGGAGCCTATATAAGTGGATGTGGCTCCCCTCTGGAACCCTAGATCTCAGTCTAGGGTTTCCTGCTTCCAAGAGAGACGTGCGCCGTCACAAATCGAGAGCCAAGATTTTCGTCCCTCCTCCTCTCCTTTCGGGCTCCGCCACCCCGCGGCTCGTGGCGATGTCGTGCGACTGGCGGCACTCGGATGCGAGGAAGGGCGAGGGCAGCAACTCCGGTAGGGGAGGTCCGATCGGCGGCGGCGGGGGCCGGCGATACGATCCGGAGGACTTGCGGGCGAAGCTTGACAGAGAACAAGAGGAGAACATAAGGCAGCAAAGTGAGCGTGATGAGGACCAGAGAAGGCAGATCCGGGAGCACCGTCACGCCACCACGGTGATGGACACTTCGGCGACAACCGCCAGGGTCGTGGGGGAGACGACCGGTCGGGCAGGGGCTCGGTATTCCGGTTTCGTTCTCCGCCGCGCTACCCCTGCCAGGGGAGGGGATCTCCCTCGGGATGCGGGCTTCAAAAGGCCGAGGCCTCCGCCTCCTCCACCTCCACCTACAGTTCAGAGTGCTCCGGCAGGGGGGGCCGTCGAAGGCGGATCTCTCGCAGGTCACCTGCTACAACTGTGGTAATCAAGGCCATATCCAATCGCAGTGCACAGAAAACCCATTCTGCACCAACTGCAAGAAGGTGGGCCATCCGCTGAAGCTGTGTACTGCTGCTCCCCGAGCCTCTGCCCCGGGCTGGGCGGGCTTCGGGATCGAGGGAAGAGGTTTTGTGTTCATGGATGAAGACGTGGCAGAGCCAGAAAGTAACCCAAGGAATGAAGCGATAGTGAAGATAGATAGCCGTGCCTTTTCTGACCTGATGATAGAGGAGGAATTCAGAGATCTTGTGCATGCGGAATGGACTGGCAGGTGAAGCAACTAGCAGAGGACACTTTCTCGCTGGTATTCCCCTCGAAGGAACTCTTGAGGATGGAAACCCGCGGGGGCGGTCTTTGCCTCCCCTCCTCGGAGTGTAAGGCAGTGGTCAAGGAAGCATGTGTTGAGCTGCTGCATTCGGAGACTCTGACAGTTACTTGGGTGAAGCTTCACGATGTCCCCGCGGCATGGCGTGTGGAATCCCGCCTATTGGCAGGTACTCTCGAGCTGGGAAGACCGCTTGAAGTGGACCTTGCTTCGCTGCAACCCAAGGAAGGCCCAGTTCGTGTGCGGTATGGGTGCAAGACCCCTATTCATCTGCAGAGTCATATTATTTTGTTCGTCAACCTGAAGGGCTTCAAGGTGCGTGTGGAGCGCGAGTTGCCGGGGGGCGGGAAGGGCCTGTCTCCTCCGCCGCCGCCACCCAAGAATCATGACAAGGACCATGACAAGCGAGAGGACAAAGACCCAGAACGTGGAAGGGATTCGAGCTCTGAGGATGAAGATTGGGAGGATAGGAACCCTAAGAAGGCGAAGACGGAGAGGAGCAGATCCCCCGTGTCCAAGTCTGGGAAAGATGGGGGCAGCACATGGCCTCGGACTCGGGGCCCTCGCTTGACCCTGCTCTGCTGATTAGCCAGTATGGATCTTTCCTGCCGCCGTTTGGGGCTCCCTCTGCACCTTCCACTGCTGTGGACCTTCAGAAGCAAGTGATGGCTACCTCTATCACCGTGGCCAGCGGGTAGCCGCGACCTCGGATGGGAGGGGGCTACCGTTGATCAGCAGCAGTTCGTGACCCCTACATGCCAAGGGAGGAGGTGGACCTGACAGAAGTTGATTCCCATCGTGAAGCCGAGCAGCGGAGCAAGTCCAACCAGGTCAGGCCTGCTAGGAAGCTGGGGCTTCTTGAAGCGGAGATGAAGGAGGGCTCGGGTGATTCGAAGGCGGTGTCTAAGTCGGGTGGGGATCTGACGCTGGACGCGTCGGTCCGTACTGTCTCGGCTCCGATGGCCAGGGCCCCGCGCAGTCGCCCCGTCTCCGTCGAGGTGGCTAGGAAGAGCGACCGCGGCAAAGGCGTTACAGAGGAACCAGTCCTTGACCGCGCTCAGCGTCGAATTCAGAAGATAAACTCCTCAATTACTTCCCCCATCTCTAAATTCGCCATTTTGCAAGATCGCCCTATTTTAGAGTTACTGCAAGTTGCTAGCGATAGCTGTGTGGTGTTTGATCTTGCGGGAGGGTGGCCGAATCGGTTGTGTCTATGCTCCAAGCTAGGGAGCTGGTGCAGGCGGAGCTGGCACTGAAAAGTGCCCAACTTGAAAAAGAGAAGAAATAAAAGGAGAAAAGAGAGCAGGAGGAGAAAGTGGCCCAGGCTCAAGGGGAGCCTGGACCTAGTGGTACCGCAAAGTCTTCCGATGAGTCGCAATCACCAGGAAGGCCTGGTGAGTTGCAAAAACCAGAGGCGACGCAAACACCAGGTGGGCCTGGTGACAATCTCACTTTCAAAGCCTCAGGGGAGGCCAAGAAAATTGCGGCAAAGAAATCGAGAAAGGGCGCAAACAAGTCTGTGGTGCCGGCAAGCCGGGGAGGTTTCTTAATGCGGATTCTTTTCTGGAACATCAGAGGGTTCGGGGTGCGGGGCCGCCGAACCCTGCTTAAGGACTATCTCCGCAAGCACCAGATAGACGTAGTTATCCTGTTAGAAACGATTAAGCAAGACTTCACAGATAATGAGCTACAGAGCTTGGAAGTGGGCGACAAGTTCTTATGGTTTTGGCTTCCGGCAAATGGTCACTCCGGGGGAATCCTGTTAGGACTAAGGGACAACATCTTTGAGGTGGGCTCCTTTGAGAAAGGCCAGAGCTTCGTTAGTGCGGCGGCTTTGCATAGACCTTCGGGCATGATCATGGACATAATAGGGGTTTATGGGCCAGCGGATCATGCTAGATCAACCGCGTTCCTGGAGGAGATCTTTGCCAAAGTCTCCAGATGCACCCACCCAATTGTGATGGGGGTGACTTCAATTTAATTCGCTCAGACGAGGACAAGAATAATGATAGGATTAATTGGGCACATATCGACTTGTTCAATGCCCACATTGGGGTGTGGGCTGCTGACGTGAGAACACACGTTCGTTGAGAGACCCCAAGAGGAAGGTATAATGTAGTGCAGCAGAAATTTTTTCTCAGTTAAGAAACCAAGGTTATCAATCCAGGAGGAGTTAGGAGTCTTCAGAAGGTTGTCAGTGGCGCCATTACTCGATAACTGAAGTGGAACCTGCACACAACACAATCAAACTACTTTGCCCCAACGAAACTGGAAGGTTGTCAATCTTCCCGGCTTGCTGAAAACAAAAGATTAAACGTATGGTGTGGAAAATAGTATTTAATTGCAGAAAGTAAAAGAGAACAATGATTGCAGTTGGTGGTTTTATCAGTGTAAAAGAATAGACCAGAATCCACAGTTCACTAGTGGTGACTCTACATAAAAGATAACTAACATGCTGGGTAAATGAATTACAGCAGGGCAATTGATAAAATAGTGAGCGCATGACAATGTATATATATGACAAGATGATTACTATGAGATTTAAATTGGGCATTACGACAAGATACATAGACCGTTATCCAACTGCATCTATGACTAATAATCCACCGTCAGGTTAACATCCGTGTCCCCCGTTGGTATTAAGTTGCAAACAATAGATTATTGCATTAAGTAAAGCGTGTAATGTAAACAACACAAATGACCGTAGACAAAGTATTGTTGTGTTATTCCTAGTGGCAACAGCACATCCACAATCTTAGACGTTGATGTCACTCACCCAGATTACTGGAGGCATGAACCCACTATCTAGCATAAATACTCCCTCTTGGAGTTACAAGCATCTACTTGGCAAAAGCATCTACTAGTAACGGAGAGCATGCAAGATCATAAATAACATATAAAGATAGATTGATAATCAACTTGATCATAGTATCAATATTCATCGGATCCCAGCAAACACAACATGTAGCATTACAATAAGATGATCTTGATCATGATAGGCAGCTCACAAGATCTAAACCTGAAGACACAAGGTGGAGACAACCATCTAGCTACTGCTATGGACCCGTAGTCCAAGGATGAACTACTCACGCATCACTCCGGAGGCAGGCATGGCGATGTAGAGCCCTCCGGTGATGATTCCCCTCTCCGGCAGGGTGCCGGGAAGAGCTTGAGAACCCTCCCGAGCTAGGGTTGACGACGGCGGCGGCTCTGGAACTTTTCGTGGAAAATGGCTCGGGTATTTAGGGTTTTCTGGACGGGAGGAATATATAGGCGAAAGGGCGGCGTCGGAGGGCACCCGAGGGGCCCACGCCACCCTAGGGCGCGGCCAGAGGTGGGCCCGCGCCCAGGCCTGGTGTGGCCACCTCGTGGCTCCTCTTCGTATCCCCTTTGGACTTCGTGGTTGTGTCGGTGAAAAACTAGGACACGTTGATTTTCGTCCAATTCCGAGAATATTTCCTTAATAGCTTTTCTGGAATACAAAAACAGCAGAAAACAGGAACTGGCACTATGGCATCTCGTTAATAGGTTAGTCCCAGAAAATGTATAAAAATGCTATGAAGTGTGCATAAAACATGTAACAATTGGTATAATATCAGCATGGAACATCAAAAATTATAGATACGTTTGAGACGTATCATGGGCACTCAAAGAGTTACCGCGCATGGGTGCGCGGTACACTTGGTCCAATAAGCAGCTTAATCCGGTTCGTTGCGTCCTTGATAGGGTCTTCATCTCCCCGGAAGTGGATGTCCGATTTCCGACATGTTCCTTAGTGGCCGAGACTAGCTTGGGTTCTGACCACATGCCGCTGATTTTCGACTCGGGAGAGGTCTCCCTTGTTCGTAGCAATCGTTTCTTCTTCGAATTGGGTTGGTTCGAACTAGACAATTTCAAGTCCTTGCTGATTAACAAGTGGAACCAGCTAACCAGGGTGGTTGGCGGCAGAGACATCGTGGACTGGTGAAATTTTATGAGCTCTTCCCTAAGACAGTTCTTAAGAGGGTGGAGCCGCAACCTCGGCAAAGATGCCAAGATAAAGAAAGACCTTATCCTTAACCAGATCAAAAGCCTTGACCTTAGAGCCGATACTGACGGTCTAGACGAGGAGGATTGGGCCTTCCGTCTACACCTCGAAGAACAACTCTTGAACATCTTGAAAATGGAAGAGGGGTATTGGAGACAGCGGGGCAGAGTGCGCTGGGCTTTGCGTGGGGACGCTAACACAGGTTACTTTCACGCGATTGCCAATGGGAGGCGTCGTAAGTGCCTTATCTCTTCCCTCTCAACCCCCCAAGGCACAATCTCGAACAAAAGGGAGCTGCAAGAGCATATTTATGACTTTTACCGCGCTCTGATGGTTCAGAAGCACAGCGTCGGTGTGGGTTGGCACTTAACACTTGGGGAGTGGATATGTGTGTCTCTGCTGACGAAAACCTTAGCCTTGCGGCCCTTGCCTTGACTTATTCAGAAGCGGAGTTGGAGGCATTAGTGATGTCAATGAAATCAGATACGGCACCTGGTCCTGATGGGTTCCCGGTAATTTTCTTCAAGAAATGCTGGGGGTTAGTGAAGAATGGGGTTCTTCACATCTTAAACGACTTCATCCTGGGTAGGATTGATGTTGCCAGATTAAACTTCGGGTGTTGTCTTTGATACCTAAAGTCCAAGGGGCAGATTTGATCTCTCAGTTCCGCCCGATCGCTCTTATCAACGTAATCTTCAAAATAGTGTCAAAGGCATTTGCGGTACGTCTAGACCCCATCGCCAATAGAGTTATTAGTCCCAACCAAACTGCCTTCATTAAAGGCCGCTTTATTCTAGATGGTGCCTTGGCGCTGCAGGAAATAGTGCATGAACTGAAAAGCAAGAAGCTTGGGGGCGTCTTGTTCAAAATCGACTTCGAAAAAGCTTACGACGGGGTTAACTAGAGTTTTCTCACGGAGGTTCTGCGTTGAAAGGGGTTCGACGCAGGAGTCATCCACAGACTTATGCAACTTGTCCAAGGGGATAGACTGCGATTTCAATTAATGGAGAGATGGGTCCGTTTTTCCGCAATAAGAGAGGGGTGCGGCAAGGTGATCCGTTGTTCCCTCTGCTTTTTAACTTCGTGGCGGAGGCTCTTTCGGCAATGTTGTTCGCGGCCTCAGCAGCTGGGCACATCTAGGGGGTGGTGCCACACTTGATTCCTGGGGGAGTCGCTCATTTACAGTACGCCGACGATACTCTGATTTTCCGTTTATCTACTTGGGTCTGCCGGTAGCAGATAGAAAGCTTACTGTGGACCAGTGGAACTTCTTGGTTCTTAAGTTGGCGGCTAGGGTGGAACCCTGGGTTGGGAGATTTCTATCCTCCGGGGGAGGCTGATTCTCTCTAACTCTTGTCTAGCTAGTTTGCCTATGTTTGCCATGGGGTTATTTCTTCTTCAAGATTGTGTCCATGCCAAATTTGATTCCCATAGAGCGAAATTTTACTGGGAAGGGTCGGGCCCTAAAAGGAAGTACCACCTCCTCAATTGTCCTGCGGTTTGTCGACCAAAGGAAGCTGCAGGTCTGGGAATCGTCAACTCTAAGATCATGAACAAAGCCCTAATGCTGAAATGGGTTTGGAAACTTTTCCAAGGGGAGGACAGTCTTTGGGCCAAGTTGATCAGGGCCAAATACCTTCCGAATGACAACATTTTTTATAACTTGAGCCGGGGTGGCTCGCAGTTTTGGAAAATCCTGGGAAAAATAAAACACATCTTCAAGTTAGGTGCTCGATTCTCGATCCGTAACGGAGAGCGAACCTTATTCTGGACAGACTACTGGCAGGGGTGCCGGTCCTCTAAAAGATAGGTTTCCTCTCATCTTTGCTGTTTGTGACGACCAACAGATTAACGTGGCTAGGGTAGCTGCTATTTCTATTCGTCTCCGCCGGTCCTTAGACGAGGCGGGTAGAGCTCAATGGGTTGAGCTCTTACAGCTTATTGATCAGATCCAAATCTCCGACGGGCTGGACGTTGTGTCTTGGGCGTTAGAGGAATCCGGACATTTCTCTGTTGCTTCTATGTATGCTAAGTTGTCGCAAGGGGCCTCGGTGGCTCACTTCCGTGATGTTTGGGCCGCGAAACTTCCGCTGAAAATCAAAATCTTCTCCTGGCAACTTATCATCGACCGGTTGCCTTCGGGACAGGTTCTCGCTTCGAGGCAGGGGCCTTCGGACGGGTTCTGTGCCCTTTGCGGCGCCGTGGAGGATGCCTCTCACAAGTTCTTCTCCTTCTCCATTGCAAATTTTGCCTGGAGTGTGTTGCGGCAACTTCTGGGAAATCGTTGGTGTCCTGCCAACTTTGCGCAATTTTTTGCTATCCTTAGTGGTTTGACGGGTCAAACGTGCAGGGTAGTGTGGATGGTTTTTGTTGCGCAATGTTGGGCTCTTTGGAATATCCGAAACAAGTTGTCTATTGAACGCATGATTATTAAACATCCGGCTGACGTGATCTACAAAACTCTAATCTTTTTGCAGCTGTGGTGCCTAAACGCAAAGGACAAGGATCGTCCAAGACTCGTGGAGCTGGTGGCCAGGCTAAAGCTGTTGTATACAGCAAATCGCCCGATTAGTCCGAGTAGATCGAGTCGTCGGTGAGCAGCTCCTCGCCTACTCCTCTTCCGGCGGTGGTATCGTGACTTTGGGGTGCCGCCCCTGTTAGCCGTGCTACCCTAGTGTTGGTTCTGGCTGCTTTAGACGTTGTTTTCCTTATGGCTAAGCTGTATGCCGCAGCATGTAATCGTATGTTGTGAACCTTTGTGGTCTTATTAATTTAAGGCTGGGCACTTTGTGCCTTGTATCTAAAAAAACATTAAAATATTCGAAACATTTTCTTATTCGGAACGGGTGAGTACCACACAAACCCTACTTTTTGCCATTTTGCAATGACGATCAACTAACAGCAAAAATGGCAAGTAGTTTTAGCAAATACATTTTCCTTTACTTGAGAAGTTATCTCTTAAGTCCTCTTTGATTCGTACGATAGGAAAACACAAAATTAGAATATCATGTCCAGTTGAATCCTGCAGGATTTATAGCCTACAAGAATTATCACCAAGTAGTATTTGAATCACAGGAAAAACAAAAGAATTGTATCATAAGATTTGAGCTGATGGAAGATTTCTTTCAACACATAGTGCAATGCAATCCTATGGAAGTTTTTTTCTAAAAATTAAATCATATGAATCAAACAACGCACATAGAAAATTTTCCTAATAGTCAAAATCCTGTATGATTCCTATGGTATTCCTTTAACTTAGAAAATGATATTTTTATCTTTAAGTGTATATGTTTATAAGGTTTCTGTTTCCACTTGACGTAAAATGATTCTACGACGTCCAATCAAATGTCATGATCAGACGCCTGATCCCTAGTCGTCGACCTAAAAGAAACTAATTTTGATAGTTGATTTGTAATATCGATCATGTTGCCGTGAACACAGAAGGGGAGGGTTTTTCGTTTATCAGTTACAATAGTTGCCTTAGTTTCAAGATCACCCTTTGCTTCTACAATCAGATGAAAATTCCCTCACTGCTGCCAATCTCAATTACTCGACAACCATAGTGACCTAATCTCCTCGGAGCACGGGCTACGGCCGGACCAGCTATGGCACACGCTCCTCTCCTACCTCATCAAACTAGTCTGTGCTTTTGGATCGAACAAGTGGTCAAGATTAGTACCCGTAGCAGAGTAAGCTTTGTTGAGATCAATTAGCGAAAAGCCAGCTAGGCCTCTACTGCTAGAGTAGTACTTTGACAAACCAAATCCACTTTGATACGCCCGCGATTGGGCAGCCGTCTCCTGGCGTGCATGTGGACGCCGACCGGAGCAGCAACGTACTCTCGCACTCCTCGTCCTCGAGGCGCGCGCGTGGGGCAGATTTGCTCGATCTCCTCCTAGCTTGGCCTTTGCGTGATCGCGCTACTAATCAATCACCGTCTAAATTGAAAACCTGTCGTCGCTAGCTTGCTCGTCGTTAGTCGCGCCTGCAGCTAACTAATCTCGCCCTAGCTAGCTTGCCATGACTCACCGACCGCCGGCCGGCGTCGGGTCAATGTGTCTTCCCCGAGCGAGGCCATTTAGTCAAGACGACCCACAAGATAGGCGTCACGCTGCTGTTACCGGCTTATTACAGCGGTTAAATATATATAGATGTTATTTCTAGAACCATGTTAACTGAATCAAAAGTATACATCCGTCTATGTTCGCTAAAGATGAGAAAACAGGACCCGTTTACGCCCACTTTTTGTTTCCATTTTATGCTAATCTAGTACAAAATGAGGAAAAATGGAACAAATAGGACCCGTTTTTACATCCTAATGTTCGCCGTAGCTAACATGCATGGTTGCTATATGTTTCAACCAAGGTTCTCCACTGACGTCGCGACACATGTATATTCTTGGCGCTAGAGCAGAGTTCATCGATCGCGGCAACATAGGTGTAAACTCGATGCTTTGTTTTCAACCCAGACCGGAGTAGCGCTAATGCCAAGTTTAACCGGAATCATGGCCATTTTGCCTTGCATGAAAGGCGCCACATTTTAAGGAAGGCGGTATATCTATCGACCCATTGGATGGGAAGCTGCCGGCTTCTGCAAAGCAAGGCTTCAGCCCAAAGGCAGGCACAACTTGGCATGTTTCAGGAAATCATGGTTTGTTAAGGGACGTTGCTACGTCGTGGTCGACCTCGTTCTAGCCTATAGCGAGGTCAGCCAAAAAAGGAAAGTGACAGCGACCCGTACGTACGGAAACGAACGCGCGCGCGCACCCAGGACCCAGGTGCGGATTTGGCGGGAACCGTCCCGCGCCCGTACGGAAACGCGCACGCACCACCCAATCCGGAGACGTAAAGAAAAAGGACACGGGACGCAGCCCACCCCCAGGTGTTTCCTTCTTCCTCCCCCCGTCGCGAACAAAAAGCAGCGGCGGCTGCTGGAGGAAAACACCCAGCGATCGGCGCCCCCCCCCCCCCCCCCCCCCCCCAAACACCAATTCCCACCATGGATTCCAAGAAGAAATCTTACATCCCTGCAGAAACATCCACCATCTGAACATCCCCTGTCCCTTTTCCCCTGTTCCCCAGCTTTTCAACAAACAAAGCCAAAAAAAGTAGCAGATCTCCACCATAAAACCATTACATCCATCAGAAAATCTTCTCCAGAGTAAAGAACAGGAATCTGTCGAAGTTGCATCTGCAGATTGGAAAGAAGTAAAGATTTTCAGAGAAAAAGCTCCTGCAGGGTAAGTTCTTCAGAAATCAAAAACGTCAGATCTTCCCATCCACCCCCATGTCCATCTTGTTTTGTTCTGTGCGCTTCCTCACCTCGATGAACTAGGTTATTGTCTGGAATTTACATCACTGCAAGAACAAAAACATGTAGAGGTAACATATATGAACTGCTGAGCATGAATTTATGAACTGGTGAGCATGAACCTAGTTGTTGCTTGACAAATTGTATAATTAGGTCTTGGTGTAAGTAAATGAAATTTGTTGCTGTCATAGACTGAGAACTAAAAACAAGCCTTACCCCCCTTTTACACCATGCTATGGTGTTTTTGGTGAGCATGAACCTAGTTGTTGCTTGACAAATTGTATAATTAGGTCTTGGTGTAAGTAAATGAAATTTGTTACTGTCATAGACTGAGAACTAAAAACAAGCCTTACCCCCCTTTTACACCATGCTATGTTCTGAAAACACCATAGCATGTAACTAGTATACCATGCATGTACTGACATTAGGTGTAGTATACATGTCTTTGTTGTGGCACAAATCTGCCATTAGCTAGAGAAAGTAACTTCTTGTTAGAACAAAGTATTTTCTATTACCATTGGGATTTTACTTAAATGGCAGTAACATCCTAACAAAAAATGAAAAAAGAAGTAATTTCTTGTTGAAAGAACTGGTAGTATCTATGTGTTCTTTCACACTGAACTGGTAGTATATGTGTCTTTTTGACAGCAACATCTACATAGTAAAAAACTTCTTGATGAATGAACTGCTGGACAATGCAAAAAATATATTCTCTTACATTTTGTTTTTGGAGAACCTACTGAGCTGCTGGACTAACATACTCCTTGAACCTGAAAATTAAGATGACAAACAAACAAAGTTAGAGGAAGCTCTATTGAAATAATAGTATTAGGACTACTGACCAGCACATCATTTTTGTATTCTTTTTTTACTTCGTTTCAAAAGTAAGAGTTTCATCTTTATATAAACAAAAAATTCAGACCCCCCCTGTTTCTTGTGCAGAAGAGAGAAAATGGATGCTGGAGGCTTTGGTGGGATTGATCTTAACATTCCGTTTGCTGATGAAAATCCTGGTGGTTCGCATGGCGAGGAGGCCCCAAATGTCACTGGTCCGTATGGCGTTGGGATGGATGTAAACTTGGAAGAAGCGGGTACTATGCAGACAGGGGTGCCTTCTGAAACGGCTCGAACCTTATCTAGTGCAGAGAGCGGCAGCGATGATGAAGTACAGTCGACGCCAGAAGGGTTTGTCCCAAAAACACCATACTTGGGCATGTTGTTTGACTCACCAGAGGCTGCCCTGTTACACTACAACAAGTATGCCAAGCATGTGGGATTTTCAGTGAAGATCAGCTCGTCTCGGAGATCAGTGGGCGACAACCAGAAGGACAAAGCTTTGTTCATTTGCAACAAAGCTGGTAAAATGGCAGAAAGGGAAGGAGAAGCACAACCCCTCAAGACACGGAACCGAACTATTACATTGCTTACTGACTGTAAAGCAAAGTTGCGTGTGAAAAGAATGGGATCAAACTGGCAAGTCACTCAATTTGTTGAAGAGCATACACATGAGTTGATAAAAAAGTTTGCATTGAAGAAGTACTTGAGGTCACACAAGAGGATCCCTAAAGAAGAGAGGAGGTTCATTGACCTGCTTTACGAAGTTAATCTGTCTTCTGGTAGGATATTGGCAATCATGGCTGAACTCTATGGGTCCATCAGGAATGTGCCTTATGATAGCAAGGCTATAAGCAACTACACTGCTAAGCTAGGCGAGGGTCATAGGGTTCGGGATGTTAAGAAGCTGCTGGACTACTTTGATGAGGTAAAGAAGGATGATCCGGGTTTCTTCTACAAGTACTTGCTGGACGATGAAGACCGAGTTGTAAATATCTACTGGGTTGATGGTCCTGCAAGAGAAATCTACAAAAACTATCATGATTGTATCTCTTTTGATACCACATATCTGACAAACCGGTATAACATGCCTTGCGCGCCGTTCATTGGGATTAACCGCTATGGGCACTCCATCCAGTTCGGGTGTGCTTTTATTAGGAATGAGCAGATACCAAACTTTGGTTGGATTTTCGAAACTTTCCTAGAAGCTATGGGGGGTCTGCATCCTTTGAACATCATCACCGACCAGTGTCAGGCGATGAGATCTGCCATCCTTGCAATCTTTGTTGATATTGTGCACAGGTTCTGTAGGTGGCACATAATGCAGAAGGTGCAAGAGAAGCTTGGTACATACATTAGCAAGCATGAACAGCTGCGGCTTGAGTTCAATGAGATCATTGATCATAGCCTTACTGTTGAGGAATTTGAGCAAGCTTGGGCTGCGATGGTCCAGAATCATGGTGTTGCTGACAACAAACACTTTCTGGACCTTTATGACCTAAGGGCATTTTTCGTTCCAGCCTATTTCATGCACCGGTTTTTCCCCTTCTTGCAAACTACAGCTCGAAGTGAAGGATTCAACGCGGTGTTGAAGAAGTATGTTACACCGACAGATAGCTTGCTGCGTTTCTTCCATCAGTACATGAAGTTACAGGAGAAGATAGATTCGTCGGAGGATTCTACTGAATTTGTTGGCATAGATAGGACAGTGCGTTTGTGGTGTGATTTTCCGATGGAAAAGCAGATCCTGGAAACCTACACACTGGAAATCTACGACAAATTCCAGAAAGAGCTGCGCAAAATTACTTCCTACAACCTTCGTGATCATGGGGACAGTGTCTATGAGGTTTATCCTGTGCAAGGTTCAGTTTTTGGGTATGGCAGGAGAAGCTACTACGTTGATGTTGATTTACCGAATGAAATTTACAACTGTCAGTGTTGTAAGATCAACAGAGATGGCATCCTTTGCTGTCATGTTATGAAAGTAATGAGCCATTTGGGTGCAGTTCACCATTACCCAGAACATTACATTCTCCCAAGATGGTGTAAACCCCCGCCTGATATCGTAGTACCGCTGTCCGAACCGCGTGAGATTCCACCTGGCAAGTTATCTAGGAAAGAGATGAGATTGCTTCGCTACGGGAACCTTTGCTCTGACTTTGCGCAGCTTGCTGTTGGAGCAGCAGCTTCAGAAAAGACAGAAGAGGTGGCCCGGAAGCATATGCAAGCACTAGAGAAGGAGCTTGCTATGATGAAGAAGGCAGCAGCTGATGCACTGAAGAAAAAGAAGGGGAAGGCTGAAGCAATGAAGGCTGCTAATACGGAAGATGTAATGCACTCAGCTGCTGGAATGGCAAGTGGCACACCTATGGATGTAGGGGCAGCGGGGGCGTCGCACTCGTCGGTTCAAGATCCCCTGGTGCAACAACCCACAGGAAGGCCACGCCAGAAAAGGAGAAAAGGAGCTCTACATCTACAACCATCGCGAAAAACTAGCTGTAGCGTTTGCACTTCTGAATCTCATGATGCACGCAATTGTCCTGTGAGGCTGGCCAATCCAGAGAAGTACCCCCTGCTACCACTATTCGAGTGATGGACTGTTTTGGTACTTGAATAACAGTGTTTATCATAGAACAGTAGATGTTAGAGAATAATAGTATGCTACTCTTTTCGATGTAAACTTATTGGAGCTCAAAATGAACAACATGCTTGCTTGATTCCCTGGTTGTAAGAAACTTTCATTGTCGCGGAATTTTAGTGTTTACCTGTTCATATGGCAAGCCTCCATTGTGCCTTGTTCTGGGGCCACCTGAGCATTTTATCATTGAAGAGCTTCCTGATGTTTGGCATGTCGCTTTGTTCGAACATTTCAGGTACTTCATCAATCCCACCCTGCCAAGACTCTAAGGTCTTGAGCATGAAAAACCCACAGTCGAAACTACACATCATAGAGAAAAGGTTTTTTGATTATAAAAAGACAATGGCTAAGGACAATGGAGTGTAAAAAATCACAAAAAATAAAGGGTGCTGGGGCTTACCCATTAATCTGTTTTCCAATTGGAATCATCTCTATAGGGAATTGTGAGATGTTAATTGGCGACAAATGTGGCTCCCTTGACCAGCACTTTTTAATCAATGCAATCAAACAATGGCAGGAATCCATCATGATTGACTCACCACTTCTAGTTGTAATTGAGTCCATGACTTCAAACCTCTGTGCCTTGATGTTAAGGTTGACTAGAAAATAATGGCCAGATGATGTTTCATGGCATCCATCGAAAGGTTGCAGTGTAGGGAAGCAAATCTGTTTGGGTCACATAAGTAAACATATGTAAAAAATCTGTGATAAAAGTAGTTTTGATGTACCAATAAATGTTAGTTGTAAAAGAAATGTTTCTATTAACCAGTAAACCAAGATGGGTAGTAGTCACAATAATAAAAATGTAAGATGGTACTTACGAGGTCTTTTTCGTCCATTCTGTTATCATCTGTGCAGCTGAATGCTTTCGTCACCTCTCTTAGATCCAAACGCTGATCGATTAAGTATCTCTGTGCATAAGAGAAAACCCAACATGTTAGACGACGTAAACTAGCAAAAAAAGTGTTAGTTGTAAGAACTTGACAGTAAAAAAACATATATAGTGGAAAATAACATGTGAGTGTTTCAGAACCAGATGTAAACCAAAGTGGATATTTTACTTACAGCAAAACGAAGAGGCATGATGAGTTTCCTTTTATTTTTGTTTTCCGCCTTGATCATGTGGATGGCAATTTCGCAAACTATGTTCACAAGCTTCTTCCCTGGTTTCACTGAATCTGCCAATGCTTGCACATTGCAAAATAAAGTGGAAATGTCCCAGACAGTTTCATGGTTTGATTTAGATGATGTCTTTGTGCCGTGGTTGCAAACCATCTTGTAAAGCTCCTCCACTTGTTTGCTGGGCTTATCCACTTTTTTCTGATTTTTGTTTGGCACGATTGTTTTACTTGCATCTGGTGCATCAGTTCCGTGTTTGCTGCATCCGGCTTCTGCGTTTGGAGCTTGCTTGCTGAGTGTTGTACCCTTGCTGCAACCAGCTTCTGCGCTAGCTGTTTTGTTTATGATGACTGGATGGTCAATATGCTCATCTGTGTCAAATCCCAAATCAAAAGGTGGGGCATCTGGTGCAAGATCAAGTCTATGCTTGCGCTTTTCTCCTTCATTGCTGTTAAAAGTTAATTTCCTTGCAAGTAAATCTTGAGCTTCTGTGTTTGTCTGACTAGCAGTTTGACATGTTGCAGTATATGTTGCCTCAGTTAGCTTGGCTGCTCTAGGTGAAGCTAGCCTCCTGGGGTCTTTGTCAGGTGATGTTACTTCTGGAATGTTGATGCCTGTCTCCAAATGTACAGCTCCCCGAGTCCTGTATTTGCTTGGTGAACCTGTGTTTGAGGCAACTGTTACCTCTGTTCCCTTGTATGGTCTGGGTGAAGCTATCCTCCCAGTGCCTTTGGCTGGCGATGCTGCTACTGGAATGTTGATGCTTGTGTTTACTGCAGTTTCCAAGCGGACAGCTCCCCTGGTCCTGTATTTGCTAGGTGAAACTGTTGTGTACTTTACATCCTTCTTTTTCAACTCGGGTTGCTCAGCGAATGTCACTGCTTTCCTTTTCCTTCCTTTTGATTTTACAGGTACCGGGTTAATGTCCATCAGGACTCTTGTTAACTCTTCACGCTCAGCTTCACCACCGAATGTTGGCAGTCCATCTGTTTCCAGCTCTTTGGGCTTCAAAGACTTCAATAGATTGTTGAATTCTGTCTTGCCCGAGTGCTCTAGATCTAGAAAGACTGGAACCTCGAACTGCTTGATGTCGTGGTAAGGCCTGTGCGGAGATGTGAAAACAAACTTGCGGAACTGCTCGCTACTCACTTGCCCGTAAGCATCTCCATCTTGGCAACTGCTGTCAGATGTGGACTCGTTGGTGTCATTGAAGTTATCTAAGTTCTTGGTTTCTGCTGGTCTTGAATGTGGAACTTGCGTAGGTGTCTCAACTTCTGCTCCTTTATCTCTGCTGGTGTCAATAGGTACTTGTTGAGTACTTGTGGCAGCACCTGGGACATGAGGAACTTGTTCCGACGGTACTGCTTTACTGGTGTCGTTCTTTGAAACTGACGGTGGTACTTCAGTTTGATAGTTCCGTTTTGTTGCGCACTCCTCCAACACTTCCTCAATCTCATCTTGTTTATTGGGCGCTGTACTGTCAGCCCTCACTTGGTCAAACCTCTCCTTCTCAGCTGCATTGCTGGGGCCACCTTCATCCTCGGTTTTTTTGCCTGTTTCAGTACCCTCTAATGACCTCCTTCTTACTTTTGCTACTGCACGTCTAGGTCTCCTATTTGGCTTAGCAATTTTACTGGCTGGTTTGAATGTAAACTTGCTTATTAAGCTGTGCAGCCCCCTTTCGAAACCATAGCAAGCTTCCTTTACACCCTGAGCAAACAACTCTTTTTCCTGTCATGGTTTGCAACCGAGAGTTACTTCATAGTGTAAGTTTCAGAAAAATGTAAAAAGTCTAACAGAAAAAATGAGGACTTACTTCTTCTGTGCAACCTTCTGGAGTGTTAACATCCACGAAACGATTAATGTTGTTTGGCTCGGCAAAAAGAATACTTTGATCTTCCATGGTGTTGTCACCACTTGGTGCATTATTTCCTGTCATTCCTGCCTCACTGTTCACATCATCCCCCGTGTTTGCTTCCTCATCTTCTTTATCATTGTTGGTGCAAAAAGTTCCGCCATGTTCATCATCGTCAACCTCTTGACCTTCGTCAGCAACGTCTTGTTCATCAGATTGTGCTGGTGTGCCTTCAGCTAGCACTTCTGTATCAGTATCGCTGTTATGGATCTCTGTGTCAATAATTGGAAGCTCGATTTCTGTATCACGGTAGCGTGCCTTGAGCTGCATAGAATAAAACATAGTATGGACTTCAAAAATTACTTTCAAAAGGAATGTATTGTTTGATGGGAATAGAAATGCATGGGACAGAAAAAATAAAAAATAAAAATACATCAAAAAAATGTAAACAAAACAGGTGAATCAAACTAGTGAGGGCGTACCGGTGCTCGCCCAAATGTACCATCACTGAAAGTATCCTGGCTTATTGCTTCCCTCACCATTTCATTAGTCCACACAGTAACTCGTGTTCCCTCCTGATCAATTTCCATTCCTTCTAGTTCAAGAGAATCTAGATACTTGATCTGCCATAAAAATTGGTGTTCGAAAAAGAAAACGTTATATTAGTATCCACCATGAAAAGTAAAAAACTAAATAGTACCAGTAAAAAAGAAAATCAGAAAAATGATTTAGAAAACCCACCATGAAGTAGAGCACACAGGCCTTTAATATGCCCCTTTCTGCACCAGATTTTGCTGCTTCCCGGATCATCCAGATTACGAACTTTGGAATATTCAATTCTTGACTTCCTTTATGTTGCAGAGAGATGGGTAGATCCTCGGGCTGATATGTATACCTGTAGTAGGAGCTAGTACAGAACACATTGCCAATACAGTCCAAAGCCTTAGGTATGTCCAGTTAGCTTCCGTCATTTTTGCAAGCTTCTTCTCTAAGAAAGTAATTTTTGGCTGCTTCTTGCTGGCTCTACCCATCTGTTTTAACATGAATTCTACTGAATCTTTATCCTTCTCATATATTACATCTTCATTTCCCCATGGGACTCCAAGTGTATGGTACACTGAATCCTCAGATACGAGAATTGAACCCCTCCCCGGGAAAACAAGCTGACAGGAGGTTGGATTGAAGCAACTCATGAGGTATTTGCAGAGTTCGGGGTTCAATTTTGAGCACTTAATGTTCACTAAGCCACCAAATTCTGCACGAGTTACCAGCTCCACTTGTTGTGGTGACATGTGAGGATACAGCTTGACAAGCTTCATGGGAGACCCCGCTGGTACTCCTTTCGACGCTGAACCTTTATTTGAAAAATAAAAACAAGTAGGTTAGTGTTACCAATTAGGTGCAATGAAAACATCGGAGTAGTTCGAGATTACTCTAAAAAAAGGTTAGAAGAAAACGAAAAGAAAAAAGGCACTAACATTTGTGTCGTCGGCCTCAATGTCGTCATCGATGTCATTTCCCCCAATACCCTGAGGTGTGCTCAGTGATCGTAATGTAAGTTTTTGGCGCAACCGGCTGAGCTTCTTACTTGACCTGGAGCTGGAGCATTTGATTGCTTTACTGCCTGAGCTCCGACTAATAAATTTCTTCATCATACAGTTTTTTTCACTTTACTGCCCCTGGCAAAGAGGAACACATCAGTTGCTGATTGCTTATATTTCTCCAGGCAGAAAACAATTACATCTAAAAAAATCATCTAAAAAAATGCACGACATAAATGAGTGAGAAAACACTGTTTATATAGCACGAAACGAATTACAAAAAAAGCACATACATGTATTATTTCAACTCACATGAGGGACCAGCAAAAAAAGAAAAGAACACATGACCATCTACCACATAAAAAGGTTCACAAACCGACTTATTACAAAATAAAACCATGGACTGGTTGTAGGAAAACATGAAGGTCTTGGTCTTTTGAAAAGAAAAGACTCTTATTAACTACTACATCCTTGATTCATAGCAGAAAAAAACATCCCTAAAATTCAAACAGGCTCCCAGTGGTCATCAGCACAAGCCCTGCTGTATACAGGACTTATATCCTTGTCACACGACCTTGGGCTCTTACTGACGGTCTGCACCATGTAGAACTTAACCATCATGCCGTTTAACAGGAAGTGTGCAGCCACTAGCACCTCAGTGTCTCTTGCACGGTCAAAGTTGAGGTACATGGAACCATCCTGGTCCACAGCGTAAGTATAGTCGCGTGCTAGGACCGGTACGGCGCGGAGTGCATATATAAAATCTGCAGGGGACATGCTGAATTTGATGATAACCTTAATGATATTTTCTACTGGCCCTTCCTCTATCCCTAGGATTCTCATGGTGCTTCTTGACATCTCTGGGTTAATGTGACTCTCTAAGTTTTCTGAATCTCCACCATACCCTGCAGGGTAACCTAGCAGCGTATTTCCTTCTAGACGAGCACGAAATGACTCCATGTATGCCTCAGCAGGAGTGTCTTCGCCTTGTGGTACTGCACTAATTGATGCTAGCTTGTAAATCTTGATGAGCTGGTGGTCAAACTTGAACTGAACATTTTCGGAGTCTAGTAACTCAGCATCAGCAGGGGATGTACACCTAATGACAAGCTGGGCTTCCCTGGTATGGTTGACAGCATAAATAAAATCACTGTGCAGCATTTTCTTGATGACATGAAGCGCAGCGAAAATCCCATCTTTGCTGTACCGTGAGCAATTCTTGACTACAAAAACATTGTTGACAGGCCCAGGCTTGACCCTAAGGTAATCCAGCACAACACGTGACACAGCTGGCCTCCTAGACTCGACGAAATAAGCCATTGGTTCTATAGTTCATTAAAACAAAAAAATATAAGAACAAAAATGGGGATATCTATAATTTAGTAGTAATTTACATGCACTACATATGTACAATAATATGGTACTGGAGCGAACAACATCTAGACGAAATTTACATTGTGAAACAAGGAGAGCATGCCAATTACAAATTACATCTAGAACAAAGAACTGATGCATGTTTTTGTTCGTGCTTACGGATTATCCAGAAAAAGAACAATAACTACGTGAAATGTGCCCCTGAATCTTACTTCCCCGAAGCAAAATCAGCTAATGAACTGCTTTTGCTTGTGGACTGCATCTACATCACTATTTGGTTCCACTGTACTATGTCCTATTGCTAACATGGAACTGAAAAAAGATTTTGTACCAAGTGCATTGTTTACAGAAAAGTCCCCTAAAAAGAGAAACACTTACATCCATAAAAAAAAGTACAGCATAATATCCATCTAACATCATATACGCCATCATATATCGTTTAAAAACACACCACTGGATAAACATCTGAATAAAACTTACATCTACACCACTATTTTGGTTCATGCGTATGGATTTGAAGAAAACATTTACATCTACAGCCGTTGGTGACAAACAAAAAATCACCGCGCACGCATGTACTTGTGCTGGTCGATCATAGAGCAAAAAAACTCACATCTAGAACATAGACTGGCATGTTTTGGTTCGCGCAGTTGGAATAGCCGAAATTTTACAACTAGTAGAAGCTCAAAAACAAACAACACATACAAATCATCTACTGCCAGTATCATCCAAAGTAGTAAGAGGGAGAAGATTACATCCAAACCTGCAAAGTTACTTGTCTGCACAAAAACCAGCTCCCCGCCACCACTACCGGAAAAATCAGCTCGCCAACGACTCAAAAATCACAGCCGGTCTGCACACAAAAATTCCTCAACGATGTTACTTTGTCTAGGACCCAAATCTAAGCGAGGGGGACGACAGAGAAAGATAGATGTAGAAATCACCGTCGTAGATCTGACGTCGCCGGGAGCAGAGAAACCTAGTCGACGATGGCGCCACCCTCTCCTCTCTCCGCCTCCACCTGCTCAAGCTACGGCTTCGCTCGAGCAAAACGGCGGCGATACGATGGTGCGCAGAGCTGCGCGAGGTCGCCGGCGTGAGGAGGAGGTGCGCGAGGTCGCCGGCGCGAGAAGGAGGTGCGCGGAGCTGCGCAAGGTCGCCGGCGTGAGGAGGAGGTGCGCGGAGCTGCGCGAGAAGGAGGTGCGCGGATCTCCGCAAGGTCGCCGGCGCGATGCGAAGCTGCGCCGAGTTGCGAGAGTTCGCCGTCGATTTCGCTGGTGCTTCGCTCGCGAGCGGTGGAAGAGGGGAATGGATAGCGCAACGGCACGACTCCCGAATTTGAACAGTCCAGGCGAAATGCTGTCCGCACGCGTGAAAATGTACCTGAAAGAAAACGTTCCAACGCGCGCTCCGTTGGATCCGGATCGGGCGTCTCGGAACGGTGAGCTCGCGTTAGGACAGATTCGTGGTCAACCATTTTAAAGAAATTGCGTTTGTTAAGATTGTTCTCTCTTTTCCTTATCTTGATGTGAAGCCTAAACTAATCCCAGTTGCATGCTAGTAAAGCTTAAGCGCCAACCACTGAATCAAGCAAAGGATGAGGCCACTGGCTTAGCTTAGCTCGCTCCTAGGTAGGGGACCGGCCCGCTGGGAAACATTCAGACAAAGGCTAATTAAACGCCAATTAAACAAACTCGTTAGCTTTGTGGAAGTGTGCTTCGGCCACACTGCAAGCTCCCACAAGTCTTCCTCTAGCATTAGGTGCCTTGACGTGGGCACACGTTTGCTGACCTGGCTGCCCCGAAGAGCGACACGTATAGTCGTACACGACAGGTACATCGACAGTGTGAGGGGAGGAAGCAACCCTGGCACACGCATACCGAGGATGCCATCTCGAGCAAGGTGATCGACTTTCTTTTATTTATTTTTGTTTTGGTAAAATAATGGTGGGGTTCCAAATGTTTAATGCCCCAAGTGTAAAGGTTAAAGAAAGGGTTTTTGGGTGGGAGAGGTTTAAGGAAGGATATCACGGCCATGGCGAGGCGAAACGTGGCCATCGTGTTATGATTAGCTTAGGGTAGGGGAGTATTTTAGTTAATTGCCTACTCCCTCCGTCCTCAGATAAGTGGACATATAGAAATTTCAAGACAAATTATAGAATGGATTAAAAAATGCATTGGGAATATGCAAATCACCATCTCTCTCTTACTTAATTGCCCCACCTCCAATGAGCTAAGTGCATGTCGAAAATGAGGATAGACATTATTGGCCTTGATTCCCGTGTGATGAGAGAGAAGCATTTTTTTCCACTTCAAAGTGCATTGGCAATCTAGACGTACACTCTTTTGTGGAAAAAATTCAAACCTAAACGTCCACTTATTTGAGGACGGAGGGAGTAGTTAACAACAACTTGATGAACGGCTGAAAGGTGGTGGAACTTTCTTGTGGCTAGCTCCCTTTAGGGACTCACTTCCCTATGGAAATGACTATCTTGTGACTTTGCCATACAAGGCAAGTGTGTGACATAAGCGCTGACGCATACTAGTTGCCATGTCAACACAACACTTGTATGTGTTGTCTCAGTCTATATATCTCTACTTTGGCTCTATCTCTGCTCAAACCGAAAATAAGCTCATATGCTATACATTTTGGACACCCAAAGAATAAAATAGAAAACTACCAACACATAATACAGCATTATTTTGTGTACACTATCTTTTTTCTCAAAACGGAGGCAAAAAAATGCTTCAATATACCAAGTTTAACATCATATTCAGAAAACCAATATTGAAAAAAAAAAATCAGAAAACCACACCACACCGCTCAGAACCTCAGACTATTATATATAGTACATCGAAGCCCATCAATATTACACTGCACATATACAAGACAAACAATATGTTACTGATGGGCTGAAAATGTACATTACTAATGGGCTGACACCACAAAGCGCACTATCCAAATGCCAAGAAACCAATGTCACAAATACAACACGATCATGTTCTCAAAAAAAAACACACAACACGATCATACCTGCAAGATAAAGAATCATTAGCACAACTCAGGCCAAGTTCAGAGACTAATCACACACCCCAGATCCCTGAATGCTCCGAAGAGGACGAGCTCAGCCCTTTTTTTTTATGGGTGAGCTCAACCTTGATCTCCTACTAAAGCCTGCTCAGCTCTGGTGTTCTTCTCATCTGCGCTGGCTTGGTTCCCGCAAGCCTGAAACCTTAAGCAGCATGACAAGTGGTCGTTCACGATACCGGCGACCTGCATGAAGGAGTAGATCGTCGTGGGGCCGATGCACCGGAACCCTCGCCGCATCAAGTCCTTGCTCATGGCTTCAGATTTGGGCGTCTTGCTGGGTACTTGGCGAGCGTAGCGGAAGCCGTTTGCGATGGGCCTGTGGTTCACGAAGCTCCAGCAGTAGTTACTGAACGATCCGAATTCGCGGACTACCTGCAGTACATATGCATTGCCGATGGTAAGCATATCACTATCCAAAGTTTACGGAACTCCAGGGTGCACGTAAAAAGTTTAGGTACACGGAAAACGATGATTAAAAGCTGTAGTTTGTGATGCAAAAGATAATGGCATAATGTGTTCAGTAGATTTTTGTTTTGAGACACATTTAACTGAATCTTTTACTGAACAGATACTGAAGAACTTGGTTGCAGAGTGCCTGAGTACGTAGTAGTATGATGCGGGAGTAGCAGTCTACTGGCACTCGATATGTCAACTGTTCAGAACTAGCGTAAAGCAAATGTTTATCATGGTACTAATACTAGTGTCACACTGTTCAGATTCAGAAACTCTCAAAGTCAAAGAGCAGCAGATATGTGGCCCATAGCAAGAAAAGTTTTTGGGCTTTCACTGCGTAGTTTCAATTTACTGCTAAAATAAGATCAGTTTTTCTTGAATTGTTTTAAAATTTGGCTCATGCTTTCTATGCATTGGCCATTTCAGGGATATACCCTTATTTCCCAAATGTTTAATCCCAGTTCTGATTTGTCAATGATCTGAGGAGTAGAATAGTATTTTTTTTCTGCTCAACGCCTGCTGAAAGGAACAGGTTTAAGAGAATAATTTATGTTTCCTCAAAACATAAACCAAAAAAGCTACTTTGATTGTTTATAAATCCCCCCATGAAAGGATATTTTGATGGATTTCACTGATATAAGTTAAACCATAGCATGAAAAGATATTTTACCTTTTGCATTTGCTTGGCATTTATGACCACAGCTCGCATCTTTTGCTCCGACAAAAGCGTGCTTCCATTTGACTTGGACAACTGGTTTATCTTCTTGTCAGTGAACTCACATGCGGACGCATCGTTGAAACAACCATCAGCCATCTCCCTGATACAAGACCGAATTTTCACAGCGCATCTCGGCACTTGTTTAACATAAACAGAACTATATAAAATTATAGCGCACCTTAACTCGTCCCTCTTGCTCAGAATGACAGGCCAGGTGAGCTCAGCTAAGGCTTGTGACAAGGTAAGCAGCTCAAACAGCTTACGGTCATCGTGAACCGGAACTCCCCATTCTTCATCGTGGAATGCAACATAGAGGGGGTCTGAAGAAATGAAGGCAGCTTGCGATGATGTATTTATTGGTAGAGTACAATTAGTAGATACGAAAGGAAAAATGTATTGAGTCCTTCACATACTGCTCAAATTGTACCAGAGACTACAGAGTAACAAAATTGCTCACCGGAGTTGGCAGTGATCCAGGAGCACCTCCTTTCCCCCGGCTTTGGGTCGACTAGTGGCGGCGGGCTCATACACCTCGTCGATGCTGCGGATTCATCACCTTCCCGGCCTGCCTTCGCCTTGACTCTTTCTACAGTACCCCTCGCAGCGGTTACCTTCGAGGAGGCTGCGGGGAGAATCGTCCGGATGCGAGGGAGCTCCGGCAAGCTGCTCGCCGTTGACGAAGAGGTGATTCCCGGCATTTTAGGTGCCAACTTGTTGCCACAATTTGGAGCAGGCGCATGCACGAGGGCTAATAAGGTGCTAATAAGGTTTTTGAAACGGGTTGCGAAAGGTCGGATCTACCCTGTGGTGAGTTGCAACGGCTGGAGTCTCTTCGCGAGGGTATATGCGTCTTTCCGTTCCTTCTGTGGTCACATAGTTCGTGTTGTAGGAGAGGCTGTTTCGGGCTGCACGTCGCCGTCGGGTGCCGGTGCAACGGCCTCCGCATGAACGGAGGGTGGCTTGGCTCGGACGGCTCGTACCGTTACGCGCAAGCGTTGCCATGCGCCGCCCTATCCACACGTAGCGGATCCCTGTACTCGTCGGCAACGGCAACAGCGTCTTCTATTCGATAACCATTCAGCCCATGTCCTCCATCGAAGAAAAATTACCCATTCTAGCAGCACAACGAAACGAGAAGAATGCATATATGAGGACAACAAATAGCGTCCAACACAATTTACATCGGAATGTTCTGGATCCTCGTGAGGACTTGAATTAGTTTGAAACAAGTTCATGATATCTTGAGCTAACAGTTGTGTACTGAGGTTCATCCAAGCGACGCGCTGGCGACCTTCCTCTCGCGACGCGCTGGCGACCCCGCCGCCGCCGCCGCCGCCACCTAGCTCCGCCCAGCCTTTCCCTCCTCCATCCAAGCCATGCCCCTCTCCGGCCGCCGGCCACCTGCCCTCAGCTCCTCCCCATCCACCTCCTAGTTCTCCTGCCTGTGCTGCTTGCCCCGCCATGGCGGAGGCGACCACGGCCTCCCCTTTCCGCCACCAGCCCCTACCGGCGGCGGCCGCTCCGGCCCCGTCGCCCACGGTCTCCCTGCGCCCACACCAGTCCCCGCCCCCGCCTGCCGTGGTCTCGCCCCCGCCGGTAGTGGCTCTGGCCGGTTTCGCTCCAGATCTGCCGCGCCAGCGGCTCCGTTCAACGGTCGTCGGCGTCCTCACCTCCCTGCTCGACGTGGAGGAAGCGGCCGAGTCCAGGCTTGACGCGGCGCCCGTGCCTGCTGCCATTGGTGGTGAAGCTGGAGATCCTGCCACTCCGTCCCTGCCGCCTCTCGAGTTTGGTGAGCTCCACCTGCCGCCTCCCCCTGCTCAGCTCCCTCCAAACTTCACGCCGGTGGTCATCTCCGAACTTCCACCTGCGCCTACGGAGGGGATTTGGGAGGAGGTTGGGGAACGGCGCCGCCCGAGGCGGGAAAAGGCACCTGCTCCGCCTACCAGGAAAGGGACCGGTCTCTCCCCTGCCTTCAAGCGCAGGACCTTCGGTCTGTGTTTCCGGTGCTTGTCGCCGGAACACTTCGTCGCTGACTGCCATGGTCCTGTCCGGTGTCTGGGATGCCGCCACTCTGGCCATCGCGAGAGGGACTGCCCGACGCGCTCTTCAGCCAGTCAGGCGCCGGACCACCGCTCCCGCTCGCCTCCTGCACCTCCGTGCCGCTCCAGGGACAAGCCTGATGGCCTCGCACCTTGCTCTGGCAGCCGCTCGCCCACGGGCCCTCTTCGTCAACCTCAGCGCTCGTGGGCGACGGTTGTCGCTCGGATGTGCCCAACCTGGTGGCTGGGCCGGGGGATGCTACGCCTGTGGCTAGTCCGGTGGCAGTTTTGGGGCCTCTCCTTGCAGCTCAAGCGGAGGCACTCAGCGCTGAGCTTCAGGTCATGTTCGCAGCTCGATTGGAGGAGGTGTTCCTGCCCCTTCGTGAGTTGGTCGCCGCTGTGCAGGGTTGGTCTGAGCAAGTCTCGGGCCTTTGGGAGCTGATGGAAGCCATCGGTGGAAGGCTTGCTTTCATCGATTCCTCGGACAAGGTTGTTGAATCGGAGCCGCTCGACGTGTCTGATGGTGCGGCCGTTGGGGTGTCTGATGGTGTGATGGCGCAGTGTGTGGATGACTCTCCTGATTTGGACTTTGTCCTACCGGAGATGGTGCTTCAAGGCGTGGAGGAGCATAGCAAGGTTGATGAAGTTGTGGCTTCTTGCAAGAGCCTGGAGCTGGCTGAGGTGGATTTGCTTGCTAGCTCAGTTGGTGAGGTACCCGTAGAGCTGGCTGGCTGCGGGGTTGAGCGATTTGGGTCCTACTCTCCCAGGGGTGTGAGCCTTCCCGCCTCGGCTCTTGCCCTGGATTCCACCTTCACGCCTATTGTTGCTTCGGAGCACGTATCCCCGGTGATGCAGGGGCCCCCGATGAAGGATCTTGGAGTGCAGATGAGTTTGGCATTGGAGGAGTTGGAGGATTCTGATACCCCTAGCCCGGAGGAGAAGATCGCAAAGGTGATGGCTCAGTATGACGCGACTGAGCCACAGGAGATGACCTTGCCTTCTTTGATGATGGAGCTCTGCCGTGAGATTGTTGACATGCCCCAGGACAAGCAGCTTCGGATGGATGTTCCCTCTTTGGCAGAGCGAAGAAGCATCCGGTTGGACAAGAAGAACAAACAGTGTGTCATTCCAGTAGTCAAGCGCGCCGAGTTCAGATTGGCAGAGTCTTTTGGAGAACATCCAAAGGGACATGCTTTGAAGAGAGGCTCCGAGGAAGATGTGCAAGACAAGATGAAGCCTTATCTTCGATTGTGCAAGCAACCATCTTCGCCGACGGCGCTCCAGGCAATTCGTGAGATGGTACAAGTTAATGGTTAGTGGCTGCATTCATATGGCTAGGCGCAAGCTCTCCCTTTGTCGGGTGAGTGATCTCCGGGTGGTGTTGCTTGGTGTTGTCGAGTACAAGGTGTCTCCGATGGACTTGGGCCTAGGGAGTCTTGTTTCCGGCTCCGATGATGTGCCTTAATTCCTTTTATAGGTTTTGAGTGGTTTTCGCCGGTTCCCGTAATTAACCGTGCATTGTATGGGTTTGGGTCCGGTTTCCCTTCTAAACTGGATCAATTCTTTCTTCTAATAATGCAATGGCAGAGCTCCTGCCGGTTACAGTCAAAAATGATATCTTGAGTTGGATTGCGGTTTTTAGCGCGACAAAATTGTCATCACTCTGAGTGTCTCCTCTTTGTTCTGACTACCCCAGCAAAAGCAGTCTACAGCTATGCAGGGAACAAAAGCCTGGACGGGATGAATCGAACCTACAAACTTTTGACCAATGTTGGACCTTGGTAGTTGTTATTTGTTACCAATCAGCCACTGCTGTGACTGCCAGTGCTAACTAACCAGTTGAGAAGCCAGATTTCAAACTCTGGTGTAGGCGTGTAGCAGTACGCAAATCCAGCTTAGAGGTGTTCTGCAGCGCAGGGAAAATGCCGTCAGTTGATAAAAAATTTAACAAATAGCCAGAGGAGCTAAACACAAGTGTGAAGTGTGAGGCTTGAATAGAAATATAAGAGAACGGGAACAGGGAGCTACTTACAGAAAAGCATTATATGACACAATATAAAACAAAAGCATTACGTCGATTTAGCAATTGTTCAACTGTGTCTATCGATTTACTTCTCCGAGAAGTACTTGGAATCCTGAAAATGGAGTGGCTCGTTTCCCCAAGAGGTCCATCCAGAACCCAACTCTCTTGCAAAAAGCTCAATGCACCTTGGAGGTTTAGGACCAGGAATATATTCTGAAAGTATTTCTTTTGCAGGTTAAGGAGATCATATCGCAACTATACGAAGAGCCGCTTAGGTTAATATGCTCTTCACTGCTAATAAATCACTAGTTAATTAACAGGATAGACACTGACAAATCATAGACAAGGATACTCTGAAGGGGAGGTTTCCTTGAATGTGCACCCGGAACACTCATAATTACTTGGTTGCCTTGCAAAAACTTGAATTTTGATCTTGGTTCAGCTTCTCTATTCTGCAGGAGGAAAACCAGAAGAACAAAATATATTAATTTCAGGATCCACGGTGCAGATAAAAGCATTCCAAGGCAAATAATCTGGACGAAAGAACTCACAATGTTTACGTAGCCAAGAAGGAGACACTCATAAGGCCTGTGATGGAACAAGTCTAGATCACCAATCAGTGAACCATCCGTCTTTACCTAGGATTTGTTGAGATTTTAAGTGCCAGATTGCAGAAAAATAAATAACAAGTATAAAATTATCGAATCGAATGTGTCAATGTTGAAAGATAAGCTGCACATGAGTATTAGCTGCAAACCTTCAGCCAATAAAACTCGGTGGGATCTTTCACTCCCCAAGATGGAAGCAACTCCTCCTTAACAAATCTTAGCAGTTTCTCCCTATTTGTAATCCACAAAACTAGAAGAGCTCCAGCTGGATCGGCAAGTTCTTGAACTGGAAGAGACAACAAATATCTGTTGGGAAGTGTAGGATACCTAGGGTATAAATTGTTGAATAAATCAATTGAAATAAGAAATGGGACTATCACAATTAAAAATATGACAACAAGACAGAAGATGGATCTGTTTTAGCCCAAGAACATTTAGATTTCATGAAACTACTAACAAGCACATCCCCCACTCAGTGTTTACTAGTAGAGAACATAATATCAAGCACACATGGTTCATGCTCAGTGTATCATACCTATAAATCATAGCGTACCATATAAGATATGCTTCCTACTCTTATGGGAAAAAAGACTTCAAGAAGACAAGAACTAAGGAATGGTGTAGAATACTACAAATGCAATATTGAGGAATAGTACACACAGAACAACACTTTGTAGGTCGGATATCACATATGTATGCTAATATTCAAAGCAGGAGTAGAAAGTTGACAATGCAGTGTAGTTTAGTTATATCATGTCACAGATAAACAAAAAGGAGAAAGACTGGAAAGTCAGCTACCAATAAGCCGCATGGTAACAATCCAAAGTTCACTTACTTGGCAGAAAAAAGAGAAATGGAAGTGCTAACTTACGCTTCTTTCTGACGAACACATCCATTCTCCCATGGTGGGTCAATAACTATAAGGTTGTACCCTTTATTAGAATTATCTGGAGACAAAAGATACCATTCACAAATTAAACGAGTACAAGTACATCTGCCAGTACAACTATAACAAGCACAGCAGGATCTATACCACGTATTAAGACATTCTTTAAGCTATATTTCACATACCAGGAATGAGATCACGAACATGCCTGAGGTCAGTCTTCAGTTTATGCATCACCATCATCATCATGCAAAAGCATTTGAAATTAAGGTGGATAGTTCACTTCGATGAAAATAGATGAGATCCTTGCAATAAAGAATGATAATACTAACTCACCATCAGGAAACGACTTCCTTTTGGTAAGATATAAAGTCTACTCTGAAATTCTCCTTCCGCCTCGTCATTTTCCTCAACACTGATTATCCTGTTAAATAACGGACTTGATCTCCTTTGGATATGGCAAGGACCTAAAACAACGGTAGATAAGCTACTACACTTTAATTATGCACTTAGCATCATATATACCAATAAACATGGTCAGCAAGAAGTACTACATTTTTTACCTAGCACGTCCTGGTCATGAGGCTTCTGAAAGCAAAGAGTCATCTCATAGAGAGGTGCTCGCCACGAGCTCCCAAGCTCAACAAAATTGTTCTCAGAACCATTTTCGACATCGGGTACGCATTCATCTCCCTTGATCATCCGCGGAAGGAACTCCAGTAGATCTTTCGACTCAAGGAGTGAATTATGCACGCCAATTAGCAAAGGTCTTGCTTCCTATCACATGGAAGACCACAACAGATCCAAACATTAGATCAAACAACTGTAAAACACTATTCTGCCTATTTCTCCACAAATTTGATATCGTCATAGTGGCATACTCACTATTACTGTTTCGCGAACATCCTAACAAGACAACAAATGTTAATGACAGAACATCCTAACAAAAAATGGCACCTCCTAATTTCTAGTTTGCTGATGACACAATTAACCCTTGGGCACGCTAATTTTCTGTTTAACGGTCATTGCTCCATACGAGCAAATGTAAAGTTACTGTATGAAGTAATGGGGAATAAACAGACCACAGCCTTTTCACTGGTTCAGCTCTTACCGAATATACAATTAGATGAAAGAAAAAGCAGTAAAATAATCCAAACGAATGCAGCACATCGTCACCTGGTGCCGCGCTTCCGCGACCCGCTCCACGGCATTGAGTTCCCGGGGTTTCGACTGGCGCTTCCGCTTGCGCTTCTTCCGTTCAGGAGACGGCACCGTCTGCTCGCTCTGCTCGTCGCCTCCCTGATTCGACGGCCGGAAGCTTCGGGAGTAGTACGCAGAGGGGACGAGGCGGAAGCGCCTGTAGGATTCATTGAGGAGGCGCACCGGATCCAGGAAGGCAGCGCGGGAATCTGCGAGGCGGTAGATTCCCGTGGCCTCCAGCGACCGGAGCTTATCGGAGACATCCATCGGAGAGGCGGCGGCGCCGCGGCGAAAGGGTTAAGATCGGGACCGAGAGTGCCGGCCGCAGGGCAGGGATTTAACCCAGACGTGGGACCACGGGTCAGTGCAAAGAGTCGTCAGAGTCACGTGCTGTTTAAACAGTTGGTAGCATTAGAATTATTTAAAAATATTTTTAAATAAATTTCAGAGATGATCAAGAAATAAATTTTGCAAGGATGATCAAGAATTTTTTTTCAAGAAATAGCAGACGAATTGTTTTCATCCGCTTCAGAGATGAATAGCCTTGACCTCATCCCCTCGGCTATTCACAGAGTCGATAGGCCCAACTATAGTCGAGAGAGGAAATGAAAAAAGGTTTAACGAAACACTTTCAACTCCCGGCCGAAACGATTAGGCGGCATCTTTTTTTCTTTCTCCTGGCCTCTCTCTTTTCTCCCAAAGAGGTAGCGTGATGCTCCCCCTAACCCATATCAAATAGTTAGAGGAAGAATAAGTCACGACCTGATATGGTGATGGGATAGCTGGGTTGTTGTGGGTGGGGGGGGGGGGGGGGGGGGGGGGTGCTCTGGTGGAGCAATGGTGGGCAGCGGACGTGAGCGGTGGAGTTGGGGTGGTGCTAGTTTGAAGCACGACACTCTGTCAAACAGGTTTCACACGAATCAAGGGTAAAACCTTAATTACTTGCTAAGTTAGGTTTAGTGTACATGATTTATTTGGTTTGTTTCATGGGATATGTTTGGGTTAGTGTAGATGTATGTGTATCATAAATGTTTATATAATGTTTGTAACGCTCGTTCAATTGGATTTATGCGATATGTTTGGTACTTTTTCGATAAAGGGCAATATTAATATCAAGATGATACTAGTTACACCTAGTTTTTACAACAACACAACGTCAAGACCTAATCGAGACATCGATAATGCAAATAGCCAATTTATCACAAAAAGAATAAATGAAAGAAAATATGTGGCGCGAGGGTTAAGCCAAAGCAATACACAGCAATGCAGCACCCAACAAAAAAAATGACCCTGCTGCAATGCCTCGATCGTCGGCAGGCACATATGCTCCATGAATCTATGAGTGTTGGTTATCGTTCTTTTGATAGCTAAAAATAGTACTCACTTTGTTTATAAATACAAGTCCTTTTAGATAAGTACAAATACATGCTAAATATGGATTGAAATGAGTGAATCAACACACCAAAATACGTTTAGATACACATGAATAACGAAAAAACTAAGAAATACTTATAATTTAGAACCGACGGGTGTAGTTGTCACGGATTACGCCATTATGTGCATCCTTCACTCATGTTTGTTCTTCTTTCTTGTGTGTGTTTCTTGGGCAAATCCATCACTGTCGCGACAACAGGGGTAGAGTTCAGTCAAAGGGGAAGAGCGGCTAGTGCAGGCGAAAGGTCACGTTACCAACAGAAAACGAAACATGGTGTTTTCACAAGAACAACAATGCCACATGTAAGCACGTGCGTGATCTGAACCAGTTTTGCACCCGCATTACAACTTAGCGGACCGACTCGTCTGAATTCTCAAGTATTTTAATCAATTTGCACCCTCCAAGCAAATTTTAAGATACTATTCAACCTTTTATAAGTATGTGAACCAGCACGGGACAAAAATTGCATTCAATTGAAATCTACACGAACAAAATTTAACGACAGCAGATTCATCTGCTCATCCTCAACAATAACCCGAAAATAATCTTAAATCTACCAGTATACAACCAAATCATAGAACATGGATAGCGCCATCTACACCGATCATCAACCAGATCTTATTAGAACCATGAATACTACGCGATCTACACTGACCAACAAAAAAATAGGGGCGACCATGCAAGAATAAAATTAAAAACTTTAAAAAAGAATAGCATAATTAAAATCATTGATAGGTGTTCCAGGTCGATTCATGGAGGAAAAAAAAACTAGTTCACGGATGGGAGCATCCAAAATTTAATCAGCATCTGCTGGAGGAGTACAACAGGCTATGCCAACTATTATGAGGATCGAAGGCAAGGTCACCAAAGCATAGCTAATCAGATACTCCCTCCGTTTTTTAATATAAGATGTTTTAGCATTTGTCCACATGCACATGCACATGTACATAAATGTATGTAGACATGTATTAGTGTGCATGTTCACTCACTTTAGTATGTATCTAGACAACATGTACAACACGTAAAACATCTTATATTAAAAAACAGAGGGAGTATGTGCTAATTTCAATGTGCGTGCACTTGAGCTTCCCGATGATATAGATCACCACCCACACCTCCAGCGACAAGTAGGCAAAGAAGTATAAAGCCTGCCGTCAAAGAGAAGAGCATGAATTAGAGATAGGCTATTTGCGCACATATGATGTACTAGATAAATTGCACGCACCCGATTTAAGCGCATAATGTTGGGTGTCATGGCACAAGGGTGGTCCTCCTCCTCCACGGCCCTTCTAGCGCGGCGCGCTCTGCGCTGACGCCGACGGTCTTCATCGTCGGCGATGCTAATGGCGCATTGCTGGTTCTCCATGTCGTCGGAGAAGATTTGGACGACACCGAGTAATATCAGTCCAAACGAGTACCGTGACAGTGGTCTCTTGCATCTTTATATACAGCTGAATCATCCTTGTCAAATCCCACGTTTATTCATTGGACCTTCCGTAAATTAATATACCCCCTAAAGGCCTAAAGTATTTCTGAACTTTGATTTGAACATTCCTTGTACAGTCCACACTTCCTTGAAATTTTCAGAGCCTTCCCAAAATACTCGGATTTCCTAAATATATGTGAACCTTCCATAGTCAGAGTTCAATGATTTTCACACAAGCCCACGCCACCCTATCTGCCCCCCGCAAATCAGCACACACTCGACATTCGGTCCGCATGGTACTCCTTGATAGTGACCAGCGACGACCTTGGTCCCTGCGAAACTACAGTTTATAACTACTCCCTCCGTCCTCAAATAAATGGACGTTTAGGTTTGAAATTTTTCACAAAAGAGTGTACGTCTAAATTCCCAATGGACTTTGAAGTGGAGAAAATGTTTCTCTCTCATCACACGGGAATCAAGGCCAATAATGTCTAATGCATGGTATCCTCATTTTCTACATGCACTTAGCTCATTGTGGGTGGGGCAATTAAGAAAGAGAGATGGTATTGCACATTCCCAATGCATTGTTTAATCATTCCATAATTTGTCTTCAAATGTCTATATGTCCACTTATTTGAGGACGGAGGGAGTATTTTCCACTGCACCCTATTATCGAATGTCTTATTTTCGAGTTTTTTAAATAATGCGAAATAAATCATGAGCATAGATTATGTTGTATCTAATGCTTGTGCAAATTTTCATCAAAAAATATGATTGCGTGTGGTCTGCACACAAAAAACAAGTTTGAACACATGATACTATTCATTTAGATCCTTTCTTTTTTGCACATGTCACGTATTGCCATATTTTGGAACGAAAATTTGTAAACGCACAAGATACAACATAATCTATATCCATTATTTATTTCACATTTTTTATAACTTATAAGTATGACAGCAAGTACTTAGGGATGCCGCTCTCGGGGGAAGCCGGGAAGGCTTCGACGCTTGAACATCTAGACGTACATCGACAAAATGGAATCTCGCCTCCACCTAAGTAATGGTCAGTTTGTCACTCACGCCAGATGTGCGGAGCTGGTCAAATCGATCCTTACCTCGCCGCCAATCTTCTTGCTCACGGTCATCAAGGCGAATAAGCGGACCCTGAAGGCTTTCGACAAGATTTGTTGGGGCATGCTCTGGGCTTTCAAGGAAACGGTCAGCGGTGGTGGAGAATGCAAGGTCAACTGGGGTAAAGGTGTGCCGCCCTAAGAGCTTGGGTGGGTTGGGCATTCTGGATCTCGACAAATTTGCTTGTGCCCTGTGTCTGCGTTGTCTTTGGATTGAATGGGTGTATCCCCTGACAAGTCTTGGATGGGCTTGGAGACCCCGAATGACAAGACAAACATACAACTCTTCCGCGCCGCTACCCCCATCAGCATTAGCGAGGGCCATAAGGCCTCCTCCTGACTTGATGGCTCGTCCCCCAAGGTGATTATGCCTCCAAGCGAAAGAATTGATCGGTGCACAAAGCTCTCTCGAACCTTACCTGGATTGCAGACATTCGCGTCAGCAACTTCACTGTCAAGCACATCGCTCAGTTTGTTCGCCTTTGGGATCTTGTTTTTACCGTGGCGCTATCCTTCGGTGTGGAGGACTCTATCGCTTGGACACTCACCTCCAGTGGGACCTACTCGGCAAGCTCGGCTTACAAGGTTGAGTTCCTCGGCTATCGTACCTTGGAAAACTTGGGGCCCCGCCCAAATGTCGTTTCTTTGCCTGCCTGGCTGTGCGGAATAGACTATGGATGTCGGATCATCTCGCCTTCTGTGAGTGGCCTCACCAATCTACATGTCAACTATGCAAATGTCAGCCTAAGAAGGCTCACCACTTCCTTTTTGCCGCTACTCCCGGAGGGTCTGGTTGGCAGCAGCAGCTGCTTTGGTTGTCATGTCCATCCCTCTTGCACTATCTGGGCTAGGGTTGTGACACGGTGATATGCAAGGCTTTCCTTATCTGTCACCCAAAGACGCTTAGGTCCACCATCATCCTGGTGGTTTGGGAGATTTGGAAGAAAAGAAACGTAAGGGTTTTCCACAAGTCATCTATGCTTGCAATTCTGATTCAGAAGATTAAAGACGAAATGATTGGATAGATGGTGCAAAAATATCTAGCAGAAATTGTCTTTCCCCTCGATTTTCTTTTATTGCTTGGCTCAGTCCACTGCATATTTGCTTCTCTTACATCAATATATTAGGCAAAACTTCTACACTTTTTCCTTTTCTTAAAAAAAATATAGTTGGATCTCCAGCGTCCGGAGCTCATGGGAGGCCTCCATCGGAGAGGCGCCGCCACGGCGAAAGGTTTGGATCGAACGGAGTAACCGAGTTTAATGCGGAGGTCGGGGGAGGTCCTATTCTACGCCTTCAGCGTCGGTTCACACAGAAACGCGCCGAGGCTGAGCCACCCCGCACTACCTCGCCTTCGTCACCACCGACGGCGTCGCCGCTCCGTCTCCTCTATCGCCTCCTCTGTCGGCCAGGCCGCCTGCTGCCAAAACCAGCGGCCGGCGGCGCGAGCGCTGCTTCGCCGCCCCGTCCTCCTCAACCCGCCGCCCATCACCGGTCCGCCGACTCCCCGGGCATCCCTCTAACCCCCCTTCCCCGACGCCGGCAAACCCTCCCCGCACCCCAAACCCTAATTCCTCGTCCCCGGCGAGCTCCCCACCCGACCCCCACCCCCCAAGTTAAGGCAATTCCTCACCTGCACCTGTGCCGCCTCGGTGAGCCACGTCGTCGCCGGCTACGGTGAGGTCCATCCCTCGACATCGCGGCCAGCGCCGCCGTCCACGTCGGCGGCGAATGCTTCGTTTTCTTCTCGGATCGTCTTCCTCCTCCCTCCATCGAAGCAAACGGGCCAGGCCCGAAACAGTGAGAGGAAGAGCAGGAGGGTACACGTTTCGGCGCTAACCAGTGCAGCGGGTGTAGAATAGGATTCACCGGAGGTCGGGCCACTGGTCAGACGAGTCCTCGGAATATCGCGTGATGTTGACCGTTCAGCCCATAGGTCCCACTAGTCAGAGAAACTACCGGCCCAGCAAATTGGCACGCGCGGCGGCCTACCACAGCAGTCGCCGTCCACGGAACCAACGAACAACCCCCGCGAAATCTTCAAACCCCACCGCGACCGCCATGCCAATTTCCCTCCTCTCCGCCTCCCTCCCCTGTCCGCCGCCGCCTCTTCTCCGCCGCGCTATTCAACGGGGCCTGACCCCTCTCCGTGCATCCCTCCCGCCACCCGCGGGTCGCTTGGGCCTCGCCGCCGTCTGTGGCGATGGCGGCGGGAGGCGGCTCGTCGAGACGCGGCGCGCGCGGGCGGCCGCGGCGGTTCGGGTTTCAGGGGAAGTAGGCGGTGGTGGAGGAGATGGTGTTGGTACGGGGATCACAGCGGCGGCGGCGGCCACCGTGGTGCTCGCGGTGATGAACCGTGTGCTGTACAAGCTGGCGCTCGTGCCGATGAAGGATTACCCCTTCTTCCTCGCGCAAGTCCTCACGTTTGGGTAATGTTTGTGCTTCCAAGGTCATCTTAGCTCAATTTCAGCGAAATTCAGTTCTAGTGGTACAGGCTTGAAAAAGACTTGCAACCCTTTCAGAGTGCCATATATAAACTGAATGAATGTTGACTTTTGCAGGTATGTTATAGTGTACTTCTCTATTCTCTTCATAAGATACCGCGCTGGTATTGTCAGTAAAGAGATGCTAGAACTTCCTAAATCGCGGTTTATGTTGATTGGCTTGCTAGAAGCAATGGGTGTTGCTTCAGGCATGGCTGCTGCAGGTGATTACTGATACTAATATTCCAACTTATTTTCAGAATGTAGTATTTGAAACGTGGTTCTTAACAGCTACTGTGTTTGAAGTATGGTTTCTTCTTGAATTCGGATCATAACTAAACTGCATTTGCTTGTTTGTCTGTGCTCACAGCTATGTTGCCTGGGCCATCTATTCCAGTGTTGTCTCAGGTACTATGTTTTGATTTCGCCTGACAGGTCTAAATTCTCCACAGGTTCACTTCTGAATATTTAATATACTGTAGTGTACAAAGTATGAATGTCCGCGCGTACTGCATCCAATCCTGTATGAACTAGGTCACATGTAAACCCATCTTTGCAATATCATAAATTTGTGTATTTCGTTTTTCTTACTGTTCCTCTTGATGATATTCTTTTGTTACAAATCTCAGTACTTTCGAAATTACCACTTTATAATCTTGCTAGCTGCAATGCTAGATTAAACATATGTACACGATGATTAGTACTTTCTGTCTTTCTTTTGATGATTTGATGCATGCTGAATACTCTTAACACGCTTGCCCTGGCTTTGCAGTCTTTTTTGGTATGGCAGCTCATTTTATCGGTTGTCGTTTTGGGAAGGAAATATAGAGCAAACCAAATTCTCGGATGCCTACTTGTTACCACTGGAGTAATTCTATCAGTAGTAAGGTATGTATTAGAACAGATAGCCTTGTTTTATCTACTCATTTTATGTAGTTCACATCATTGTTCTCATAGTATGCACTGAAATAGTTCCCGATATCTGCTATACTCGGCATCATGGATTCATTGGTATTGTGTAATAGGACATGGTCATGTAAAGACCATACTTCTGATAAGGTGAAATTATCAGCTACTGACTACTATTGGAGCACTTTCGTGCATCTGAATGGTTAATTGGTTATATTGTAGGACTAATATATGTATGGTATATGGACATGATATGTATATGTATATTTTTCAAACCCCACCGCGACCGCCATGCCAATTTCCCTGGACGAACCAATGGATGTGAGAATGTTTACGCGGCATAGTTTAATTTCCATCCACTAAATCATTGTGTCGAACTAAAATTTGTTGGAAAGTTAGTAGCACGAACCTGGCCAATTCATACAAATCTAACAGATATTTTTGTGCATTGCAACTTCTCGGTAGCATCCAGGGCATAGGATTTTCTGTATTCCATCTTCTCAGTAGCATCCAGGGCATAGGGCTGGGTACATTTTCTGACAGTTATCTAACATGTAATTTCCAATGGCATGTAGATAACTCCCCTCTTGTTTGAAGGTGCTGTAACTAAGTATTAGCACTTATGCAGGCATTATAAGTCACATAATTTATTTTTCATGTATCTGTCTGCAGAAAAGCTTACCGGTTCAGGTTAACTATCCGGATACTTATTTCTTAGAGGCACGTGCAATGATACACACCACTGGTATATGTATTGTTCTCCCACCAAAAACACCATTGAACTGTAATAGAACTCAAAAGTAAATGTTTGTGGTGAGATCAGCTATAGATGGGTTAATCATTGCGTAGTTTTGTAGCACAGGGTTCTCAAATGATCGACTTTTCAAATGTACAGTTGGTGGTTCAGAAAAAATGCAAAAATGATGAATCAAAAGTTTGGAAAAAATATGCGGAATGAGAAATGAGCATGAATGTACACTGGTAGGGTAGCATTATAATGTATGTATGGTATATGGACATGATGTTGCTAATATGGAATATGTATATTTTGTGTTGATTCTCTTTTTAATATATCCTGGACATGTTTTTATTTTATGAATGCAGTGGAGCAAATGGTGGTCCATTTCTATCTGGTGTCAACTTTTTTTGGCCAGCAGTTATGATGGCTTCATCTGCATGTCAGGCTGGTGCATCTATAATCAAGGTTGAGCGGACTTGCTTTTGTGTACCTCTGACAAAACTTTCAGTTATCCCAACTCTAAATAATGTTTTTAGTATGGCAGGAATTTGTCTTCATTGATGGGGCAAAACGCCTTGAGGTTCGTAACAATAGTAATTTCAGGAGATAATGCATATGAATATCTGCTGTGCCTAATTGTTATTTTCATTTTAAGCAATTTTTTAGGCTTGAAGCATGATGGGTTAATTCTGTGTGTTTCTACACAGGGAAAGCGGCCTGACATATTCGTGGTAAACTCTTTCGGGTCAGGATTCCAGGTAAGCTATAAAGTCATCGTAGTTTTTGTTCATTGTAGGTCGAATAGTCACTTGTGAAAATAGAAATCCTACTCAAACCGTTCTTGTTTGATACTTTACGTTGCTGTGGAACTTTCTCGTGGTTCTTGTATCCTTACTTATTCCCCAATCCATAGAGTTTCCTCCTTTTTGTTCACTTACAATCTGCTACGTTGGACTATGCAGGCTCTTTTTGTTTTCCTACTCCTGCCGTTCCTATCTAATTTGAAAGGCATTCCATTGGCTGAGCTCCCTGCATATGTAAACCGTGGTGCTGCGTGCTTTCTGAATATTGGGGGTAATCTCAACGGTGAGTAATGCTTCTGATTGTTGTATCTTTAGATGCTAAATAGTAGACTATCATTTGTGACTCATATACCATGTATAATGTATGACTTCAAATTTGTTGTTGATTGAAGTAAAAACCTTCCCTAGAACCTTCCACTTCAACAAGAGCTGTTCTTTTTTCATTCGCGTGGACAAATTATTCGGTTATGCATGGCATAGGCTGACACATTTAAAGCCCTTGCTAAATATTGCAATTCATAGTGTCGAAGGCCCCGTCTTTGTCACTTGGGGGCTTAACCACTGATTAGTAAAAGCTGTGCGTCATGATGAGAGACCATGCTGCCATAGCCACTTTTCTCTAAACATATCTCAAACATCTTCTGATATTTTGGATTTTCAGATTGCCATGGTGCCCCATTTCTACCACTGCTCTTCATAACTATGAACATGGCCTTCAACATTTCTGTGCTAAATCTGGTGAAGATGTCTACTGCACTCGTTGCTTCGTTGACAGCAACTTTGGCAGGTCAGTAAAAAACCGAACTCCCTCTGAAAAGTTTACTGGCACCACCATAAATCATGCGTACAAAGCACTGGTTTTGAAAGTTGAGTGAAAAATGACGAGACAGTTCAGTAATGCAAGTCCAAGTTTCGTTTGGCTTTCACTATTGGTGTTTGAAAAGTGAAACATCTAGTTTTTCACGCAAATCATTTCGGAGGTCTTGTGCTAGAACAGGTATCCTAATGAACAGCTGGCGCCTGGCACATGCGCTAAAATACACAGTTAGATATGAATCTTCTGTTTAGTCGGTCTCGTTCATTTCTAACCTTCTATAATCTCTGCTTTTGCTGCAGTGCCTCTTTCCATATATGTCCTGTCGCTTCCCCTGCCATACATGCCTGGAGGAACAAGTTTAAGCACATCGTTTCTGGTGGGTGCTGCTGTCCTAGTCCTTGGGTTGCTCCTATACAACCTTCCTCAGAAGTCAGCTGGTCAATCGAAGACGGACTAACCAAGGAAGGCACAGAGCTTCACATTGATACAGCAGTAGAATTAGATTTCATTGGTTGCGGGCAGGGCAGATTTGTACATAATTTCTGATGAGTTGGCCACTCTGCAAGCATTTCTATCTCAGAAATATGAGTCCTGTCAGGCAGGGTCTAGTTTAAATTTGTAACTGCCACGGGTTGGAAACTACATGATCATGTGTCGGAGCCTGTGGTACGGAAAAAAGGGAAAGAGAGTGTTGACAGGACGGAGGTAGTTGCTTCATCAGCTCATATGCGTCTTGTGTTCTTAGTTCTCACACATATTCAGTTACTGTGGCTACAGAACACTTACACTGTTCTAGATGGAAAATATCAAGTTAAGAAAACCCAAGAGTTCCAGGAAGAAACCTCTTATACGAACCAGAGCAAATCTATGTCGAACAGTGCTAATCCCCTCTAGTTTCTGAAACTGCCTTGGTTTTCTACATTTTTTCTTCTGGCACGAGGAGAATGTGAGCAGAACCTCGCCGGGGAAAACCGGAATGCGAACTAGTACGTCGTTTGCGTGCATCGCCAGGCATATATGCCACTCATGTACAGAACAGGAGAACGCCGGCGCCATGCCAATGCGTGACTGATTTGGATCCAATTGCTTGTCCGCTAAACGGCAGGCTCGTCAGTCGTCACCCGGTTGATCCAAGCCTATGTGTAAGATATCGCGCTGGTACTGTCAGTAAAGAAATGCTAGCACTGCCTAAATCACGCTTCATGTTAATTGACTTGCTAGAAGGCAGCCTAGCTTGTGTGAAAATCACTGAACTTTGACTATGGAAGGTTCACAAATTTTTGCAGGGAACATTTGGGGAAGGCTCTGAATGTTTTTAGTGTGGACTGTACAAGGAAGGTTCAAATCTTGTTAGGAAAGTATTCTAGAAAAAAAATCTTGTTAGAAAATACATTACGGAGTATATTAATTTACGGAAGGTCCAATGAATAAACGTGGGATTTAACAAGGATGATTCAGCTGTATATAAACATGGAAGAGACCACTGTCACGGTTCTCGTTTCGACTGATATTACTCGGTGTCGTCCAGACCTTCTCCGACGACATGGAGAACCAGCAATGCGCCATCAGCATCGCCGCCGACGAAGACCGTCGGCGTCAGCGCAGAGCGCGCCGCGCTAGAAGGACCGTGGAGGAGGAGAACCACCCTTGTGCCATGACACCCAACATTATGCGCTTAAATCGGGTGCGTGTAATTTAACTGCAGCTTAAGTACGTGCAAATAGCCTGTCTCTAATTTCCTTCTTCTCTTTGACGGCAGGCTTTATCCTTCTTTGTCTACTTGTCGCTGGAGGTGTGGGCGGTGATGTATATCATCGGGAAGGTCAAGTGCACCCACATTGAAATTAGCATGTACTCCCTCCATTCCATAATAGTCTACATTCTGTACTAGTATTTTGTTCCATATTAATCTACATTCTGGGTTCTGAACATTAAATATCTCCTCGGTAATCAGCAACAACAAAAAACTAAGCAGTCTCTCTCTTTTTCTATTGGGTGTCATTAATGCTAATCTGACTTTGATTGGTTGCTTACATACTTGAGCAGTATTATTAAAGAGAATGCTAATTTGTCTTAAACTTTCTAGGATATAGAGTATTGTGGAATGGAGGGAGTATCTTACTAGCTTCGCTTTGGTGACCCTGCCCTCGATCCTCATAATAATTGGCATCGCTTGTTGTACTCCACGAGACGACGCCGATTAATATTTTGGATACTCAAATCTGTGAACTACTTTTGTTGTTCGGGAGTCCTGAGTGCAATTTCCCTTTTTTTCCTTTCAAGATATCTGAAACGCTTGCCAGTGTTTTTGTTTTTGTTTTGAGGGACGCCTGCCACTGATCTTAATTATGCCCGTTCTTCTTGAGTTTTTAATTTTTCCTTTTGCACGGCTACCTCATAATATTTATTTATTTATTTACCTAATAATAAAAGAATTAAGGTTTCTTCCCCCAATTTTTCGTCCGTTCTCTTCGTTTCGTACGTTGCGAGTTTCCGTGGTTTCCTACGTCAAGGGCAATGATGACGATATCGGACAAGAGACCAATCCAAACACGAGCATCCTGATCAGACCCGACTTGGTCTCTTCTTGCCTTCCTTGAGCCTTTAAATTTGGGGAGATCGATTGCGCTGCATCAGAATCCAATCTTAGGATCCGAGAATCAAGCGTTCCAGACACGCGAGTTAGCAAATCAACGAGAGATCAAGCGAGAAGCCAAGAACAATGGGGCGAGCACCTACGTTGCACGGATACGGCTCAAAACCCACGTATCCTGTGTCGGATACGCGCGGATACCCGGATACACGGATACTTCACCGGATACGTATCCAGCCGTATCAAGCGATTTTTTGTTCTAAAAAATTAATAAAACAACTCGAATATGGGTTACCGGTACAAAAATACCCTAATCCTTCCCGTATAAAGCCACCAACACCTAAGCTAGATGGAAACGTGACCAAGATAGAGCTGCGTCCCTGCCGTTAAGAAGCTTTTTTGACGAACAGCCATATAAAGGTACTCCTATATATCCTGATCCGTGTTTTAAAATTAGAAATTAGTAATTTTTATATATTATTAATTTTAATTATACATATCTAGACGTATCCCCGTATCCGTGTTTTCAAAAAATCGACGTATCGCGGTATCGCCGTATCCGTATCCGTATCCGTATTGCCGTATCCGGGCATCCTAGGCGAGCACGGCGGACAGAAGCAAAGTCGACGAGATCTTGGCCCTCGCGCGCGCTGAGCCCTCCGAGCTTCTGGTTGTACGTAATCCTGACGATTACGAGGCAACTTCTTCCTCACATCAGCGTGATCTCGACGATTACGGGAACGTGCCGCGCAGGTCGTAGCATTGGTGTCAAAACATGGCAGAGAGGGAACGACCGGGTGTGCGATTGTGCGTAGAAGAGATGATCTGCTCCCCTGCTCCGTCGTGTTTACCATGACGCCCTCCTGCGTAGCGCCTGCGACGACAACTGCCCGGACATCCTCTCGTACCTCCGCGACGTCGTGGACGCTAAGAACCGGACCATCAGTATGTGCATGCCCTGCAAGCGCGCCCGTGCTAGGCGCCTGCACGAGGACAGCAAGCAGAGCGGCTAGAGCGCCACCGCCGAGTGCCCGAGTCCGCCCAGATGTCACCAACTGCCCCAAGCCTCGTCGTTTCGTAGAGCGCCCGCGACGTTCGAGACGACACCGACGACCACGGCGTCGTCGTATTGGTTGCCCAAGGAACGCTCTCGGTGGCCGACGCTTACTGCTTGCTAGAGAAGATGTGTTGTTCGACAACTCTGAGATGCTCAGCTTCAGCTGGCTTATTGGACAAGATGGCATCGGATCGTGGACAGTAAAGATATACGGAGTATATGATTCCAATCTTGTTGCGGTGTTCGATCTCTCCGAGGTTGTAGGAATTGCAGGTAGCATGTGTTGGATTTTCATCTGTGACGAGATACAGTTAACCTATTACTACAGGGCACCCTATTACTGCATGCTAACTCTGTCATGGGCTGCATCGAGAAGATGTAAAAACTATTTCCCTGAATGTTTGGGGTAAAATTCGGATTATGCCGATATTTTTTTAAAAAAACTAGTGGCCGTGCACGCACGTCTCATAATTTATTATAATATAAATATTCGCCGAGACGACTGACAAAAAGGACTTGAAAACATTGTACCAAAAATGTTAGTACAACATTGATTTTTTGTGAAAATCAGTGTATACTTCTTTTATGTTTCAATTTCATTTATAAATAGCATACAAAATAAAACCACAATTTATTAATGTTTCAATTTCATTTTTTTAAATAAAGAGTATATATTAATATCGCGGAGATACCAATTACACCCAGCTTCTGCAACAACGCAATAACCTAGGGTATTACGGATGCACACAGCCGAAAAACAATAAAAAGAAGAAACTAAAAAAGAAAAGTCCAACTACAGGGTTACAATCCTTGCAGCTGTAGCACAAACCACCACCAAGACAAGACCTGATGTCCAATTTCTCCAAAAGCAACGTCTTCAAGAAGGAAACAGTGCACAAGCGCCGTCGTCGCCCGATCGTCGATCTTGGGTTTTCATCCTAGAGATAGTCACCGCTGTCAAAACAATGCCTTCAGCAAGTCCATTATCAGGCACAACCAATTAAGGTCAGACCTTGGATTTTCACCCTGAAAGGTAAGACTTTGAACTTCACCTGTGATGTCGCCCCCACTTACATACCGCTGCTACGATTCCTGAAACTCCAAGCAAATACCTCATCCTCGCAAAGGCTCTGATCACCATCACTAGTCCTCCAACCTCGACTTTCATGACATTCTTCGCCTCTGACTTCACCATGGATTTGCCCATGATGGCAATAAAAGCAGAGCTTTGCGCCGCTCCTTCCGGCGTGACCGAATCGCACCCGATCCAGCAATCTCTAGGCATAAACGCCCATGGAAGATCGCCGGCAGAGCCTTCCGAAACCCGACACTCCGGCCAGATCAAAGAGGACAGGCATCAAGCAGACCTTCGTCTTGGAACAAGAGGAACCTAGGACCGCCGCCTTTATTGGACAGATCGGCAGGCCCCACGCCGTCACCCGTCAGCCGACCCCCTCTGGCATAAGAGGAGGCACAGACTCCACTAGCACCCACGAACGCGACTGGGTCGAAACACGGCGTCGCGCATACCAGTCTACGCGAGTAGCTGCTGGTGCATCACTGCTGCCGATCCTAGGTGTCCGCCTGCTTGACCAGAAGCGGAGTCGCCAGATCCATAGATCCTTTTCTTTTATACCATATACTATGACTTTACTTTTTTGGTTATATATTAATTGAAATTACTTATGACTAACCTTCACATGAGATTCTTTTCTTTTATACCATATATACCAAGGTCTATGTGCTTTTTTTAAACTTTTGCATCAATCCTAAATTTTATATTGCAAAGTGATCCATGCATATGTAAGAATCATGGAGCACACAAACCTCATATATATAGAAGCCAACGGAATCGGTGCATCGCGAACGGCTGGAACTGGTGCACAGAGAAGGTCGCCCAGATCGACGTTGACCAGAGGCAATAGCGGGCGAGTGAGGGGTCGTAGCTGGTAGGTGCCCCTAGAGATGATGCAGATTGCTCGCAGAGGCCGGCTGGGGTACTGGCTAATCAGCTACGCAAGACAAATTCCAATTGAAAGACTCAATTTCGAGCTTTCATGGCGAGCGAAATCCGGCGAGTTTATGCGATATATTTGGTCGGAAATTTTCTGGATTTCCGTGGTGGGAATCTTCGCGCAGAGGAGAGTTGCTATACATTGAAGAAGGCGCGCACGTCCTCTGAAATAGGCTCCGCGTAAAGCTGTCGAAGGCGACTCGTGCAGTGGATGACTCGATGGTAGCATACTTATGACTTTATTTTTCTATCTGAAGCTCATCTTCAGACTTAACCTCTGGCTATGTCTAGAGATAGTAACTGCTTCCTGGCATCATGGGAGTACTCTTTTCCAGCAGCGCCTCTCTCCTACTCTCGGTTCTTTTTGTACCAGGTAATCGTCCGCTTCCAGAGTTCCAGTAGCCACCCAATGAATGAATCAAATGCAGGCGCTAGCTGATCTAGCCAAAGCTTGCGACCAACGTCCGGAGCACCACGTTATGGCTGTTGCGGTTGGTGGTGCCGGTCTGCCAGTGACCATGTCCGGTGCGCGCGGCCGGAGCCCGTCCATGAGCATGAGCAGCTTTGACGCAACGCGGCGCTCCACCTCCTTGTACGACTCGCGGTTGGGCGTCGTCTTCTTCTGTGCCTGCGCTAATTCTTGCTCTGGCCGGCCATGGCGGATTTGATCCTTGGACGCAATGGCGTGCACGAATACCATCTTGTTGGTGCCAGGCCGGACGTAGAGAAGGATCTTCTTGCGAGACTCGACGTCGGAATATCTAAAATAGGTTGGGTTGGCGCAGCGGCAGCGGCAGCTCGGCCTGCTTCCCCCAATTAGCATTGCCGTGATCGATCAAGCTTTTACCGATCTAGAGATCGACTCAATCGAATCAGCTGCCTAAGGTTTTCGTCTCTAGGCTACAAGCGGCGCGGTGGAATATATATTGATAGGGCGCGCGGCGCGCCTAGTCGATCGAATCCTTGTTGTACTCGTTCTACACTCACAAATCGAGAGGTGACTGACTGTACCGGAAAACTAATCACATGTACTAAACGATGTCCAGACCCAGCGATCGATCGGGTATAGGAAATCACACGACATAGGAAACCAAACGAAGGAAACGTTAGCGACGGACGACAAGAAACGACACGGACCAAGGAAGAGCTCAACGGTTTCTATTAGGCGATGGCAACCCCTGTAATTTGCAAGAAAACGAAAATGTGTGTTGAGTTGTCAAACATTGGAGCGATCTAGAGCGTTGATCAAATATTGAACGGATTAAATTTAATGTATCCCAAACATGTTTGCTCTTTTAATAGTAGTATAGATAAACATTTTTAAATTTTCGTAGCAGCGCACGGGCAATTTTCCTAGTTTATATCTATATTACCATCTTCAAAGATTGAATTGTGGTTGTTATATTCTATCTTAGGATGAGTTTAAGTTGGATTACCTGACGGAAAAGACCGAGTGAAGAGATGGGGCACACACAAAGCATGATTACGACTCCCTCCGTTTATAAATACAAGACTATTTTGTTTTTCGTGTGAACTTTGACTTATAATTTTAGTCAACAAAATATATGTTATATGTCATAAAAACTATATCATCGAAAACGTTATTTTGAAATGTGCATCCAACAGTTTTTATGGCATATAACTTCGTTGTTGGTAAAATTAATGATCAAATTTAGACCTAAAAAATATGAAGTGGCCTTATATTAAAAGACGGAGGGAGTAGGGCGCGGACTAATGGCAAACTGAGACAATCGCGCCTGATATACATATTTGTTCTTAGAAATTTCAAAAATGGTCAAAAAATTCCGAAATTTGTTACGCTCAAAGATTACCAAGGATCATTTTCCTTTTCGACCAAGAGCATACATATTTTTTTTTTCAAAAAGTGCCAATCCTTTCCAGTTTCTGTATCTGGCTTTGTGTTATTTTATATATTTTTTATTTTTGGCACGAGGAGAATGTGTCATGAGTTTGTGTCCTGTCCCTCTCCCTCACGATACCATCCTGCACTCCTCCTTCAACGGAAGCCATGTCAAAGCGTGATTGATCTGGATCCAATTGCTTCTCCGCGAACGGCAGGCTCGTCACCAGCTGTGTCCATGTCTAGCCCATATAGTCAAGCAAATCCTGAAATATGAGAAACCATTCAGCTTTTTAACAACAAATTGAGGCTTAAAGTGTAGTCCCACGTTATAAGTGGAACTAAAAGTTTAATCTCACATTTCTAGTTTGGACAGATGTGCACCAGCTTATAAGGACAACCCTTCTTCAACTAGTAATAGAGTGAGAATAGGAGGAGCCTTCCTGGACTCCTCCTCCGCCCGCCACGCATGCATACACATATAGGCATAATCTCTCTCGCGTGTTAAAAATTCCTTCATTTCAGAGAAATGTTTTCAGGAGCCGGGACGCAATGCGAATGCAAACCAAGCCAAGCGACCCGTCGTGATCGGAAACGGGGAAAGGCTAGGTTGGCAAGGCAAGCAACGGAAACCGTTAAGCGAGCGTGTTAATTCCGACGAAACCAGCGAACCGAAAGCTCGCGAGCCAGCTAGCCATAGCCAGACGGAAAGAGAGCGAGATCGACCACTTGACCGGCGGTCGCCGCGCCAGCACTCAACGCAGCACCGACCTAGTACGTGCTTGGCTGCGCCGCGGCAGATCTGTTGGCTAGCGTACGTGGCGACGTGGAGATCGCACGCGCAGTACGTCTTAATTTGACCGCAGCTAGCGATTAATTCGAGTAAGCAGCAGGGGGGAAATCAATCAGATGATCGGGACCCGTATCGACCGACCTCCCCGCGACGCGAATCCGGCAAACGGCAGTCCCGTACTCCCGTTGAGTCCAAGTTTGCTCAGGCCGGCCGCCGGCCACTAGTGCGGCTACTCACTCCGTCCAGAATTAGTTGATGCAGTGTGTCAACAAATTCGAGACGGACAGAGTGGAAAGGGAAATACTGGCCTCTTTGTTTACCTATCGATCTAGCCTTACTTATTCAGTCCGCTTAATCAATGGACTAGCATATTTGTCGGTACCATGAATCTCTTCTTCCAAGAGGGATTTGCGTCCTAGTATCTCTATCTCTACTATATAATATGCCTTAAGGTGATGGTGCGTTTTTCACTTTCCAGTTTTACCCCTTATCGCTGGGCTAATTACGCCCTTTGCCACCGCCAAGTGATATGATCGGTTCACTATTCACCGTGACTCGAGTCCGTCGGAAAAGTCCACCGATCAGGCACGCCCCCGTCGGGCAGTTAATGGGCGGCACACCTGGGAGGCCAGGGCAGCCGCCCGGTGGTTGCCGGACCGGAGGATGGGCGGCCCGCGGGGGAAGGAACGCAGCGCCGTTCGCGAGCACAAGGGCGTCGCATGGGGAAGCGTCGGGGGGCTGCGCTCTTGCAGGGAGGTGGCGGGGCCGGGCGTTGCACGAGATGAGCTCGGGAGGTCACGGTCGGAGTTGGGGCAGCGGCTATGGAGAGGCTAAGTCGTAGAAGAGAGAGGGGCGCACACTTAGGCGTAGCGGCGGGCGGCGCAGGACAGGAGGCGCAGGAGGCCAGGAGGAGTGGGGCTGCTTACGGAGGCGACGGAGGAGCGACGCACGGAGGCGCAGGAGGTCGACGGCCGGCGGCGGAAAGCGCCGTGCTGACCGTCTCCTTCTGCTCCCTGAAGGTCGACGCAGGAGGAGGGCACGGCGGCGCAAGAGGAGGGGGCGGCAGCGCAAGAGGAAGGACCACGCAGAGGGGCGGCGGCTGACGGCGGCGCACGCAGAGGGCGGCGGCTGGGTGATGGTCGAATGTAGATGGATTCGTCGGGGAGGGAGAGGATAAGGTGATGTGTGGTGCCTGCTTCGTGCCTGCGTGACTGCCGTGGTGTGTGCGTGCGTGGACGCGTGAAGAAGAGAGTACTCCTTTTCTTTTACCGAAATTGCTACGCGTACTCTGCCACATGGTGTTGAAAAAAAGGTGTAATGAGGTTTTTTTTACTATGCATAGTACAATTATCAAATTTAAATTTATAAAGATATACGTTCCTCTATGTACGTTATGGGCAGGATAGAAACATAGAATGGACCTTGTTGATGTTGCACAAGAACCCAAAATGTAAATGTTGACCTTGTTGATAGTTTGCTTTCTGTAAACGTGACTTATAATTATGCAAAGTAATTCTTTCAATATATATAATAATATGAGATTCTTTAATATTTATGTGTATTTTAAATTTAAATGTGTGACATAAGTGACGACACAATATAACCCGTGGCAACGCACGGGTATTCAACTATTCAACTAGTAAAACTAGGAGGAGGACGTACGACGGTGCACGTGCCCCTAGAAGCACATGGTGACACGTGTGCACCCAACTCCATATGACGTGTATGTCTATTTGATGTATTTTCTTTTCATTAATATAAACTTTGACATGTAGAGCACCCATTACATTTGTCATGCAAATGTATCTAGACACGTTTTATTTTATATGTTCATTCATTTTAGTATGCATCTATAAAATATGTAGAACACCTAAAACATATTATATTTAAGAATGGAGGGAGTACCTTTCTATCTAGGTAGTTCAAATTCTTGATCTTGAGTTTCTTTACTTTACTCATTAGGATCAATGAGTGAGTATTCTATTACCATTAGAAATAGAGCAACAATTAGTGTTATGAATTAATGTTATGAATAGGATCATCGATTAATTCACATGGTGTATTAGCATTTTTTCAGAATTACCACACACCTCCGACTTGCTTCTAGGGACGATGGTGAAACCCTAGCCGCCTTCGTCTACTCCCCTCCCCATTTACATGCCGACGTCGGAGGAAGTCCACAATAGAAGGCGGGCAGCATGCTTGTCGCCTTGCGTTCTAGGAGCCCTCGAGACGACTCTAGACGACACGCGCATCTAGGCAATGGTCGAGCCGTTGTGGCTGCGGGGCAGTGCAACGACGACACATAATTTCAACAACGGTGGCAGTTCGGAGCGGAGGCTCCCGATCTCTAACTAGCGGCAACAATTGATCTTCTTGGTTCCCGTTTACTGACGGCGGTGACGGTGATGGCGACGCATCTTCCCGATCCTCGTAGGTGGCATGTAGCATCGTGCGGCGGTCTTGATCAACTCAGATGTAGGTCACCCTCGGTCGCACTTTGAAACTTGTCCCAAGTAGGTTGAAAGCTCCATGTTCGACTTTCATTGGTTGAACTTGAGAAGGGTGGTGTTTGGTTGTTGAAGGCATTATTTGAAGTTTGGTGAGATTTCTCTTTGAGTGGAAACATATGAAATCATCTGTGTGGTTGGATCTATGATGTCGACATCATGTGTCGTTTCTTTCTAGAGGCATCGTTGTTGTAGCACTTCCCCGTTACCCTCGTTGAGTTGTAGATGTTCCATTCATCTCTTTATTTTTATTGTTGTTGGCTCCTCGATATTTTTACTAATTTTAGATATCCTATTGGTGCAAAGGTCAGATATATTGTTATCTTCTCAATATAAACACAGTCTGTTTATACCCAAAAAAAAGAGCCAGTCGAATCCATTCCGGTTTCATAGCTGCCAACAAGCATGGGCTGCACGTTGCAGCCTTGCTTAAGAACGTATAGACAAGTTAAAACAAGAAACATAAAGTGTGCTTCGATTAGAGCATCTCCAAGCGGAGGCCCCAAACCCGCCCTATATGTCCAGGCGGACGGTCCGGAGGCCATTTGGCCCAAAAACGTCCACCCAAGCGTGGCCCCCAAACCGGCCCCAAACGACCGGGCGGTCCGGCACACCCCAAACCCAGCCCATATCTGGGGCGGGTTTGGGGTAGCGCGGACGCGACCGACGCGTCCGGACGCGCCCGCCCCGTGGGTCGCTGACAGCGCGGCCCCATGATACGTCTCAAACGTATCTATAATTTTTGATATTCCATGCTTGTTTTATACCAATTGCTACATGTTTTGTATCTACTTTATATCACTTTTATACATTTTTTGGGACTAACCTATTAACAAGATGCCGAAGTGCCAGTTCCAGTTTTCTGCTGTTTTTGTATTCCAGAAAAGCTAGTCTGGAAATATTCTCGGAATTGGACGAAACTACACGGGGTGCCTATTTTTCCAGAACACGCCTGGCGGAGCAAAGGAGGAGCAGAGGAGGGCCACGTGGGACCCACACGTGGCCAGGGCGCGGGGTCCCCCTCTGGCGCGCCCAGGGTGCGTGTGGGCCCCACGGAGGCCTCCAGCCGCCGCCCTTTCGCCTACTTATTCCCCCCGACGCGAAAAGCCTATGTGACTGAGCAAATATCCACGAAAAGTTCCAGAGACGCCGCCGTCGTCAACCCTAGCTCGGGAGGGTTCAGAACCTCTTCCCCGCACCCTGTCGGAGAGGGGAATCGTCACCGGAGGCTTCTACATCGCCATGCCTGCCTCCGGAGTGATGCGTGAGTAGTTCATACTTGGACTATGGGTCCATAGCAGTAGCTAGATGGTTGTCTCTCCACTTTGTGCCATCATGTTTAGATCTTGTGAGCTGCCCTACATGATCAAGATCATATTATTGTAATGCTACATGTTGTGTTTGCTGGGATCCGATGAATATTGAATATTATGTCAAGTTGATTATCAATCTATCTTATATGTTATTTAAGATCTTGCATGCTTTCCGTTACTCGTAGATGCTTTGGCCAAGTAGATGCTTGTAACTCCAAGAGAGTATTTATGCTAGATAGTGGGTTCATGTCTCCGTTTAACCTGGGACAGTGACAGAAAGTTCTAAGGTTGTGGATGTGCTGTTGCCACTAGGGATAACCTAACGATGCTATGTCCACGGACATATGTATTTGTTTACATTACGCACTTTACTTAATGCAATTATCCGTTGCTTCCAACTTAATACCAATGGGGAACTCGGATGACAACCCGGCGGTGAATTATTAGTCATAGATGCTGTTGGATAACGATCTATGTATTATGTCGTAATGCCCAATTAAATATCATAGTAGTCAACATGTCATGTATATGCATTGTCATGCGCTCACTATTCGTCAATTGTCCAGCTGTAATTTGTTCACCCAACATGTTAGTTATCTTTTATGGAGAGACACCACTAGTGAACTGTGGACCCCGGTCCATTCTTTTACACTGATTAAACAACCACAAACTGCAAACTATTCCTTTTTCATTCTCTGCAATTTAATACTCATTTTCCACACCATACGTTTAATCCTTTGTTTTCAGCAAGCCCCAAAGTAGTTTGATTGTGTTGTGTGCAGATTCCACGTCAACAGTCCAGACTCCCGTCAACAACACTATTTTTCTGGCGCCGTTGACAACCTTCTGAAGAGTTGCTGCTCCTACTGGTTCGATAACCTTGGTTTCTTTCTGAGGGAAAACTTGCTGCTGACTACATCATACCTTCCTCTTGGGGTCTCCCAACGAACGTGTGTTTCACGTCATTAAGCTATTTTTCTGGCGCCGTTGCCGGGGAGACAGCAGTCTTCTGCAAGGGGAGTTTCACGCTTCCAATCTCTTTACTTTGTTTTTGTCTTGCTTAGTTTATTTTATTTTATCTTGTTTGTTTTTTATTATCAAAAACACAAAAAAATTAGTTTCTTGCATTCAGTTTATTTCGGTTTGGTATTATGCCTAGTTATTTATTTGCTATCAATGTCTTCTCTCTTTGAAACAAAATCTTATTGGGTAAGTGGGTTCACGGAGGAACAACATAATTACTATAAGGAATACCGCTTGTCTCAAAAAGGGAAATATTTATGGGAACAAATAAGTAGATTGAATTATTTTGCTAAAAACTTGTGCTCTACTTATGATGAATCCTACTGCTTTAATGAATCTTTATGTTGTAGAAGGCATAAACACCTCCCTTTCCAATGTGATTATAATGATAATGAAACTTTGGCTGCTTATGCTAAAGGAAATTACGACTTTGGTAATCTTGAGCGAATTGAAGAATTTTTTGTTTTTAAGGGTGCCTATGAAATTGCTGGTTATATTTAAAATGATGATGCTCCTTGTAGAACTGAGAATTCTGCTATACTTGGTTATTGCCTTGAATATTACAATGATAATCCTTATATCACTGAATTTCTTGAGAAGACTTATTCTCCAGAACAAGTTGCTACCTTTCAGGAACCTATGGGAGAAGAAATTGCTGAAACTGTGATCTCATTGGATGAAAAAGAGGAGGAGAGTGAAGAACAAAAGGAGGATCTACCTCCTAAAGATAGTAACTCTTTAACTCTTACATTATTTGATTGCCCTCCATGCCCACCTAAGGAGGAAGAGTGCTATATTGTTGAATTTCGTGATTCTATTGAAATATCTCCTTTTGATAAATTTGAAGTAAACATCCTCCTTGACTCAGTAAAAGAGGAAATTGCAGAAAGTAAAAATGTACTCACTAATGTTATATATGATAATGCTCTTGATGATGGTCCTATATTGGTTGAAAATATTAATTGCACTACTAATGAAAATGGGATTGGAGAGGTCTTGACTTTATCTAGATGGAGTCCATACCTCTTGAGAATGATCAATCATCTTGTTATAAAATTGTTAAAAGTGGGTTTGAAAGTTTTAATCCCACTATTTTTTAGCTTGATAAAAATTATGTGTTTGTAGATCATGAAAAGCATGCTTTATGTGATAGTTATATTGTTGAGTTTGTTCATGATGCTACTGAAAATTATGAGAGAGGAAAATATGGTTGTAGAAATTTTCATGGTACTAAAACACCTCTCTATATGCTAAAAGTTCTGAAGTTGCTCTTGTTTTATCTTCCTATGCTTGTCACTTTGTTCTTTATGAATTTATTTGTGTACAAGACTCCTATGCATAGGAAGAGTGTTAGATTTAAACATGTTTTTTATATGCTCCTTGATGCTCTCTTTTATGTTCCAACTCTCATCTTTATGTGAGCATCATAAAAATCACTATGCCTAGCTAAAAGGCATTAAAGAAAGCGCTTTTGGGAGGCAACCCATTATCTTTTATTTTCAGTATTAGTCAAGGAGTTTGTTTACTTCTGTAGCAACTCCTTTGTATCTTTATTTTCTCGCATTGTTGTGCCAAGAGTAGCCTCTAATGATAAGATGATGCTTAATTTTGATTGCTGCGCAGAAACAGATTTTTGCTGTTCACTGTACGAAATTCCTAAAATCACCAGATTGTTAAAAAATCTGAAATTTTTGTGCGTAATCTTTATGAATGTCTGAAACTTTCATTAGTTCAGAGTTTCTCGATCTGAGCGTCGTAAGTGCCTCGAAAAAATTCGTCTTTGCGGACTGTTCTGTTTTAGACAGATTATGCCTTTTTATTTTTCGCATTCTCTCTTTTACTAGTGTTGAGTGAAATTCTTTTTTGGGTGGAAGAGCTTCACATAACATCAGTGGCTGTAGCTAATGTTTAAAGTAACAAATCATATTGCGTCTTTACAGAACATGTGAATTTTTGATTATGCACTAACCCTCTAATGAGATCTACTTTGAGTTTGGTGTGACGGAAGTTTTCAAGGGTCAAGAGAGAAGGATGATATAATAGGATCAAGAAGAGTGAAGAGCTTAAGCTTGGGGAGGCTCCCATGGATCTCCCCAGCATATTTCAAGAAGACTCAAGCGTCTAAGCTTGGGGATGCCCAAGGCATCCCCTTCTTCATCGTCAAAATTATCAGGTCATCTCTAGTGAAACTATATTTTAATTCTTTCACATCATATGTGCTTTTCTTGGAGCGTCTGTGTGCTTTTTATTTTCAGTATTGCATTTTATTTTCAATAAAGCTTGACTGGACCCTAGCATTCTTGATTGGGAGAGAGACACGCTCCGCTTTTTCATGAGAATACTCCTATTCTTCACTTATATTTGTTGAGTATTCATATCTAGCGCTGTTCAGCTTTTAGCTCTTGTTTTCATGTATCTCTTGTCAGAGCTATTAGCTTTCTTTTGTAGAAAGTACTCTCTTGCTTCACTTATATTTGTTTGGAGAGTTGATGAAATAAATTGATTGGTGTTTGGTTGGTTCAGAAAATGTTGCATGTGGTAATTGGTATAAGGAAAAACTTGCTTAATCTTGTAGATCACTAAAATGGATAACTTGATGCTTGTCAATTGTTTTGAGTTAACAAGTAGATCATGATTAAATTGTGCATCACATGAGTTAAGCCTATTAGTGAAGAACTACCGTAAAGCTTGTTGAAAATTTGGTTTGCATCGTGGTACCTCTAAGGTCTAGATATTTTCTAATAACAGGGTTTGGTTAACAAGGAAGACGGTATGAAGTCTTATAACGTTTGCAATATGTTTGTCATATAAAACTTGGTGTACGGGTTGATATTCTTGTTTGCTTACATAACCTTGCTAGCCTAAACTCTGTACTGAGAGGGAATGCTTCTCGTGCATCCAAATCCTTGAGCCAAAATCCATGCCATTTGTGTCCACCATAACTACCTATATGTGGTATTTCCTTGCCACTCCAAGTAAATTTTTCATGTGCTACCTTTAAATTATTCAAAATGTTATTATTCCCTTTTTGTGTCAATGTTTACTAGCTCATGAGGAATTAGTGTGGTTATTCTTTATTCTATTTGTCGAGTGGACTTTTACACCTGGACTAGTGGCATATACATCCGCTTATCCAATAACTTGCAAAAAGAGCTGGCAACGGGGTGCCCAGTCCCAATTAATTACAACTTTAACCAATTAATTCTCTTCACACTTTTGCCCTGATTCATCAGTAAGCAATGACAAACAGTGAAATACCTGAATGTGTGTAAACCAAAGAGAAAGAGGGATGATCTGCCTTGCTGGTAGAAATAACGTCCTTCATGGGAGCCGCTCTTAAAAGTCCGTTCGACAGGTAGAATACTGTTCTCACCCGCTACCATTCGTTGACAATTAACAAACACCTCTCAAAAATAGATACTCCTCCATGGTATGTGATTGATGGAAGGCACCCGAGGATTCGGTTAGCCATGGCTTGTGTTAGCAAGGTTGGGAGGAGTATCAAATATTTTATGCAATCTCTATATGCTTTCAAAAACCTAAAAGCTCTAGCACATGATTTAATCCCTGCTTCCCTCTGCGAAGGGCCTTTCTTTTACTTTTATGTTGAGTCAGTTTTCCTATTCTTTCTGTCTTCCACAAGCAAACACTAGTGTCAACTTTGTTACAACATGCGTTATATGCAATGTATTGGACTTGTTATACTACTTTGTGTTGACAATATCCATGAGATAAATATGTTGAAAGTTGAAGCAAATGCTGAAACTAAATTCTTCCTTTGTGTTGATTAAATACCTTTTGTTAGAAACTATTGCTTTATGAGTTAACACTTATGCAAAACTGTTTGATGCTTGTCTCGAAAGTACTATTCATGAAAACGTTTAGCTTGTGTGATTCATTGTTTACTCATTATCTATTTGATAGCAAATTATAGACCATTGACTTGGATCACTTCATTCATTTACATGTGCCTTGCAATATTATATGATCAAGATTATGATAGTAGCATGTCACCTCAAAAATTATTTGTTTTTATCGTTTACCTACTCGAGGACGAGTAGGAACTAAGCTTGGGGATGCTGATACGTCTCAAACGTATCTATAATTTTTGATGTTCCATGCTTGTTTTATACCAATTGCTACATGTTTTGCATCTACTTTATATCACTTTTATACATTTTTTGGGACTAACCTATTAACAAGATGCCGAAGTGCCAGTTCCTGTTTTCTGCTGTTTTTGTATTCCAGAAAAGCTAGTCTGGAAATATTCTCGGAATTGGACGAAACTACACGGGGTCCTATTTTTCCAGAACACGCCTGACGGAGCGAAGGAGCAGCAGAGGAGGGCCACGGGGCCCCACACGCCAGGGCGCGGGCCCCCCTCTGCCGCGCCCTGGGTGGTGTGGGCCCCTCGGGGCCTCAGCCGCCGCCCTTTCGCCTACTTATTCCCCCCGACGCGAAAACCCTAAGTACCTGAGCAAATATCCACGAAAAGTTCCAGAGACGCCGCCGTCGTCAACCCTAGCTCGGGAGGGTTCAGAACCTCTTCCCGGCACCCTGCCGGAGAGGGGAATCGTCACCGGAGGCTTCTACATCGCCATGCCTGCCTCCGGAGTGATGCGTGAGTAGTTCATCCTTGGACTACGGGTCCATAGCAGTAGCTAGATGGTTGTCTCTCCACTTTGTGCCATCATGTTTAGATCTTGTGAGCTGCCCTACATGATCAAGATCATATTATTGTAATGCTACATGTTGTGTTTGCTGGGATCCGATGAATATTGAATATTATGTCAAGTTGATTATCAATCTATCTTATATGTTATTTAAGATCTTGCATGCTTTCCGTTACTCGTAGATGCTTTGGCCAAGTAGATGCTTGTAACTCCAAGAGAGAGTATTTATGCTAGATAGTGGGTTCATGTCTCCGTTTAACCTGGGACAGTGACAGAAAGTTCTAAGGTTGTGGATGTGCTGTTGCCACTAGGGATAACCTAACGATGCTATGTCCACGGACATATGTGTTTGTTTACATTACGCACTTTACTTAATGCAATTATCCGTTGCTTGCAACTTAATACCAACGGGGACTCGGATGACAACCCGGCGGTGGATTATTAGTCATAGATGCTGTTGGATAACGATCTATGTATTATGTCGTAATGCCCAATTAAATATCATAGTAGTCAACATGTCATGTATATGCATTGTCATGCGCTCACTATTCGTCAATTGCCCAGCTGTAATTTGTTCACCCAACATGTTAGTTATCTTTTATGGAGAGACACCACTAGTGAACTGTGGACCCCGGTCCATTCTTTTACACTGATTAAACAACCACAAACTGCAAACTGTTCCTTTTTCATTCTCTGCAATTTAATACTCATTTTCCACACCATACGTTTAATCCTTTGTTTTCAGCAAGCCAGTGAGATTGACAACCTCACTGTTTCGTTGGGGCAAAGTAGTTTGATTGTGTTGTGTGCAGATTCCACGTCAACAGTCCAGACTCCCTCACAACACTATTTTTCTGGCGCCGTTGACAACCTTCTGAAGAGTTGCTGCTCCTACTGGTTCGATAACCTTGGTTTCTTTCTGAGGGAAAACTTGCTGCTGACTACATCATACCTTCCTCTTGGGGTCTCCCAACGAACGTGTGTTTCATGTCATCACCCCACGTGGAGGGAGACTGACCGGCGCCGGCAGCGTGACGTGGCTCACCGGCGCACATTCCCAGGCGGCCTCCTCCGTTCCCCACCGCCGTATTAAATGCCGCCTCAACCTCTCCGCTCCCCACCGGCGTCTCATTTCCTCTCCTCCCTTCCGCCTCCGCCTCTCCGCTCCCCACCGCCGTCTCTAGCAATGTCTTCCTCCGGCTCCTTCGACTGGGAGGACCTCGACCCGGAGGTGGAGTCGGCGGCGCCGGCGCGCTCCGAATCTCCTCCCGTCGACGAGGAGGAGCTCGCATTGCGCCTCGCCATTGAGCAGTCGCTCAAGGAGGCGGCGCCGGCGACCAGCGGGCAATGCAGCCGCGCTCCGCCGCGCAGATCTGCGGCAAGCGCGGCGCCGACGGCCAGCGGATGCGGCTCCGTGCCCGTCCGCCGCCGGGCTTCTTCCCCGTCGCCCTCCCCGATGCGGTCGGCGCCGCCGATGCGCGCGACCCCGCCGCACATGAAGAAGAAGGCGACATTCCCCATCCCGCCGGTCAGAGCTCCTCCGGGCTGGAGGATGCTCCCCGATGGCGCCGGTGGGTGGCGTCTTCTTCCGGCTTCCCCTCCACGGAGGGCGCCGGAAACGGAAGGCAAGGCCTTCCGCCGCCTATGCAATGCCGACCCTCGAGCGGCGGCAGCCACGGTGGTGAGGGCCGCCAAAGAGGCGGACGTCCCCCCGGACGTCGTCGCCTACTCCTTGACTACGGCGGAGACGGACGCGCGGCGCCTCCGCCGCAAGAACAAGGAAATGTTCGACGCCGCCGTCGCCGCGTCCATGCGGGAGGCAGAGGCGAATACCGCGGCGGCGCGCCTCGCCTCCGAGCAGGCGCGCCATGTCCGCCTCATGGCGGCGCGGTCCAGGAGCGGCGACGGCACCTCCGGCTCCAGCGGCGACCCCTACGCCGTCTTCGAGCGGGTCCGCCGCCCCGGCGCAGATGAGAAGGGGAAGGGCAAGGCGCCGGAGTGAAACTCCTTCACCGTCGACTGCTCCGCCGCCGCGAGAAGATTACTTTGCTAGTTTTAGATGTATATTTTGCTAGTTTTAGATGTATATTTTGCTAGTTTGTAGATGCTCTATGTAGTATGTCCGAACTTGATGAACTATGACTATGAATGATCTACGTAAATTTCCTACCTGCATGGATTGCATGGTTTTAGGGTTTAGGTTTGGGGGGACACGGTTATAGAAGGCCTAATTTGGGGTCTGTCCGGTCAGTGTCCGCGGACGCGTCCGCGGACACTTTGGGGGCCGGATTTGGGGGCTCCGCTTGGAGATGCTCTTAGGAGGGAAAAGAGTGAAGGTAACGGGCAGATCTGGCCTAAAGGGAACCCAGGTCAACTATCATGAGATCGGAAAGTGAATAGGACCACACGTCTTTCAGTCTTTGCACTAGAAATTGTAGTCGTGTCCCTTCTCTCCAAGAAAACGTCGTCTTCTCCACAAAGACCAGACCACGCCGGGCTCATATGGTCCAGCCGGGGTGGCCGGCGGTGCCAACTTTTCTACTCGCGTGGCCGGCGCTCTCGTACTGTTCACACTTGCCAAACCACTCTTGCGTAATCAACAACTGAGCCAGAGTGAAAATTTGTTCTTAACCGTACAACACTGTGACCTTAATTACATTGGATTTACGGGATCGAGGACTTAACTAGGAATGCATGCATGGTAGAGTGTATATTACTCTCTCCGTTCCAAATTAGATGACTTTCATTTGCCCACATGTGAATGTACATAGACATGTTATAACTATAGATACATCCACAGTTAAACAAATAGAAATCATCTAATTTAGAACGGAGGAAGTACAAGTTTGCACCTTTTCGCCCGTCTGGTTTCTGAAGACGTCATAGTCGTATGCGTAAGGTATACACTGAGCAAAACATGGACGGGTGGCTGGATGGATAAAAAGCAACTGGAGCTTGGCTATTACACAAAGAAAATGCTAAAAGAAGAAAAACGGCCACGGTTGGATGATGACCGAATGGAGTATAGGATTCTGTAAGGATTTCGTGGAAATGTGGATAATGTGCAGATGTATATAGCACTCCTCTGATCTCATCTCGGTCGTAAGCTTTCCGGCTGAGTAGTGAAGAGTGACGAGAGTTTTAAAAAAAATATTGGAAACCCCATCAAACAGTTGAAACCAAGAAACGTCCATGAATTTTATCAGTTGTTGTCTTCAACAGTTTAGAACTATGTATGACTTTGCCGTTCGTGACTTTATTAAGTTAAAGACGAGCTCTTTTCGAGCCTCGGGTTTATTACTCCCTCCATATTAGTGGCATAGCTTTGTCTAAATTCATATATATCTAGTTAAGTATTTAGACTAGATACATGTGTATCTAGACAAAGTTGTGCCCACTAATATGGATCGGAGGTAGTAATTTTATTGGAAAATGTACGCTGATGCATGCAGCATCAGTCGAAGACAACAAAACTGAACAGCAAATCCACCAGAAAGCCGACAATTGTGCAGCGGAAATCAGTCATCAGTTTGCAAATTTCTTGTGGATACTCGATGTAACACTTTGGCTTTTCCTTGCCTTTTTGTTGTGACCGGGCCACGCACTCGCACCATGCCAACACTCCCACAAAGGAACAAGACCCATCTCCACTTTCACACAAACTAATCGGTGCTGCTCGCTTCGGCCAGACAAACTAATCAAGCAATCCGGGCAAAAGACACGCGCAATTGGTGTGTTACTCCACTGCACTGCAATTGCAATTGCATCCACACACGCGCCTAGAGATGGGAGTGAGAAGCATTAGGTTGCTTCCGGCGGCGGCCATAGCCATTGCTGGCTGCCATCTCGCCCCGTTCGTCATGCGTACAAGCCATCCCCACATCGCCACCACCTCCCCCCTCAGCCTCACCTGACAACAAACACACTCCACAAAACCACCCCAAATCCCCCTCTTCCGTACCCTGCATTCTTCCCCTCGCCAGCTTCCCAGAAACCTCGCTTTCTTGCCTGCTTGATCCGACGTCCTGGCTGCTGAGGCGTCTCTTGATTTCCCGATCTGTCGCCGATTCATCGAAATCCAGTGAAAAATCCCTTCTTTTCGCCGGGTCTGATTCGCTTCGGGCAATGGGGAACAGCAGTAGCACCGGCGGCAGCAGGCCCCACCGGCCGACGAGCTCTTCCGACTCGGGGCTGCCGCACGAGGCGGCGGCGGAGGACCTGAGCTCGTACGAGGCGGCGTGCCGCAACGACCCGGAGGTGCGCACCTTCGACTCCACGCTGCAGCGGCGCACCAGCCGCGCCATCTCGACGCTGGCGCTGGGCGTGGAGGTGCGGACCATGTCCCTCGACTCCCTCCGCGAGGTCACCGGCTGCCTGCTCGACATGAACCAGGAGGTGGTGCGCGTCATCCTCGACTGCAAGAAGGACATCTGGAAGAGCCCCGAGCTGTTCGACCTCGTCGAGGACTACTTCGAGAGCAGCCTCCACACCCTCGACTTCTGCACCGCGCTCGACAAGTGCCTCAAGCGCGCCCGTGACTCCCAGCTCCTCCTCCACGTTGCGCTCCAGCGCTTCGACGACGAGGAGGACAAGGACGGCGGCGACGCCACGGGGGACGCATCCGCCGCCCCCTCCGCCCGGTACGCGCGCACGCTGCACGAGCTGCGCCAGTTCAAGGCGGCCGGGGACCCCTTCACCGACGAGTTCTTTGAGGCCTTCCAGGCCGTGTACCGGCAGCAGCTGGCCATGCTGGAGAAACTGCAGCTGCGCAAGAACCGCCTCGACAAGAGGGTCAAGAAGATCAAAGCGTGGCGCCGGGTGTCAAGCGTCATCTTCGCCAGCACCTTCGCGGCGGTGCTCATCTGCTCGGTGGTTGCCGCGGCCATCGCCGCGCCGCCTGTCGCAGCGGCATTGGCTGCGGCTGCTGCCATTCCATTGGGGTCTATGGGGAAGTGGATTGATTCCTTGCTGAAAGGCTATCAGGATGCTCTACGTGGACAGAAGGAGGTGATGAGTGCAATGCAGGTCGGAACATTCATTGCCATCAAGGATTTGGACAGTATCAGGGTGCTCATAACCCGGGTGGAGATGGAAATCAGCTCAATGATCGATTGCATTGAGTTTGCCGAGCGGGATGAGGAGGCGGTCAAGTTCGGGGTCGAGGAAATAAAAAAGAAGCTGGAGGCATTCATGAAGAGTGTTGAAGATCTTGGGGAGCAGGCAGATCGGTGTAGCCGAGACATCCGTCGAGCAAGGACTGTCGTGCTACAAAGGATCATCCGGCACCCTAACTGAGAGAAAATATGAAGAATAATGGAAGGTATGGATGTGATAAGTTATAGTCATGTACTCTTTGATCATGTTGTGATGCAATGTACAAAGAGATGCTCCATGTAGACAGTACGAACAAGTCAATTTGAGTATAAATTATTATTTGACTCATTGGTTTACGCTATTTCATCGACCTTGTTTTGCACAATACTGTACAAGATTGTGTAAATGAAAATTTCCCATATGAATTCTTGTTGCCAATTCTAGATATCTTTTATATATTCGATAACTCTTGTATTTGTAAGAAGTAATCACACGCCGCAAGCCATGATTATGAACCGGACCAAGGCAGGTCATACTGACTTAGTAGTATAACTCAATAGTCTCCAACTGCCATGATTATGATCCGGACCAAGGAAGGTCATACTGACTTGGTAGTATAACTCAACAGTCTCCAACTGAGCTTACCCTCCAACATTTCAGAGTCCCAGGTTTTCTCAAGTCTCTTGTAAAGGAAAAAGAAAAGGTCATTGTCTAAGTTTTCATGGTTGTTAGTCTTCTAGACGTGTAGGTGTTCTCGCTGTTGCTTCCCCAAGTCACATATACTGATATACTTCTAAGCAAAGAAAATTTTAATTTAGAAGATTGGATGTATTAGATATCTGATATCTCAGCATGTAAATCGTGTGTCCTGCAGAACGACCGGTGCAAATCTAGTAATATATTAAGAAATACTTCTTACCAAATAATCATCCTTTACATTTTGGTTGATTTGATACATAATTGCAGTGTTCGTTATATGCATGTTTTCGAGCAATTTTACCCCTAACATGTGAAATACTATCTTGCTTTTATATGTATCATTTTTCTTCAGCAGAATGACCCCGATTTGTGAACTTTAGTTAAAAATATGTGATGTTCAACTGTATATAGCACAAGGAATATGTGCAGTTGTCCTCAAATCTAGAATTAATGTTCTAGTTAGATTTCTTATTCTTGCATTTTTATCTGAACACATATATCTCGATGTATCACACTTTGTTCCAGACATGAAATTCAGATATTAGCAAGCAATTTAGGGTATCAGTATGTTTACAACACAGACAGTTATCTCGTGGTCTCTGACATTTATATATTACCCGCTTTCAGCAAAGTAACAGTTGCAACAACTGTTAATCTGTTACTATTTTGAAGTACTGCAGGAGCATCATGGAAACTCTCCTAGTTTAACTTTTCTTTGCTGGCCAATATTTTGCTTCTTTTGATTTATGTGGTAGTTAACCACGCAATATAAGTTGCAGTGTGAAATTCTCATTTTGCTAATTGGTTAAGCTAGCTTTGAATCCTCACCATGTTTCCCACATTTTATTTGCAGGAATTTGGTGATAGCGATGCGCATGAAAAGGTCTGTGTAATCTGTAGCGTAGGTAAGGAAGCAAAGGAGGTGATCAGTATCATTATCATAAAGCAATAAAGCAATAAATGTGCGCTGCTTCCAAACTTCTGTCAAGAAATAGCCATTAGTAACTTGATTATTTCCTGCTGAAACCCCGGTTGTCATGGGGGTGACGGGCATGGCTTTAGTTTAATTATTCTAATAAAAGAATGTTATTTGTTAGAACTTCAGTATGCTCACCTCTGTGCTACATGCATGTGTGTTTGGCCTAATAATCTCAACAAGGAAAAATATACATGTTGGTCTCAATTCTGGATGTATAGTTGCTTTTGCGGAAAGTAGAAGATGATATTAAACCCCGAACATTACAGAAAGATCCAGATGAAAAGCAGAAATTACAAACGGGTCCTTCTGGATCCCGACGAGGTCAACGACGAAGACGGGTCGCCGGCGCGCCGCTGCCACCGCTCCCTTTGACGCCTTTGGACGGAGCGGCCCCTCGACAGCCGGGAAGTCGACGAACGCACCAGACTCCAGAGAGCCTGCATCTTGGCCGATCGACGCCATCGCGAGGTTCTTCAACATCTTCCACCTTGAGGTCAACGAACGGATCCACCACCTACCTGGATCCGGCGAGGGGATACACCAAAAGGACGCGCGTCCCGCCGCGAAGCTCCGGAGAACCACCGCAGCAGAGGGGAAGAACGCCGCCCCCAACAACCTCCAGCCCGACCGCGCCGCCGCCCCCACAACGCCGCCAGAGGAGAACCTACAAGACCCTACACTATATACAAGCCGTAGATCGGGGATCCCCCCGCCTCCCGCCGCCGGAGCGGCCGACGGAGACGAAGGAATCCCACGATCTCCCGGCGAGCGAGGTGGATCTGAAGGAAAGCTCAAAAGTTTCGCCCCTCTGTTACTGTAGATGGAGGAGGGGACGAGCAGGCGTTGCTCTGGCTCTGGATGTATAGTTGCTGGTGGGGTGGGAAACAGGGTGAGCATTTGTGTTGGGTTTTGACGTTGTGTGGCTTGTGAACTGGATGGTTATCTCCCATAAAAAAACTTCATCTTGTGTCTCTCGTCATGTATGACACTGAAAAGCACAAATGACAATTTATGGGTGTATCCCTTACGACGAAATTATACCCAAGGAGCATGACACAAATTTGTCATAAATATTAGTACCTCATTCCATAATTTTTGTCATGGTTTTAGCTTGAATTCTTGTTCAAGAATTTTAGTTGTGTACCGGAAGTAGTACATCAGAAGACAAAACACACAAAATTATCAACATTTTTTATTTTTATTTTTTCAATTAAAAGTTTTGTCATTGCAGAGCGGTACGTGTTTTATAACTGCACATAGCCCAACCATGCCCGATATCTGGCATGCTATGTTAAAAGCCCTGTGTAAAAAAGATAAATTCCGGTACTTCAAAAATAAACTAGACATTTTTTTATCTTTTTCACACAATCCAAGAAAAATAACAAACTTTGTGTGCGAACATAAAATGTTTAGATGTACACTGAAATTCCTGTTCAGAACATAAAATGTATTTTTCACAACAAATGCATCTATGGCTAACACGTGCACCGCTGAAGCCACTGATGTCTACGTGTGCTTCTATTCTTATAGACAGTGTTGGGCCTCCAAGAGCAGAGGTTTGTAGAACAGCAGCAAGTTTCCCTTAAGTGAATCACCCAAGGTTTATCGAACTCAGGGAGGTAGAGGTCAAAGATATTCCTCTCAAGCAACCCTGCAATTAAGATACAAGAAGTCTCTTGTGTCCCCAACACACCTAATACACTTGTCAGATGTATAGGTGCACTAGTTCGGCGAAGAGATAGTGAAATACAATTAATACGGATGATTATAAGTAGTAACTGCAATCTGAAATAAAGATGGCAACAAGCAAACATGTAGCAGAACTTGATGTAAACGGTGTTTCAATGCTTAGAAACAAGGCCTAGGGATCATACTTTCACTAGTGGACACTCTCAACAATGATCTCATAACTGAATAAGTAAAAGCTACTCTTAAACACTCTCTTGTTGGATAACAAACACCATTCATTGTGTAGGGCTACAAAAGCACACCTCAAGCCGGAGTAAACAAGCGCCACAACGTCATAAAGGAATCACACACGGTGCACACACTGTCACCTTTACACCGTGGAGAGTACCGGAGTTCGTATTAAAGTAACCTATAGAGTGCATAATGGATAAAGAGTAACATCTACATATTCAACTAGATTAGCACAACTGAACACAAGTAAATACTGCTCGGGATTATTCTCCTTCTTGATAACACAAGAGTACTACGTGTAGGGTTGCAAAAGCACTCCTCAAAGTCTGAGTAAACAAACACCACAGTTCCCAAGAACAAGCCATGATAGATATCTAAATTATTCATAGAGTCACACAAGTACCCACACTGTCACCTTGATACCGTGTTGTCACAACGACTCCAGAAACTAGACAAAATCACTTGAGTAGCATAAACATTATTAATGTATTCAGCGATACTAGCAATACACATGATTACATAAAGATCACGCCATGGGAGAGAGAGATGAACCACATAGCTACCGGTAGAGCGCTCAGCCTCGGGGAGAACTACTCCCTCCTCATCATGGGAGTCAGCAGCGGCGATGAAGATGGCGATGGTGTCGATGGAGATGACTCCGGGGGCAATTCCCCGTCCCGGCAGCGTGCCGGAACAGAGATTCTGTCCCCCGAAACTTGATGTCGATGGCGGCGGCGCTGCGGAACTCTTCTGGAAATATGACTTGATATTTTAGGGTTTTTGTGTCAGAGAGAATAAATAGGCCAAAGTACGCTGGTCAGAGCCTCCCGAGGTGGGCTCCTCACCCCACGGCGCGGCGGTGGGCCCTCCCGCGCCACCATGTGAGGAGGATGGCCCATGGGCCTCCTCCTTCTCCCCTTTGGACTCCGTGTACATGTCGGGAAAATAGGAACTTCGCCTTTTGTTTCGTCCAATTCCGAGAATATTCGCAGAAGTACTTTTCTGGAACCAAAAACAGCAGAAAACAGGGAACTGGCACTGTGGCATCTTGTTAATAGGTTAGTCCCATAAAATGCATAAAAATGATATGAAGTGTATACAAAACATGTAGCAATTGGTATAATATAAGCATGGAACATCAGAAATTATAGATACGTTGGAGACGTATCAGCCACCACGTGAGTCAAAATCTTGTGTGCGGAGAGTCAAAATCTTGTGCATCGCTGAAGCCACCACGTGCACCGCATTCTCCTCCACTGCATGCACCGAGCAATTTCCCGGTGGAAACGATCGAACTGGGCCTTGCTTCGGAATCAGGTCATTTCCTTGGAAAGGCCGACGAGAGTCGACCGGGCCGACGGCTCGTGTGACGTGTTAGGCCAGGACACCAAAAGGGGAAGCGCGGGCGCTAGATCCATGGGCAGTCCAGCCGAAATCACTAATTAAAGGGTTCCCTTCGCGAAGGTAAACCCACGCGCGTTGTGGTCGTGACAAGTGTCAGCTTCTTCTTTTACGCGGTCCTCGTGGGTGCTTGCATGTGTGACAAGTGGCAGCATGAGAGAATTTTGGTGGGTTTTCTTCTCTTCTCCCCCGGTTTGTACCGCATTTATTTCGAGATTCGTTTTTTAAAAACGAAATATCTTCAGAACCGTTTATCCGAATTATGAACCGTTTTCACTTTTGAGCTCCTCGTGTCGAGATCTTCAAAACTAGATCTCATGTTGATAGGTTTCGACGAACTTTTTTTTTGTACAACCGGTTATGCATAGTTGTACAACCTGTTTCTGTGTAGTTGTACAACCTGTGTTTGTACAAACTGTATTTGAGTGTTGTACAACACATGTCTATATAGTTGTACAACCTGTGTCTGTACAACTTGTGTCTGTCTAGTTGTACAATCTGTGTCTGTGTAGTTGTACAACCTGTGTCTGTACAACCTATCGCTGTCTAGTTGTACAACATGTGTTATATAGTTGTACAACCTGGTCTGTGTAGTTGTACATCGTAGTCCGTGTGTTCTGTACTTTAGTTTTGTGTCATATTTTTTTTGTAGTTTGTACCCTTTATTTTTGTACGTGGAGAGCAAGATGTACATGGGGAGCAGATGTACGAGACAGGCAACTGCGTACCACAGCACAGCACCACGGGGGCCTTCTTCTTTTGATTTTGTACGTGGAGAGCAGCGCACCCAGGCGCATGCATGCACGGGACTAGCAGGGGCACATGCACGCATGAGACCAGCCTTCCTGCATGCACGCACGGGACCACGCCGTAGCAAAATTAGTTTTCGCTACAGCATGAAGGTTTGGCGGACCACCACGTGGCGCGCTTGCACGGTGGACAAAGTTCTCTTTGCAAAAGGAACCCTTTTATTAGTGGCACCCAGTCCAGCTGGTTCGCATGGTGAGTTTGGCTGTTAAATGTGTTCTCTACTAGGCCTCATTTACGTAGACGTCCTGGGCTTCACGTTGTGCTCTAATATTATTAGCTTCTCTGTTCTGCTTATTAGGGAGCCCCTAATAAAAACATTTAGGGAGCAGAAAAAGCTTCTCTGCTTCGAAAAAAGTGCACCCATTCTCCTTGGATAATTGGCTAGTGCGGAAGGCTCAGCTGGCTATAGCATTGATTGCATCTTTCCCGTGTCTTGCATGTAACATCACATTAGGCCTATGCCAATCCAAGTTTCTTACTCCCTCCGTCCAGGATTACAAGTCCTCTAATAAAACGCAGCGCGACCAAGGCACAAGATGACTGGCTACTAGCAATTGTAACGTTCCACTCTTTTCTCCAATCAGTAATCAAATAGGAACGGTACACTTTCTTAGCCTATTAACTAGGCAATCAACCAAGCGCATGCATTGGTCAAATATCTCACACCACCAGAAAAAATGGAGAGAGAGGGGCAGCCGTGCGGGGGCGGAGTGATTATTAGGAGGAGAGAGAGGGCTTGTAAGTACCTTTAATTAGGCTAATTAATATTTGCTGGCCTAATAATTCTGGACAAATAGTTTTTTGCTAGAGGACCTATAATCCTGGACGGAGGGAGTAGCGTGGTTTCATAGGCATTTTATTTATATGACATACTACTTAATAAAGAGAGAGGGTGAGATTGTAGCTTAGCTAAGATACAACTTTTGCACGTGGCCATACGTAAAAAATGGTTCTAACCCAATTGTATGTATTCATTAGCCTAAAATAATTAAATGTGGATACACCACATAGAAAACAATGCATTGTACAAGTTACAAGTTCCACTCAAGTGCGGCGTCAAGGTCCGTACACTGCGATACACCGGCCTGTACAACATTTATTGAGTACAATCTCTCTCCTCATTGCCTACGTGGTACTGACTGTGACTAGTCTAAGAGATGATGCATTGGCACAGGCCTTAGAGCATCTCCAACCGGCTCCCCCAAATCGGCCCCAAACGTCTGGGCGGTCCGCCCAAACAGGGGTTGGGCCGAAAACTGCCACCCAACGGAGGCCCTCATAGCCTCCCGAAACGATCGGGCGGTCCGACACACCCCAAACCCAGCCCATATCTGGGGCGGGTATGGGGCGTCCCGGACGCGCCCGGACGCGTCCGCCCCGTAGTCGCTGACAGTGCGGACCCACGCTTTGACCGCATGGCGGAGCGGATAAGCTAGCTTGACCGGCGTCGGCATTTATGGCGCACCGGCCGGCATTCATGGCGTACCGGCCACCTCCGACTATAAGTGGAGGGGCCGGAGCAAACCCTAAACTCCGCACCGCACTTCCACCGCCGCCGCCGCTCTCGTCTCCTCCTCCACATAGGGTGCCTGCATGCGTCGATCCCTGCCGCTGCAACATGCCCTGTCTGTTCTGTTCTGCTGCGTCTGTATATGCTCGCTCGCTCAGTGGTCACCTCGATCCACACATGAATGCATGTGTGTGCCTTGCCGTGTGCCTCTCGATCTCGACTGCGCATCACAAGATCCTGCCTGCCTGCCCACGATTCGGGATAGCCTCTGGGATTTGACATAACAAGCACAAAAGCTTGCGCTGGATCCATGAAACCATGCATGTTGTCTGTGGGGTAGTACTTGTGATCGATCTCTAAAGCTGTGTGCCTTCGTGGTCTTGTGATCAATCTAATTTTGGCTGGAGCCTGTGATCAATTGAATTACGGAGCGAGATGATCTCGCTATATATATCTCAAGTTCTTATTTTTCTTTGACTGTTTTTTTAAAAAAGGGAGTCAAAATTGTGATGTAAACTATTCATAAATCTTACAAAATTTCTTTCTGGCTTATGCATATAATCCTACATGGTAAAAGAAATGTTTGTTTGCAACTTTTAGCACCAAACTAGTTAGAGGAGAGCCGTTTGATCCGTGGCAGTCGAACGTCCACGATTTGTGCCACGTCACCAATCTGCGCCGCTCATTGCCCAACTAATTAGAACGCTTTGTGTGGGTATTGTGCTTCCTTGTAACACTCGCAAATATTTTCCCCTTTTTTTGGCACGTAGAAAATAGTTTCACAACTTTCATATTGCAAATTCGTTTTATTTTCTACTACACAAAATTTTGTTTTATTTTCTAGTACACAAAAAGTGATTTTGTAGAGTTTTGAAGAAAACTACAACAAACTTACGGTTCAGAATTGAACAACTGTCAAGAAATCGACATAAAGTCATTTAAATGTGCGAAAGTAGTTAGAAAGTTTAAAATATTTTGAAGGTTCACAAGTTCCACTAAAGTGTGGTCTAGTTTGTGAGAAAATTGTAGTTGTGCAACGTGCACCGTATTTTTTTTAGTTACTTTAAAAAATCATTTTTTTACATAGAAAAATTACAAACAAGTTGAAAACTCTATGTGGCAAAATCGTTTTTCATAACAAGATGCATCTCCATGCACAATTTGGTAACATTATAATAGACTATGCACACACATGCTCATGACTTCGTCATTTGGCTCGAAATTTATGAATGTTGGTACATTATAGAACTCTACATTATAGCCTATTTTGTGAAAATAAAATAAAATAGACATATTGGATTTTTAAAATCTTTTTCTAACAATTAGTACACACAAAATGAATCATCCATACGAAAGAATTGCATTGTTTGAATTGAATCTTTTGAAACTATCAGCAATTTTTCTTTATATTGAATAGTTTTGTCATAACACTCAACAAACTCGCCTAGTTGTTGAGCGTTCGATAAAATGTACTTAAAAAACATGGTGGCACTCGCCCTTGTGGGTGATTCCAGCAATGTAGGCTAGGCAAGTGCCGAGTGGATTTTGAGTGCTGCCGCTAGCATGCTATTTATCATAGTGCGCTATTATTTGAAAAGTGTGTTTGGTTTCCGAACTCCAGTGGTCCCTTTGTTTAAAATTATTTAAAAATCATATTTATAGGTTTAAAAAAGTTCTAAAAAATATTTCTAGGCATTGCCAATGATGTAGCCAACAAGCATGGAAAATCGCAATGCAAAATTATTCGTATTATGGTCTATACAAAAATTACAACATTTGATAAATTTGGAGATTTGAAAATGCATATTTAGAACCACACTTTTGTCATTTAGTGTAGCTCAATAAATATGCATAGTATTTGAAATTAGTAATTTGCACGTTTGTGAGATGCGGCATTTGCTACATCCGGATTTTTTCCATTTAAAAGAACTCATAAATATGTTTTATATTTTTGTAATAAAAGGATCACTCAAACTCGGTAGCCATAAATCTCCACACGCTATTGTTTTCTTCTTATTGATGCACTGTGAAGAAGTTGCACATAGCTAGCTGTAATAGTCATCGCAGTATATATAACGTTGTGTGAATCGTTCCGAAGGATATAGGGGTTCAACATCCATTTCCGAAATAGCAGCACAGCCGCAGGCCGCAGCCCGCGCGCAGATGGGGTGAGCCTGTCGACATGGCTATCCTATTCTGGAGGGCAGGGATTGACATTGACTCCACTGTTGGTATTTTAGGATTAGTGCCCTAGCACGAACGCAAGGTTGCGACTGGATGGATCCAAGGGAGACAACCTTGGGTGTAGAATGAAGGAATGTAAATTGGAAGCATTAGAGGGAATGTAGCTGGATTCCTTCCTGTATCGCGCTGTGCGTGGGCGTGGGATGTCATGTCTCGATCCATCCATCACCCGTCCATCCGTCGTCATTCGGAATCCTTAGACCAGAGCATATGGATGCGATGCTGCAATTAGCCAATTTTAGGATCTCATTTCAGTTCCTCTCCAGTTCAGTTCTTTGCTGGAGTGTTGAAGTTGAACCAGATAGTTTCCGTTGTTGTTGTGCACAGTGAAACCGTAAATAAGGAAAGGAGATTTCTACGGCCGTTGGTTGAACGAAAGCAACGGCTGGCGGGCTGGACTAGCGTTTTTTCTTGCCATACGTTGACCTGGGTTGGCCCAGAGAGAGCAACAGCTTAGCAGCTGGCTCTCCAACATCCAACGCCCAACGGTACGCATGTCGACCATACGTTGAACGTAGACACCTGCCTGCACACACAAACGCTGGCACAGTGATGGCCGATGGTACGCTGGCTGGCTGGCTGCCCCTTGGACGCGGGCACCAAGCTACTAAAACCTAGCGCAGCGGCCGGCAACGGCGGAGTTAAATGAAAGAAGCGCACATGTAACCGTGTTCCCGGATTCACAGACAGCGCAGCTGCCTCCTCCGCCCTCCGGTTCTACTCTACTCTCATAGCCAAACGGCATATATCGAGGCACCAAAAGGCTGGCTTTCACATGTGGTGCAACGTCAAGCGGAGTCGCCGTTATTAGCCCGTAGGAAGAGATCGATAAGCTCCTCTCTTACTGCACTAACCAAATGATCTCACTCGGAACAATGTCGCAGTTCAACAGGATCCACGTTCTCAATCTGCTACGGCGATCGTAGTGCCCGACTGGCCTGAGCGGAAATGGGTAGGAGGACTAGCTAGCCGACGAAGATCATCATCAATTAATAGCCTCCATATCCAAGCACAGATCCCGGCCGGTGCGGCGCCGACCATGGTACGGCGGGAGGCGGTCACCATGCCTGACTGCTCGCTGGAGGCTGGCTGGCACGACGCCATCGTCCATCATGGCGCGCCAAGGATGAGCGGGCAGCAGTACAGCCGCCTGATTCAGCTGTTGCAAGTATACATGATACGACATCGCACGCGCGGGGGGATGCGAACAGTGCAGCGCCCAGCCTAGCTTTCCTCCGAGCCAACAGGGCTGGCGTCCCCAACTGCGGAGACATATCCCTCCGTCGCCTCCCATCGATCCATGGCCCGTCCATTGTTATCTCGGCTCCAAAGCCGCCGCCGCCGTCGACGGGGCGCGCTAGCTGTGTGCTCGCTTGCGATCGAGGGCAGTACGATCGACTCGACTACTCTCGTCGCATATATGCATCTCGGCCACCCTGGTTCTGAAAGCGACCACCCTGGTTTTGCCATATAATATGAGTATATATACAATCATAGATTTCCATGTTAGTTAGTTTTCAGCATACTGAAGATGATGCCCTCGCAAAGTTTCCGAAATAGCAGCACAGCCGCAGGCCGCAGGCCGCGCGCAGATGGGGTGAGCCTGTCGACATGGCTATCCTATTCTGGAGGGCAGGGATTGACATTGACTCCACTGTTGGTATTTTAGGATTAGTGCCCTAGCACGAACGCAAGGTTGCGACTGGATGGAGCCAAGGGAGACAACCTTGGGTGTAGAATGAAGGAATGTAAATTGGAAGCATTAGAGGGAATGTAGCTGGATTCCTTCCTGTATCGCGCTGTGCGTGGGCGTGGGATGTCATGTCTCGATCCATCCATCACCCGTCCATCTCAAGGTGCAGGCGGACAGGTCTGCAGAGCTTCCGCGTCCGTCCGCGTGGTCCGCAAACAATTATCGCGAGAGTAGCGGCCCCTGCATCCGCAAAGTTGTGTTGCCTGCTATGTCTGCCGGACAGACGCGGACTAGCAGTTTGTATACTGCACGTTAGCTGCATGCGTGGATCGTATACTAGCTTGTATACTGCTATGTCATGCATCGATCAGACTTTCAATTTGTACAAGCTAGCCTTGTTTTAATTTGTAGTACATGATTCTGGGTTCAGCTCTGAAAGGAAACTATGTATTTGAGGACGTTTCACCTAAAACTTGCACAAGTATGAACAGTAAGTTCTGAGCATTAGCAGAATTGAGCTATAACCCCCAGATCTGAATTTTGGCTCACAAAATTCACAGTAAATAACACAATTTCGATTCAATCAGCAAAGTATTTAGACTGCTCAACAATAGGCTACAAGATACAGAAAATTCGTGGTGCCTGCGCTTCCTTGACTCCTGGTGAATGAGGTTTTCTGCATATCCCTTTGCAATGTGTTTCGGAAACACCAGTAACATTCCAGAGTAGCAAACGATCTGTTCCTAATCTCGTGACAGCTCCTCCTTCTCCTTCCTTGCCTTCCCTGCCTCCCCTGACAGCTCCTCATCCACCTTCTCCTTCCTTGCCTTCCCTGCCTCCCCTGACAGCTCCTCATCCACCTTCTCCGTTATAACAAATAGTACACTGAGATCATTATAACAATAGTAGCAGTGATGTAAATACAATCTGTAAGAATATTTTTCCACCTTCTCCGTTGTCCCGGATAGCTCCTCCTTCACCTTGCCCGTCGCCCCCAACAGCTCATCCTCCTCCATCCACAAGTTCTATTTTATGGTACAGTTTCATGACCATGTAAAAAAGATTATCAGAATACAAATATTGTAACTCTCGACGGTTTCATGAACATGCCCATGACCATGTATCAGTCAAGTGCATCTACAACACAACTAATATAACACCAATACAACATGAAAGTAACAAGTAGGGGACTCCCAGGACATCAAGACAGTCTAGCAAGATGTGAACAGAGACTATGTTACAGAGTCATTTCGACACTTCACTCGACAGCCAACTTTCAACTTTCCCATGTAAAAATCATTCACTCGACAGTTCCATGACCATGTATCAGTGCAGTGCATCCACAGACCACAACACAAATATTGTAACACAGTACAAGTGAAACTTGAAAGTAATAAGGAATTAGCGGAGATAGGGCACTGTCCCGAGACATCTGATAAGTCTAGCAAGAGGGAACAGATTGATTTCAGTTCACGCCATCTACAAAACACTACAGGTGCTATGGATTGCAAGAAACATCTCAAATCATACCAACAAGAAAATCAAAAATCGAAAAGGAAAGGGGGGAGATAGGGACCTGGGCGCCCGCCGGTTTTTTGTCCAGCTCTCCGTCCGGCTTCTCCTCCTCATCCTTCCCCGCCGCCCCCAACATCTTCTCCTTCTTCTTCCCGGTCGCCACCAACATCTCCTCCTCCTCCATCTGTAGGCGACGACGGGAGCACCCCCTGCTGGCTGGGTCGGAGTAGGCCGAACGGTAAGTCGACGAGAACGGCGACGGGGTGGTGCAGGTTAGGAGGGGAAGGTGTGGGGGCAGCCCTGGTTTAGGGTGGCGAGGAGCAGAGTCGCCGGCGGCGTAGGAGCTGATGAATGAGGCGGCGGCCGCTTAGCAGACGCGATTGTGATGGATTCGTTTTGCAGGCTGTGTGCAGCTCATTAGCGGGCCAAGCAGGCCAAGCAGGCTAAGCAGGACGTGTCCGCAAAGCTTGCATATCGATAGCAGTATGTCTGCAAACGCCACGAAGCGTTATTTTGCGGCGCGGCTGAAGCGGGCCTGTGGAAACCTGAGTCCACCTGCATCCTGACGTCCATCCGTCGTCATTCGGAATCCTTAGAGCAGAGCATATGGATGCGATGCTGCAATTAGCCAATTTTAGGATCTCATTTCAGTTCCTCTCCAGTTCAGTTCTTTGCTGGAGTGTTGAAGTTGAACCAGATAGTTTCCATTGTTGTTGTGCACAGTGAAACCGTAAATAAGGAAAGGAGATTTCTACGGCCGTTGGTTGAACGAAAGCAACGGCTGGCGGGCTGGACTAGCGTTTTTTCTTGCCATACGTTGACCTGGGTTGGGCGAGAGAGAGCAACAGCTTAGCAGCTGGCTCTCCAACATCCAACGCCCAACGGTACGCATGTCGACCATACGTTGAACGTAGACACCTGCCTGCACACACAAACGCTGGCACAGTGATGGCCGATGGTACGCTGGCTGGCTGGCTGACTGCCCCTTGGACGCGGGCACCAAGCTACTAAAACCTAGCGCAGCGGCCGGCAACGGCGGAGTTAAATGAAAGAAGCGCACATGTAACCGTGTTCCCGGATTCACAGACAGCGCAGCTGCCTCCTCCGCCCTCCGGTTCTACTCTACTCTCATAGCCAAACGGCATATATCGAGGCACCAAAAGGCTGGCTTTCACATGTGGTGCAACGTCAAGCGGAGTCGCCGTTATTAGCCCGTAGGAAGAGATCGATAAGCTCCTCTCTTACTGCACTAACCAAATGATCTCACTCGGAACAATGTCGCACTTCAACAGGATCCACGCTCTCAATCTGCTACGGCGATCGTAGTGCCCGACTGGGTATTTTTTGCCTAATCTGGCCCTTTTGCCGAACTAATGACGTATCTGGCCGTTTTCGGGAACTAATTGCAAATCTGTCCCCCCGAGGTCGGCGCCAACGCAAATGGAGCCGACCTTGTGTAGGTCGGCGAAATGCCATTTCGCCGACCTACACAAGGTCGGCTCCATTTGCGTTGGCGCCGACCTCATAGGCCAGATTTGCAAATTTTGGTTGGCGCCGAACTGCACAAGTTCGGCTCCATTTGCGTTGGCGCCGACCTCAGGAGCCAGATTTGCAATTAGTTTCCGGGAGCGGCCAGATACGTCATTAGTTCGGCAAAAGGGCCAGATTTGGCAAAAAATACCCGACTGGCCTGAACGGAAATGGGTAGGAGGACTAGCTAGCCGACGAAGATCATCATCAATTAATAGCCTCCAAGTCCAAGCACAGATCCCGGCCGGTGCGGCGCCGACCATGGTACGGCGGGAGGCGGTCACCATGCCTGACTGCTCGCTGGACGCTGGCTGGCACGACGCCATCGTCCATCATGGCGCGCCAAGGATGAGCGGGCAGCAGTACAGCCGCCTGATTCAGCTGTTGCAAGTATACATTGATACGACGTCGCACGCGCGGGGGGATGCGAACAGTGCAGCGCCCAGCCTAGCTTTCCTCCGAGCCAACAGGGCTGGCGTCCCCAACTGCGGAGACATATCCCTCCGTCGCCTCCATCGATCCATGGCCCGTCCATTGTTATCTCGGCTCCAAAGCCGCCGCCGTCGACGGGGCTAGCTGTGTGCTCGCTTGCGATCGAGGGCAGTACGATCGACTCGACTACTCTCGTCGCATATATGCATCTCGGCCACCCTGGTTCTGAAAGCGACCACCATGCAATGCAATGCATCCTACGGTACCAACAACGATGGTGCTCTGCAGGATCAGTGCCAAGACAAGAGAGATGATTTGGGTTTTGATCAGACCATGATCCGCTGCGTACGTGAAGTGGGATTTGTCGCGAGTCTCGACGCCGTGGCGTAGTAGTGTGGCAAGTGGCCAGTACACTCACAGCCTGTCACAGGAAACAGCGCATGGTTTGAGACTGACCGGCAGTAATTAATGAAGTTCAACTCGGGGAAATCAATAGATGCACCACACTACCCAAAATTCGTATTTCAAAATGACAAAAAATTCAGACAGAATTTCGGGTGTATTTATGAATATTTTATTTTAGCACACAAGGTTAGGTGCTATTGGAAACTTGGAGTAATCAGACACTTGATTGAATTTGATCTGCTTCCTCGAGGGGCGAAATGAAGACATCTTTTGTGGCTTGTATAAAAAACAAATCCAAGTACTACGAAATGACAGTTCACGAGACATTTATTTTGTCTTTTATACACGGACCACAAAAGATGTCTTGCTTCGTGAAACTTTTTGTACGGATATAGAAAGTTTCGATGTACATCCGAAACTTTTAGTCATTTTGTACATGCATTCAAAATGCATTTTCATAACGGATACATCTAAACCTATGAGTCAAAACACCGCGTCCGTTTAACTCGCGCGGGTACCCTCTCTCTGCTTAGACTAGTAACAATGGGGAGTATCATATAATAATATCATGCATATGATACTAGTGTATGTTACTTTTTTCACAATGGATAGTAACATATGTGTGATATCATATAATACTGTATTTATTAGAATCTAGACTCATATTACATTGGAATACGTTATGTTTTGTATCTACCTATGATAACACTATCAACTCTCCTTTTATTAATTGCACTGCCACGTCAGTTTTTGCCAACATGATTTGTATAATAACACCTATTATACTCCCATTGTGCCTAGTCTTACATTTTCTTTCTTACGGAGCGCAAGCAATAGGGAATCTTGCACAATCACTGGAACCGTGCGCATGCAGATTGCAGACACCGGCACTCGCCGGGCACATGCCATTTTTTTCTGGTGCTAAACACCAGTGAGATCTTTAATGGGTAGCCACATAATCTGTCGACATGGTACTAATCGCTCGCTATAAAGCTCCCTCTGCATGCCCCGATCGATCTCTCTCACATCGACCTGGCTTCGACATTGAGTACCACATCCACATGTGTGTATGTACCCTGCGTGCCACCTTGTTTTGTTAGGATCAAACACGACAAAGACGCGGACGCCCATGGAAAAGTCATACATAGTTCATTAGTTCTACTTACTCAGTTCTCAATTGGGATTAGCGTGATCAGAAACTAAGCTAAGCAAGCATGCAATCAGCTAGAGGTGTCACTCCTACTCCAGTCCTATTCGGTTGACATATTGTATTGATTTTTATTATGTGTTGCTCCCAGCATTCTGTTCAAAATATCTAGAGGAGAGCAGTAGATGTTTCTATCAACCGCGAGGTCGGTGACGCCACCATCTCTCGCATCCAGTATCGTCGATGCCATAGAAAGCTCCATCCACCTCCATCCACCACGCGCCTCCTATGAGGAACCTGGGATCGGATTCCCATAATCCACCGCCCCAGGCGCCGCCACATGGACCCACCTCCAAACAATCATCCCCGACAGAGGGGATGCCATCACCACCATGTCCGGAGACACTGCTCCGGGATCCTTGCGCCGTAGGTCGGCCAACGCCCACCCCGTGAAGCCGCCGACGCGCCGTCAGGAGAATCACTCGTAGGAGGAGGAAGCACCGCCAATCCAATCTGCTTCGAGTACTGACCCTCCCAGCCGCGTCACTGTCACGGGGTGCTAGGGCCCGCCGTCCCCTTTTACCGATGGTGCGGGCCACGGGATTTCCCGGTGGCTGCCTCCGAGGACGACGGAGGGGAAAGAGGTGGCGGCATGGGGCTAGGGTTTTCTCCCTTTGTCGCCCTGGAGAAAGGCCACACAAGGGCCAGACTCGTCAGATGATGCTCCCACTTGGTTGACATTGGGTATGTGTTGCTCTCAACCTTCTGTTCAAAATATCTAGAGGAGAGCGGTAGATGTTTCTATCAACTCAAGGATAGATTAATTGGAGCGGTTGACGTCAACGTTTGCAAAAACTGAGACAGGGTTATCATCATCATCAGGAGTCATGGCAGTGCAGGAAATGGTGCAAAAAGGATCTCACATCCGTTTGTTTTTTCCTCAGGTTGTTGTTTCCCACTGCGTTGACAGCTCAAAAGTGGGATACTAGTAACTGCAGCCATGCTTGGGGAGCTAGCAGCAGGTGCAGTCATGGTAAGGACAAGACACACACAGTGCGAGACAGAAGGAAAGCTCAGCTAGGGAAACTTAAAAAGAAAACATCACGATGTGATGAAAATATCCTCCCGATAAATGAAAGACTCGCGAAACCATTCTATTCTAGCCGCCGCACATCCGCTCTGGGTCTTTGCCGGAGCAAGAACAGAACGGAGCAGAGTGGCGCATAACGGAAGCCGGAGCATTGCAGCAGCGGCAGCAGCAACAGCTCTCTCTTGGCAATATGTTCGTCACCATCTCTGGATCTTGTCACCTCCATCTCTGCACACCTGCGAAAAATATAATTTGAGTCGTGAGGTTGAAAGAAATGCTGCCGTCTCCGTCAGATGGAGAAAAAAGGTCGGGGAGAATGCTCACTCACTTGTCCTGTGGGCATCGGTTTGACAGGAGAAGGGGAGTACTGCACTTGCAGGTAGCCGCCCAGCTGATGAGAGACATTCAAGGGAGACGACTGCGAAACAGCAGCAAAGATAATGCAATGCAAATTAGCCACCATTAACAAAAATTAGCTAAGGAGCAGCATGCATGGAGATCAATTCGTGTGCGAAATGCGGCTTCACGTTGGTGCGCACCTCGAACTCGAAACCTGTGGTCGTGGCGAAGAAGGCGCAGGAGAAGTCGGCCGCATTGCTCATCTCCATCATCATGGGAGCGGCCGCGCCGCCGTAGCCATTGGCCTCAGGTGAGCCCATGACCTGCTGCGGATGGCGAATGCATGCGCGTCAGAAGAGAGGGAACACAAACTACTGGGCCGTGTAAGCATGGAGAATGTCCAGAAGGGGACCAATGGGAGGGACTGCCGGTTGCACATGACGTACCTTGGGCTTGGAGTGCATGAAGAAGGCCGGCGAGCTGGCCGTGTCCTCGAGCAGAGTGGACGTGACGGCGGCGGCCATCTTGCCCTGCCGCCTTGGCTCCACCACCCTGCTGCCTCTCCTCACCGCGCGGGCGTCGGCGGCGCCTTCGTGGGAGCCGGCCGAGAGCTGCTGGCGTGGTCCGGAGGATGCGTCGGAGACCATGGAGAGGTCGTCCTCCTCCTCCTCAGAGTAGTCGCAACCGTAGCACGGCTGCTGCGGCATGCCGTGGAACTTGGGGGTGTCGTCGCGGGAGTAGGAGTAGGAGGAGCGGTCGTCGTCTAGGTAGGTTGTCCAGCCGGACTGGCACCCGCTGCTGCATTCCGAACCCGCCGCCGCCGCCATCCTCGCGCGCATACACCGGTACGCCACTACTCTCCTAATCTGATACTACACTGATGGCCGGGGTAGCTCCGGAGCGAGGACGGAGGAGACGTGGTGGTAGTCGTGTAGTGGAGGATGGATCGGCAGTACGAGAGCGTGTTAGTGCGTCACTAAGTAGGAGGAGGAGGAGGCCGGGCCCAGCCGGCTGTGGCGGGAGTGGACATTGATCTCATGGCTCGATGACGTTGAGGAGGTGGAGCGGGAAGGGAAGCGATGGATCACGTGCAGTACAGCGAGGCAACAACGGGAGGAGTGGACGGGACGGGACGGGACGGACCGTACGTGGGTATTTTTTTTTTAAACGAAGGCAAAAGCTTTGTCTTATGTATTAATTAAAAAGAAGGTGTCCGGTTTATTAGCGGAAGAAACCGGACGAAAACCATACAACAACACCGACAACCAACATCACGTGGAGGATAAAGCCGTCTGCCACAAAGACGCCCACCTACAACGACCGTGAACAACACGCCACAAAGAAACCCCACAACTCGGACATGACAACCCCCATCTATCAAGCAACTCCGGAAACTCTAATGACGCCTATCTTTCTTGTTCTCTTGAGAGATTTCTCCACCTTCTTGATTACACACTCCGAAGCCGTCCCCGCCAACACGGAAGCAATCTCCTTGCCATATCCAAGCAAAGCCGTCTCCAAATCGACGAGTAAATCACAAATCTCTTTTCCAAAGAGAGTCTCGGAGTTAGGCGTCAACACACCTGTCTTATCAACCTCGTCACTCAAGGGTGACTCTGATGTAGCAACCACACCACCTACAGGAACCACACTCCCAAAGGACTCGAGCGAGAGAGAGGCTACGCCGTCCAAAACACCACTCTCCTCGAAGTCCAGCGCACCTCTGTCCTCGCTCACAGGGGCGGACGTCGCAACACACTGCGTCGACGGGCAAGGACTGCCACGAGGAGAGAAACAACCATAGTGAAGCGCCTCCTCTACCACAGACGACTGCTGCTCAGCGGAGTCAAGCGGAAACAAAGCCTCCCCTGGGTGAGCCCCAGGCCATCAGAATCACATGCCTCCGCCAGGTGCGAAGGACCACCAACGCCTGCCAACAAGAGCTTGAGAGTTGTCACCTCTTCACGAAGAGGGCGAGACGCCTCCTCAATGCGGTCAGCGACCAGCTGACAGAGCTCCAAACACAGCAAGGCAAAGCGGTACTGGAAGGCAGAGTCACTGAACTCCTCGCAACACCTAGGAGAGGGCCTTGGCTGCACCGCAGGGCACAACGGAGAGTGGCACACAACCTCGGCCAGACTCTGAGACGATGAGGGACGACGAAGCTGAGCGGACGGCAAACGGCTCTGCTGGCAAGGAGCGCGAGCGCCCGGAGAACGAGCCCGAGTATCCGGAGAGCGAGAACGAGCAGCTGGAGAGCGCGCACGACAGAAACGCTCCAGATGACCAGGACGATGACATCGGATGCATCTGAAAGGCCCACGACATGTGCTGACCTGGTGGCCACGCTCAAGGTAGCGAAAACACCTCCCTAGAGCCCAACGCTTGAAGGCGAGGCTACGGTCGAGATCTTCTTCTCGAGACGGAGACGATGGCGCGCGGACCGGGCGGCCGCCCCGACCCACCTGCACCCAGCCTTTCTCGTCATCTAGAGCGGCAACAGCACCAGAGAGGCCGCCGCACGGCTCCGCAGGAGCCACCTCAACATGGCGCACATGTAGAAGAATTTGAAGAGGAGTGGCTCCTGTCAAAGATTCAACGGCAATCCACCCGTACTCATCGTCATCTCCACACTTAGCATTGGAAGGTGATCTCAAGTACTGTTTGCTCCTGATATTTATCGTCGACACTGCTATGTGCAGAGTTCTAGACAGCCGACGCGAGCATGGACCCACGTCGTAGGACCAGCAAGAACTGAGAGGGCGTGGTCAAGTCACTAGAGTTCGGAAAGTAGTCGGGAGAGAAATATTGAGGAGAAGGAAGGTAGAAGATAGATATGACAAGCGGGAGAACATGTCAGTAGGAGTAGCAATTTTAGTTCTTATTATGGCGTGGAAAATAGGTCAAGGTCCAAGATAGATCGGGATTTACAAGTTCAGGGTGCCAACTTCCGCTACTAGAAAGTTTACGGTCTAGTTATATCTTTTATCCGTGTGACACCGTCATGCCGCCCCCCCTCCCTCCCCAAAGACGACGACGTGCCGCCGCTGCCTCCGCCTTCGATGACCACCAACAAGCACGTCGTGAGAAGGAGGAGGATTGCGCGAAAGAAGGGCGCAAGATAAAAAGTAATAGCATATGTAATTTATTTTATTATTAATATCTACTCCATATGTAATGTAGTCATCATTATCATTAATATAAGTGTCCTATGTGGTTTATTACTATTGGTATTAGTTCTCCATATATTCCATATTAGCAAAAATATAAACGCAGTGTAGAAAAAATTCCCATCGTCTATAAGTACGTCCCGCTCGTTAGTGTCGATAGGAAAAGGAAATGGTTTTCTGAAATAACAATTTTTTATGTGGTACCTGCTGCTATATATATTGGCCTACACGGCATAACCTAGCCCTCTCACTCTCTTTGTTGTCTCGTCCGAAATGGCGTGGTTGGCCGCCGCCTCCGTGTCTCCTCTAAGCGTCCAGGCGGGAATCGTCGCCTCCTCTCCGCCGCTTTTTGCTTCTTCCGCCTTTGCTTCGTGCGGATCTGTTTGCAGGCTAACGGATCCGCTATATCAATTCAATGGCGACCAATCTAAGGTATCACATCCACTGTTTTAGTATACTTGGCTTGCTGATACGTCTCAAACGTACCTATAATTTCTGATGTTCCATGTTGATATTATACCAATTGTTACATGTTTCATATACACTTCATAGCATTTTTATGCATTTTCTGAGACTAACCTATTAACAAGATGGCACAGTGCCAGTTCCTGTTTTCTGCTGTTTTTGTATTTCAGAAAAGCTAGTCTGGAAATATTCTCGGAATTGGACGAAACCTGGACAGGACCTCCTATTTTCCAACACGTACACGGAGTCCAAAGGAGAGACGGAGGCGACCGAGGAGGCGGCCACACCATAGGGCGGCGCGGCCCCACCTCCAACGGCGCCGTGGTGTGGTGTGGGCCCTCGGGCCGCTCCAGCCGCCGCCCTTTCGCCTATTTATTCATCTTCACGGGAAAACCCGAGACACCCGAGCCATTATCCACGAAAAGTTTCAGAGACGCCGCCGCCGTCAACCCTAGCTCGGGAGGGTTCAGAAGCTCTTCCCGGCACCCTGATGGAGAGGGGAATCATCACCGGAGGGCTCTACATCACCATGCCTGCCTCCGGAGTGATGCGTGAGTAGTTCATCTTTGGACTACGGGTCCATAGCAGTAACTAGATGGTTGTCTCTCCACTTTATGCTATCATGTTTAGATCTTGTGAGCTGCCTATCATGATCAAGATCATCTTATTGTAATGCTACATGTTGTGTTTGCTGGGATCCGATGAATATTGAATACTATATCAAGTTGATTATCAATCTATCTTATATGTTATTTATGATCTTACATGCTTTCCGTTACTAGTAGATGTTTTGGCCAAGTAGATGGTTGTAACTCCAAGAGTTAGTATTTATGCTAGATAGTGGGTTCATGCCTCCGGTAATCTGGGAGAGTGACAGCAACTTCTAAGATTGTGGATGTGTTTTTGCCACTAGGGATAAAATAACCGACGCTTAGCTTAAGGGTGCGCCGTTAGGTCTAATGCATTTGTTTACATTACGCACATTACTTAATGCGATTATCCGTTGCTTGCAACTTAATACCAACGGGGAACTCGGTATGACAACCTGGAGGTGGATTATTAGTCATAGACGCTGTTGGATAACAGTCTATGTATTTTTTCGTAATGCCCACATGAATATCATAGTAATCATCATGTCATATATATGCATTGTCATGCGCTCAATATTTTGTCAATTGCCCAACTGTAATTTGTTCATCCAGCATGTTAGTTATCTTTTATGGAGAGACAACACTAGTGAACTGTTGACCCCGGTCCATTCTTTTACACTGATAATACAACCAACTGCAATCATTGTTCCTTTTCATTTTCTGCAATTAAACACTATTTTCCACAACATAAGTTTAATCCTTTGTTTTCAGCAAGCCGGTGAGATTGACAACCTCACTGTTTCGTTGGGCCAAATTAGTTTGATTGTGTTGTGTGCAGGTTCCACGTCAGCGCGCCACTGACAACTTTCAGAAGTGATTTCTTGCTCCTACTGGTTCGATTAAACCTTGGTTTCATACTGAGGGAAACTTGCTGCTACACTGCTTCATACCTTCCTCTTGGGGTCTCTCAACGAACGTGTGATCCACGTCATCAAGCAATTTTTCTGGCGCCGTTGCCGGGGAGCAAGAGGATTTCTGCAAGGGGAGTCTCACGCTTCCAATCTCATTACTTTGTTATTGTCTTGCTGAGTTATTATGTCTACATTTTTACTTGCTATCAATGGTCACTTTCCTTGAAACTAGTCCTATGGCTGAAAACAACATGAGAGAGCTTTATAAAATTTATCTTGAATTGGGACATGAAGTGTTTGAAGAGAAAATTAAAAAACCTATGGAAATTTATTTGCATGATGGTAGCAATGTTATTACTATAAATTCTTTGAACACCATTATTGCTAATGCTATGGAAGACTTTAAGCTTGGGGAGGTTGGTTTTGATGAAAATAATATTTTTTGTCCCCCAGGTATTGAGGAGAAAGTTTATGTTGATTATGATATGCCTCCTATATATGATGTTTACAATGATGAATATGATATTTTCAGTCCATCTACTATTGAGGATAAAATTCTTTATGATTATTCTATGCCTCCAATTTATGATGATTATAATGATGGATGTGCTAGTTTTACTCCCACTATTACTAATGAAATTTATTATGCTTGTGTGGAGAGTAACGATACTTTTATGCATGTGGATCATGATAAGAATGCTTTATGTGATAGCTATATTGTTGAGTCTATTCATGATGCTACTAAAAATTATTTTGAGAGAGAAAAATATGGTTATAAAAGCCGGTGAGATTGACAACCTCACTGTTTCGTTGGGGCAAAGTAGTTTGATTGTGTTGTGTGAAGGTTCCACGTCAGCGCGCCACTGACAACCTTCAGAAGTGATTTCTTGCTCCTACTGGTTCGATTAAATCTTGGTTTCATACTGAGGTAAACTTGCTGCAACACTGCTTCATACCTTCCTCTTGGGGTCTCCCAACGAACGTGTGATCCACGTCATCACTTGCCACTCTTTTAGCGTAGCATAGGTAAGTTCCCATTGTTCCCATGCTTACGAAAAACTTCAGTGCGAACGAGTGGACCAGGAACTCTATAACTGATGATCTCGACCTTAAGGCAACGAAAATAAATGAATAACCATTGCCGAAAATTGTCCTCATTAGTGACGGTTAATTCCTCTCTTGCCGATGTGGGCCTTAACATCAGTAACAAGGCTCGGAAAACGTAGGGTTTTTCCGTTTTCGATGAGGGTTTTGACCCCGTTTCCACAGTGTTGTTCTATACAAGTGCGGTAGATGCAGGGCGGAGGCAAGTGAATATTAGGTCTAGAGGTCCCGACCAGGGTCGTTCTTGAAGCTTCACCATGCGAAGTGACTCAATGACGGCGAGGTTGCAACACAACTTCTTTTAGCCGAAGGGGCTACTCCGCGCCTCGTAGCTTGGTGCTTCGATGATTATTCTTCCCTCTAGGCTAATTCGCCTTAATGGAGGATCTTCTTCCTCCGGTCTAGTGCGCCTCAGTGGAGGATCTTCTTCAACCTCAGTGTGGCGCCAATCGTCGACCTTTCCCCAAATGGTATCGTCCCCAATGGCGTCTTTGGCGGTCGTTGATTCGAGGTTCGGTCGCCACAGACGGAGGAAAAGGACTCGATCGTGTTTTTCGTTTCTTCTAGATTATTTTGGAAAATGTGACGATCATGTTGTAATTTCTCCTTTTCTTTGTTCTCTTTATAATTTGTGCCCACTACTCGTCCTTTTGAACCCAGCACCATATTAAAAGAAAAAGGAAATCTCGATTCGAGCTGTCAGTACATTCTCCCAATTCCGAGTGCTATATCGACGAGGAGGGCCAGTTAGCTAGGCTACACTACATTGGCAGCTTGCAATAACAACAAGCAGACGGAGAAACAATGTGATGTGGGGGACGAACCAGTGCTGGCCCTTAATTTCGGTCTGGGTGCCGTCAATCGACATGAATACCTCTCTTGCTAGCTGTTAGTGAACGTCGCAATTAGAGAAAAGCGCAGCAGCCAGCTTGACCTTGACGGAACAGAGCCTGGCCGGGCCGCCGGGCCTCATCTCGGTACGGCGAATGCAATACGACAAGCGGAGGCTGCCCGGCAAACAGGAAACCGAATGGACCATCTCGGCCCAACCAGCTGCATGCCTGTGGTCAGGTGTTTATGATCTGGCCACTGTTTATCATTTCGATTCGGCCACATGGACTGGAGACGAGCTGTAGCACACTCGATCTAATAGTCGAATAGTGCATGATATCGGAAATGTTTAGTCAGGTCGCCCTATAAAAACATAAGTGCATGCTTATGTCAATCTCTTTAAAATGAAGAAAGTACCATACATGCATGCAAATGCAAGCATCTCATAGTAGCAGCGGCGTGAAACTAACTATCGCAGTCACAGCACAGATAACCTAATTATTCATAGCAGTAGCTAGCATACAGTGTTATGGATGGTTTCTTGTAGCTGCAGGCGCCGCCCAGGCACTGAAGGCCTGAACAGAGAGTAAAGCCTCTGGATGGATCAAGGCGGCAAGCATGAGCAGGGCCAGGAACTGCGTTTGCAACAGACGGCCGGCCGGAGTACGTCGCTGGAGGGCACCGGAACAGTGTAAAAATCAGGCATATGCATGCAGGATTTAATCATACTAGCACATGCATATGCACGTACGCATCCGGAGCATGGAGGATGCATGCATGGATCACCGCCCGGCAAGGTATGTGCTTTATCGTCCTTTGGTCCCGCTCTTGCCCTACATTCACGTGTGTTCGTAGCTGAGATAATGACAAAAAACACCACAATTGAACACGAGTTGACGCGGAACCACCACCTTAGGGCTTTTTGACACATAAATACCACTATTGGGGCTACCTTGTGACGCAGAGCACTAATTTGCCTGTTTAAGCCTGTTAACACGTTTTCTGACAGATCGGTCCCACCTGTCGGGTCTACGTGGCAAAAATGTGAGGTCAACAATATTTTTTTTCCTTTTATTTCCTTTTTATTTTTTTCATCTATCCCACCCATCCAGCGCTGCCGCGCGCCGCCCATCCGCGACCTCCTCTCCGGCGCCCCTCCCCTCCGCCTGCGCGGCTCCCGGCCACCGGCGTGCCTCCTCTCCGCAGGCCCAACTCCGGCGGCGCCGTGCAGCTCGGCGACCTGCCATGCGCGGCGCGGGCGAGCCCCGGCCATGGCGCGGGCGCGGGTGAGGCCATGGAGCGGGCGCGGGCAAGCCCCCCGCCCATGGCGCGAGCGAGCCGCGGCCAGGTCGCGCCGGGGATCGGCTACCGCGACAAATCCACCTCCTCCTCCTACCTCTGCCTCTCTCTCTACATACATCCGTGGAGAAGCTCCGCTTGGCTCTGGTCCATGCGGTCTCCAAATCCTCCCGGCGACGGCGAGAGGCTGCGGCCTTGGTTGATTCGACGACCAGGCGCGGGCGGCCCCGGCGAGGCGCGACCAGGCGCGGGCTCGGGCGCCCCGGCCATGGCGTGGCCAGGCGCGGGCGAGGAGGCCGTCGGCGGCGGCGCCGTGCGGCTCCGGCCAGGCGCGGGCGGCCCCGGCGAGGCGCGACCAGGCGCGGGCTCGGGCGGCCCCGGCCATGGCGCGACCAGGCGTGGGCGAGGAGGCCGTCGGCGGCGGCGCCGTGCGGCTCCGGCCAGGCGCATTGACTTCCTCTTTTTTCTTTTCTTTTTTCTTTTCTTTTTTCTTTATTTTTTTTGCCACGTAGACCCGACAGGTGGGACCAAGCTGTCAGAAATCGTGTCAAAATGCTTAAACAGCCAAATTAGTGCTCTGAGTCACAAGGTAGCCCCAATAGTGGTATTTATGTGTCAAAAAGCCCTAAGGTGGTGGTTCCGCGTCAACTCGTGTTCAATTGTGGTGGTTTTTTGTCATTATCTCGTTCGTAGCTGGATCAGCTTGCCTTCTGTTTTTTTTGTCTGAACCACATTACATATCCACATTTGAAAGATTCCATGAGCAAACGCCACAAATACTAGCTGCTCATAATACCACCTCAGTTCCAAGAAATTAAGTCATGCTTAGAAATTTTGCCAAAAGTCTGCATCTTATATGTTTGATCAATTATATTAACAACGATTGAGTATGCATAATACCAAACCCAAGAAAGTAGAGGTTTCTAGCTCCCGGTTTCGGTGATCTATTTAATAAAAAATTAAAATCATATTTATACAAAAATATTGTACTACACACTTTCAAATCTCTAAAATATACAAGATTTTGTCATTTCCTTGTAGCTCAGAATATAAAGTATTCCAAATCGAGATTTTGCACGCTTGTGTGACACATCGTTGAAAACATGCAGGAATTTTTCAATATTTTTAAAAACTTTTAAATATTTTGTTGATTTTTTTATAAAATAGAGTGAGCACTAGAGCTCGAGATCCAAAATGAACTTTTGCATATTGATATCAACATATCCACTGCAAAATATATTATTATAAAGTATTTATTTAATATTGTAGATATTGATATTTTCTCCTATATATTTGAATCCATCTAGCTATTAAGTTTTGACTTTCGATATATGCCTTGTTTTTTTGTGTGACAAGTTCTTTTCTCCGATTTCCCGTGAGACGTGGACCCCATGCACGCGTCCCAAACCCTAGCCAACAAGGCTCCCCTATATACCTTCCCACCACTGAAGCCTAGCGCGTTGGCAAACTTCGCCTTCCTAATCATATCCGTTTTAACCGATTTCCCTTCTTTGTTGTTAATTGTGAGGGTTCGATTCGCGTTTACTAACATTTCCTCGTTAACACATCGACATAGTTCCTGCTGGTTGTCCATAACGATACAATTGCGTTTCGAGAAGTGAATTTTCTTTCTCTCGACATTTTCCTTATGCTAATATATTTGGAGGGAATACCATGAGACGACAGTACTTCCTCCTCTCTTTTTCGAGGGGAGGGTATTTCCACCTTTGCAGAGGAAAAAATCATGGGAAGTTGTAATTGGGTTAGGCCACTGATGGCATCAGTTACCGATGGCCCACTTACAGACCATACATCAGCGACAACCGGTTCAGACTCGAGTTGTCCAGCTGTTATACTACGCGCGCCGGCCGGACTGGCCCAGCAGCGAGCAGGGACAGGGCGTGCGCGCGGGCGGTAATCAAATTAGCTGGCTCCACATCTTTGTCTGCACCCATGCACGCTACTAGAGCTAATAACTAACCGCGCTGCAGCTGCTCCCATTAGACCAGAAGGACATTAACTTGTAGCACGTGCGACGTCGTACGGCCGATCGATGTGCACAGCTCCGAGCTGTTTGCCGTTGTACCCCGGCCAGCGGAGCGTCCCACGCTGGAGATCTAGGATAAGGGCATGTAAACCGTTGACACGTGCTGCGCCCTTATGTTTCGTAGTCCTCTGCCATGCGCTGACGGATGTCGCCACTCTCTGGGCTGGAGGGGCATTCAAGTATTCCGAGATCCATCGAATTTGGATACTGTCCGAAACTTGGTTTTGAGTTGATCTAGCTAGATTCAAGAAACTGACCACAGCCTCCGCAATTTTCTTTCCAGGAGTCTAGATACATGTGGGTACAAAAATATTAAAACATCTTATATTTTGGTACGGACGGAATACATGCGACTCCGATCCAAATAAACGGTCACTTGCTATACGTACGGCATGCACGTGTTCAGCTGGGCTGTGTCTACGAGGGCTAAGACATTATTCCATTTTATGTGTTCTTCGTTGTTGCTTTTTAATAAGCCGAGATCACTGTAGTTTCCTTGTGGGCGTTTGTGTGTGTGTGGTCTTTTTTCTTTTACTATATATCCATATAAAGTTGTATTATTTTTCAACTTTTTTGTGGGGCTTAGTGGGTTTCAACCGAGATGTTTTTTCAGTTGCAAGTAAGGTTCTAACAGAGATATTTTCTAATTACAAGTGGGTTACAAGTAGGACTTCCCAATTACGAGTAGGGTTGTAACTGAGATGTTTTTCTAATTACACGTGAGATACAACTAAGATTTCCACGTTATAAGTGTGGTTGCAACTGCGATTTTCACCCGTTGTAAGTGGGGTTGCAACTGATATAGATTTCCAGTTGTATGTGGTGTTGTAGCCCATATTTTCCAATTGTAAGACTGAAATACTATTTCAATTGCACGTTGTATTGCAACCAAAACAGGTGAGGTCTTCAGCTTCCATCAACTGAATTTAGCAAATGAAAAACACATTTTAATCAAATGAATTTAAAAGAAGAACAAACTTGTGGGTGAAAAGAAGCTATGTTCGTCGTATACTTGAGGGGTTGGGTGAGTGGTAAAAAGTGGGGCTGGGTGAGGAGTTTTCCCAGTTTATGAGAGTGTCCTTTTACTGTTCATAGTTATTTGAAGACAAAAGAACGTTTGTGGTGCTATGCATAGATCAGGGGGGCCACTGCCCCCCCCCCTCCCAAGGATGTAAATGGTACGGATAATTTCTACTCCAAATCCGCACCCGCTTCCGTTTTTAAGGATGTGGTATGCAATTATGGGAATCCGCCGGATACGGATGAGAATACGGATATTAATCAAGCAGATATCCAGCGGATGTGGTAAAGGATATGGTATTGCTATTATCCGGCGGATGCGAATTATCCGCCATTTTTTTACGGATTATCTGACCTTCACAATTAGGATTATCCGACTAAATTAGCCCAGTCGGTCGGCCCAACGCCCAAATACCATTTAGTCCATTAGCGAGATGACGTTGTGTTTATATATAATATATGTTAGGTTGATCAAGTTGTCAAGTTAGTTCGTTATTTCCAGTTTTAGTCTGACACGTTGTTTGTGTCAAAGTTGTTAGGAATAACCTGACGCGTGCTAGTTCACGTGGAGGTCCTTAGTTTTCGTTTCGTTCAGTTGTAAACCTGTGCACGATCGACTCCGTGGGATGGCGCGGAGAAAGTGGATCGTGGACAGCTTAGGAATCGGCCACGATCGCTACGACGTCGTGTGCCTGGAATAAAAGGAGAGAACAGAAAAGACGCAAGAACTTGCGCGTCGCAAAAATCTCTCTGTCGCTGTGTGTTTCTGTGTGTTCATCGACAGAGATTCAGGGTTCAGAGTCCACCTTCGTGTGTGTTGATCCTGTGGCTGATCCAACACTTGGTATCAGAGCCTCAGGGTTCACGGAGGCGATCGCGGCGGCGGTGAGGTCGGTGGCGAAGAGGAGGCGGTGATCAGAGATGGGGGATGTCACTCCCAATCGCAGCGGCAGCAGCGGCGCCGGAAAGTACACGACGCCCGCGAGGAGGCAGGATGCCGACGGAGGCGCCGTCGTCGTTCGAGCTGCGCCCAGGGGAGGGGTGCCCGTGCACTATCCCCAACTCACCGACGCCAACTACGGCGTGTGGGCCATGAAGATGAAGATCATCATGAGGACTATCGGTTGCTGGTCGGCGATCGAGGGCAAGGGCGAGTACGACCAGGCCAGGGACGAGGACGCGTTCACCGCGCTCTCGCAGTCTCTCCCTGACGCCATGGTCATGGCCATCGCGGAACACGAGACCGCGGCCGAGGCGTGGGAAGCGATTCGGCAGATGCGCGTCGGTGAGGACCGCGTCAAGAAGGCTCGCGTGAAACAGCTGAAGAGGCAGCTCGACCGGCTGCAGATGGACGACAGCGAGACCGTCACGGTGTTCGGGCAGAGGCTCACCACCCTCGTCGCAGAGATCCGTTCCCTAGGTGAGAAAATCGACGACGAGTCAGTCATCGAGTACTTGTTCAATGCTGTGCCTGACAGGTTTGCGGACTTGGTCAACACCATCGAGCAATGGGGCGACCTCTCCACCATGCCAGTGTCTGCGGCCGTGGGAAGGCTAGCAGCGTTCGAGAGCAGCCAGCGAGGTCGCCGCCGCAGCGGCGGTGGCAAGGACGAGCAGCTGATGCTTGTAACCAGGGCATTAGAGCAGCTCATGAAAGGAAAGAAGAGCGGCGACAGTGCCGGGAGCTCGAGCGGTTCTGCCGGGAAGAAAGGCGGTGACCGTGGTGACAACAGTGACCGCGGCAAAGGTGGCAAGGACCGTGGTAAGCAGAAGAAAAAGGGAAAATTTGACATCACCAAGGTGAGATGTTACAACTGCAATGAAAGGGTCATTTTCAGTCAGATTGTCCTGAGCCCAAGCGCGAGAAGGCAAATCTCATGGAGAAAGAGGATAATGATCCAGCACTTCTGATGATGGAGACATGTGAACTGGCGTTGTCTGAATCTATGACAGAGGAACAAGTATTTCTCAACGAGGAAAAGGTGGTGCCAAAGCTTACCGGTGATCATGAAATGGCTTGGTATTTAGACACAGGGGCAAGTAACCACATGACCGGCAGATCCGAGAAATTTGCTGAGTTGGATCGAACTGTGAAAGGGAGAGTTCGATTTGGAGATGGCTCTGCAGTGGAAATCTGTGGACGCGGATCTGTACTGTTGCAGTGCCACACTGGTGAGCATCGAGTACTGTCAGATGTGTATTTCATACCTCGGCTTAAGAATAATATTATAAGCCTAGGTCAGCTTGATGAAAATGGTTGCAAATATTCGGCTGAGGATGGTGTGATGACAATACTAGATCGCCAACGAAAGATCTTGGCTCGAGTGAAGAGGACCAAGAACAGAATGTACATTCTCAACATTCAGCAAACTGAACCTATCTGTCTGCTGGCGCATGCAAAGGAAGATAGCTGGCTGTGGCACACGAGATATGGTCATGTAAATGTTTGCTCACTTCGATCATTAGCAGCAAAGGGCATGGCCGAAGGGATGCCGGTCCTGGAGCAGGTGGAACAAGTGTGTGATGGCTGCATGATTGCAAAGCAGCGCCGTCTTCCGTTTCCTGCTCAGACTAGCTATCGTGCAACACAGCAGCTGCAGTTGTTTCATGGTGACTTATGTGGGCCCATTGAACCAGCAACACCTGGAGGCAAGCGGTACTTTCTCTTGGTGGTCGATGACTACTCACGATTCATGTGGGTAGCCTTGCTCAGTACAAAGGATGAGGCTCTCGATGCACTAAGGAAAATTCAGGTAGCAGCAGAAACAGAGAAGAACCTGAAACTGAAGGCTGTCAGAACTGACCGTGGGGGAGAGTTCACTTCAAATGCCTTTGTCAGCTACTGTGAAGATAAAGGCATCAAGCATTACCTCACTGCCCCATATACACCACAACAGAATGGTGTCGTAGAGAGAAGGAACCAGACGGTGGTTGGCATGGCTAGAAGCCTGTTAAAAAGCATGGGTGTGCCTGCAAGGTTTTGGGGAGAGGCCGTTGCTACTGAATCGATCCCCAACCAAAAGTGTGAAAGCCATGACTCCGTATCAAGCGTGGTATGAGAAGAAACCTGTTGTGCACCATCTACGCACTTTTGGATGTGTGGCTCATGTAAAGAGGGTAGGGCCAGGCCAGAACAAACTGTCAGACAGAAGCTCACAAATGATTTTCATTGGATATGAGCAAGGTTCAAAGGCTTACCGTTTGTATGATACAGAGAGGAAGAAGTTAGTGGTATCCCGTGATGTGATATTTGAGGAGGATAGATGCTGGAATTGGGAGGTAAACACTGCCATAGAAAATTCAGAAACCTCGTTCACTGTTCACTATCCGGCACGGAAGACAGATACAGCTGCAGACTCTGCCTTGGCAGGAGAACCGGGTAGTTCCTCTGCTGCGGTAGCAGAGCCGGCGACACCCACGGCGATAGAAAAAGGAGCAGCTTCAGCTGCACCTGGAGCACCACTTCAGACCGGAAGGAAGCGTCACTCTGGTGATGCTAGTACCATTCCTTTCTATCTTAGATCGTCGACACCCATACCTGCCTCACCGGTGCAGTCTACACCGGGGACAGTGAACACTGTTGGGAGCCCTTGGTCTGAACCATCGCAGGGTCCTCAAGGGAAGAGACCACTGGACGAAATTTATGCAGAAACCACAGAGGTCGACGCTGCATGCTCCGGGCTGTGTCTCCTGGGAATTGAGGAACCAAGCACATTTGCTGAAGCTGAAAAACAAGTGTGCTGGTAGAAAGCAATGAGGGAGGAAATGGATTCCATCGTCAGCAACAAGACCTGGAGCTTGTGTGATCTACCAAAGGGACATAGGCCTATTGGGCTCAAATGGGTCTACAAATTGAAAAGAGATTCATCAGGTGTGGTAGTGAGACACAAGGCCAGGCTAGTTGCAAAGGGGTATGTTCAGAAACATGGAGTAGACTTTGATGAAGTGTTTGCTCCTGTTGCTAGACTGGATACAGTTAGACTGCTCCTTGCATTGGCAGCTCAAGAAGGTTGGGAAATCCATCATATGGATGTAAAATCAGCATTTCTCAACGGTGAACTTGAGGAAGAAGTCTATGTTGCCTAGCCTGCAGGTTTTGTCACTGAGGGAGAGGAGCAGAAGGTGCTGAAATTGCATAAAGCCTAGTATGGGCTTCGACAAGCGCCGAGGGCATGGAATGCAAAGCTGGACAAGACCTTGGTCAGTCTTGGTTTTGAGAAATGTCCATCAGAACCTGCACTTTACAAGCGTGAGAAAAAAGGTGAAGCATTACTAGTTGGCGTGTATGTGGATGATTTGGTGATCACTGGCAGAAGTGCTACAGGGATCCTTGCCTTCAAGGATCAGATGAAAACTCTGTTTAGCATGAGTGATCTTGGCCTGCTCAGTTACTATCTCGGAATTGAGGTAAAGCAAAGCTCTCAAGGCATCTACATCAACCAGACTGCATATGCCACCAAGATCTTGGAAAGGTGTGGAATGAAGGACTGTAATCCTTGTCAGACGCCTATGGAGCCACGTCTAAAATTATCCAAGACTAGTACAGCAGAGACAGTGGACAGCACTCATTACAGAAGTGTGGTGGGCAGTCTTCGCTATCTATTGCACACAAGGCCTGACTTGTGTTACTCGGTTGGTATCGTCAGCAGGCATATGGAGAGACCAACCACAGATCATATGAATGCCGTGAAACACATTCTCAGATACGTGAAAGGAACCCTGAACTATGGCTGCTACTATGCAAGGGGAAGGGAGCTGCAACTGAAAGGTTACTGTGACAATGATCATGGTGGTGATGTGGATGATAGGAAGAGTACCTCGGGTGTTCTCTTCTACCTTGGCACTAGCCCCGTTTCATGGTCATCACAGAAACAGAAAGTGGTTGCAATTTCATCTTGTGAAGCAGAATACATGGCGGCCACATCAGCTACTTGTCAGGGCATTTGGTTGGCAAGGCTGCTAGCTGAGATGCAGAGTTTGGAGCCAAAAACAGTGAAGCTGAAGGTGGATGTCGGCCCAGTAAGAACCAGGGTGTGCTGGGCCTGTCCTCCGCAGCCCTCGACACTCGATGGCTAAATTTCGCTAAGGACCAAGCCTACGGCTTGGAGAGACTCGCGAGGCAAATCGCCTCGCGAGGGCTTAGGAGGCAGCAGAGGCCTGCGGAGGCCCTCCTCACTGCTGCCCCCTCTTCAAGGTGATCTCCCCTGGAGAGAGGTCAACGCCGAATCCTCCACAGGGCACCCCAGCCCTCGTGGGGATTCCTTCGCTGCAAAGCAACCTCTGCAGAGCGCACATGGGCTCTGCAGCGGCCGCAGAGTGACGCGCACCTCTACGCGCGGTGACAACGACGCCGCAGTTGCCATTTTGGTGATTAAAGGAGTCAACAAAGCTGTGCCATCCGCACCGTACTACAAGGATTTCCTCTTTGGTGATAAGGGGACCGGCCGGCGCTACGCTCCACGGCCAACGTCACCGTGGGCCCCCCACGTTCCTCTGCAGCCCCAGCTGGCCGTCCTGCATGGACGGTGGTTTCTCTGCCACAGGCATCAGCTTTACGCCCATGGACCGCGTCCATGGACAGCTGGGCTGCGGTGCACCGTGCTCCCCTTCTGTCGCCATGTGGTAGCCCTTCCGCGGTGCAAGCGCAGGGAAGAGGCCCGGGGCGCCTATAAAAGGAGGAGGTGCACCACCATAGCAAAGGATCGCATTCTCATTCTAGCTTAGCTACCTACGCGCAAGGAAGAAGAAGACCACTGTTTCCCTTCCTTGTGCACACCACTGCCAAAAGAGAGCCTCGGCAAGCTCATTGTACTGTAACCTCCATAGCAGTGCAATACAGACAAGCAGGAGTAGCGGTGTTACCTCCACACGAGGGCCGTGAACCTGGGTACGGGCTGGTGTTCATCTCTGTCGTGATGTCCCTCTTCATGCTCGACGAGCACCGTCGCCGTGCAGGTTGAGGGTTGTTTGACCAACGTGTTCAGCCCCTTACACGAACTCTCTTCGTGAGCTTGACTATCCCTGTTTCGTGGGAGTCATTCTCCGACAATTGGCGCGCCAGGTAGGGGGCTGAGGCGCGTCTTCAACCTTCACCGACCTCTGCACCATGGCGGACACTCGCGCAGCTCGCGCCACCCGGCGGGCGTCAGGCAGGGCACCACCGAGCCCGCTGCCAACACCACCAACCCCGCGGCCGTCCCCGTGCCAGCCGCGCCTCGGGGCGCAACACCGCTGAGCCGCGTGTGGAGCACCCCGAGGACGATGACGGCCACCACGACGACCGCTTCGACGAAGACGTCGACCACGGGCACGGCGAGGACGCTGAGTCCTCGCATCCGTCCCAGCGCCACAGCGCCTCCACTCTTGGGCGTCCAGCACCCAGTCCGAACACCGCGCTGCTCATGGCCGCGGAGCTCTTCCGCTACCGCCCCACCGCCGAGCGCACGACAACTGGCTCGGCCGCCTCCAGCACCTCGTCGACATCGCGGCGCGCCGCGCGGGCTCCGGACGCGCAGGACTGCCGCGCATGGCGCACCTCCGCCGCCGCCTCCGGCTGCGGCCCACAAGGCCGCCTCCCACGCGTCTTCGCCGCGCGATTGCCAAATCGTGCAGCGGACTCCTCCAGACGCGCGGGTGGAAATGGAGCGCCAGAAGGACCTCCAGAAGCGCATCGTCGAGGAAATCGGCCAAGCGGGGCGACAGAACCGCCGAGCTCTTCAGGGGGCTTGCCTCGTACGCCACAGGATGCGCGGCCTTCACCCGCAGCCTGCGTCGCGTCGTCTGGCCACAGAAGTTCAGGCCTGACCTACCCAAGGGCTACGACGGCACGAACAACCCCATCGAGTTCCTGCAGCTCTACACCACCTCCATCCAAGCTGCGGGGGAGACGACAAGGTCATGGCCAACTGGTTCTCCCACGCCTCAAGGATTCTGCCTTGTCGTGGCTCCTGAACCTTCCCGAGGACTCCATTGACTCGTGGGAGGAGCTCTGCCAGCAGTTCGTTGCAAACTTCAAGGGCACGTACGAGCGCGCCCTCACCTACAACGACCTGCGCGTGTGCGCCAGAAGCCTGGCGAGACCCTCCGCAGGTACATCCAGCGCTTCAGCCAAGTCCGCAACAAGATCCCGAACATCCCGGACTCGCACGTCATTGCGGCCTTCAGAGAGGGCGTCACCAACCACAGGATGCTCGAGAAGCTCGGCATCCACGATACCCTCTCCTCCGTGGTGAAGCTCTTCGACATCGCAGACAAGTGCGCCAAGGCAGAAGAAGGCTCCTCTTCGTCAAGGTGGGCTCGACAGACGACCCTGTCGAGGGATCCAAGACCCAGAAGAGGCGTGACGAGACAAAGCGCAAGCCTACCGCTGTCTGGCGCCTGAGCCCGACGCCAAGCACGTTCGCGAGGACTCTCCAGGCTGGCGAGAAAAAGGTGGACAACCGCCCGTTCTGCATCTACCACAACAGGCGCGGCCATGCGACGGAGAACTGCTACGACCTCAAGCAGCTGAGCAAGAAGCGCGAGCAAGAAGAAGGCAGCGGCCGCGGCAGAGGCCGTGGTTACCGCAAGGGGACGTAAAGGCAACTTCCAGAGGCCGCAGGGGACTCAGGCGAATGCCGCCGAGAAAAACAACAACCTCCCCGACGAAGAGCCTGGAGGTTACCAGGCCCCTAAGGGTGCCATGGCATGCATCCTCGGCGGATCCCAAGCGCCCAAGTCGAACAATCAGTTCAAGCAGTTCGCTCGCGAGCTCAACGCGCGCTTCCCGGGGTCGAGACGTCCCGCCCCCTCAAGTGGTCCCAGTACACCATCGCCTTCGACGCCAAAGATCACCCCAAGTCGACCAAGACTGTGGGCACCCTCCCGTTGGTGTGCACCCCCACCATCAACAACATCGCCGTCGGCAAGACGCTCATTGATGGGGGTGCAGGCCTGAACGTCATCTCTGTCGAGACCTTCGAGACGCTTCAAGTGCCCTACGAGTGGCTTATGCCCTCCAGGCCCTTCACCGGGGTCACCAGCGGCTCAATCTCGCCTCTGGGGCAAGTGAGGCTCGCGGTCACCTTTGGCACGCAGGAGAACTACCGCACCGAGCTAATTGACTTCGACGTCGCGCACATTGGCCTGCCCTACAACGCCATCCTCGGCTACCCCGCCCTCGCGAAGTTCATGGCCGTCACGCACCACGCCTACAACATGGTCAAGATCCCTGGCAGCGGTGGCACCATCATATCCATGGTCACGTACAGGACGCCACGCGCGCTGTCGAGATCGCCTACAAGGCCGCTGCCATGGCATTCCCGCTGACGAGGACATGGAGCCTCTCGAGAGGCCCAAGAAGAAGAAGCAGCTGTTCTCTCAAGAGCAAGCATCTACAAAGAAGGTGTCGCTGAGCACCAGTGGCTCGGGGGCTGAGGGCTCGGGGGCTAGCGTCACCATAGGCGCTGGCTTGCCTCCCAAATAGGAAAGCGCGCTCGTCGCCTTCCTTCGGGCAAATTCTGACATGTTCGCATGGACTCCGTCAGAAATGTCCGGTGTACCAAGGGAGGTGATCGAGCACCACTTAGCCGTGTGTCCAAACGCACGCCCTGTAAAGCAAAGCGCGGAAACAAGCCCCCGAGAAGCAAGCGTTCATCATCAAAGAAGTAGAGAAGCTGAAAGCAGCAGACATCATTCGAGAAGTTGCCCACCCCACTTGGCTCTCCAACGGTGTGGTTGTCCCAAAACCCAATGGAGGAGGCCGGCTCTGCATCGACTACACAGACGTAACAAGGCCTGCCCCAAGGATCCATACCCCATGCCAAGGATAGACCAGATTGTGGACTCCACCGCCGGCTGTGATCTCCTCTGTTTCCTGGATGCCTTCTCAGGCTACCACCAGATCAAATGGCCAAGGAAGACGAGGAGAAAACAGCATTTCTCACCCCTTGTGGTGTGTATTGCTACACTTGCATGCCCTTTGGCCTGAAGAATGCCGGCGCCACCTTCCAGAGGCTCATGAGGATCGCCTTGGGGGCTCAGATGGGAAGAAATGCAGAAGCTTATGTCGACGACATCGTGGTCAAGTCTCGCGAGGGAGACACTCTCTTGAAGGATCTCGAGGAAACCTTCGCCAGCCTGCGCAAGGTGAACATCAAGTTAAACCCCGCCAAGTGCGTCTTCGGGGTGCCTTCAGGCAAGCTCCTCGGGTTCCTCGTGTCCCACCGCGGCATAGAAGCAAACCCTGACAAGATCAAGGCTATAGAAGACATGCAGCCACCTCGCCGCCTCAAGGACATGCAGCGCCTAGCAGGATGCATGGCCAGCTTAGGCCGCTTCATCTCCAAGTTCGGCGAGAGAGCCTTGCCATTTTTCAAGATCATGAAGAAATCCGGCACCTTCAAGTGGACTCCAGAGGCACAAAGCATTTGAGGACTGAAGAAATACTTGGCTAGCTCACCAGTCATGGTAGCCCCCAGGGCAGGCGAGCATCTGAAGCTGTACCTAGCAGCCACTCCACAAACTGCAAGCGCCGTCCTGGTGGTGGAAAGAGAAGAGCCAGTTCTCCCCAAGAAAAGCACTGCCACACCAACCAGAACCTCCCGACAAGGAAAGTCTCTCCAGACCCAGTGCCAGACCCACAGCCTCAAGTCGAGTCTACTACAAGCACCCGCCGAGGCTCCTCCACAGGAAACCTCGCCAAAGGTCCTGAGGAGCCTCTCGAGGGAGCCGACGCTGCAGCACCATCGACGACCCTCGTCGAGCATCCTGTCTACTTCGTCAGTACTGTACTGCGAGATGCTCGCGAGCGTTACCCAGTGCAGCAGAAGCTCCTCCTCGCGCTCCTCATCCAGGAAGCTACGCCACTACTTCCAGGGCCACCCCATCACGGTGGTCACGTCCTTCCCCCTGGAGCAAATCCTGCGCAACCCCAACGCCACGATCGCGTCGCAGGATGGAACATCGAGCTGCAACCATTCAACTTGCGCTTCGACACCACAAGAGTCATAAAAGGGAGAGCGCTGGCGGATTTCGTCGCCGAGTGGACAGACCCAACTCCTGAAGAGCCTCGTGAAGAAGAAACCGCGTCATCTGGAGATACAATGCCAAGCCACTGGACCATGCACTTCGACGGAGCTTTCGCCTGCCGCAATGGTGGGGCTGGCGTTGTCCTGACCTCACCAAAATGACAAGCTCTACTACGCCATCCAGTTGTGCTTCACAATAGACAAGATCTCCAACAACATCGCCGAGTATGAAGGCCTCCTCGCCGGGCTCAGAGCCGCAATCGCCCTTGGCGTCAAGCACTTACTCATAAAGGGTGATTCCCAGCTCCTGGTTAACTTCTCCAACAAGAGCTACACGCCTAAAGACGACCACATGGCCGCCTACCTTGAAGAGGTCCGCAAGCTCGAGAAGCACTTCAGAGGCATGGAGCTCATGCACATCCCGCGAAGGAGAACCAGGAGGCAGATGACATCGCCAAGCGAGCATCACGAAGGCAGGCCCAGCCGGCCGGCGTTTTGAGAGAGACTCTCCAAGGCGTCCATAAAGCAGCCACAAGAAGCAGCAGCCACAAGCACAGACGAAGTACTCCCACCACCCCTGTAGGTGGAGCACCCAACTGCGGTCCATCCTCAGGGGAGCGTCTGCTGCTGGCTATGGTGCATCAAGAGACAGGCTGGGTCGACGAACTCAAGGACTACTTGCTGAAGGGAGTCCTCCCCGAGGAAGACGCGGAGGCGGAACGAGTTGCTCGACAAGCCAAGTCATACTACATCCTCGAGGGAGACCTGTACCGCAAGCGCCCAAATGGAATTGCACTCAAGTGCGTCCCCCCCGAGGAAGGCCGCATGCTGATCAGAGACATTCACAGCGGAGAGTGTGGCCACCATTCCTCTGCACGCACCCTGCAGGCAAGGTCTTCAGGAGCGGATTCTACTGGCCCCAAGTGCTTCAAGATGCTACCACCATCGTCCAGTCTTGCGATGCGTGCCAGTTCCACGCCAAGCAAGTCCATCAGCCTGCACTGGGACTCCAAACCATCCCGCTCTCCTGGCCTTTCGCGGTCTGGGGGCTAGACATCTTGGGCCCCTTCCCGAGATCGCAAGGGGGCTACCGTTTCCTCTTCGTGGCCGTCGACAAGTTCACCAAATGGTCAGAGGTTGAAGCGTGCGCAGCATACCGGCCAGAGCAGCAGTAAAATTCATCAGAGGCCTGGTCTGCCGTTTTGGTGTGCCAAATCGCATCATCACCGACAATGGCTCACAGTTCACCAGCGGCATCTTCAGGGCCTACTGCGAGAGCCTCGGCACCAAGCTCTGCTTCGCCTCGGTGGCTCACCCACAGAGCAACGGCCAAGCCGAGCGAGCAAATGCTGAGGTCCTCAAGGGCCTCAAGACAAGAAGCTTCAATCGCCTCAAGGGCTACGGCAAGGGCTGGATAGACGAACTCCCGTCCGTGCTCTGGTCCATCCGCACGAACCCCACGAAGCCCACTGGTGAGACGCCATTTGCCCTCGTGTATGGAGCTGAAGCAGTCCTCCCCACAGAGATCAAGCATGGATCCCACGGGTCCTTGCCTTCAATGAGGATGATCAGGAAGACCTCCACAACACGACCTGCTGCTCCTCGACGGGCGCGCGCCGTGCCGCCCTCAGGGCAGCAAAGTACCAGCAAGACCTGCGACGCTACCACAGCCGCCACATACGCCCACGCACTCTGAGACAGGCGACCTCGTCCTCAGGAGAATCCTCTCCAGGGAAGGTCTCCACAAGCTCTCGCCCATGTGGGAAGGCCCCTACAGGGTCGCACACATCGCCAGGCCCGGCGCGGTACGCCTCGAAACGGAGGACGGCATCCCTCAAGAATCCATGGAACATCGCGCATCTACGCAAGTTCTACCCGTGATCATAGTCACGCCAGACATTTTTTGTCTCTAGAGGGAAGCACACAACTTCACCTCCAAGCTTCACAAAAGCTTCTCCTCCCGAGGGCCAGCCCCTCCGAGCTCTCCATAACGTGCCGCCGCAGGCCGTGAAGAGTCTCAGCCACTGAATGTGGTCCCCATGCCTCGACATGGAAAACTTTATCTTGGTGATACCAAGTGTAATGAACCAATTCGTTTCTCAATGAAACATTGCGCTGAGGCGCCGCTGTGTAATATTTTGGTGGTGAGTTTTACTTTTCATCATTTAGTTCATTCGCGCTCATATTTTTCCCCATGCGCACCTCGCGAGCGGGGGCTGAGTACGGTGACTGTGCCTCGAGAGCACCCCAGCAGCACCGCAAAATCCAAAGGATCCGAGCTCTAACACGTGAGCACGCTCTCACGCCTGTTACCTCACCAAAGAGCTCTGGCCCAAGGGCTTGCTCCCAAACACGCCACCTCACCAAAGGACCTTGGTGCTTACTCTCCTCGCGAGATACTCATGAGGAAACCTATAAGCGCGCATGAGTTTTTACTACCATGTACTTGCTTTGGGTTTGCCTCTCTAACCAATACAGGGAACAAGAGTCCCCCCAAGCTCGTGAAGCCACGCTCCGGCCTCAAGAGGAAAGCGCACCATCAGGGAAACCAATGCCCTCTACGAGACCAAAGTCTCGCAAAGCTAAGTCCAGCGCTCGCGCCTCAGGAGTTTTTCCTCTCTCTCACGAGTATCTGTCGTCCCTCGAGCGGGTTTTTTCTCCCTCACACTTCATGGACTGCTTGTGCGTCAAAGGGGGGCCCTCGAGCACCGCGACTCGAGAGCCCTTACCTCTCTAAGCCTTAAACACCCCCCGGCCTTGCCGAGTCAAAGCTCCGGCATACCGCAGTGGCGGAGTCATAGCGCAAAGAGATGGGTCCTGACGACGTAGAGCGAAAAAAGACATGGAACAGGGATAAAAGGCCCATCGAGGGACACACACATAGTAGCACACATAAAGTGTCTTACAAACAGAATGAAATAAACAAGTCTTAAAACAAAGATAACTGCGCCTCAGCGCGTCTTGTTGCAGGAGCGGCCTAGGCAGGGCATCGCCATCACCATCCTCCTCAGCC